>CAWUFW010000055.1:3412500-4612500 GCA_963921515.1 Calotriton arnoldi | reverse complement strand
AACTGTGCTGTGCATGATGTCTAGAACCGGCGTTGCTGACTAAACTCATCACCTGACTGCAAAAACTTAAGCGCAGAGTTTAAAAAATAAATTATATATATATAACAGCAAACAACAGAAAACCGCTCCAAGTTGCATCTGTTTCTTGGTGCCAATTAGTAAGTGACGTAGGTGTGGAAATATGTCCCTCGGAGCTGATTTTGTTGTGTCTCCGGGCACTTTTCGTCAGCCAGCAGGCAATCGTTGTGTTTTACCTTCAGCATTTTTGTGCACTTAGAGGGAGGGTTGTTTTCAGGGAAATATTACACGGAGTGATTTTGTGCAAATTCAGTTGCATTGTTGTGTTTTACCTTCAGCATTTTTGTGCACTTAGAGGGAGGGTTGTTTTAGGGAAATATTACACGGAGTGATTTTGTGCAAATTCAGTTGCATTGTTGTGTTTTACCTTCAGCATTTTTGTGCACTTAGAGGGAGGGTTGTTTTAGGGAAATATTACACAGAGTGATTTTGTGCAAATTCAGTTGCATTGCAGCAAGGTGAATTTTAAGTGTTTGACAAAATGTTTAAGGATGTGTTACTGTGCAGCGTGGATTGAGCGTTTGTACAGCGTGGACTGTGCGGAAAGGCTGATGTGGAATGGGTACTGGGCGGTGCGGAACATGAACCTGCGCTGTGCAAAAAGTGGCATTCAATAGTGCAGCATGAAGGGATGTGCGGAGCTAAACATGGTATAGTCCAGTCCAGAGGGTTGGACTTAAAAGCACAGACTAGACTGTTGGACAGTGCAGGGCAGAGCATAGGGCTGGTCAGCACACGAGAGAGACCAGACTCCTTTAAAAAAAACTTGATTTTGGGTGATTACACCATGTGCTATGTGCAGATGTGAAGAATGCAGCATGGAATTGAAAATAGCCCTGGGTGGAATGTAGGGTAAGCATGGTTGGAAAATGGGACAGAACAGCGTGAACATGAATGCTCAATGCAGAATACGAGTCTACGCAGGTCAGAGAGAGAGCGGGAGGGAACTGTGCCTTGCAGGGCACGGCACTGCACAAAGAAACAAGTGGGACTTCACTATGCAGCACATTGCATTGCACATTGTAGTACAGAAAGATGGGCTGCACAGAGCATGGGACCGCAGCACAGAATAATGGACTAGGTTGTGTACAAGGTGTGACTGAGTAGTACGACATATGGGTCTGGGAGGGCAAAATGTTACACTTGTGCATAATGTAAATTCTATGCAACCTAGAGTGTGTGTCTGGCTGGTCTATACTCCTCTTGTTTTTCACCCACTCCCAACACGTGTCTATTATGGCTTTTTTCCTGCTAAGCTGTTCTGTAACTCTGGGTCCATCTCTGCCTCTTATTTGGATATTTTCTGCAGTCTTCATCTTCGACTTGTGCAGTCCATAACACAGTGCTCTGGGTTTAAGCCTTGTTCAGTGTCAATTGCAGTTTGGAGCAGTTGACAGAACTCCTGCTTGTCTTATCTAAGGAGTTAGCAATCGGCGCATGCCTGCACTCCGTTATACCCTTGTGTTCTTGCAGTACAAGGCTGTTGACCAGTGAGGAAGGGCATTCTGGGAACAGTGAAAAGAGGATGCTGAAGAGGAAAGAGAGGGGTTTGAAGATGTGCAGATGGACAAGATATGCAAAGAAAAAGAGGATACATATCTAACATAAAGCACACATAATTGAAGGCCAAAACTCCTTCCACAGGCCTCAATGCTATTTAATTCACAGACTCACTATTTCAGAATTTAAACATTCAATGTTAATTATTTATAAGAAATCATTTTTGTTACTCATTTATCTTAAACAGCTAACACCCAGTGACAAAGCCAATCATACTGACAGGCTTTAGGCGTATGTCAGTTGCTGTGCCATTTATCTGGATAAAATTACATCTCAGAGAGAAACCAAAATACCGGTCTGATGGCACACTATGGGAATCACAGAAATGTATTTGGCATGTTCCTTTATAGGGAGCACCCACTTTTTTCATCTCACTTAAAGACCTGTCTGCACATATTTCTATATGACTGGTTACAGCCAGCAGCTGTGGGTGCTTCCCGAAGTCTGGTTAGAACATATTTTTCCAAAGTTAATGCTGCATGCAGTGCAAGACACTGGGCAAGCATACATTTTAAAGGGCTAAAGTTGTCATGCAGAACAATTTACATATTACAGTAACTGTTGAACAAATTAATGCAAGAAGATACGGGACAGTTTTTAATGTTTAATATTTCAAGACTATACGTTCCCACTGCTTAATGAGCCTTGCTTTATCGCTGCATTCATTTGCTTTAAAATGCACCATTTGCCAATCTTTTTAATTTCTTTCTCAGGAGAGGGACTCTCCCTAGACTCCAGATTTGTCCATTGAACTTGTTCACATCGCTAACTAGTGTTTTCTATTGGAAAGGGTAGAGCCAAAGCAGTCTTGCTTAGTACCCTAGCCCTCTTCAGAAGTGAGACTTGCTTGGCAACCCAGAAATTCTCTGAAATAAAGTATGACTTTTCTTTTATGAATGCCTAGAAGACCTGAATTTTTAGTCCATTTATCACAGAAATAGTGCTGAAAATCGCACCAAAAAGATGCCAATTTTTAAAAATTTCTTCACGGGGAGAACCCCCGAACCCCCTTATTGCCGTCTGGCTCGCTCGCTCGCATACGCTTATTTGTTCTGCATCCGCCCCACCAGTTTCAAATTCCACCAGCCGCCACTGGCTACACATCAGTCCTTCCATTGCACCCCATGAATATTCCAATTCGGGTTAACTCATTCCAAACCTCACCGCTCACACACATAATTTTGCTCATCCAACCCTGCAACCCATCCCCCAGGCCAGGATGGCAAATAAAACACTTATTGGCAAAGCTCGCCACTGCACTGCCCACACCGCCACTATCACTCGGCCAGACCTCCACCCCCTCGGCTGCAGAGGACGATCGTATCCTAACACCCCCGATGCGGTTTAACCCTTTGCAAGCCCCATCAGATAAAGACACCACTTCCCTCCCACAGTAAGATCGAAATGGAAAAATCCATCGCTAGCCCCCCCTCAACCCCCGCTCCCCACTACCAGCCCAAACTCCTTAAGCAACCTAGGCTAGAAAAAAGCAGAAAGGGAGGGGCATTAAGCCCCCGCCTCTCTTCCGCGCTGTGCGCCTAGAGACCACTCCGTCTGTGACGTGGGCGCAACAAATCCGTTGCACAGTTTAGTTAATAAATACACAGATCCGGTACCAGGCCCTTGTACCCCCACCGCCAAAACGGATACCAAATACCACAGTGTCCCCTGCATCCCCAATCGGGCCCCTGCAGACGGTTTACTCACAGCGCGCGCCAAAAACCACTAGGAATAAAAATCACATTTATAAACCAAGCCCCGGTGCCGCCGCTGCAGGGACCTGTTGCTGCGTCTGGAGCAGGCGGCGGCGCCCACCGCGGCGGAGGGGGCACCCTTGCATGAGGGGGGCACCCTTGCATGAGGGAGGGGGGGCGGTACCCACCTGCTCGTCCTGCAGCGTCAGCGACACGTCCAGCATGCACATCCGCACCGGCTGCATGAGCGCCTTCTGCAGGTGCAGCAGCGGCTTCGCTTCCATCTTGCCGGGCTGCACTCCCTCCTCTGCGCCTCTTTAACTCGCCGTGCTGCTGTCCAGGTCACTCCCTCCCTCCACCACCTGCTTCCGGCTGGATATGGGCTCCTCTGGGGGGGTCGGGACCCCTTATTCCTCTGGCGGGGGAGGGGGGCTGGCTACCGTTTGAACCCCGTTTGCTCACAGAGAAGGGCCCCAGGCTGGTGCCATGTGCGGTGGGTGTGTTTACCCTCCTCCGGCCATGAGGGCACCCGCCTGAGCCCACTGCTCCTGGGCACACGCCCCCTGGGAGTGCCGCTCAGGAGCCAGGTGTCCGCTTGCCTGCAGCGGCCGGGAGGGGCTGGGGGGGGGGGGAGGGGGTCAGTGGGGATTTCCTGGGAGCGCGCGTGTGTGTGTGTGACTGGCACACAGACAGACTGCATGATATGTCTGCGAGGCAGCGTGCCACAGCACGTGTGAAAAGGCGGGCACAGCCAGGCTGGTACAGGTGGGGCCCGGCGAGGGCCACGCCTCGGCCTAACAGCTCACACCTTGTCTCAGAAGTCCCTGGAGGGGAACATTCTTAGATACCCACGTGTTACATTTTTTGATGCGCTGTTCTCATTTGTGTTTCTTGCAGTAGTCGAAGTGGGGAAAAAATAGGGGTACTGTGGGCGGAGAATCAGAGGGCGGGAATAACCCGAGGATTGGCATAGCTGCCAAGGTTTCAGATTGCTTATGTGTGACATTTTCATAAATTCAGTGTAATTATGAGTGACATTCAACGACTATGAGTGACACTTTCTCGCAAGCAAAATCATGCAATGAAAACGAGGGAAACATATAAATATGAGAAATTACACCCATTTGAGCAACGAGAAACTCCAAGTAGATCTTAAAACTGCTGTAAAGCACCAAAAATTGAAGAGCACTAACCTAGTAAAAAGCAGTAGCTCACAGATAATCCTCATAAAATACATGTTTTGTGTACATGCCTGGTTCATGTTGGAGGAGGTGTGTGCCAGAGAGACCTCTATAAACCCTCCAGCCCCCCTGCAGTGGCAGGGTGGGAGGATCAGGTACACAGTGTCCCTATCTTGGAATTAGTCCAAAACTGGTTCAACACTGCAACAAGTGAGTGCACCCCAGGTCACCAAATGAAGCTTCGTCATCTTGAGAACAGGACGATAGAAAGGTCCCCAAAATCTTGATGTTCCCATCAAAGTGAAAGGCATGGGTTTGGGGCTGAGAAGAAAACTGAATGCTTCAGTCAGAGCACGTACTGCAGAGATCTGAGTCCACAGGACTTTTCATCGTGAGGGAAATGAGGATTTCAAGCAAAGCAGCAGCACATGTTAAAAGTGGCTTACAAAAACTTGGTATACCCCGGCACTCATAACATTTAAGACTGAAGTAAGTGACACTGTTTAGTCAGGACTATTAAGGCAAGAAATGCTCTTAACACAGGAAACACAAGAAATTTCATTTGTCAAAACATTCACTAATTTATTACATTGGTATCAAAATGACTAGGAAAAATGTTACAAAGTGTGTAGGGACTGAAACACTTGAATCTCGATGATACAATCAAAGATTAAAGTCTCTACAATTGTAAGATAGTGGTCCAGTCCTTGATGCAGAACACAAAACAGCCAACACGTGTTTCGTCACATCCGTGACTTCCTCAAGGCTTTAGAAGAACGCATTTCTGTCAAAAGTTAGCAGCTCTCCGGTAATGATACGTAATGGATTTAGAATTCTCCATTAAGAATCGACTTAAATGGATTGAAGTCGTATCATAGCCACTCTTCTTCTTGATTTCAGTAGCGGTTTGTAAATATTTACTACTAATTCCGTTAGAGCCGTGATTCCAAGTTTAACGCGGCTTCTAAAGTAGTAGTAGAGGACTATGATAAGTCCCTTATAGTTAAACGGTTTAACTATAAGGGACTTATCATAGTCCTCTACTAGGCCGTGTAAAATTGGAATTACGGCTTCCCACTTGTTCGTTCGTCATAAATCTTAGAGACGGACTTATCACAGTCCTTTAGAAGCCGCGTTAAACTTGGAATCACGGCTCTAACGGAATTAGTAGTAAATATTTACAAACCGCTACTGAAATCAAGAAGAAGAGTGGCTATGATACGACTTCAATCCATTTAAGTCGATTCTTAACGGAATATTCTAAATCCACTACGTATCATTACCAGCGAGCTGCTAACTTTTGACAGAAATACGTTCTTCTAAAGCCTTGAGGAAGTCACAGATGTGACGAAACACGTGTTGGCTGTTTTGTGTTCTGCATCAAGGACTGGACCACTATCTTACAATTGTAGAGACTTTAATCTTTGATTGTATCATCGAGATTCAAGTGTTACAGTCCCTACACACTTTGTAACATTTTTCCTAGTCACTTTGATACCAATGTAATAAATTAGTGAATGTTTTGACAAATGAAATTTCTCGTGTTTCCTGTGTTAAGAGCATTTCTTGCCTTAATAGTCCTAACTAAACAGTGTCACTTACTTCAGTCTAAAATGTTATGAGTGCCAGGGTATACCAAGTTTTTGTAAGCCATTTTCACAGGTCACTTTTGGTTACTTGTGTTTTTTACACCTAAGGTAGTGGGGTGTTCTTTACCCTGAGTGGCACCACTTTGACTTTTCCATGTCATTCGATTTCACTTTGTACTTGGTAGCCTATTTATAATTGTTTCTTACAATGATGTGTGACCCCTTTATCCACCACTACCGTCTCTTAATTTGTATATCACATGTTAAAAGTGTTTGTGCATGAAGCAGAGAGACCGTGAAGTTTGCAAACTTAGTTTGGTGTGCATGCAAATCCTGCATTGCCGATCCCTGGTGAGTTGCACTGCTACAGCTGAAACAAGGCCAATGGAGGTACCAATGGGTGAGGCGGACAGACCTCAAGGGTCCTGTGACCTCAGTGACAGAGTCCCTGTTGTTCTAGGGTGTGCTGCTTCGTAGGCCTGTCCGCATGACTGGAGGTGAACTTCAGTATGGATTGTGGTGGAGAGGCCCTTAAGGTTAACCCACGTTTGCCACTGCTAGGGTCCACCTGCTGGTGCTAAGACACCAGGGCTTCTAAGGTCTAGTATGGGAATGTGCTCCCTCAGGAGAGTGGTCTGGGGGACTGGTCATGAAGGCTGAACCTGGTTCCCCAGTTCCAAATTCAGCAGCTCTGGCCATAGTGCCACATCCTCTCCTCCACTGAACACCATACTGCCCCACTGAGAGAAACTTGCACTGCCTTCAGCTACAACCCAATTGTGCCCCGCTATAAACACCTGGATGCGACTCAATTTAAATTATGCACTAGACAAGAGTATATTGCTGCCTGAAAAATAAAATTAACAACATCCTGGAACAAGCATTTGCAATGCAATAGGTCTCGCATTTGTGAGATTTTGAGCTATTGGCATCGTAAATGACAATGCCTTTTATTTATGTGTTTTGAAAACTTGCAAGCGGTGCATAAACACGCACTTTGTACTTATAGTCATTGCTAACGAGAAGCAAGGCTGGCAGTAACTGTGCCTCTTTTACTGCCAGCCTTGCTTCTCGTATGCTGTTTACATACATATGAATTTGTCCTGATGAAGGTGGGGTATTGATTCCAAGAACCGCCAAAATGCCGCATCAACAGAATTTGTATGAAAATGAACCTGTTATGAATTGTTTTTAATTGTAAACTGTTTTAATAGCGTGTGTGTCTATATGTGTGATGTATAAATTGTGATTATAAATAACGGAGGATTTGTTTATGAAATTCTGCAAATCTGGTTCAATGTTCGAGGACTTATATGGTACATCAAGAGTCTAGGCACATTTTTCCCATATTTTTACATTTTCATTGTATTTTTATTGATTTACTGTCATGGTTATCCATCGTAGGCTGAGTCCTGAGTTGAAAAATACATACGCACAGACATCCCCAAGACTCATCCCACTGATATACCAACGTGTGACTAGGTTGCAAGTGTTGGGTGAGGACTTGTCTATCAACTGCCCTGGCATGTACTTCGTTTCCCAGAAGACACCGGGCAAGCTAGCGCTTAAGACCCAATCAAGGAAGGATCCAGATGTATATAAGCCACTCCCATAGAGTGGCCGGTGCCTATCAAACTGTTACGGAGCTCCTTGAGCGTTGGAACTCTCTCTGTGTGATCCCCAGCGCGTTAATTCCCGAACGTTTTCCACCGTGTATGCTGTCTCGGCACAGCAAGGAACTTCCTCATGTAACTCTTGGCACGTTCATTCCCGAACGCTTGGCTTCCGCGTTGGCGGTCTCAGACCTACCAAGCTAGAATCCTAACAAAGGTTCAAGTAATGCATTACATACAACGTAAACTAAAATAGTGTGAAATATACATCACATAAAACAAGACAAACTATACAAGACATAAAAATATTGCCAAGTGATACCCCTACACAAACTCACATATGTACAAAATGTAATGACAGTAATATAAAATCAAAAGAAAAAATGGCGCTCTCTTAGTTACACAAACAAACAATATAAAGACAATTAACAGTGTAAACGTAAAAGGTGGCTGAGGAAAAATTATTACACACAAACTGTTCAGACAAAACAGAAAACAGAAATAGCAAAGATTGCGTCCTCTTCAATCAGGGCCACTTCTAGGCGTCAACAGCGTTTCGACCAAACTGAACTTGAATGGTCTTCATCAGGACAAACAATATTAAATGACAGAGCGTCCAATAATTGGATCTGGAATAAACATGCATACAAAAGGGGTTCCACAATTAATATAAAGGGGTCATAAATTTCAACCAGCATAGCACAAGATCAAAGATCACAAATAAGTGCATGTGCACCTTAGTGATAGACCACTAAAACAAAAATAAATATGAGGAATCAATAAATGAAATGATGAAGGGATCAGAAAAAAATCAGGAAGTAGTCATAAAGTAGATCAAGAACCAATCGAACCAAACCAAGTGCTAGTGAAAATATATATATGTATGCATATATATATATATATATATATATATATATCCAAAGGATTCCGCCACCATATCACTCCAAAAAGACGAAAATGCAGACCCAGGATCAGTGCGATAGTCAGTTTATTTGGAAAACTCCCGCACCTCCGCCATTACGCGTTTCAGCCTCCCACGAGGCCTTGATCACATGACACGAAACGGAGACCATTTTTTTCATTTTAAAGTGCAAGTGAGAAGTAACCACACGTGATTCCAAAACAGGATGGAAATAGAAGAGGTACTGATTATCGCTTTTGTAAAAACTCATTATAATATAGCATGCATACACTTCTAAAAATAGAATATGATACAAATGTGCAAAAGGGAGCAAATATGTGCAATTAATAAATATTCATAAAATAATATAAATATTCAGCACATAAAAACACACGGTAAAAATCAGATTAAAACCCATAAGGATAAAATCTAAAAAACCATACTGTGTTAACGTAATTCATGTTGAGCTCAGGTTGTTAGGCACGTGGATAACATAGAATAAGACCCTGTATAAAATACACAAAAAATCTTAAAAAGCATTGATATCCTACCAGGGACATGTCATGATTTTGTGATCCCTGTGGCCCATCTGAGGGTCAACCTGTATAAATATGAACATCATTGTATTGCTATATAAAGCGACTATAGTAAATTCAGCCCCAGTGGGCTTATTTCCATCAGTTTGCTTAAAGTGCTAGTGCTACTAAAAAATCATAAAAGTGCCTACACCACTCTAAATCACAGCTGTGATTTAGTTAAAAACATGTGTAAAATTGTAAAAGTACCAATTATAAAAATATATTAAAATGAGAGGCAGATCTGATGTTAAAGTAAAAAGTGCGCTTAAAAAGTTATGAATCCCCAAGCGCATTCAAAAAACATCTGGATGAATTGAACAAAACTTTGAATGACTTTGAGGTTACATTAAAACAAAGTAAATATAATAAACTGAAAAAAGATACCAGTCGCTTTAGTCATGAGAGGATATACCCCTACACCAGAGAAGATTATCAATCCCAAACAAATGTAACAACAGATGATGAGTCATCAGACACAGGATCCAGCGACTCAGACTCAAGCAGAGGCAAGAGCCCAAGATACCGAGGAGGTAGGGGCAACAACAGACGCCCTTGGTACCAAGGACAAAGAGGTTGGGGACACTATCAGGGCCCACCTATGTATCCAACACATCCCATGGGACCCCCAGTATACCAACATCCACAAGGGGCGTACCAACAATGGAACTACCCCCCACAGAATTACCCGTACTATGAGCAGACCCATTTTTTAGGATCGCGCCATGGAGGGAACAGAGGGAAAAACCGGAGAGGGCACAATGTCCACTGGACACCCCGAGACGAGGAACCAATCCGGGTATCAACAAGGAGCATGACAGTGGCCTCAACGAGCAGGAAATGAATCTCATGGTAAACCTAACGTACCTCACACTAACATCAGCACAGAACAGGGTTCTTGAGAAAGGCCTAGGTTTTGTTCCCACAGCCAAGTTGGATAAATTCCTCTTGTGTAAAGAAATGAAGGAGTTCATGAGAAGATTAAAAATACAAATCTTCTTCAAAGACAAAGAACAAAAGGATAAACAGGATGGGGACACAGGTCTAAAACTAAAATCTACCTTCAGTCCACCAGATTCAAACCTTCCGGTCGAACTGATTGCTTTCGAAAAAGCAGTCATGAAAGAGCTGGAGGAGATAGATCCAACTACCAAGAAAGTTTTTCACAACACTTCTAAAGAGGAAAGTGAGGCCATTAGAGAATTGGCAAACAACCCTAATCTAGTAATAAAACCAGCTGATAAGGGAGGGGCCATCGTAATACAATGTGCCAGCACGAATGAATGGAGGAGCACCAATAATCGATCGTGAACTGTGTTTTTAGATCTTGTGATTTAGCAGTTCTGCCTAAGTAAGGTAGAACACTTTTCTCTCTCTCCCCCCGTAATGAGCCCAAGTGAGAAAAATATATCACAGTGGTATTTACCACGATCTCACTTTTTTGTCTTACATAAACAGTGAGTCACTCGAAAAATATATCACGGCAACTGGCCATACGCCGCATTGGTTCGTATGATGGTGAAGTCAAAGTGTGTGCAAATGATTTAAAGTAATGTCATTTCTCTGTTCCTTTTCCTTTCCAGAATGATACAAATATACCAATAGGGTATCGCCGGATATGCATTTTGGTAGCATCATTGTGTGCACCATAAGACTTTAGGCATATACAAATTTTGGAAATTAATACTCCATTAAGTAAAGTAGGGATCGTTCTTGGTCCTGATGATGAGAGCCAGGGGGATGGCTTTCGAAACATGTTGACCCTGTAGAAGGTGACACATCACAGTATACCCTCTACACCTCCCCATTTTTAACGTTCCCAGCTAGGGAAGACAATAAAGTGTATTTTTTCCACTAGCCAGGGAATTTTTAGAACACATACACCACTATTCCCTCACGACCCTACTATCTCTTGCACTACACATAACATCTATCATAATTTTGAGTGCTCCCGCGTCTACGTAGGTCGTAGCACGCCCCGCCCCGTAGAGGGACGGGAAGGCCCCAATGATGAAGCATGACACTGAATTAGGTATCAGTGTGTGAGGGGCATCTTAAAAATTTCAAGAGATTCCTTCTGATCAATTTCAGAAAGGTATCCCGTAGTAACACCTTTCACACCATCGTTACTACTACAGCCTTCCTATTCTGATAGGCGTAATATAATGCAATGGTAGAATCCTTTTGTTTTGTTTTTGAATAATATTGACAGCGTACAGCTGTAGGAGTGTTTAAACCAATCCTTTTATATAACACAACCCCTAGATAGAGGTGACCACCTATTGGGTGACACCCTCACTTCTATTTCACTTTTTCTTTCTAAACACCATTCACGATCGTTACTTTTTAAAGGACACGAACACTTGGTTATCAACTTACAACATGGCAGAAAACACAGGACTCACATTTTCAGAGGAAGAAATAGATAGTATTATAACATCATTAAGCAACTTCGAAGGCTTGAGTACATCGGAACCTACATCAGGAAATAATGATTGTGATGAAATATCACAATTAAGAAAAAAACAAATTAAGACAGCCCTTCACAGTCTTTTCATGACGGAATACCTTAAGGGAAACGCAGCACCTCAAGGGCTAATAGTCAGAAATGAGCCATATATCTTCCAGCATGATAAAATCTTCAAAAAGGACTGGTCACTAATAAGCTGGCACTGTACCAGGGATTGGCTGGTTCTTATAATTAAGACAGCAAGTAGACTAGCTCAAGAACTGAAGATAGAAATTCAAGAAATTGAAGTGCGCTTAAAAAGTTATGAATCCCCAAGCGCATTCAAAAAACATCTGGATGAATTGAACAAAACTTTGAATGACTTTGAGGTTACATTAAAACAAAGTAAATATAATAAACTGAAAAAAGATACCAGTCGCTTTAGTCATGAGAGGGTATACCCCTACACCAGAGAAGATTATCAATCCCAAACAAATGTAACAACAGATGATGAGTCATCAGACACAGGATCCAGCGACTCAGACTCAAGCAGAGGCAAGAGCCCAAGATACCGAGGAGGTTGGGGCAACAACAGACGCCCTTGGTACCAAGGACAAAGAGGTTGGGGACACTATCAGGGCCCACCTATGTATCCAACACATCCCATGGGACCCCCAGTATACCAACATCCACAAGGGGCGTACCAACAATGGAACTACCCCCACAGAATTACCCGTACTATGAGCAGACCCATTTTTTAGGATCGCGCCAAGGAGGGAACAGAGGGAGAAACCGGAGAGGGCACAATGTCCACTGGACACCCCGAGACGAGGAACCAATCCGGGTATCAACAAGGAGCATGACAGTGGCCTCAACGAGCAGGAAATGAATCTCGTGGTAAACCTAACGCACCTCACACTAACATCAGCACAGAACAGGGTTCTTGAGAAAGGCCTAGGTTTTGTTCCCACAGCCAAGTTGGATAAATTCCTCTTGTGTAAAGAAATGAAGGAGTTCATGAGAAGATTAAAAATACAAATCTTCTTCAAAGACAAAGAACAAAAGGATAAACAGGATGGGGACACAGGTCTAAAACTAAAATCTACCTTCAGTCCACCAGATTCAAACCTTCCGGTCGAACTGATTGCTTTCGAAAAAGCAGTCATGAAAGAGCTGGAGGAGATAGATCCAACTACCAAGAAAGTTTTTCACAACACTTCTAAAGAGGAAAGTGAGGCCATTAGAGAATTGGCAAACAACCCTAATCTAGTAATAAAACCAGCTGATAAGGGAGGGGCCATCGTAATACAATGTGCCAGCACGAATGAATGGAGGAGCACCAATAATCGATCGTGAACTGTGTTTTTAGATCTTGTGATTTAGCAGTTCTGCCTAAGTAAGGTAGAACACTTTTCTCTCTCTCCCCCGTAAGGAGCCCAAGTGAGAAAAATATATCACAGTGGTATTTACCACGATCTCACTTTTTTGTCTTACATAAACAGTGAGTCATTTGGATGGCTTTCGAAACATGTTGACCCTGTAGAAGGTGACACATCACAGTATACCCTCTACACCTCCCCATTTTTAACGTTCCCAGCTAGGGAAGACAATAAAGTGTATTTTTTCCACTAGCCAGGGAATTTTTAGAACACATACACCACTATTCCCTCACGACCCTACTATCCCTTGCACTACACATAACATCTATCATAATTTTGAGTGCTCCCGCGTCTACGTAGGTCGTAGCACGCCCCGCCCCGTAGAGGGACGGGAAGGCCCCAATGATGAAGCATGACACTGAATTAGGTATCAGTGTGTGAGGGGCATCTTAAAAATTTCAAGAGATTCCTTCTGATCAATTTCAGAAAGGTATCCCGTAGTAACACCTTTCACACCATCGTTACTACTACAGCCTTCCTATTCTGATAGGCGTAATATAATGCAATGGTAGAATCCTTTTGTTGATATACAGTATTTTAGGAGGACGATTCTACCTGATTTTCCTCTTAAACTCCTTTTTGTTTTTGAATAAAGTTAAAGTAAAAAGGACAGTACCTATCATGAAAAGTGCTAGAGGTAGAAAGTTTCATAGACAAGTAAAGAAATCCTCACTTGCGTTTAGACCTAATGGTATTTTACAATCCAGCACTAAGATATATTGAGTTTCCAACTTACGTAAGAGGTAATCACGATTCCCACCCCTCCTGAGAGGCAAGACAGTGTCAATGGCAAAATATTTTAAATACTGCAAATCACTGCCATGACGTTCTTTAAAATGCCTTGCCACTGGATAGGCAGCGTCGTTAGAGATAGCTCGCACGTGCTGGAGTATCCGTTTGTGAACCTGCAATCTGGTGCTCCCCACGTATCGCAGGCCACATGGACACTCCAGCACATATACTGCAAACTCAGTTTTGCAGTTTAGGAATTTGGTTATCTCAACTGTTTTCTGTTTAAAGGGGGTGGTATATGTTTTGGTGTTGTAACCATATTTACACGCTCTACAGCTAGAACATTTAAAAAATCCTTTTCTGGTGTTAAGCCAATTTTTTGTTAAGATGACCTCAGGACTACTCCTAACCAAAGCATTACTCAAGGAGCGGGCCTTCCTGTAAGTAATACTGGGAGTTGCTGTTAAACGTTCACCCAGTATGGGGTCATTAAGAATCAGGGGCCAGTTCTTATTAACAATTTTTCTTAATGTTTTATGCTGTTGGTTAAATGTTAACACTAGTCTGGTAGGCTGGTCAACAGATTGGGAGGTGTTGGAGTCCCTCTTTTTTCGATCAACCAGTGTTTCTGAGCATTGTAGATTATTGGCCTTATTCATGGCTGCCACAACCACACTCTCAGCATAGCCTCTGGCCAAGAATCTGTTCCTACTCACTCGTTGGGCCTGTATACAGTCCGTTTCTGTGCTGCATATTCTTTTGATCCGCAACATTTCCCCGTAGGGAATGCTGTTGATCAAATGAGGCGGATGATGGCTGGAAGCATGCAACACAGTATTACCAGCTGATGATTTTCTATGCAGTCGAGTTTCAAGCTTATTGTTGGATGCAAAAACCTCTACGTCTAAAAAGATTATACTCTCCTTACTTATTTGGGCAGTGAATTGCAAATTTAAGCTGTTGTCATTCAGTTCACTTATAAAATTGTGGGCTTCCATTTCATTGCCCTTCCATATTAAGAACAAGTCATCAATGTATCTATACCAGCAAAGGACATGCCTGAAAAGAGTGTCTCTATGTGTTGCCATGAGGACCTGCTCCTCCCACATGCCCATATGAAGACAGGCATAACTAGGGGAAAAGCAGGCCCCCATGGCAACTCCTCTTACTTGCTGGAAAATTTGGTTGTTGAAGAGAAAGAAATTATTATCTAGACATGTAGAAATCATGGTCAATAGCATTTTGTTATGCATGCAAAATTGTCTGGGTCCGGTGTTTAAATAAAATTCAGTTGCCAGCAAGCCATCGCAGTTGTGTATGCTTGTGTATAATGAGACAACATCCAGCGACATAAGCAAACAATCATCATCCCACTGTACAGTCTGGAGTTTACGGAGAAAGTCCCCTGTGTCCTGTATATATGATGGGAGTTTCTTCACAAGGTCTTGAAGGAAGAAATCCACATATTTGGATGTGTTCTCCATTTTGCTACCCTTGGCCGATATAATAGGCCTACCCGGTGGTCTGAGCATGTCCTTGTGGACTTTGGGGATAAAGTATATTGCAGGTACAATGGGATAATCAACTTTTAAAAACCTAAATTCTTCCATGCTCAGTAAGCCAGAGGATTTCCATGCCAGAAGTTTGCCATTGAACTCATTCCATGCACTTTTGACTGCTAAGATGTTACTTTTTTTGTAGCAGTTTCTGTCATTGAGTTGTTTATCTGCCTCCTCCATATATAGCTCACGTGGCCATAACACTATGTTGCCACCTTTGTCTGATTGGCGTATGATAATATTGTCATCATCCTGTAGTTTTTTGTCCAACCGAGAGTAAGTGTGATCCTGTTTAGTATATTTCCTAGGAGATTTCATAGTGTCCCGATAAAGTTTTTTCAATTCAAAAGTGACTTTATCATGGAAGATATCCACATTGTCTCGTATCATTAATGGGCAAAAAGTAGATTTAGGCTTGAATTTAGTTCGAACTGTTGCCACCAATTGCTGGACTTCATAATCCATTTGACCCACGATTGTGTTATTCTCATCAAATAATTGCTGCATATCTATTAAAAGTTCTTGATCTCCTGCTTTTAATGTTGGACTAGTGTTACTTTCCGCAGGTGCTATTGGAATAGTCTCATGATTACACATTCCTTGAATTGCATGATGTTTCCGCAGTTTCATTTTACGCACAAACTTGAATAAATCAATTTGTGTCTCTGCGTAATTAAAGTCTCTAACAGGACTATATGTGAGACCCAAAGATAATATTTTCCTTTCATCTTCATTTAAAACAGTCGTGGTTAAATTAATTACTGAATTTTCCTCCATTTTGGTGGTTAGCGTCTGTTCCATCTCCTGTTTGTTGGTTTTTTGCTGTTTGGCTTGTTTTTGCTTCCTGCATTGGCGTCTTGCCCGTCGTTCTTAGGTCGAGCCTCGAGTAGCGCGCAAGCGCTGCCCTGTGAGACTTATAGTTAGGGAGTTTGAAAAGCTGACCAGACGCTCGTGCGTCATGGCCTTTTCCCTGCGGTTACGCGCGCGGCAGACATGTGTTTCCAATTATCGTGCCCAGACGCGGGCGCGATAATTGGAAACACATGCTGGCCGTACGGGGAAAAAGGCCATGACGCACAAGCGTCTGGTCAGCTTTCGAAAGCCCAGGTTGCCGCGCTTGCTCGCCCCGCTCCTCTCTTGTTTAGTCCGTTATTATAAGTCCCTTTCTCGTTTCCTCAGAAAGCAAAATGCGTGCGGCCGGTTGAGTCGGCAGGAATATTGGAAGGTAATGAGCTGTTTCGGGTGTGGCCGAACCTCCTCCAGGGTTTCTGTGTGCCTGCAGTCAGAAACCCACACGCAGCACAATAATAAAGGAGTTTGCTGTGATTTCGGTAATCACTACTATGAGTAACTTGAACTCTGTACTACAAACATTCCCTTCACAAATGCGTAGGCGCGCGTTTCTTATCTGAGTTTTCGTTAATGCATTCTTTCTGAGAGCAGTTGTTCCCTGAGGGCCTTGTTTTCGCGTTTGCGGTAGACATTTTGTTAATGGTTTTCTTTCGCATAATGGATCCTGCTTGTGTGTTCGCCTTCGTAGTTCCTATCCTCCCCCACCCTTACTCACCAGTGGAGTCATTGTGTTTGTGTCCGGTAAGCAGGCCTGTCTGGGTTTTTCGCTATGACTCTAGGAAGAGAATGATAATTCGGATTGCAGCAAGGGGTAAAATGTTAGGTCGTCCTCGGGAATGTCATGGGGGTCAGAGCCTTCAGGGCTGGCGGGTGGAACTCGCATGCTTGGTCATATTGCATGTCTCCTTCAGTTGTTAACTTGTAGGGTTGCGGCAGTGGTTGTTTCAGGGAATGTGTAAATGCATCGTGCTACCTACCGTCCCCTCCCTGCCTTTCCCTAATTTAAAGCAGAGTTCTTGCGCACTATCTATGCAGAATAGCTGAGAGCAGGTGGAGGCCATGGTTGAGACACGTCTATTTGTAGCAGGTGATGGTGAAGCTGAAGCTGTGGCGCGTGCTCCCCTGTCTTCAGTCAGTCAGAAGTTGCATAGAATTCCAGAGATGAGTCAGTTTCCACCACAAACCTCTCCCCCCACCTTGTCCCAGTGCTTTGTGGCCAGACGCCATTCGTTCTCCCTTTTCAGAGGGCATCTCGATCATGTGTTCAGAGTTTGTTTTCAGGGAAGTTGGCCGCCCTCGAAGCGAGCTCTGTGGTGCTTGTATTGCAACTGTACGATGGTTGAAACTCCAGATGGTGCTGCCACGGCTGGAGAGGGCGACATCCGCAGAAAGAAAGATGTGATATTTCTTAAAGTTTTAAAGATGCAAGTGAGAGGCGGGATCTGAAGACCTTTGTTTAACGAAGAGAGTTTGCAAAGGAGGCAGGGCACATTACCTTCCAAATGCTAATGTGGGCGGCTACAGTACAAGGCTTTCTCGCGCACATGCGGGGAGACATTTAATTGGCACTCTAAAAGTAGTGTACAGCAGAAGTCCTCGCAATGCAGACTCTGATTAGAGACAACCGGTGGAACACAGGCAGCATACTCCTTTCTTTCATACAGCCAGTATTGTACATCAAGGACAACAGCTGTGCTAGCTTCCATCACACATACAACAGGTTCAGTGCAGTCAGCAAGTAAAGCTTCCCTGGTTTCTCTCCCACGCAGGAGTACATAATATTAGCATCATCAGTGCAAGCGTGCCATTCCGGAGTAGCGTGCTACTCCCCGAAAAAAGTGCTTCGACGCCTTGTCGGGGTAGTAAGCGCTATATAAATGCCAATACAATACAAAAGCACACTCATCAGATAAAAATCGGGCATCAATGACAGCGCAAACTTAAAACTGGTGCAACGCAGGTAGCGCGGAAAGTTGCTTGCACACATACAACCGGTAAAGCACAGCCGGTAGCTGTAGAAGCTTTCTTCATGCATTGAATAGATAAACCAGTGGCAGCAAACAGTACAAGCTTCATTCACACACAGAATAGGAACCTAGGAGATTGCAGGAGTACAAGCTTCCCCACAGAATCACACTCGGTATTAGTATCGGCAGTGTTTCACTTCCCTCATACATTAAAGCGGTACAACTCTGACATCAGTAACTGCGAACACACATCAGGGCAGGGTAAACACATACACACGCCTACACCTCACTGCATGTGCGGGACAGCCACAGTAGTTGCTGCTTCCCCCATCGTCTTGTTGTTTCTGGAATGAATCACGTTTATTTTTAGATAACTCTTCCTAAACCGAAGCCTCCGATGTAAACTGTTACTGGTGAGAGACCAACTGTGACGAGAAATTCTTTTTTCACGGTTTTGCCAAATGGGCCTGTTTGGGATTACCAGGGGAAGAGGAGCCAAGTGCGAAACGTCTTAGATGCGCAGCACCTGCTTGTCTGGAGCAGGTTCAAGAATGCGCGAAACGACGCACGGGATAAAAGACTTAGACCTCCCCAAACAGTGCTGGGAGATTTCACCTGCCAACATTTTCATTTTTTAAACGTATAGGTCGAAAGTCACAGTTTTTCTTTCTCGAAGCATGTTTCCCCAGCGTTTTGCATTTTTTAAATGGTAACCTTTGAAAGGGTTGTTTCCAGATAGCCCCCCCAGATTGCAAGCATTCTGGCACGTAACTTGATGATAAACATTTTCCCCCATACTATCAGCAGTTATGTGGCCAGGAAAAATTTAGCCGAGATCATTACTCTAAGCATTATTTCCAGATGGTTGACTTAGCCAAATGCTTTGTGCATTTTGTGCCAATTGGCATCACTCCAAAGTGCAGGTGCTTGAATCCTGGCATTTCCACTTTCATGCCGTGTGATCTTGGGAAAGGTCAGATAAGTTTCCGAAGAAGCAAGGAAGGATGAAACTTTGACACAAACCGCTGGACATGTAAAGGCAACTTGGGGCCACATCATGAGCCCGACTGTACCTGTGCCCAAGTGGAGGAGACCACGTGCCCGTTTTCACATAAATTGCGCTTTTCGTTTGGCAATTTATTTGCACCAGGGCACAAGTTCTAAACAAGCATTGGCATAGCCAATAGGTCTCGCCTTTGGGACCTTATAAGTGTTTAGCCATGCAACAGTTGATGTTGTTGCACCAAGGATATTGTGCTGCATAACTAAATACTTATAAGATCCCAAAAGCGAGACCTATTGGCTATGCCAATGCTTGTTGGTTTTGTCGTTGATTTCTCCTTTGTTGGCATTTTTGTTTTGTCCACGTGGGCGCAGGGTTTGTCTTCTGTCTAACCGCAGATAATCCAGCTCCTGACCCAATGATGGTTTGATACGCCCCAGAGGTTACAGCCTGGTCATTGTCAGAGCCAGTGTCAATGGCTGAGCTTAAGTCAGATGCTGATGTGGACGCCTGAGAGATGCCGCTAGCAATGGGATGTATTGCGATTGGGTCTACAGATGGTTTTGCCATTTTTGCAGCATCATATTTTCGCGCAAAGGTGAACACGCGACCTTGCTCATAGTCCACCTTATCCCTTTGAAACTTATAGGCTTTGCGCCTTTTGATTACATCCTCATCTCTTTGCAGGCAATTGGTCATATCTTCCCTATGTTTTTGAATGGCGTCCGTGTTACCATGTTTGTCGATTTCCTCATTGATTTCATCAATTTGTAACTGCAGCGCCACTCTATCACTGTTAGCATATTTCACTAAAATTACCACCAGTTTTCGTGAGGATTCTAGGTTGCAGTCTGCCCATTCTGTCAACATATGCGTGTCTGGATTCTCGTAGCTCGGAGCGAGCATTATCCTCAACCCCCACGGTATTCTGCCTACTTCAAGGTATCTGGAAAGGGATTTGCTCTCCCACCATTTGGCCTGTTCAGACCTCATGCACTTCTCAAGTTTTTTGAACAAATCTTTTATGCTGTTTGTTACTAGTTGCGCGTTGCTTGTATGCGCTAGGCTAGTTGCTACTCCACTTGGAGAGTCATTAAACACATCATCGGCTGCCGCCTCTCTGCTCCGAATCGCGTCGGCAGACATGGTGCTATACAAAGGGAGTTTTCCTCAACCGTGGAAGGGCACCAGAGACAATGCCCGCACCCGTACCACATGCACACTCCCCCACCGGGCTGTAGGCAGGCCCTTACCTCCGTACGGTACTTCCCGCTGCTTGAGTCCTCCGACTCGCGCTGCGCTTCACCTTCTTGGCGGTGTGGCTTTTCCGCTGCCCGGGGGCCAATGCGGCTGCTCCTTCGTGGAGAATTCTGTTGTTCAATTCCCGATAGCCACCGGGAAAGATGCTTCTTGACGTAAGCCCTAGAGTCGAGGGAGGGGTCCGCAGATGCCGAGGAAGCTGTCTCGGCAATAGATCCAAAGGATTCCCCACCATATCACTCCAAAAAGACGAAAATGCAGACCCAGGATCAGTGCGATAGTCAGTTTATTTGGAAAACTCCCGCACCTCCGCCATTACGCGTTTCAGCCTCCCACGAGGCCTTGATCACATGACACGAAACGGAGACCATTTTTTTCATTTTAAAGTGCAAGTGACAAGTAACCACACGTGATTCCAAAATATGATGGAAATAGAAGAGGTACTGATTATCGCTTTTGTAAAAACTCATTATAATATAGCATGTATACACTTCTAAAAATAGAATATGATACAAATGTGCAAAAGGGAGCAAATATGTGCAATTAATAAATATTCATAAAATAATATAAATATTCAGCACATAAAAACACACGGTAAAAATCAGATTAAAACCCATAACGATAAAATCTAAAAAACCATACTGTGTTAACGTAATTCATGTTGAGCTCAGGTTGTTAGGCACGTGGATAACATAGAATAAGACCCTGTATAAAATACACAAAAAATCTTAAAAAGCATTGATATCCTACCAGGGACATGTCATGATTTTGTGATCCCTGTGGCCCATCTGAGGGACAACCTGTATAAATATGAACATCATTGTATTGCTATATAAAGCGACTATAGTAAATTCAGCCCCAGTGGGCTTATTTCCATCAGTTTGCTTAAAGTGCTAGTGCTACTAAAAAATCATAAAAGTGCCTACACCACTCTAAATCACAGCTGTGATTTAGTTAAAAACATGTGTAAAATTGTAAAGGGGAGAGGTGTGGCTCTGCGGCCAGGGCGACTGACGCTGGACGCTGGGGATCACGGTTCGATCCCTAGCTCCGGTGGCAGGGGTCTGCCCAGCACCATGCGACTCTGGGCAATAGCTCGCTTAATCTTCCCAACGGCCCCCAGCGCCGAGATACCCCTTCGGGGGTGATTTGTGCGCTATACAAGTACTGGATTTACATTTACATTTACCAATTATAAAAATATATTAAAATGAGAGGCAGATCTGATGTTAAAGTAAAAAGGACAGTACCTATCATGAAAAGTGCTAGAGGTAGAAAGTTTCATAGACAAGTAAAGAAATCCTCACTTGCGTTTAGACCTAATGGTATTTTACAATCCAGCACTAAGATATATTGAGTTTCCAACTTACGTAAGAGGTAATCACGATTCCCACCCCTCCTGAGAGGCAAGACAGTGTCAATGGCAAAATATTTTAAATACTGCAAATCACTGCCATGACGTTCTTTAAAATGCCTTGCCACTGGATAGGCAGCGTCGTTGTTAGAGATAGCTCGCATGTGCTGGAGTATCCGTTTGTGAACCTGCAATCTGGTGCTCCCCACGTATCGCAGGCCACATGGACACTCCAGCACATATACTGCAAACTCAGTTTTGCAGTTTAGGAATTTGGTTATCTCAACTGGTTTCTGTTTAAAGGGGGTGGTATATGTTTTGGTGTTGTAACCATATTTACACGCTCTACAGCTAGAACATTTAAAAAATCCTTTTCTGGTGTTAAGCCAATTTTTTGTTAAGATGACCTCAGGACTACTCCTAACCAAAGCAGTACTCAAGGAGCGGGCCTTCCTGTAAGTAATACTGGGAGTTGCTGTTAAACGTTCACCCAGTATGGGGTCATTAAGAATCAGGGGCCAGTTCTTATTAACAATTTTTCTTAATGTTTTATGCTGTTGGTTAAATGTTAACACTAGTCTGGTAGGCTGGTCAACAGATTGGGAGGTGTTGGAGTCCCTCTTTTTTCGATCAACCAGTGTTTGTGAGCGTTGTAGATTATTGGCCTTATTCATGGCTGCCACAACCACACTCTCAGCATAGCCTCTGGCCAAGAATCTGTTCCTACTCACTCGTTGGGCCTGTATACAGTCCGTTTCTGTGCTGCATATTCTTTTGATCCGCAACATTTCCCCGTAGGGAATGCTGTTGATCAAATGAGGCGGATGATGGCTGGAAGCATGCAACACAGTATTACCAGCGGATGATTTTCTATGCAGTCGAGTTTCAAGCTTATTGTTGGATGCAAAAACCTCTACGTCTAAAAAGATTATACTCTCCTTACTTATTTGGGCAGTGAATTGCAAATTTAAGCTGTTGTCATTCAGTTCACTTATAAAATTGTGGGCTTCCATTTCATTGCCCTTCCATATTAAGAACAAGTCATCAATGTATCTATACCAGCAAAGGACATGCCTGAAAAGAGTGTCTCTATGTGTTGCCATGAGGAGCTGCTCCTCCCACATGCCCATATGAAGACAGGCATAACTAAGGGAAAAGCAGGCCCCCATGGCAACTCCTCTTACTTGCTGGAAAATTTGGTTGTTGAAGAGAAAGAAATTATTATCTAGACATGTAGAAATCATGGTCAATAGCCTTTTGTTATGCATGCAAAATTGTCTGGGTCCGGTGTTTAAATAAAATTCAGTTGCCAGCAGGCCATCGCAGTTGTGTATGCTTGTGTATAATGAGACAACATCCAGCGACATAAGCAAACAATCATCATCCCACTGTACAGTCTGGAGTTTACGGAGAAAGTCCCCTGTGTCCTGTATATATGATGGGAGTTTCTTCACAAGGTCTTGAAGGAAGAAGTCCCCATATTTGGATGTGTTCTCCATTTTGCTACCCTTGGCCGATATAATAGGCCTACCCGGTGGTCTGAGCATGTCCTTGTGGACTTTGGGGATAAAGTATATTGCAGGTACAATGGGATAATCAACTTTTAAAAACCTAAATTCTTCCATGCTCTGTAAGCCAGAGGATTTCCATGCCAGAAGTTTGCCATTGAACTCATTCCATGCACTTTTGACTGCTAAGATGTTACTTTTTTTGTAGCAGTCTCTGTCGTTGAGTTGTTTATCTGCCTCCTCCATATATAGCTCACGTGGCCATAACACTATGTTGCCACCTTTGTCTGATTGGCGTATGATAATATTGTCATCATCCTGTAGTTTTTTGTCCAACCGAGAGTAAGTGTGATCCTGTTTAGTATATTTCCTAGGAGATTTCATAGTGTCCCGATAAAGTTTTTTCAATTCAAAAGTGACTTTATCATGGAAGATATCTACATTGTCTCGTATCATTAATGGGCAAAAAGTAGATTTAGGCTTGAATTTAGTTCGAACTGTTGCCACCAATTGCTGGACTTCATAATCCATTTGACCCACGGTTGTGTTATTCTCATCAAATAATTGCTGCATATCTATTAAAAGTTCTTGATCTCCTGCTGTTAATGTTGGACTAGTGTTACTTTCCGCAGGTGCTATTGGAATAGTCTCATGATTACACATTCCTTGAATTGCATGATGTTTCCGCAGTTTCATTTTACGCACAAACTTGAATAAATCAATTTGTGTCTCTGCGTAATTAAAGTCTCTAACAGGACTATATGTGAGACCCAAAGATAATATTTTCCTTTCATCTTCATTTAAAACAGTCGTGGTTAAATTAATTACTGAATTTTCCTCCATTTTGGTGGTTAGCGTCTGTTCCATCTCCTGTTTGTTGGTTTTTTGCTGTTTGGCTTGTTTTTGCTTCCTGCATTGGCGTCTTGCCCGTCGTTTTTAGGTCGAGCCTCGAGTAGCGCGCAAGCGCTGCTCTGCGAGACTTATAGTTAGGGAGTTTGAAAAGCTGACCAGACGCTCGTGCGTCATGGCCTTTTCCCTGCGGTTACGCGCGCGGCAGACATGTGTTTCCAATTATCGTGCCCAGACGCGGGCGCGATAATTGGAAACACATGCTGGCCGTGCGGGGAAAAAGGCCATGACGCACAAGCGTCTGGTCAGCTTTCGAAAGCCCAGGCTGCCGCGCTTGCTCGCCCCCGCTCCTCTCTTGTTTAGTCCGTTATTATAAGTCCCTTTCTCGTTTCCTCAGAAAGCAAAATGCGTGCGGCCGGTTGAGTCGGCAGGAATATTGGAAGGTAACGAGCTGTTTCGGGCGTGGCCGAACCTCCTCCAGGGTTTCTGTGTGCCTGCAGTCAGAAACCCACACGCAGCACAATAATAAAGGAGTTTGCTGTGATTTCGGTAATCACTACTATGAGTAACTTGAACTCTGTACTACAAACATTCCCTTCACAAATGCGTAGGCGCGCGTTTCTTATCTGAGTTTTCGTTAATGCATTCTTTCTGAGAGCAGTTGTTCCCTGAGGGCCTTGTTTTCGCGTTTGCGGTAGACATTTTGTTAATGGTTTGCTTTCGCATAATGGTTCCTGCTTGTGTGTTCGCCTTCGTAGTTCCTATCCTCCCCCACCCTTACTCACCAGTGGAGTCATTGTGTTTGTGTCCGGTAAGCAGGCCTGTCTGGGTTTTTCGCTATGACTCTAGGAAGAGAATGATAATTCGGATTGCAGCAAGGGGTAAATGTTAGGTCGTCCTCGGGAATGTCATGGGGGACAGAGCCTTCAGGGCTGGCGGGTGGAACTTGCATGCTTTGTCATAATGCATGTCTACTTCAGTTGTTAACTTGTAGGGTTGCGGCAGTGGTTGTTTCAGGGAATGTGTAAATGCATCGTGCTACCTACCGTCCCCTCCCTGCCTTTCCCTAATTTAAAGCAGAGTTCTTGCGCACTATCTATGCAGAATAGCTGAGAGCAGGTGGAGGCCATGGTTGAGACACGTCTATTTCCACCAGGTGATGGTGAAGCTGAAGCTGTGGCGCGTGCTCCCCTGTCTTCAGTCAGTCAGAAGTTGCATAGAATTCCAGAAATGAGTCAGTTTCCACCACGAACCTCTCCCCCACCTTGTCCCAGTGCTTCGTGGCCAGACGCCATTCGTTCTCCCTTTTCAGAGGGCATCTCGATCATGTGTTCAGAGTTTGTTTTCAGGGAAGTTGGCCGCCCTCGAAGCGAGCTCTGTGGTGCTTGTATTGCAACTGTACGATGGTTGAAACTCCAGATGGTGCTGCCACGGCTGGAGAGGGCGACATCCGCAGAAAGAAAGATGTGATATTTCTTAAAGTTTTAAAGATGCAAGTGAGAGACGGGATCTGAAGACCTTTGTTTAACGAAGAGAGTTTGCAAAGGAGGCAGGGCACATTACCTTCCAAATGCTAATGTGGGCGGCTACAGTACAAGGCTTTCTCGCGCACAGGCGGGGAGACATTTAATTGGCACTCTAAAAGTAGTGTACAGCAGAAGTCCTCGCAATGCAGACTCTGATTAGAGACAACCGGTGGAACACAGGCAGCATACTCCTTTCTTTCATACAGCCAGTATTGTACATCAAGGACAACAGCTGTGCTAGCTTCCATCACACATACAACAGGTTCAGTGCAGTCAGCAAGTAAAGCTTCCCTGGTTTCTCTCCCACGCAGGAGTACATAGTATTAGCATCATCAGTGCAAGCGTGCCATTCCGGAGTAGCGTGCTACTCCCCGAAAAAAGTGCTTCGACGCCTTGTCGGGGTAGTAAGCGCTATATAAATGCCAATACAATACAAAAGCACACTCATCAGATAAAAATCGGGCATCAATGACAGCGCAAACTTAAAACTGGTGCAACGCAGGTAGCGCGGAAAGTTGCTTGCACACATACAACCGGTAAAGCACAGCCGGTAGCTGTAGAAGCTTTCTTCATGCATTGAATAGATAAACCAGTGGCAGCAAACAGTACAAGCTTCATTCACACACAGAATAGGAACCTAGGAGATTGCAGGAGTACAAGCTTCCCCACAGAATCACACTCGGTATTAGTATCGGCAGTGTTTCACTTCCCTCATACATTAAAGCGGTACAACTCTGACATCAGTAACTGCGAACACACATCAGGGCAGGGTAAACACATACACACGCCTACACCTCACTGCATGTGCGGGACAGCCACAGTAGTTGCTGCTTCCCCCATCGTCTTGTTGTTTCTGGAATGAATCACGTTTATTTTTAGATAACTCTTCCTAAACCGAAGCCTCCGATGTAAACTGTTACTGGTGAGAGACCAACTGTGACGAGAAATTCTTTTTTCACGGTTTTGCCAAATGGGCCTGTTTGGGATTACCAGGGAAGAGGAGCCAAGTGCGAAACGTCTTAGATGCGCAGCACCTGCTTGTCTGGAGCAGGTTCAAGAATGCGCGAAACGACGCACGGGATAAAAGACTTAGACCTCCCCAAACAGTGCTGGGAGATTTCACCTGCCAACATTTTCATTTTTTAAACGTATAGGTCGAAAGTCACAGTTTTTCTTTCTCCAAGCATGTTTCCCCAGCGTTTTGCATTTTTTAAATGGTAACCTTTGAAAGGGTTGTTTCCAGATAGCCCCCCAGATTGCAAGCATTCTGGCACGTAACTGGATGATAAACATTTTCCCCCATACTATCAGCAGTTATGTGGCCAGCAAAAAGTTCGCCGAGATCATTACTCTAAGCATTATTTCCAGATGGTTGACTTAGCCAAATGCTTTGTGCATTTTGTGCCAATTGGCATCACTCCAAAGTGTAGGTGCTTGAATCCTGGCATTTCCACTTTCATGCCGTGTGATCTTGGGAAAGGTCAGATAAGTTTCCGAAGAAGCAAGGAAGGATGAAACTTTGACACAAACCGCTGGACATGTAAAGGCAACTTGGGGCCACATCATGAGCCCGACTGTACCTGTGCCCAAGTGGAGGAGACCACGTGCCCGTTTTCACATAAATTGCGCTTTTCGTTTGGCAATTTATTTGCACCAGGGCACAAGTTCTAAACAAGCATTGGAATAGCCAATAGGTCTCGCCTTTGGGACCTTATAAGTGTTTAGCCATGCAACAGTTGATGTTGTTGCACCAAGGATATTGTGCTGCATAACTAAATACTTATAAGATCCCAAAAGCGAGACCTATTGGCTATGCCAATGCTTGTTTGTTTTGTCGTTGATTTCTCCTTTGTTGGCATTTTTGTTTTGTCCACGTGGGCGCAGGGTTTGTCTTCTGTCTAACCGCAGATAATCCAGCTCCTGACCCAATGATGGTTTGATACGCCCCAGAGGTTACAGCCTGGTCATTGTCAGAGCCAGTGTCAATGGCTGAGCTTAAGTCAGATGCTGATGTGGACGCCTGAGAGATGCCGCTAGCACTGGGATGTATTGCGATTGGGTCTACAGATGGTTTTGCCATTTTTGCAGCATCATATTTTCGCGCAAAGGTGAACACGCGACCTTGCTCATAGTCCACCTTATCCCTTTGAAACTTATAGGCTTTGCGCCTTTTGATTACATCCTCATCTCTTTGCAGGCAATTGGTCATATCTTCCCTATGTTTTTGAATGGCGTCCGTGTTACCATGTTTGTCGATTTCCTCATTGATTTCATCAATTTGTAACTGCAGCGCCACTCTATCACTGTTAGCATATTTCACTAAAATTACCACCAGTTTTCGTGAGGATTCTAGGTTGCAGTCTGCCCATTCTGTCAACATATGCGGGTCTGGATTCTCGTAGCTCGGAGCGAGCATTATCCTCAACCCCCACGGTATTCTGCCTACTTCAAGGTATCTGGAAAGGGATTTGCTCTCCCACCATTTGGCCTGTTCAGACCTCATGCACTTCTCAAGTTTTTTAACAAATCTTTTATGCTGTTTGTTACTGGTTGCGCGTTGCTTGTATGCGCTAGGCTAGTTGCTACTCCACTTGGAGAGTCATTAAACACATCATCGGCTGCCGCCTCTCTGCTCCGAATCGCGTCGGCAGACATGGTGCTATACAAAGGGAGTTTTCCTCAACCGTGGAAGGGCACCAGAGACAATGCCCGCACCCGTACCACATGCACACTCCCCCACCGGGCTGTAGGCAGGCCCTTACCTCCGTACTGTACTTCCCGCTGCTTGAGTCCTCCGACTCGCGCTGCGCTTCACCTTCTTGGCGGTGTGGCTTTTCCGCTGCCCGGGGGCCAATACGGCTGCTCCTTCGTGGAGAATTCTGTTGTTCAATTCCCGATAGCCACCGGGAAAGATGCTTCTTGCCGTAAGCCCTAGAGTCGAGGGAGGGGTCCGCAGATGCCGAGGAAGCTGTCTCGGCAATAGATCCAAAAGATTCCGCCACCATATCACTCCAAAAAGAGGAAAATGCAGACCCAGGATCAGTGCGATAGTCAGTTTATTTGGAAAACTCCCGCACCTCCGCCATTACGCGTTTCAGCCTCCCACGAGGCCTTGATCTCATGACACGAAACGGAGACCATTTTTTTCATTTTAAAGTGCAAGTGACAAGTAACCACACGTGATTCCAAAATATGATGGAAATAGAAGAGGTACTGATTATCGCTTTTGTAAAAACTCATTATAATATAGCATGTATACACTTCTAAAAATAGAATATGATACAAATGTGCAAAAGGGAGCAAATATGTGCAATTAATAAATATTCATAAAATAATATAAATATTCAGCACATAAAAACACACAGTAAAAATCAGATTAAAACCCATAACGATAAAATCTAAAAAACCATACTGTGTTAACGTAATTCATGTTGAGCTCAGGTTGTTAGGCACGTGGATAACATAGAATAAAACCCTATATAAAATACACAAAAAATCTTAAAAAGCATTGATATCCTACCAGGGACATGTCATGATTTTGTGATCCCTGTGGCCCATCTGAGGGTCAACCTGTATAAATATGAACATCATTGTATTGCTATATAAAGCGACTATAGTAAATTCAGCCCCAGTGGGCTTATTTTCATCAGTTTGCTTAAAGTGCTAGTGCTACTAAAAAATCATAAAAGTGCCTACACCACTCTAAATCACAGCTGTGATTTAGTTAAAAACATGTGTAAAATTGTAAAGGGGAGAGGTGTGGCTCTGCGGCCAGGGCGACTGACGCTGGACGCTGGGGATCACGGTTCGATCCCTAGCTCCGGCGGCAGGGGTCTGCCCAGCACCATGCGACTCTGGGCAATAGCTCGCTTAATCTTCCCAACGGCCCCCAGCGCCGAGATACCCCTTCGGGGGTGATTCGTGCGCTATACAAGTACTGGATTTACATTTACATTTACCAATTATAAAAATATATTAAAATGAGAGGCAGATCTGATGTTAAAGTAAAAAGGACAGTACCTATCATGAAAAGTGCTAGAGGTAGAAAGTTTCATAGACAAGTAAAGAAATCCTCACTTGCGTTTAGACCTAATGGTATTTTACAATCCAGCACTAAGATATATTGAGTTTCCAACTTACGTAAGAGGTAATCACGATTCCCACCCCTCCTGAGAGGCAAGACAGTGTCAATGGCAAAATATTTTAAATACTGCAAATCACTGCCATGACGTTCTTTAAAATGCCTTGCCACTGGATAGGCAGCGTCGTTGTTAGAGATAGCTCGCATGTGCTGGAGTATCCGTTTGTGAACCTGCAATCTGGTGCTCCCCACGTATCGCAGGCCACATGGACACTCCAGCACATATACTGCAAACTCAGTTTTGCAGTTTAGGAATTTGGTTATCTCAACTGGTTTCTGTTTAAAGGGGGTGGTATATGTTTTGGTGTTGTAACCATATTTACACGCTCTACAGCTAGAACATTTAAAAAATCCTTTTCTGGTGTTAAGCCAATTTTTTGTTAAGATGACCTCAGGACTACTCCTAACCAAAGCATTACTCAAGGAGCGGGCCTTCCTGTAAGTAATACTGGGAGTTGCTGTTAAACGTTCACCTAGTATGGGGTCATTAAGAATCAGGGGCCAGTTCTTATTAACAATTTTTCTTAATGTTTTATGCTGTTGGTTAAATGTTAACACTAGTCTGGTAGGCTGGTCAACAGATTGGGAGGTGTTGGAGTCCCTCTTTTTCGATCAACCAGTGTTTCTGAGCGTTGTAGATTATTGGCCTTATTCATGGCTGCCACAACCACACTCTCAGCATAGCCTCTGGCCAAGAATCTGTTCCTACTCACTCGTTGGGCCTGTATACAGTCCGTTTCTGTGCTGCATATTCTTTTGATCCGCAACATTTCCCCGTAGGGAATGCTGTTGATCAAATGAGGCGGATGATGGCTGGAAGCATGCAACACAGTATTACCAGCTGATGATTTTCTATGCAGTCGAGTTTCAAGCTTATTGTTGGATGCAAAAACCTCTACGTCTAAAAAGATTATACTCTACTTATTTGGGCAGTGAATTGCAAATTTAAGCTGTTGTCATTCTGTTCACTTATAAAATTGTGGGCTTCCATTTCATTGCCCTTCCATATTAAGAACAAGTCATCAATGTATCTATACCAGCAAAGGACATGCCTGAAAAGAGTGTCTCTATGTGTTGCCATGAGGACCTGCTCCTCCCACATGCCCATATGAAGACAGGCATAACTAGGGGAAAAGCAGGCCCCCATGGCAACTCCTCTTACTTGCTGGAAAATTTGGTTGTTGAAGAGAAAGAAATTATTATCTAGACATGTAGAAATCATGGTCAATAGCATTTTGTTATGCATGCAAAATTGTCTGGGTCCGGTGTTTAAATAAAATTCAGTTGCCAGCAGGCCATCGCAGTTGTGTATGCTTGTGTATAATGAGACAACATCCAGCGACATAAGCAAACAATCATCATCCCACTGTACAGTCTGGATTTTACGGAGAAAGTCCCCTGTGTCCTGTATATATGATGGGAGTTTCTTCACAAGGTCTTGAAGGAAGAAACCCACATATTTGGATGTGTTCTCCATTTTGCTACCCTTGGCCGATATAATAGGCCTACCCGGTGGTCTGAGCATGTCCTTGTGGACTTTGGGGATAAAGTATATTGCAGGTACAATGGGATAATCAACTTTTAAAAACCTAAATTCTTCCATGCTCAGTAAGCCAGAGGATTTCCATGCCAGAAGTTTGCCATTGAACTCATTCCATGCACTTTTGACTGCTAAGATGTTACTTTTTTTGTAGCAGTTTCTGTCATTGTGTTGTTTTTCAGCCTCCTCCATATATAGCTCTCGTGGCCATAACACTATATTGCCGCCTTTGTCTGATTGGCGTATGATAATATTGTCATCATCCTGTAGTTTTTTGACCAACCGAGAGTAAGTGTGATCCTGTTTAGTATATTTCCTAGGAGATTTCATAGTGTCCCGATAAAGTTTTTTCAATTCAAAAGTGACTTTATCATGGAAGATATCCACATTGTCTCGTATCATTAATGGGCAAAAAGTAGATTTAGGCTTGAATTTAGTTCGAACTGTTGCCACCAATTGCTGGACTTCATAATCCATTTGACCCACGGTTGTGTTATTCTCATCAAATAATTGCTGCATATCTATTAAAAGTTCTTGATCTCCTGCTGTTAATGTTGGACTAGTGTTACTTTCCGCAGTTGCTATTGGAATAGTCTCATGATTACACATTCCTTGAATTGCATGATGTTTCCGCAGTTTCATTTTACGCACAAACTTGAATAAATCAATTTGTGTCTCTGCGTAATTAAAGTCTCTAACAGGACTATATGTGAGACCCAAAGATAATATTTTCCTTTCATCTTCATTTAAAACAGTCGTGGTTAAATTAATTACTGAATTTTCCTCCATTTTGGTGGTTAGCGTCTGTTCCATCTCTTGTTTGTTGGTTTTTTGCTGTTTGGCTTGTTTTTGCTTCCTGCATTGGCGTCTTGCCCGTCGTTTTTAGGTCGAGCCTCGAGTAGCGCGCAAGCGCTGCACTGCGAGACTTATAGTTAGGGAGTTTGAAAAGCTGACCAGACGCTCGTGCGTCATGGCCTTTTCCCTGCGGTTACGCGCGCGGCAGACATGTGTTTCCAATTATCGTGCCCAGACGCGGGCGCGATAATTGGAAACACATGCTGGCCGTGCGGGGAAAAGGCCATGACGCACAAGCGTCTGGTCAGCTTTCGAAAGCCCAGGGTGCCGCGCTTGCTCGCCCCCGCTCCTCTCTTGTTTAGTCCGTTATTATAAGTCCCTTTCTCGTTTCCTCAGAAAGCAAAATGCGTGCGGCCGGTTGAGTCGGCAGGAATATTGGAAGGTAACGAGCTGTTTCGGGCGTGGCCGAACCTCCTCCAGGGTTTCTGTGTGCCTGCAGTCAGAAACCCACACGCAGCACAATAATAAAGGAGTTTGCTGTGATTTCGGTAATCACTACTATGAGTAACTTGAACTCTGTACTACAAACATTCCCTTCACAAATGCGTAGGCGCGCGTTTCTTATCTGAGTTTTCGTTAATGCATTCTTTCTGAGAGCAGTTGTTCCCTGAGGGCCTTGTTTTCGCGTTTGCGGTAGACATTTTGTTAATGGTTTTCTTTCGCATAATGGTTCCTGCTTGTGTGTTCGCCTTCGTAGTTCCTATCCTCCCCCACCCTTACTCACCAGTGGAGTCATTGTGTTTGTGTCCGATAAGCAGGCCTGTCTGGGTTTTTCGCTGTGACTCTAGGAAGAGAATGATAATTCGGATTGCAGCAAGGGGTAAATGTTAGGTCGTCCTCGGGAATGTCATGGGGGACAGAGCCTTCAGGGCTGGCGGGTGGAACTCGCATGCTTTGTCATAATGCATGTCTCCTTCAGTTGTTAACTTGTAGGGTTGCGGCAGTGGTTGTTTCAGGGAATGTGTAAATGCATCGTGCTACCTACCGTCCCCTCCCTGCCTTTCCCGAATTTAAAGCAGAGTTCTTGCGCACTATCTATGCAGAATAGCTGAGAGGAGGTGGAGGCCATGGTTGAGACACGTCTATTTGTAGCAGGTGATGGTGAAGCTGAAGCTGTGGCGCGTGCTCCCCTGTCTTCAGTCAGTCAGAAGTTGCATAGAATTCCAGAGATGAGTCAGTTTCCACCACAAACCTCTCCCCCACCTTGTCCCAGTGCTTCGTGGCCAGACGCCATTCGTTCTCCCTTTTCAGAGGGCATCTCGATCATGTGTTCAGAGTTTGTTTTCAGGGAAGTTGGCCGCCCTCGAAGCGAGCTCTGTGGTGCTTGTATTGCAACTGTACGATGGTTGAAACTCCAGATGGTGCTGCCACGGCTGGAGAGGGCGACATCCGCAGAAAGAAAGATGTGATATTTCTTAAAGTTTTAAAGATGCAAGTGAGAGACGGGATCTGAAGACCTTTGTTTAACGAAGAGAGTTTGCAAAGGAGGCAGGGCACATTACCTTCCAAATGCTAATGTGGGCGGCTACAGTACAAGGCTTTCTCGCGCACAGGCGGGGGAGACATTTAATTGGCACTCTAAAAGTAGTGTACAGCAGAAGTCCTCGCAATGCAGACTCTGATTAGAGACAACCGGTGGAACACAGGCAGCATACTCCTTTCTTTCATACAGCCAGTATTGTACATCAAGGACAACAGCTGTGCTAGCTTCCATCACACATACAACAGGTTCAGTGCAGTCAGCAAGTAAAGCTTCCCTGGTTTCTCTCCCACGCAGGAGTACATAGTATTAGCATCATCAGTGCAAGCGTGCCATTCCGGAGTAGCGTGCTACTCCCCGAAAAAAGTGCTTCGACGCCTTGTCGGGGGTAGTAAGCGCTATATAAATGCCAATACAATACAAAAGCACACTCATCAGATAAAAATCGGGCATCAATGACAGCGCAAACTTAAAACTGGTGCAACGTAGGTAGCGCGGAAAGTTGCTTGCACACATACAACCGGTAAAGCACAGCCGGTAGCTGTAGAAGCTTTCTTCATGCATTGAATAGATAAACCAGTGGCAGCAAACAGTACAAGCTTCATTCACACACAGAATAGGAACCTAGGAGATTGCAGGAGTACAAGCTTCCCCACAGAATCACACTCGGTATTAGTATCGGCAGTGTTTCACTTCCCTCATACATTAAAGCGGTACAACTCTGACATCAGTAACTGCGAACACACATCAGGGCAGGGTAAACACATACACACGCCTACACCTCACTGCATGTGCGGGACAGCCACAGTAGTTGCTGCTTCCCCCATCGTCTTGTTGTTTCTGGAATGAATCACGTTGATTTTTAGATAACTCTTCCTAAACCGAAGCCTCCGATGTAAACTGTTACTGGTGAGAGACCAACTGTGACGAGAAATTCTTTTTTCACGGTTTTGCCAAATGGGCCTGTTTGGGATTACCAGGGGAAGAGGAGCCAAGTGCGAAACGTCTTAGATGCGCAGCACCTGCTTGTCTGGAGCAGGTTCAAGAATGCGCGAAACGACGCACGGGATAAAAGACTTAGACCTCCCCAAACAGTGCTGGGAGATTTCACCTGCCAACATTTTCATTTTTTAAACGTATAGGTCGAAAGTCACAGTTTTTCTTTCTCCAAGCATGTTTCCCCAGCGTTTTGCATTTTTTAAATGGTAACCTTTGAAAGGGTTGTTTCCAGATAGCCCCCCAGATTGCAAGCATTCTGGCACGTAACTGGATGATAAACATTTTCCCCCATACTATCAGCAGTTATGTGGCCAGCAAAAATTTCGCCGAGATCATTACTCTAAGCATTATTTCCAGATGGTTGACTTAGCCAAATGCTTTGTGCATTTTGTGCCAATTGGCATCACTCCAAAGTGCAGGTGCTTGAATCCTGGCATTTCCACTTTCATGCCGTGTGATCTTGGGAAAGGTCAGATAAGTTTCCGAAGAAGCAAGGAAGGATGAAACTTTGACACAAACCGCTGGACATGTAAAGGCAACTTGGGGCCACATCATGAGCCCGACTGTACCTGTGCCCAAGTGGAGGAGACCACGTGCCCGTTTTCACATAAATTGCGCTTTTCGTTTGGCAATTTATTTGCACCAGGGCACAAGTTCTAAACAAGCATTGGCATAGCCAATAGGTCTCGCCTTTGGGACCTTATAAGTGTTTAGCCATGCAACAGTTGATGTTGTTGCACCAAGGATATTGTGCTGCATAACTAAATACTTATAAGATCCCAAAAGCGAGACCTATTGGCTATGCCAATGCTTGTTGGTTTTGTCGTTGATTTCTCCTTTGTTGGCATTTTTGTTTTGTCCACGTGGGCGCAGGGTTTGTCTTCTGTCTAACCGCAGATAATCCAGCTCCTGACCCAATGATGGTTTGATACGCCCCAGAGGTTACAGCCTGGTCATTGTCAGAGCCAGTGTCAATGGCTGAGCTTAAGTCAGATGCTGATGTGGACGCCTGAGAGATGCCGCTAGCACTGGGATGTATTGCGATTGGGTCTACAGATGGTTTTGCCATTTTTGCAGCATCATATTTTCGCGCAAAGGTGAACACGCGACCTTGCTCATAGTCCACCTTATCCCTTTGAAACTTATAGGCTTTGCGCCTTTTGATTACATCCTCATCTCTTTGCAGGCAATTGGTCATATCTTCCCTATGTTTTTGAATGGCGTCCGTGTTACCATGTTTGTCGATTTCCTCATTGATTTCATCAATTTGTAACTGCAGCGCCACTCTATCACTGTTAGCATATTTCACTAAAATTACCACCAGTTTTCGTGAGGATTCTAGGTTGCAGTCTGCCCATTCTGTCAACATATGCGGGTCTGGATTCTCGTAGCTCGGAGCGAGCATTATCCTCAACCCCCACGGTATTCTGCCTACTTCAAGGTATCTGGAAAGGGATTTGCTCTCCCACCATTTGGCCTGTTCAGACCTCATGCACTTCTCAAGTTTTTTAACAAATCTTTTATGCTGTTTGTTACTGGTTGCGCGTTGCTTGTATGCGCTAGGCTAGTTGCTACTCCACTTGGAGAGTCATTAAACACATCATCGGCTGCCGCCTCTCTGCTCCGAATCGCGTCGGCAGACATGGTGCTATACAAAGGGAGTTTTCCTCAACCGTGGAAGGGCACCAGAGACAATGCCCGCACCCGTACCACATGCACACTCCCCCACCGGGCTGTAGGCAGGCCCTTACCTCCGTACTGTACTTCCCGCTGCTTGAGTCCTCCGACTCGCGCTGCGCTTCACCTTCTTGGCGGTGTGGCTTTTCCGCTGCCCGGGGGCCAATACGGCTGCTCCTTCGTGGAGAATTCTGTTGTTCAATTCCCGATAGCCACCGGGAAAGATGCTTCTTGCCGTAAGCCCTAGAGTCGAGGGAGGGGTCCGCAGATGCCGAGGAAGCTGTCTCGGCAATAGATCCAAAGATTCCGCCACCATATCACTCCAAAAAGAGGAAAATGCAGACCCAGGATCAGTGCGATAGTCAGTTTATTTGGAAAACTCCCGCACCTCCGCCATTACGCGTTTCAGCCTCCCACGAGGCCTTGATCTCATGACACGAAACGGAGACCATTTTTTTCATTTTAAAGTGCAAGTGACAAGTAACCACACGTGATTCCAAAATATGATGGAAATAGAAGAGGTACTGATTATCGCTTTTGTAAAAACTCATTATAATATAGCATGTATACACTTCTAAAAATAGAATATGATACAAATGTGCAAAAGGGAGCAAATATGTGCAATTAATAAATATTCATAAAATAATATAAATATTCAGCACATAAAAACACACAGTAAAAATCAGATTAAAACCCATAACGATAAAATCTAAAAAACCATACTGTGTTAACGTAATTCATGTTGAGCTCAGGTTGTTAGGCACGTGGATAACATAGAATAAAACCCTATATAAAATACACAAAAAATCTTAAAAAGCATTGATATCCTACCAGGGACATGTCATGATTTTGTGATCCCTGTGGCCCATCTGAGGGTCAACCTGTATAAATATGAACATCATTGTATTGCTATATAAAGCGACTATAGTAAATTCAGCCCCAGTGGGCTTATTTTCATCAGTTTGCTTAAAGTGCTAGTGCTACTAAAAAATCATAAAAGTGCCTACACCACTCTAAATCACAGCTGTGATTTAGTTAAAAACATGTGTAAAATTGTAAAGGGGAGAGGTGTGGCTCTGCGGCCAGGGCGACTGACGCTGGACGCTGGGGATCACGGTTCGATCCCTAGCTCCGGCGGCAGGGGTCTGCCCAGCACCATGCGACTCTGGGCAATAGCTCGCTTAATCTTCCCAACGGCCCCCAGCGCCGAGATACCCCTTCGGGGGTGATTCGTGCGCTATACAAGTACTGGATTTACATTTACATTTACCAATTATAAAAATATATTAAAATGAGAGGCAGATCTGATGTTAAAGTAAAAAGGACAGTACCTATCATGAAAAGTGCTAGAGGTAGAAAGTTTCATAGACAAGTAAAGAAATCCTCACTTGCGTTTAGACCTAATGGTATTTTACAATCCAGCACTAAGATATATTGAGTTTCCAACTTACGTAAGAGGTAATCACGATTCCCACCCCTCCTGAGAGGCAAGACAGTGTCAATGGCAAAATATTTTAAATACTGCAAATCACTGCCATGACGTTCTTTAAAATGCCTTGCCACTGGATAGGCAGCGTCGTTGTTAGAGATAGCTCGCATGTGCTGGAGTATCCGTTTGTGAACCTGCAATCTGGTGCTCCCCACGTATCGCAGGCCACATGGACACTCCAGCACATATACTGCAAACTCAGTTTTGCAGTTTAGGAATTTGGTTATCTCAACTGGTTTCTGTTTAAAGGGGGTGGTATATGTTTTGGTGTTGTAACCATATTTACACGCTCTACAGCTAGAACATTTAAAAAATCCTTTTCTGGTGTTAAGCCAATTTTTTGTTAAGATGACCTCAGGACTACTCCTAACCAAAGCATTACTCAAGGAGCGGGCCTTCCTGTAAGTAATACTGGGAGTTGCTGTTAAACGTTCACCTAGTATGGGGTCATTAAGAATCAGGGGCCAGTTCTTATTAACAATTTTTCTTAATGTTTTATGCTGTTGGTTAAATGTTAACACTAGTCTGGTAGGCTGGTCAACAGATTGGGAGGTGTTGGAGTCCCTCTTTTTCGATCAACCAGTGTTTCTGAGCGTTGTAGATTATTGGCCTTATTCATGGCTGCCACAACCACACTCTCAGCATAGCCTCTGGCCAAGAATCTGTTCCTACTCACTCGTTGGGCCTGTATACAGTCCGTTTCTGTGCTGCATATTCTTTTGATCCGCAACATTTCCCCGTAGGGAATGCTGTTGATCAAATGAGGCGGATGATGGCTGGAAGCATGCAACACAGTATTACCAGCTGATGATTTTCTATGCAGTCGAGTTTCAAGCTTATTGTTGGATGCAAAAACCTCTACGTCTAAAAAGATTATACTCCTACTTATTTGGGCAGTGAATTGCAAATTTAAGCTGTTGTCATTCTGTTCACTTATAAAATTGTGGGCTTCCATTTCATTGCCCTTCCATATTAAGAACAAGTCATCAATGTATCTATACCAGCAAAGGACATGCCTGAAAAGAGTGTCTCTATGTGTTGCCATGAGGACCTGCTCCTCCCACATGCCCATATGAAGACAGGCATAACTAGGGGAAAAGCAGGCCCCCATGGCAACTCCTCTTACTTGCTGGAAAATTTGGTTGTTGAAGAGAAAGAAATTATTATCTAGACATGTAGAAATCATGGTCAATAGCATTTTGTTATGCATGCAAAATTGTCTGGGTCCGGTGTTTAAATAAAATTCAGTTGCCAGCAGGCCATCGCAGTTGTGTATGCTTGTGTATAATGAGACAACATCCAGCGACATAAGCAAACAATCATCATCCCACTGTACAGTCTGGATTTTACGGAGAAAGTCCCCTGTGTCCTGTATATATGATGGGAGTTTCTTCACAAGGTCTTGAAGGAAGAAACCCACATATTTGGATGTGTTCTCCATTTTGCTACCCTTGGCCGATATAATAGGCCTCCCCGGTGGTCTGAGCATGTCCTTGTGGACTTTGGGGATAAAGTATATTGCAGGTACAATGGGATAATCAACTTTTAAAAACCTAAATTCTTCCATGCTCAGTAAGCCAGAGGATTTCCATGCCAGAAGTTTGCCATTGAACTCATTCCATGCACTTTTGACTGCTAAGATGTTACTTTTTTTGTAGCAGTTTCTGTCATTGTGTTGTTTTTCAGCCTCCTCCATATATAGCTCTCGTGGCCATAACACTATATTGCCGCCTTTGTCTGATTGGCGTATGATAATATTGTCATCATCCTGTAGTTTTTTGACCAACCGAGAGTAAGTGTGATCCTGTTTAGTATATTTCCTAGGAGATTTCATAGTGTCCCGATAAAGTTTTTTCAATTCAAAAGTGACTTTATCATGGAAGATATCCACATTGTCTCGTATCATTAATGGGCAAAAAGTAGATTTAGGCTTGAATTTAGTTCGAACTGTTGCCACCAATTGCTGGACTTCATAATCCATTTGACCCACGGTTGTGTTATTCTCATCAAATAATTGCTGCATATCTATTAAAAGTTCTTGATCTCCTGCTGTTAATGTTGGACTAGTGTTACTTTCCGCAGTTGCTATTGGAATAGTCTCATGATTACACATTCCTTGAATTGCATGATGTTTCCGCAGTTTCATTTTACGCACAAACTTGAATAAATCAATTTGTGTCTCTGCGTAATTAAAGTCTCTAACAGGACTATATGTGAGACCCAAAGATAATATTTTCCTTTCATCTTCATTTAAAACAGTCGTGGTTAAATTAATTACTGAATTTTCCTCCATTTTGGTGGTTAGCGTCTGTTCCATCTCTTGTTTGTTGGTTTTTTGCTGTTTGGCTTGTTTTTGCTTCCTGCATTGGCGTCTTGCCCGTCGTTTTTAGGTCGAGCCTCGAGTAGCGCGCAAGCGCTGCACTGCGAGACTTATAGTTAGGGAGTTTGAAAAGCTGACCAGACGCTCGTGCGTCATGGCCTTTTCCCTGCGGTTACGCGCGCGGCAGACATGTGTTTCCAATTATCGTGCCCAGACGCGGGCGCGATAATTGGAAACACATGCTGGCCGTGCGGGGAAAAGGCCATGACGCACAAGCGTCTGGTCAGCTTTCGAAAGCCCAGGGTGCCGCGCTTGCTCGCCCCCGCTCCTCTCTTGTTTAGTCCGTTATTATAAGTCCCTTTCTCGTTTCCTCAGAAAGCAAAATGCGTGCGGCCGGTTGAGTCGGCAGGAATATTGGAAGGTAACGAGCTGTTTCGGGCGTGGCCGAACCTCCTCCAGGGTTTCTGTGTGCCTGCAGTCAGAAACCCACACGCAGCACAATAATAAAGGAGTTTGCTGTGATTTCGGTAATCACTACTATGAGTAACTTGAACTCTGTACTACAAACATTCCCTTCACAAATGCGTAGGCGCGCGTTTCTTATCTGAGTTTTCGTTAATGCATTCTTTCTGAGAGCAGTTGTTCCCTGAGGGCCTTGTTTTCGCGTTTGCGGTAGACATTTTGTTAATGGTTTTCTTTCGCATAATGGTTCCTGCTTGTGTGTTCGCCTTCGTAGTTCCTATCCTCCCCCACCCTTACTCACCAGTGGAGTCATTGTGTTTGTGTCCGATAAGCAGGCCTGTCTGGGTTTTTCGCTGTGACTCTAGGAAGAGAATGATAATTCGGATTGCAGCAAGGGGTAAATGTTAGGTCGTCCTCGGGAATGTCATGGGGGACAGAGCCTTCAGGGCTGGCGGGTGGAACTCGCATGCTTTGTCATAATGCATGTCTCCTTCAGTTGTTAACTTGTAGGGTTGCGGCAGTGGTTGTTTCAGGGAATGTGTAAATGCATCGTGCTACCTACCGTCCCCTCCCTGCCTTTCCCGAATTTAAAGCAGAGTTCTTGCGCACTATCTATGCAGAATAGCTGAGAGGAGGTGGAGGCCATGGTTGAGACACGTCTATTTGTAGCAGGTGATGGTGAAGCTGAAGCTGTGGCGCGTGCTCCCCTGTCTTCAGTCAGTCAGAAGTTGCATAGAATTCCAGAGATGAGTCAGTTTCCACCACAAACCTCTCCCCCACCTTGTCCCAGTGCTTCGTGGCCAGACGCCATTCGTTCTCCCTTTTCAGAGGGCATCTCGATCATGTGTTCAGAGTTTGTTTTCAGGGAAGTTGGCCGCCCTCGAAGCGAGCTCTGTGGTGCTTGTATTGCAACTGTACGATGGTTGAAACTCCAGATGGTGCTGCCACGGCTGGAGAGGGCGACATCCGCAGAAAGAAAGATGTGATATTTCTTAAAGTTTTAAAGATGCAAGTGAGAGACGGGATCTGAAGACCTTTGTTTAACGAAGAGAGTTTGCAAAGGAGGCAGGGCACATTACCTTCCAAATGCTAATGTGGGCGGCTACAGTACAAGGCTTTCTCGCGCACAGGCGGGGGAGACATTTAATTGGCACTCTAAAAGTAGTGTACAGCAGAAGTCCTCGCAATGCAGACTCTGATTAGAGACAACCGGTGGAACACAGGCAGCATACTCCTTTCTTTCATACAGCCAGTATTGTACATCAAGGACAACAGCTGTGCTAGCTTCCATCACACATACAACAGGTTCAGTGCAGTCAGCAAGTAAAGCTTCCCTGGTTTCTCTCCCACGCAGGAGTACATAGTATTAGCATCATCAGTGCAAGCGTGCCATTCCGGAGTAGCGTGCTACTCCCCGAAAAAAGTGCTTCGACGCCTTGTCGGGGGTAGTAAGCGCTATATAAATGCCAATACAATACAAAAGCACACTCATCAGATAAAAATCGGGCATCAATGACAGCGCAAACTTAAAACTGGTGCAACGTAGGTAGCGCGGAAAGTTGCTTGCACACATACAACCGGTAAAGCACAGCCGGTAGCTGTAGAAGCTTTCTTCATGCATTGAATAGATAAACCAGTGGCAGCAAACAGTACAAGCTTCATTCACACACAGAATAGGAACCTAGGAGATTGCAGGAGTACAAGCTTCCCCACAGAATCACACTCGGTATTAGTATCGGCAGTGTTTCACTTCCCTCATACATTAAAGCGGTACAACTCTGACATCAGTAACTGCGAACACACATCAGGGCAGGGTAAACACATACACACGCCTACACCTCACTGCATGTGCGGGACAGCCACAGTAGTTGCTGCTTCCCCCATCGTCTTGTTGTTTCTGGAATGAATCACGTTGATTTTTAGATAACTCTTCCTAAACCGAAGCCTCCGATGTAAACTGTTACTGGTGAGAGACCAACTGTGACGAGAAATTCTTTTTTCACGGTTTTGCCAAATGGGCCTGTTTGGGATTACCAGGGGAAGAGGAGCCAAGTGCGAAACGTCTTAGATGCGCAGCACCTGCTTGTCTGGAGCAGGTTCAAGAATGCGCGAAACGACGCACGGGATAAAAGACTTAGACCTCCCCAAACAGTGCTGGGAGATTTCACCTGCCAACATTTTCATTTTTTAAACGTATAGGTCGAAAGTCACAGTTTTTCTTTCTCCAAGCATGTTTCCCCAGCGTTTTGCATTTTTTAAATGGTAACCTTTGAAAGGGTTGTTTCCAGATAGCCCCCCAGATTGCAAGCATTCTGGCACGTAACTGGATGATAAACATTTTCCCCCATACTATCAGCAGTTATGTGGCCAGCAAAAATTTCGCCGAGATCATTACTCTAAGCATTATTTCCAGATGGTTGACTTAGCCAAATGCTTTGTGCATTTTGTGCCAATTGGCATCACTCCAAAGTGCAGGTGCTTGAATCCTGGCATTTCCACTTTCATGCCGTGTGATCTTGGGAAAGGTCAGATAAGTTTCCGAAGAAGCAAGGAAGGATGAAACTTTGACACAAACCGCTGGACATGTAAAGGCAACTTGGGGCCACATCATGAGCCCGACTGTACCTGTGCCCAAGTGGAGGAGACCACGTGCCCGTTTTCACATAAATTGCGCTTTTCGTTTGGCAATTTATTTGCACCAGGGCACAAGTTCTAAACAAGCATTGGCATAGCCAATAGGTCTCGCCTTTGGGACCTTATAAGTGTTTAGCCATGCAACAGTTGATGTTGTTGCACCAAGGATATTGTGCTGCATAACTAAATACTTATAAGATCCCAAAAGCGAGACCTATTGGCTATGCCAATGCTTGTTGGTTTTGTCGTTGATTTCTCCTTTGTTGGCATTTTTGTTTTGTCCACGTGGGCGCAGGGTTTGTCTTCTGTCTAACCGCAGATAATCCAGCTCCTGACCCAATGATGGTTTGATACGCCCCAGAGGTTACAGCCTGGTCATTGTCAGAGCCAGTGTCAATGGCTGAGCTTAAGTCAGATGCTGATGTGGACGCCTGAGAGATGCCGCTAGCACTGGGATGTATTGCGATTGGGTCTACAGATGGTTTTGCCATTTTTGCAGCATCATATTTTCGCGCAAAGGTGAACACGCGACCTTGCTCATAGTCCACCTTATCCCTTTGAAACTTATAGGCTTTGCGCCTTTTGATTACATCCTCATCTCTTTGCAGGCAATTGGTCATATCTTCCCTATGTTTTTGAATGGCGTCCGTGTTACCATGTTTGTCGATTTCCTCATTGATTTCATCAATTTGTAACTGCAGCGCCACTCTATCACTGTTAGCATATTTCACTAAAATTACCACCAGTTTTCGTGAGGATTCTAGGTTGCAGTCTGCCCATTCTGTCAACATATGCGGGTCTGGATTCTCGTAGCTCGGAGCGAGCATTATCCTCAACCCCCACGGTATTCTGCCTACTTCAAGGTATCTGGAAAGGGATTTGCTCTCCCACCATTTGGCCTGTTCAGACCTCATGCACTTCTCAAGTTTTTTAACAAATCTTTTATGCTGTTTGTTACTGGTTGCGCGTTGCTTGTATGCGCTAGGCTAGTTGCTACTCCACTTGGAGAGTCATTAAACACATCATCGGCTGCCGCCTCTCTGCTCCGAATCGCGTCGGCAGACATGGTGCTATACAAAGGGAGTTTTCCTCAACCGTGGAAGGGCACCAGAGACAATGCCCGCACCCGTACCACATGCACACTCCCCCACCGGGCTGTAGGCAGGCCCTTACCTCCGTACTGTACTTCCCGCTGCTTGAGTCCTCCGACTCGCGCTGCGCTTCACCTTCTTGGCGGTGTGGCTTTTCCGCTGCCCGGGGGCCAATACGGCTGCTCCTTCGTGGAGAATTCTGTTGTTCAATTCCCGATAGCCACCGGGAAAGATGCTTCTTGCCGTAAGCCCTAGAGTCGAGGGAGGGGTCCGCAGATGCCGAGGAAGCTGTCTCGGCAATAGATCCAAAAGATTCCGCCACCATATCACTCCAAAAAGAGGAAAATGCAGACCCAGGATCAGTGCGATAGTCAGTTTATTTGGAAAACTCCCGCACCTCCGCCATTACGCGTTTCAGCCTCCCACGAGGCCTTGATCTCATGACACGAAACGGAGACCATTTTTTTCATTTTAAAGTGCAAGTGACAAGTAACCACACGTGATTCCAAAATATGATGGAAATAGAAGAGGTACTGATTATCGCTTTTGTAAAAACTCATTATAATATAGCATGTATACACTTCTAAAAATAGAATATGATACAAATGTGCAAAAGGGAGCAAATATGTGCAATTAATAAATATTCATAAAATAATATAAATATTCAGCACATAAAAACACACAGTAAAAATCAGATTAAAACCCATAACGATAAAATCTAAAAAACCATACTGTGTTAACGTAATTCATGTTGAGCTCAGGTTGTTAGGCACGTGGATAACATAGAATAAAACCCTATATAAAATACACAAAAAATCTTAAAAAGCATTGATATCCTACCAGGGACATGTCATGATTTTGTGATCCCTGTGGCCCATCTGAGGGTCAACCTGTATAAATATGAACATCATTGTATTGCTATATAAAGCGACTATAGTAAATTCAGCCCCAGTGGGCTTATTTTCATCAGTTTGCTTAAAGTGCTAGTGCTACTAAAAAATCATAAAAGTGCCTACACCACTCTAAATCACAGCTGTGATTTAGTTAAAAACATGTGTAAAATTGTAAAGGGGAGAGGTGTGGCTCTGCGGCCAGGGCGACTGACGCTGGACGCTGGGGATCACGGTTCGATCCCTAGCTCCGGCGGCAGGGGTCTGCCCAGCACCATGCGACTCTGGGCAATAGCTCGCTTAATCTTCCCAACGGCCCCCAGCGCCGAGATACCCCTTCGGGGGTGATTCGTGCGCTATACAAGTACTGGATTTACATTTACATTTACCAATTATAAAAATATATTAAAATGAGAGGCAGATCTGATGTTAAAGTAAAAAGGACAGTACCTATCATGAAAAGTGCTAGAGGTAGAAAGTTTCATAGACAAGTAAAGAAATCCTCACTTGCGTTTAGACCTAATGGTATTTTACAATCCAGCACTAAGATATATTGAGTTTCCAACTTACGTAAGAGGTAATCACGATTCCCACCCCTCCTGAGAGGCAAGACAGTGTCAATGGCAAAATATTTTAAATACTGCAAATCACTGCCATGACGTTCTTTAAAATGCCTTGCCACTGGATAGGCAGCGTCGTTGTTAGAGATAGCTCGCATGTGCTGGAGTATCCGTTTGTGAACCTGCAATCTGGTGCTCCCCACGTATCGCAGGCCACATGGACACTCCAGCACATATACTGCAAACTCAGTTTTGCAGTTTAGGAATTTGGTTATCTCAACTGGTTTCTGTTTAAAGGGGGTGGTATATGTTTTGGTGTTGTAACCATATTTACACGCTCTACAGCTAGAACATTTAAAAAATCCTTTTCTGGTGTTAAGCCAATTTTTTGTTAAGATGACCTCAGGACTACTCCTAACCAAAGCATTACTCAAGGAGCGGGCCTTCCTGTAAGTAATACTGGGAGTTGCTGTTAAACGTTCACCTAGTATGGGGTCATTAAGAATCAGGGGCCAGTTCTTATTAACAATTTTTCTTAATGTTTTATGCTGTTGGTTAAATGTTAACACTAGTCTGGTAGGCTGGTCAACAGATTGGGAGGTGTTGGAGTCCCTCTTTTTCGATCAACCAGTGTTTCTGAGCGTTGTAGATTATTGGCCTTATTCATGGCTGCCACAACCACACTCTCAGCATAGCCTCTGGCCAAGAATCTGTTCCTACTCACTCGTTGGGCCTGTATACAGTCCGTTTCTGTGCTGCATATTCTTTTGATCCGCAACATTTCCCCGTAGGGAATGCTGTTGATCAAATGAGGCGGATGATGGCTGGAAGCATGCAACACAGTATTACCAGCTGATGATTTTCTATGCAGTCGAGTTTCAAGCTTATTGTTGGATGCAAAAACCTCTACGTCTAAAAAGATTATACTCTACTTATTTGGGCAGTGAATTGCAAATTTAAGCTGTTGTCATTCTGTTCACTTATAAAATTGTGGGCTTCCATTTCATTGCCCTTCCATATTAAGAACAAGTCATCAATGTATCTATACCAGCAAAGGACATGCCTGAAAAGAGTGTCTCTATGTGTTGCCATGAGGACCTGCTCCTCCCACATGCCCATATGAAGACAGGCATAACTAGGGGAAAAGCAGGCCCCCATGGCAACTCCTCTTACTTGCTGGAAAATTTGGTTGTTGAAGAGAAAGAAATTATTATCTAGACATGTAGAAATCATGGTCAATAGCATTTTGTTATGCATGCAAAATTGTCTGGGTCCGGTGTTTAAATAAAATTCAGTTGCCAGCAGGCCATCGCAGTTGTGTATGCTTGTGTATAATGAGACAACATCCAGCGACATAAGCAAACAATCATCATCCCACTGTACAGTCTGGATTTTACGGAGAAAGTCCCCTGTGTCCTGTATATATGATGGGAGTTTCTTCACAAGGTCTTGAAGGAAGAAACCCACATATTTGGATGTGTTCTCCATTTTGCTACCCTTGGCCGATATAATAGGCCTCCCCGGTGGTCTGAGCATGTCCTTGTGGACTTTGGGGATAAAGTATATTGCAGGTACAATGGGATAATCAACTTTTAAAAACCTAAATTCTTCCATGCTCAGTAAGCCAGAGGATTTCCATGCCAGAAGTTTGCCATTGAACTCATTCCATGCACTTTTGACTGCTAAGATGTTACTTTTTTTGTAGCAGTTTCTGTCATTGTGTTGTTTTTCAGCCTCCTCCATATATAGCTCTCGTGGCCATAACACTATATTGCCGCCTTTGTCTGATTGGCGTATGATAATATTGTCATCATCCTGTAGTTTTTTGACCAACCGAGAGTAAGTGTGATCCTGTTTAGTATATTTCCTAGGAGATTTCATAGTGTCCCGATAAAGTTTTTTCAATTCAAAAGTGACTTTATCATGGAAGATATCCACATTGTCTCGTATCATTAATGGGCAAAAAGTAGATTTAGGCTTGAATTTAGTTCGAACTGTTGCCACCAATTGCTGGACTTCATAATCCATTTGACCCACGGTTGTGTTATTCTCATCAAATAATTGCTGCATATCTATTAAAAGTTCTTGATCTCCTGCTGTTAATGTTGGACTAGTGTTACTTTCCGCAGTTGCTATTGGAATAGTCTCATGATTACACATTCCTTGAATTGCATGATGTTTCCGCAGTTTCATTTTACGCACAAACTTGAATAAATCAATTTGTGTCTCTGCGTAATTAAAGTCTCTAACAGGACTATATGTGAGACCCAAAGATAATATTTTCCTTTCATCTTCATTTAAAACAGTCGTGGTTAAATTAATTACTGAATTTTCCTCCATTTTGGTGGTTAGCGTCTGTTCCATCTCTTGTTTGTTGGTTTTTTGCTGTTTGGCTTGTTTTTGCTTCCTGCATTGGCGTCTTGCCCGTCGTTTTTAGGTCGAGCCTCGAGTAGCGCGCAAGCGCTGCACTGCGAGACTTATAGTTAGGGAGTTTGAAAAGCTGACCAGACGCTCGTGCGTCATGGCCTTTTCCCTGCGGTTACGCGCGCGGCAGACATGTGTTTCCAATTATCGTGCCCAGACGCGGGCGCGATAATTGGAAACACATGCTGGCCGTGCGGGGAAAAAGGCCATGACGCACAAGCGTCTGGTCAGCTTTCGAAAGCCCAGGGTGCCGCGCTTGCTCGCCCCCGCTCCTCTCTTGTTTAGTCCGTTATTATAAGTCCCTTTCTCGTTTCCTCAGAAAGCAAAATGCGTGCGGCCGGTTGAGTCGGCAGGAATATTGGAAGGTAACGAGCTGTTTCGGGCGTGGCCGAACCTCCTCCAGGGTTTCTGTGTGCCTGCAGTCAGAAACCCACACGCAGCACAATAATAAAGGAGTTTGCTGTGATTTCGGTAATCACTACTATGAGTAACTTGAACTCTGTACTACAAACATTCCCTTCACAAATGCGTAGGCGCGCGTTTCTTATCTGAGTTTTCGTTAATGCATTCTTTCTGAGAGCAGTTGTTCCCTGAGGGCCTTGTTTTCGCGTTTGCGGTAGACATTTTGTTAATGGTTTTCTTTCGCATAATGGTTCCTGCTTGTGTGTTCGCCTTCGTAGTTCCTATCCTCCCCCACCCTTACTCACCAGTGGAGTCATTGTGTTTGTGTCCGATAAGCAGGCCTGTCTGGGTTTTTCGCTGTGACTCTAGGAAGAGAATGATAATTTGGATTGCAGCAAGGGGTAAATGTTAGGTCGTCCTCGGGAATGTCATGGGGGACAGAGCCTTCAGGGCTGGCGGGTGGAACTCGCATGCTTTGTCATAATGCATGTCTCCTTCAGTTGTTAACTTGTAGGGTTGCGGCAGTGGTTGTTTCAGGGAATGTGTAAATGCATCGTGCTACCTACCGTCCCCTCCCTGCCTTTCCCGAATTTAAAGCAGAGTTCTTGCGCACTATCTATGCAGAATAGCTGAGAGGAGGTGGAGGCCATGGTTGAGACACGTCTATTTGTAGCAGGTGATGGTGAAGCTGAAGCTGTGGCGCGTGCTCCCCTGTCTTCAGTCAGTCAGAAGTTGCATAGAATTCCAGAGATGAGTCAGTTTCCACCACAAACCTCTCCCCCACCTTGTCCCAGTGCTTCGTGGCCAGACGCCATTCGTTCTCCCTTTTCAGAGGGCATCTCGATCATGTGTTCAGAGTTTGTTTTCAGGGAAGTTGGCCGCCCTCGAAGCGAGCTCTGTGGTGCTTGTATTGCAACTGTACGATGGTTGAAACTCCAGATGGTGCTGCCACGGCTGGAGAGGGCGACATCCGCAGAAAGAAAGATGTGATATTTCTTAAAGTTTTAAAGATGCAAGTGAGAGACGGGATCTGAAGACCTTTGTTTAACGAAGAGAGTTTGCAAAGGAGGCAGGGCACATTACCTTCCAAATGCTAATGTGGGCGGCTACAGTACAAGGCTTTCTCGCGCACAGGCGGGGGAGACATTTAATTGGCACTCTAAAAGTAGTGTACAGCAGAAGTCCTCGCAATGCAGACTCTGATTAGAGACAACCGGTGGAACACAGGCAGCATACTCCTTTCTTTCATACAGCCAGTATTGTACATCAAGGACAACAGCTGTGCTAGCTTCCATCACACATACAACAGGTTCAGTGCAGTCAGCAAGTAAAGCTTCCCTGGTTTCTCTCCCACGCAGGAGTACATAGTATTAGCATCATCAGTGCAAGCGTGCCATTCCGGAGTAGCGTGCTACTCCCCGAAAAAAGTGCTTCGACGCCTTGTCGGGGGTAGTAAGCGCTATATAAATGCCAATACAATACAAAAGCACACTCATCAGATAAAAATCGGGCATCAATGACAGCGCAAACTTAAAACTGGTGCAACGTAGGTAGCGCGGAAAGTTGCTTGCACACATACAACCGGTAAAGCACAGCCGGTAGCTGTAGAAGCTTTCTTCATGCATTGAATAGATAAACCAGTGGCAGCAAACAGTACAAGCTTCATTCACACACAGAATAGGAACCTAGGAGATTGCAGGAGTACAAGCTTCCCCACAGAATCACACTCGGTATTAGTATCGGCAGTGTTTCACTTCCCTCATACATTAAAGCGGTACAACTCTGACATCAGTAACTGCGAACACACATCAGGGCAGGGTAAACACATACACACGCCTACACCTCACTGCATGTGCGGGACAGCCACAGTAGTTGCTGCTTCCCCCATCGTCTTGTTGTTTCTGGAATGAATCACGTTGATTTTTAGATAACTCTTCCTAAACCGAAGCCTCCGATGTAAACTGTTACTGGTGAGAGACCAACTGTGACGAGAAATTCTTTTTTCACGGTTTTGCCAAATGGGCCTGTTTGGGATTACCAGGGAAGAGGAGCCAAGTGCGAAACGTCTTAGATGCGCAGCACCTGCTTGTCTGGAGCAGGTTCAAGAATGCGCGAAACGACGCACGGGATAAAAGACTTAGACCTCCCCAAACAGTGCTGGGAGATTTCACCTGCCAACATTTTCATTTTTTAAACGTATAGGTCGAAAGTCACAGTTTTTCTTTCTCCAAGCATGTTTCCCCAGCGTTTTGCATTTTTTAAATGGTAACCTTTGAAAGGGTTGTTTCCAGATAGCCCCCAGATTGCAAGCATTCTGGCACGTAACTGGATGATAAACATTTTCCCCCATACTATCAGCAGTTATGTGGCCAGCAAAAATTTCGCCGAGATCATTACTCTAAGCATTATTTCCAGATGGTTGACTTAGCCAAATGCTTTGTGCATTTTGTGCCAATTGGCATCACTCCAAAGTGCAGGTGCTTGAATCCTGGCATTTCCACTTTCATGCCGTGTGATCTTGGGAAAGGTCAGATAAGTTTCCGAAGAAGCAAGGAAGGATGAAACTTTGACACAAACCGCTGGACATGTAAAGGCAACTTGGGGCCACATCATGAGCCCGACTGTACCTGTGCCCAAGTGGAGGAGACCACGTGCCCGTTTTCACATAAATTGCGCTTTTCGTTTGGCAATTTATTTGCACCAGGAGCACAAGTTCTAAACAAGCATTGGCATAGCCAATAGGTCTCGCCTTTGGGACCTTATAAGTGTTTAGCCATGCAACAGTTGATGTTGTTGCACCAAGGATATTGTGCTGCATAACTAAATACTTATAAGATCCCAAAAGCGAGACCTATTGGCTATGCCAATGCTTGTTGGTTTTGTCGTTGATTTCTCCTTTGTTGGCATTTTTGTTTTGTCCACGTGGGCGCAGGGTTTGTCTTCTGTCTAACCGCAGATAATCCAGCTCCTGACCCAATGATGGTTTGATACGCCCCAGAGGTTACAGCCTGGTCATTGTCAGAGCCACTGTCAATGGCTGAGCTTAAGTCAGATGCTGATGTGGACGCCTGAGAGATGCCGCTAGCACTGGGATGTATTGCGATTGGGTCTACAGATGGTTTTGCCATTTTTGCAGCATCATATTTTCGCGCAAAGGTGAACACGCGACCTTGCTCATAGTCCACCTTATCCCTTTGAAACTTATAGGCTTTGCGCCTTTTGATTACATCCTCATCTCTTTGCAGGCAATTGGTCATATCTTCCCTATGTTTTTGAATGGCGTCCGTGTTACCATGTTTGTCGATTTCCTCATTGATTTCATCAATTTGTAACTGCAGCGCCACTCTATCACTGTTAGCATATTTCACTAAAATTACCACCAGTTTTCGTGAGGATTCTAGGTTGCAGTCTACCCATTCTGTCAACATATGCGTGTCTGGATTCTCGTAGCTCGGAGCGAGCATTATCCTCAACCCCCACGGTATTCTGCCTACTTCAAGGTATCTGGAAAGGGATTTGCTCTCCCACCATTTGGCCTGTTCAGACCTCATGCACTTCTCAAGTTTTTTGAACAAATCTTTTATGCTGTTTGTTACTGGTTGCGCGTTGCTTGTATGCGCTACACATCATCGGCTGCCGCCTCTCTGCTCCGAATCGCGTCGGCAGACATGGTGCTATACGAAGGGAGTTTTCCTCAACCGTGGAAGGGCACCAGAGACAATGCCCGCACCCGTACCGCATGCACACTCCCCCACCGGGCTGTAGGCAGGCCCTTACCTCCGTACGGTACTTCCCGCTGCTTGAGTCCTCCGACTCGCGCTGCGCTTCACCTTCTTGGCGGTGTGGCTTTTCCGCTGCCCGGGGGCCAATACGGCTTCTCCTTCGTGGAGAATTCTGTTGTTCAATTCCCGATAGCCACCGGGAAAGATGCTTCTTGCCGTAAGCCCTAGAGTCGAGGGAGGGGTCCGCAGATGCCGAGGAAGCTGTCTCGGCAATAGATCCAAAGGATTCCGCCACCATATCACTCCAAAAGAGCGAAAATGCAGACCCAGGATCAGTGCGATAGTCAGTTTATTTGGAAAACTCCCGCACCTCTGCCATTACGCGTTTCAGCCTCCCACGAGGCCTTGATCACATGACACGAAACGGAGACCATTTTTTTCATTTTAAAGTGCAAGTGACAAGTAACCACACGTGATTCCAAAATATGATGGAAATAGAAGAGGTACTGATTATCGCTTTTGTAAAAACTCATTATAATATAGCATGTATACACTTCTAAAAATAGAATATGATACAAATGTGCAAAAGGGAGCAAATATGTGCAATTAATAAATATTCATAAAATAATATAAATATTCAGCACATAAAAACACACGGTAAAAATCAGATTAAAACCCATAACGATAAAATCTAAAAAACCATACTGTGTTAACGTAATTCATGTTGAGCTCAGGTTGTTAGGCACGTGGATAACATAGAATAAAACCCTGTATAAAATACACAAAAAATCTTAAAAAGCATTGATATCCTACCAGGGACATGTCATGATTTTGTGATCCCTGTGGCCCATCTGAGGGTCAACCTGTATAAATATGAACATCATTGTATTGCTATATAAAGCGACTATAGTAAATTCAGCCCCAGTGGGCTTATTTCCATCAGTTTGCTTAAAGTGCTAGTGCTTAAAATCATAAAAGTGCCTACACCACTCTAAATCACAGCTGTGATTTAGTTAAAAACATGTGTAAAATTGTAAAGGGGAGAGGTGTGGCTCTGCGGCCAGGGCGACTGACGCTGGACGCTGGGGATCACGGTTCGATCCCTAGCTCCGGCGGCAGGGGTCTGCCCAGCACCATGCGACTCTGGGCAATAGCTCGCTTAATCTTCCCAACGGCCCCCAGCGCCGAGATACCCCTTCGGGGGTGATTCGTGCGCTATACAAGTACTGGATTTACATTTACCAATTATAAAAATATATTAAAATGAGAGGCAGATCTGATGTTAAAGTAAAAAGGACAGTACCTATCATGAAAAGTGCTAGAGGTAGAAAGTTTCATAGACAAGTAAAGAAATCCTCACTTGCGTTTAGACCTAATGGTATTTTACAATCCAGCACTAAGATATATTGAGTTTCCAACTTACGTAAGAGGTAATCACGATTCCCACCCCTCCTGAGAGGCAAGACAGTGTCAATGGCAAAATATTTTAAATACTGCAAATCACTGCCATGACGTTCTTTAAAATGCCTTGCCACTGGATAGGCAGCGTCTTTGTTAGAGATAGCTCGCATGTGCTGGAGTATCCGTTTGTGAACCTGCAATCTGGTGCTCCCCACGTATCGCAGGCCACATGGACACTCCAGCACATATACTGCAAACTCAGTTTTGCAGTTTAGGAATTTGGTTATCTCAACTGGTTTCTGTTTAAAGGGGGTGGTATATGTTTTGGTGTTGTAACCATACTTACACGCTCTACAGCTAGAACATTTAAAAAATCCTTTTCTGGTGTTAAGCCAATTTTTTGTTAAGATGACCTCAGGACTACTCCTAACCAAAGCATTACTCAAGGAGCGGGCCTTCCTGTAAGTAATACTGGGAGTTGCTGTTAAACGTTCACCCAGTATGGGGTCATTAAGAATCATGTTGTCATGGTTATCCATCGTAGGCTGAGTCCTGAGTTGAAAAATACATACGCACAGACATCCCCTAGACTCATCCCACTGATATACCAACGTGTGACTAGGTTGCAAGTGTTGGGTGAGGACTTGCTATCAACTGCCCTGGCATGTACTGCGTTTCCCAGAAGACACCGGGCAAGCTAGCGCTTAAGACCCAATCAAGGAAGAATCCAGATGTATTTAAGCCACTCCCATAGAGTGGCCGGTGCCTATCAAACTGTTACGGAGCTCCTTGAGCGTTGGAACTCTCTCTGTGTGATCCCCAGCGCGTTAATTCCCGAACGTTTTCCACCGTGTATGCTGTCTCGGCACAGCAAGGAACTTCCTCATGTCTCGGCACGTTCATTCCCGAACGCTTGGCTTCCGCGTTGGCGGTCTCAGACCTACCAGGCTAGAATCCTAACAAAGGTTCAAGTAATGCATTACATACAACGTAAACTAAAATAGTGTGAAATATACATCACATAAAACAAGACAAACTATACAAGACATAAAAATATTGCCAAGTGATACCCCTACACAAACTCACATATGTACAAAATGTAATAAGACAGTAATATAAAATCAAAAGAAAAAATGGCGCTCTCTTAGTTACACAAACAAACAATATAAAGACAATTAACAGTGTAAACGTAAAAGGTGGCTGAGGAAAAAATTATTACACACAAACTGTTCAGACAAAACAGAAAACAGAAATAGCAAAGATTGCGTCCTCTTCAATCAGGGCCACTTCTAGGCGTCGACAGCGTTTCGACCAAACTGAACTTGAATGGTCTTCATCAGGACAAACAATATTAAATGACAGAGCGTCCAATAATTGGATCTGGAATAAACATGCATACAAAAGGGGGTTCCACAATTAATATAAAGGGGTCATAAATTTCAACCAGCATAGCACAAGATCAAAGATCACAAATAAGTGCATGTGCACCTTAGTGATAGACCACTAAAACAAAAATAAATATGAGGAATCAATAAATGAAAAGAAAGAAGGGATCAGAAAAAAATCAGGAAGTAGTCATAAAGTAGATCAAGAACCAATCGAACCAAACCAAGTGCTCGTGAAAATATATATATATATATATATATATATATATAATCCCAAAGTGAAAAAATGAAAAAACAAAAAATAAGTATAAAAGATTCTCAAGATGTTGAGGAAAAATCATACTGTATTAATAATCAATAGTGACTGAAAGGGCCATAAGTCCTGAAAGACAAAGGGCGACCTACTTTTTCTTTAACACAAGGAGTCAAGGTTTTTTTGAATTTAAAGTACTCCAGTGATATTCAATCCACACAAAGGGAATCAGTACGAATGGCTACAGTAATACAAAAAACTAAATATGGATCAATAACAAACCCAACCTATTAGGGAAGTGAGACAAAAAATGGAAAATTGTATATACTCACAGGCCGTATATATCAATATCTACTCAAGATAGGTATAAAGGAGGAATCCAATGCCTCTCTTAGTAGCCAAATAATCACTCAATTGAAAACATGACTGAAACAGAAAGAAGTGGAGCCATGAATAACACGGGCGCAAATAGAATAATTCTTAAACCTCAAAAAATTAATTAGAAGCCAAGAAGGAGGGGGAGGAAGAAAAAGTAAAATCGCACCTACCAACTCGGGGCTACGCAAATGGTCACTCAAGTGAAAACATGGCTAGAACAAAGAAAAAGTACAGCCATGAATCACACGGGCACAAATAAAGTAATACAAATCTTAAACCTAAAAAATAAAAAAATGGAGGAGGAAGAAGAAAATCACACCCACCGGATCGGGACTACGAGCTAGTCATCCTGCTGAACGCCATGCAGACTGTAACAGTGTCCCAGGGATAAGGCGGAAGTAATTAGCGTAGTGGGAAAAACGTGTATTTGAACGCTGTACTCACGGCCAAGGAAACAAAAAAAGGACTAGAAATGAACCATTCCATACAAAATGTTGTGAATCGTATACACTAAACCTCTATTCACATCGAGCGATGTGCAGACCGCAACAGCGTCTCGAAAGCAATGCGAAAATAGCTGTTAAGCGTATATATAAACGTTATTCCCACAATTACAGAACAAAAGATAACAAGCATTGGCATAGCCAATAGGTCTCGCATTTGGGACCTTGTAAGTATTTAGCCATGCAGCACGGTACAAGAAGTGAAGAGAGAGGCACACGTTTATTTGCAGGGATTGGCACGTATGGTGGAGCAGGGCAGGAGGAATAACTTCTCAAACAGGAGCCAGAGAGCAGCGGAGGAGGGGGTGGGGGCAAACAATTGGGGTGGTAAAGCAGGGAAGGGGAGAGCGGAGGAGGCGGAAAGGATGGGCAAACGAGGAGGGGGGGAAATGAAGTGGGGGTCAATGGAACACAACCAACTATTTAAATGGGTGCAGGCAACAGAAGCATATTCCAGCCAGCAGCAGGGAGGATAGGACTCCCTAGAAGGGTGATCCAGACTAAACAGGCACAACCCCGAGCATAGGCGGTTGATAACACTGACCGAGCAATGCTGCGTCATGGATGGAGGAAGACAAAAAAAAAACAAACGAAGAGAGGGAGACAAGAGGAAGAAAAGAAAAGGTGAGAACAAGAGTAGGCGAGAGTGAAAGTGTGAGATGAAGGGTGGAGGTAGAGAGACATTTGAGAGGAAGGGTGAAGGGTGAAGAGCATGGGCTGAGGGAGAGGAAAAGTAAAGAAATTTAGATATGAAAAGTGGAGGGAGAAGAGAAAAGGAGAAAGTAAGAGCGGAGGCAGAAAGACCAGAAGAGGGAACATTTAGAAACTGGGATGAGAAAGCAGCAAAGAGAGGAAGGAGAAGACACGAAGAAAGCAGAGATAAGAAGACAAAGTGCGTGGATAAGAAAGAGAGGTGGCAGAATAGTCGAGTCACTTTACAAAAGCTGATGAGAACTAAGCCAGAGGCACGTCAGCAACTGCCAAGATTAAGAATATTTCCTAATTAAAAACAAAAGTGATAATTTAGTGAGTGGGGAGGTGGTGGAGCGTGCAGGCTTGAGGGGAAATGGAAAGTGAAAGAGAGAATGAAAGTACGCTTGGGGGGAGGTGCAGCCAGATGTCAGCGGCGCCAGGAAAACCCAGCGGGAAAGTCCTCGTGTTAAATGCACGAGAGAGAGCGAGCAAGAAAACACAGGCACGGAGACAGCCTGCAACCCGCTCGGCCTGGTTCAGGAGAGTGCCCCTAAATCAACACCACCCAGACCATCTGTCAGCAAATCTGGGCACGGGTCGTATTTAGGGGGCGGGGAGGGGTCCAGGTGTAAAGACGCGTCCTTTAGAGCCCGGTGTTTGGATTAAGAGGTAGAAAGAATGAAAGAAAGAAATAAAGAGAAAAAGACAGAGTAGAAAGCAAAGATACGTGTAATATTTTAAAAGACAGGGCGAGTGGGTATATAAAGACGTAACACTAATACAAGAAGCAGATTTTCTGTATCAGTGAAACGAATTTAAGTAATCAAAGCAGCCTATGTGAGTTCATATTCCCAGATGCAGCGTCAATCAGAAAACTGGAAAGGAGGGGCCCAGAGCAGAATTAACAAAGGCTGAGCTTAAAAGGAAAAATCCATAGCTCATTGTTGACTCTCATTGTGATCCTGGCCTGCTCACTTGATTGACTTATGTTTAATCAGTCATTATATAGAAGCAGTGTAGCCTGGGGGCTAGGCCTTAGAAGGAAATGTCTGTGCAATCCGAGAGCTAGCTCTGCTATACAAAATGTACAGATGAACCAAAGGAGCATAGTGGTGGGAGCGTGGTTCTGTCTAGCGGGTAGCCTACCCATAGCGCAAGTGCACACTTCTAACATGTGTGCAACCCGAGAGATGTCTCTGTGTAAAGGTTAACACTTCTAACGCCTGTGTAATGTCAAGAATACACGCACGGCGGGCGTTGCGAGGGCTTGTGTTACTCCCCTGAAGAGTTTCACAGGTTCATGGTTTGCCTTTGAATTCTGGGACTTGCACATCTGTTAATCATATCATAAAATAAGGACTAGAAGTCCCAAAAGACAAGAAAAACAGGCATTGGCAAAGCCAATAAGACTCAGTTTAAATAGTTCAGATATTGGCTTTACTAATACCAGTTGCCACCATCATACGAGCACAGGCATCTAGATGTATGGCCATTAATTTTGGAATGAGTTGCATATTAAAGGAAATCCATTCCAAGACGACCACCATGCATTGTGATGCCTGCACGCTCATGCGCCGTCATGTATGTGCCAATGTATCATAATGCATGTCGGGCAGTTTTAATGTATATTTCTAACATGGAGTATGGCATCGTTAGAATGATTAATTAAAATGTAAGAAAGAAAAAGGATAAAGAAAAGAACAGTGCGAAAAGGATACGAGCTGCAACTGCCACGCTGTTGTAAAATAAATAAATTACAAGCGCGGTCGTGGTTAATCAGTAAATTTGTGAAAGGCAGCGAGTCTTCTAAGACCCTCAATGCTGCCCGGTGCAGGGTTCCACCTCTAATTCACTTTGGGTTCGCTATCAAAATAATGAGGCAAGCGCTGGAAACTGGAAGACAAGAAAAAGGTTTATTTCTCATGAGGAGATCACGTCAACTGCAGACACCGGGATGTCTGAGGGAGGTGTTCTGCTGACAACTCCTTTGGCTCTTCCTTTTATACAGGTTTGACACAATGCATTTGTTTCATCAACATGGTTACACAAGCTTGGGGTCCCCGCCCCGGGCAGGTTGTCACACAAGCCCAACAGTAATTCTCTTCCCACCCAGGTCAAACAGACAATCTTATCTTGCAGCTGGACCTTGCTTCAGGGTCTAAAACATGTGAGACCGGCCAGATCTAAGAGTCCGTTCTGTTGATAAAAACAGGTCCCATTGTTGGTAACAACAAGTCTTGCTGTTTGCAGTGCAATAAATCATGTTGCAAGAGTCTTTTTGGTGTTTGGAACCTGTTTGTGTAACTTGGTGCAGTGAGGGGTAGAGTGTCCAAAGGTTTGCCTGAAAACAGAGATGAGAGGAAAAACGAGTTTGTGGCAGCAAGTGGCGCTGAGGTTTGTTGCGGCAAATAGAGTTTATAGCCCCCAGCACACGTACCAGGTCGGTCAGAGGGTCAGAGGGATGCTAGTAAGGGCAGGGTGAAACAAAGGTGACCAACAGAGTACAAAATGGCTGTGATAGATTAAAATGACTGCAACTTATGTGCACATAGAATTCCACCAGACAAGATGGCGCAGGTAATGTTCACGATTGTCGTTTTGCTTTTAACAGTGGCCCCTTTGAACATAACTAGCCAGCTTGTCAGTCTATTTCGATCTCCATAATGTCCTGTATCTCTTGATCATACATTACTCTCATTTTTGTTAGCTGAGTGTCCATAGTCTTAGGGTGCAAGGTAGTTATGCAAAGAGAACACAAAGGGGGTATACAGTGTATACCCAAACAACAACCACATATTGTCAATACTGGGACCAAGAGAATCATTGATATTTTCCAACCCCACTCCTTCAAGATGCCCCAAAGCCAACTTCCAATTGTCCAAGTCTCTGATCCTTGATGAATTTCTGAAGATAGTCTATGGAGATGTTCGATTGCTCCATAGACAGAAGGTGAATTATCAGGAATGTATACACAGCAGCTGGCACCGATGATGCGGCATGCTCCTCCACGGTCCGCTAGTACCACATCCAGGACCATGCAATTTTGCAGGGTAACCAGATGGATCGCTTGGAGCTCAGCAGTGTTGTTGGTGAGGATGCCAGCAGTGACGTTCAGGGCGGTCTCTACCCCTTGGGACAGATGTCTGATGGCTCGGCTGTTTGCCATCGGACCCCATAGCGGGACGAGCCCTTTTGCTGCGTCGAGGAACTGTGATGAGGCAGAGTCTGCTTGATCAATGTCTTTAGAACGCTTTTCTCGATGATGCTCTGCAGGGGCTGTGTAGGTTGGTGGCAAAACAAAGGCGATGTAGCACGTGCCCTCCCAGTTTCTTGGGAGCCAGGTGTAGGCTTTGGTTCCACAAACAAAGTACATATTGGGTGATGCAATAAGCGCTGGGGGGTTGGGAGTGTTCAAAGTCCTTACAATGCTACAGGTGCTGTGACCCACATTCTTAGTCCCACGGCCTTCAATGCATACAAGGCCAGAGACGTTCACCAAAGATAGGGCCACAGTCAGTGTTGCAGCAGTTCTTTTCTTCAGGTAGGAAAATGTGGCTCTGTTAGGATTATTGAACACTTGCATTTCCACTCGTTCTTTGGAGGGGACATTAATCTGGAATGTCGCATTGAAGGTGTGAGGGCAGAAGGGGCGGCTGTCCTTCCTGTTTTGTTTCGCCAGAACTCGTTGTAGAACTGGGCAATTGTTCCGTCGGAAGTGGCATTGTCTTTGTAACTTTCTTGTAGGAGCATCATCCAGGCAAGGCAAGATCCGTGAATAGAAAAGGGCGAAGGGATGAAAGGGATGGAATGTTCAGTGGCATGTGGTAACAGCCCACAGACCCAACAGTTGGTAGCATTGGTGGCAAGATTGTGCTGGTGCAACATCTGCATGAAAGAATTATTCCAGAATTCTTTGCGTCGTTCTCGGAGATGTGGCGGTAGTGATACCAGGTAGTGTTCTTTCTTGGTGGTTGGTTGCATGGTGGGTGACAATGTTCTGTATGCAGGTGCATTCTCTTCAATGATCCAGAGTGCGACCATTAGCAGGAGACAGGTGAGAAATGCGGCTACAAGTGCAATTGTCTTTGTGCTGTGCAGGTTAGCAGTCTTGGTGTCTTTGCGGTGGTTTTGCAGGTGTTCAGTTTCTTCCATCATCTTCGAGGAGCTCAACAACTGTTAGGACCACAGACTTTTGTCTGGCGCTTTCCTGGTAGCGTTGTTTGACTGTGCTACTGATCTGAGACCTTGACTTAGTTAGTGGCCTGGTCGTTGGAGCTCCCGCCTTTCGTCGATCTTAGGTTGTACCCTTTCCTGGATGGCACCGTGGGGTCGGGAAATTCTGATAGTTCGAGGGTGTCTTCTTGTGGGTAGCAACTCAGAGCTGGTCGGTCTCTCGCGAGTACTTCCTCTTGCACCTCCACCCCTTCACAGGTTGCCAGGGTTGGAGGGACTCGTTTGCAATGATGAGCGTACAGCCAGTTTCGTTTTCCGTCCACTCGGAGGGCAGTTCGGGTGGTGATCAGGACTTGCCAGGGGCCCGTCCACCTAGGCTCCAGATCCATTGTTCTTTGGAAGTTGCAAATCAATACATGGTCGCCTGGCTTTATTTCATGTCCCGGGCCCCTGGATACGTCAGGCAAGGCTTGCTGCACCTGTTGGTGGATAATTGTTAGCTCGTTTGTCAATTTATGCAAGTAATCCGACATTAATATGTTCGGGACATCGTTAATGGAGGTGGGTCTTGGTGCCGCCCAAATGCTCATAGGCCTGCCGAAGACCACCTCATACGGGGTCAGTAGGTGTTTGGTTGGGGTGGAGCGCATCGATAACAATGCCAATGGGAGGGCGTCAGGCCATTTCAACCCGGTCGTGGCAACTATTTTGGCTAGTTTTAGTTTCAACGTTGCATTGTGTCTCTCTACCAGGCCCGCTGATTGGGGGTGGAAGACGGCATGGAACTTTTGTTTTACCCCCAACCCTCTCAGTATGTTCTGTATCACCTCGGCTACGAAGTGGGGGCCGTTGTCGCTCCATAAAATTCTGCAAAGGCCGTATCGGGGAAGAATTCTTTCAGCAATACTTTTGCAGTGGCTAAGGCGGTATTGTCGCGGGTGGGATATGCCTCCACCCATTTGCTAAAAGCGCACACAACCACCAGGACATATTTTAGACCAAGGCATCTCTCTAGTTGAATGTAATCCATTTGAAGGATTTCAAAGGGGTGGGTCAGGGACTCCAAACCCTCCCCGTGGTACTACTGTCCCCTTCCCTGGGTTGTGTTGTAGGCAGACTATACATTGTTGTACTAGGCGTTTTGCAGATTCTGCTATCTTGACGTTATGCCATACTCTGGTGATTAGTTCAATCATGGGGGTGGAGCCTATGTGTGCTGGTAAATGTGCCATGGTCAATATGGGGATGAGGTAGGCATTGGTTAACAGCCATTTATTTCCGTCTTTAGTTCTCCAGCAATCTTCCTCGTCTTTTAGTCCCACCTTTTCCCACTCGGTCAATTCGTCTTGTGTGCCTGTAGTCTGTATGTCCCTTACAGTGGTCCTAGCGTCAGTCCATCGTTCAGCTTGTGACCTGGTCACATACATTCGTGTCGTAGTTCTGTCTCCTGCCGTGGCTCGGGCAGTAACGTCTGCTAGTGAATTTCCCTGTCCAATGAGATCAGTCACTTTCCTATGTGCTTGGCATTTTATCACTGCTAACTTCTTGGGGAGGAGGACTGCTTGCGTCAAGGCGGAGACTAAATCTCCATGCAGGATGGGTGTACCGTGTGAAGTCAGGAACCCTCTTTCTTTCCATAAGATCCCAAAATGGTGAACCACCCCGAAGGCATATTAGCTGTCGGTGTATATGTTAACTGTTGTGTCAGTCGCAAAGATACATGCTCGTGTGAGGGCAATGAGTTCTGCAGCCTGGGCTGAACGTTGGGGAATACGGGCTGTTTCCAGACGGTTCGGGCTGTGGTGACAGCGTAAAAACAACAGTTGATGGACAGAATGCAGAACAATGTCATACATTCACCCCAGTACAGAGATCTGGGCCTAAATCCATCGTTTTTTTGCTCACCATGCCATTCCAGTTTGAACCCAGCCATATGCAAATCAGTCTTGACCCTGTGTCTCATGGGAACAGTCCAGCCCGAACTGCCAAGCCAGGTCCTCCCTGGACTGGAAACAAGCATCCTAGGACCGGTTTCGGGGTTTCACCCCTCTTCAGCCAGGATAGCTTGTGGTGACAGCGTATGCAGCTGAGGTGGTGCCGTCGGGGAGTTTGATGCACGAACCATCCACCCATAGTTCTCCATCTGGTTCTAGAAAGGCGGTGTCTCTGAGATCTATTCTACTCTTTGTTTGTTCATCAGTTAGTGTCACACAGTCGTGTAGTGAAGTCACGCTAGGATCATTTTCGGGTAGGGGTAACAGTGTGGCTGGATTAAGGGTGGTGCATCGCTTTAGGGTAATGTGCGGTGCTAGCAGGGTCAACTCATATCCTGTCAGTCGGGCGCTAGTCAAGTGTTGGGTTTTGGTCTGGTTTAGTAGTGTGTCGACTGTATGGGGTACTAAAACAGTGACTGGATTGGAGAGTACTATTCCTTCGCTCTGGCGTATCGATACTGCTGCAGCTGCCACAGCGCGCAGGCACGCTGGCAGCGCTCTGGCTACTGGATCGAGGGTGGCAGAGAAATATGCACAAGGGCGTTGTTTGTGACCAATTGATTGTGTTAGGACAGACAATGCACATCCTTCCCTCTCGTGCGTGTAGAGGAAGAATGGTTTGGAGTAATCCGGGGTTCCTAGGACAGGCGCTGAACAAAGGGCATTGCGTAGTTCTTTAAAGGCTGACTGGCATTCGGGGGTCCAGGGGAGAGGTGAGGGGATGTCTTTAGCTAGGAGGGAGAGAAGGGGTTTGACAATGAGGCTAAAGTTCGGTAACCACTGTCGGCAAAATGAAGTGAGACCTATCAAAGAGCGGACTTGTTTCTGATCTTTGGGGACAGGGGTGTCTAGAATTGTCTGGATCCTGTCAGGCGTGAGTTTCCTCCCTTCTTTGGATAAAAGGTGACCCAAATAGGTCACTTGTGATTTACAGAACTGCAATTTCTTTCGGGAGACCTTGTGACCATTCTCAGCAAGAAAATGGAGTAGTTTGATGGTGGCTGTGATGGCTATTGGTATGGTGTCCGCTGCTAGAAGGTTGTCGTCTACATATTGTATTAGTGCCACTCCATCTGGCAATTGTATGGCGTCCAACTGTCTTTTAAGCGCCTGGCTATAGATGCTTGGGCTCTCAGTTTACCCCTGAGGTGCTCTGCAAAATCTGTACGAACGGGAGTTTAGGGTGAATCCAAATAGATAGCGGCTGTCCTTGTGTATAGGTATGGAAAAGAATGCGTTTTTGAGGTCAATAACAGTGAAGGTGGTGGCAGTGGAGGGGATTAAAGTCAAAATTGTCGTGATGTCGGAAACTACTGGGTATTGTGGCACTACGATTTTGTTTATCTCCCGCAGGTCAATGATGAAGCGGTAGGCTTTTCCGTCTCCCTCTCTCTGTCTCTTTACAATCGGTAGTATGGGACTGTTACAAACGTTGCTCACTACTTCCTCTACCACCCCTGCCTCTACCAAAGAGTGTATGATCTCTGTCAGTGCCTTCTCACCCTCTGGTGATATTTTGTACTGCGGTACTTTCGGTAGGGTTGCGTCCTGTCGTATTGTTACGTGTACTGGGTCAATCATCATTCGTCCTACGTCTGAATCAGCCCTAGCCCATAAGTGTGATGGCAAAGTGTCCAGTAGGGATGCGTCAGTCTCGGAGATGGGAAACATGTGCTGAGAAGGGTTCTCTCTATGGCGCTGGGGGTTGTCATACAGGACGACACGCACTCCGTCTGGTGAGCATCTGATAGTCGCATGGAAGTGTTTCAAAAGGTCGAGACCCATAATGGCATCTGGGGTGTTGGAAGAGAGGAGGAATGTCGTTTCAACGCTATTGTTGTCAAGGTTAAAAGGGATCGGTCGGTACAAAGGGTTGGTGGAGGGCGTACCGTCAAATCCTATTGAGGTCACATGTGAGCCTGACAAGGGTGCCCTTGGAATCAGTCGTTTGGATAGTGCACTACGTGTTGCTCCCGTGTCTACCAGAAATGGCGACTTTGTGCCCAGGACCTCAGCGGTAACATAAGGGCCTTGCTGATCAACATAGAGCTCGACTGGATCCCTCCCTTGCCCCTGGCTGTCCTATGCAAAGTCGTACATATTGTCATAATCTGTCTGTTGGTACTGATTCTGTTTGGGATGGTCGAATGTGTTCACTCTTCCTGGCCTTTCCTCGCTTGCTTCACTCGCGTACCCTCTCCCACGTCCTCTTCCTCTCTGTCCACTTGCTATTTCCCTCGCCCCTCTGCCCCTACCAGCTCCAAACAAAGCCGGGCATTGGGTTTTCCAGTGTCCATATTCTTTGCAAAATGCACATTGATCCTGTCCTAGGTCTTGGCGTCCTACATATGATGTTGATGAATTGTTTCTAGGTGGCTGTACTCTAGGGGTATTCTGCTGGTATCCTCCCCTATATTGCTCCCTTCCTGTATTCGCCCCCTGGAGTTGTGCTACCATTACCCTTTCCTTCAAGTCCTTCTTTTTCCTTTCTGTAGCCCTGTCATTTTCGTTTCTCTGATGCTCATAGTACTGGGCCATTTTGAGAATGGCCGCCGGTTTAGATGCTGCCCAACTACTTTCGCTGGCTTGTCATTTCTGGGATACATCTGGCAGTAGTCCTTTGACATAGTTCTGCACAAATAAGTGGTGTCCGGTTGCGGTGGACATGTCTTGTCCACTGTAATCGGAGAACACCGTTTCAAATCTGGAGAAATACTCTGAGACATCCTCTTGTGGTTTCTGGCGGCACGCGGTTACTATGGACCAGTCTATCTTTTCTCTGGGATCAGCGTTTTCACTTTCTGCACTATTTTGTCAGGGAGGTCCAATATTGCTTTAACCGGTTTTTTACCAGGGTTCCGCTGTTTATCTAGTGTGTTGAGTTGTTCCCAGGTATGACCAAGCAGTTCGGTATGGTCTATTTTCCTAATCTGTTTCCACACATCTGCTGGCAAACATAACCCGAAGAACAAGTCTATGTCGGCAAGTGTCATTATTGTTGATCCCAGAGCGGTACCTAGCTTGGTGTAAAAGGCGGTGGGGTTCTTTCGTAAATCCGGTAAAGATTTACGGAACGTCAAAATGTCCTGTCTGTCCCATGGTTCATACACCCAATTGTAGACCACCCTTCCTCTAGCGTCTTGATGGTTCATATCGTCATGAGTCCCTTGTCCTCTAGGAGGTACCCAATAAGGGGCAACTTCTTTTATCAGCATCATGCTATCTTGTTTTTCCACCGGGGTCCTGCTATCTTAGATGTCCTGTCCTTATCTATCCGTCCTTGTTCCACGAGGTGACGGAATACCTCCAGTGTGGATGAAAAGAGTTCTGTAACATCGTTGTCGCCTTCATCTCCGGTGTCTACCTTCCTATAGAGAGCCACTAGCCGCTCGGGCCCTACATCTTGGTACTTCTCTTCATATGCAGTAAGAGTGTGGTAACAGAGACGTACAATAAAGTATCGTTTGCGGTTTTCAACATAGGAGTTGCATATGTCAGTTACATACTCTTCTGTCTCCTTCCTATCTATGAGGGATTTAACTATTTTATCAATGCCTGCTCGCTCATTTTTACTTAATCGCGGGACCCTGGGCGCTCCTTTTCTTTTGATCCTACCTCTACTACTGTATCCTTTGATGAGGCATTTGGTGTGGGTGACTCGGTGGGAGCAGAGGCGGTGGAGACTGAGGCGATCGTGCCATCTCCGGCTATACTTTGGTGGTCCTGGCGTTGTACTACGGGATGAGTGGGGGTGTAAGGGGGTGGCATGTATATGATTGGGGGACCTAACAATAAATCATCATCTACCCTTTGTTTTGCTGGTAACTTGGGGTAAAGAGTCGAGGGCGTTCTAACAGGGCATTGACCTGATATTTTTGATTCCTGTTCCTTTTTATCGATTTCCTTTTTCTTTTAGTTTTTCTTCTAATCTTTTACAGGCTTGGTAAGCTGATTTTCGCGTTTCTTTATCTTGTCTAGCTTCGTCCCTTTTCTTTCTTTGAGCTGCCTCTTTTCGCCATAAACCAAAACTGTCAAACATGGCTGGTCTAGTTTTCTTTTTGTGGAGAGCTAATTCTAACGTTTCTATTTTAGCGGGATCGAAAGATCCCGTCAGTGGCCACTGATTTACCCGGTCCTTCCTAGTGTATTTATGCCATAGTTTGCTATAAGCTACGGTGGCTAATCCATACTTTACGTACATGTCCTTGTTAGGGGTGCCTTCCGGCGGTGCCGGCTGACTGACCTCTAACGAACGGTGTGGTCCAAAACAATTACAATCAAACAATCTAGAGAAAACAGGCATGACGTATTTATCGGTCAAAAATGAATATCTCAATCAATCAATTTAGACAAAAAGTCTGCACTACCTGTCCTTCGCTGCCTGCAAAGAGAGAGAATATTCCTATTCTTCGTTGTTTGCAAGCAGGGAAATGTCGCAAATAACTCAATATCAAAAAAGGAATACTAGTATTTCAATAAAACTATTCAATCAATCAATCAATTTAAGTCGTTTTTTCACGACCTTACCCGGACCGTATGGACGGTTCTTCGTCTTCCCCTTCCAGCGCCTGGTTGTCCTCTTACTCGAAACAATCAATGCGGCGTTCCTCTAAGGTCCCAGTCAGGACCGCAGGTCACTCGAGAGAGGTCCGTTAGGAACCGGTGAAGTTCAGTCGATCGGCAGCCAGACAAGGGTCTTCTCAGGCAGGTATACCCCAATCGTTTAGTCGTTCACTCCGTCGTTAGAACCTCTCTACCGGACCCACGCGTCGCTGATGGGCCCCCACGTTTGGGCGCCAATTTATGAAAGGCAGCGAGTCTTCTAAGACCCTCAATGCTGCCCGGTGCAGGGTTCCACCTCTAATTCACTTTGGGTTCGCTATCAAAATAATGAGGCAAGCGCTGGAAACTGGAAGACAAGAAAAAGGTTTATTTCTCATGAGGAGATCACGTCAACTGCAGACACCGGGATGTCTGAGGGAGGTGTTCTGCTGATAACTCCTTTGGCTCTTCCTTTTATACAGGTTTGACACAATGCATTGGTTTCATCAACATGGTTACACAAGCTTGGGGTCCCCGCCCCGGGCAGGTTGTCACACAAGCCCAACAGTAATTCTCTTCCCACCCAGGTCAAACAGACAATCTTATCTTGCAGCTGCACCTTGCTTCAGGGTCTAAAACATGTGAGACCGGCCCTATCTAAGAGTCCGTTCTGTTGATAAAAACAGGTCCCATTGTTGGTAACAACAAGTCTTGCTGTTTGCAGTGCAATAAATCATGTTGCAAGAGTCTTTTTGGTGTTTGGAACCTGTTTGTGTAACTAGGTGCAGTGAGGGGTAGAGTGTCCAAAGGGTTAAATCCATCATTCTTTTGCTCACCATGCCACCCCAGTTTAGACCTGGCCATATGCAAATCAGTCTTGACCCTGTGCCTCATGGGAACAGTCCAGCCCGAACTGCCAAGCCAGGTCCCCCGTGGACCGGAACCAAGCATCCTAGGACCGGTTTCGGGGTTTCACCCGTGCTCTCCATGTCACTGGAGTCAAGCTATCCTGGCTGATGAGGGCTGAAAGCCCGAAACCAGTCCTAGGATGCTTGTTTCCAGTCCAGGGAGGACCTGGCCTGGTAGTTCGGGCTGGACTGTTCCCATTGGGCGCAGGGTCAAGACTGATTTGCATATGGCTGGGTCCAAACTGGAATGGCATGGTGAGCAAAAAAACGATGGATTTAGGCCCAGATCTCTGTACTGGGGTGAATGTACGACATTGTTCTGCATTCTGTCCATCATTTGTTGTTTTTGTCTTTCTTAGAAAGACGCACGCAAAGGCCAATAGCGTGAAAAAGCACACGCACGAGCGTGTGGTCGGAGTTTGAAGTCCTCACTAGAAGCCTCGCAGAACAGCGCATGCGCGCTGGCTCAGGTGAGACCTAAAAAGAGGGGGGAAGAAAACTTAAGGCTGCCCAATGTATCCAAAATGTTGTGAGCAGCGTATATTTAAACGCTGCTCACATCAACGGAGACCGAAAAAAGCCTTCCGGTTCAGCATTGTGACTTAGATTAACCGATTGTGATTGAAAGACTACCAGATACATAATCAATAAATTAAGACAAAAAAGGGAGGATAATAATATACATGCAACCAATGTAAAAATTTCAAATAGGGATGAAATTTGAAAGTTGTGCTATGAAGGACCTCATAGGAGCAATTGCAGGACATAATCATGAAAACATTGTGATGACTTATATTCAATAGCTTAGCTCCATGAAAATGAATACTACTGTAATCAAAAAGGAAGTTGAAATATTATACTGTACTGGGCCCCATAAAAACAATTACTAGGACCAATACAATCACATATGTACAATTACAAGAAACAAAAGCAATAATATATATAGCAAAATTCAATGGAAAATGAGACTCCTGTCTCAAAAAGGGTAAAGGATATATGACAGAATTATTACCCAATACATAACAACCAATTCAGAAAAGCAAAAAAATATATAGTTATCAAATAATACACAACAAGCATTTGCAATGCAATAGGTCTCGCATTTGCGAGAGTTTAACCTATTGGCATTGTAAATGACAATGCCTTTTATTTATGTTTTAAAAACCAACACATAAATAAAAGGCATTGCCATTTACAATGCCAATAGGCCAAACTCTAACAACTGCGAGACCTATTGCATTGCGAATGCTTGTTTTGCCATTTGCCGTCACTGCTTAAACTTTTCAAAAAGTACTTAGTCAACAGTTTCATGAATGAAGCACTGAGGTGGGGGGGTGAGGGGGGGGCAGTCCTGGGATTAGTGCAAGAACTGCAAGTTTTCCAAACTCCTGGCTTTCCCTCAACTGTGTGACACATGGCGCCAGAGGCTCCGCATAGGGTCGCCCTAACAAGTTTACATAAATCCCCTAAACACACGTAGTATAAAAGAAGGAGAGCCTCGTGCGCTTCGACGGCCCTTATCTCATATTTCCCACCGAGGCGCTTGTCAAATGAATGTTTTTGATACAAGGCTGTTGCAGTCGTTAGAAAACGCTCCCCCTATAGTGTTTGTTCATTTTTAAATTACCAACATCGTGTCGTCTTCGGGTTAGTAACTTTTACACACTTTGTTGTTCATTAATAATTCATAAGACACGTTTTCCGAAATCTCCACAAACGCAGTTACTTTCACAAAAATAAATACATAAGAATAAAGACACGCCCGCGCGCGATCTGACACAATTCTTCAGATTGTTTTATGTTATATTTTCTGTGCAGAGCAATATACACAAGAATCGTCTTGGCACTAGTGATGGGTAAAAGACAACTTCCAAAAGTAAAACCGCTACAAACTGAATAAGAAAGAAATAAGATGTTCAGGCAAACAGCAATGTCAAACATTGATTCGTATCCTCATCTTATGCCGGAAGGCACATTTCTGTGAGTTATTTTGACAACTTGAAATGTATTTTGACTTTTTATCAGGGCTTGTAGTGATGCCGCTTGCTCACCTTTGTAAATGAAACACCACACACTTTGCAAGCATGGATATTGATTTATCGCCCCCACCTCACATGGCGTGAAGTACAATAAAACCCCCACAGCGCTGTGCAGAAGGAGGCCAGGCCCGCTGTAGCGCGCGTGATTTGTATTCTGTACACAACCCACTCCAATGTCTCCTTTCTTTTCGGAATGCCTGTGCGCCGTGGCTCTCTGCTTCACAGCCCTCGTGAAGACTTTTCTTATCTGCTTGTTAAATAAACAAGCAGATAAGAAAAGACTTCAGAACAGCGGTGAAGCACAAAGAGAAAAAAAAAACCTCACCATCTGGTTTCATTCAGCCGCTTGTCTTTGCGTCTGGGCTGAGTGAAAACAGATGTGCTTGTCACGGGCGGCATCCGAAAACTGCAAGGGCGTCAACAAAAGTGACAGCCAGCAAACCAGAAGCACAGAAAATACATTAATCACTACCTAAGCCAATGGAAAAAGGTTGTGACAGAGGGGCGTGGATTAAAGTCCCCTTCTTCATACTGTTTACTATAGCTCTCGCAGGCGAGGAGCGCATGCGCGCTCCAACGCCAGGCCGAGACCTAAAAAAGCAAGTATTTTACAAAATTTGTAGATGATAAATAGAGTGCCCCCTGGAAACAGATACAGGAGACCATAATAAGAACGATTTGATGGTTTCAATTCAGAAGTCCAATACAAAACGAATTGAAAAAGTTGAATCATCAGATTCAGCCCTACCAGGGGTATTGTGCCTCGCTGGAAGGAGGGAGGCGTTTTCTTTGAGGGCGAACCCCCTCTCATTATATTGGTACCTTTCGCGCTCGCACAGACGGACCGAATCTGTGTGGAGCGCTCTCTTCAGTTAAGCCGTGTGACATTAAGGATTGTTTTTTCAACGAAAGCCGACACAGAGCGTATCACCTTTACTCTTCTTGCTTCTGTGAGGCCAACAGGAGGAGAAGGTGTTGTATCGTCTTAGGGCAGATAAGTAACCTGCTATACACGTCTATGTGCCTATGATGTCCTTTGTTTGCTGGGGTATGCAGACAATCCAGTGGGCCCGGATTTGTTACTCGCAGTACTTAGACTGTTGCCTGTATTTCCCCCATGGATTTCAAACGAACATTAGGGCGGTGTAGTTCCATTCTACAAACTACTTATGTTTGGAATGCATGTGAGTAAACAAGTGTTGATGACGAATGTCATGAATTGTATACACGATAGAAAGGCTTATACTGACTGTTAATGCCCCCTTATGTTTCCTCTCACATACAGGGTCTCACGTCAGGCGTATATCTCATAGAGAAAGAGGTATTCCTCTTATGTGATAGAAGACCGAAGAGGCCCCCCTGTGGCATTCTGCAGCATTTTATTATTTTTTCCATCCCCTTTCCCCCTGTGTGCATTCTTGCAGGGTAGTGGTTGCTTTCACTCTTTGTGAGTCTGCGCAGGGAGGAGTGGGGGGGAGGGGGGGGCTGTCATCGACCCCGCTGGTTTTGTTCCTGAAGGTTAGTGGCTTGTGTTCTCTGCTAACCTGACACTTACATGCTGTAATAACTTTTGAATAATAATTCATATGAATAAATATTGTTTAATAATATAAGGAGAGAGTTGTTTTTTGGCAATACAGAATATTGAGTCAAATATTGTAAGCTATTCAGTGCAGCCTTATTGGACTACCAGTGGATATATGTAGAGGTTCTAGCACAAAAGGGAAATGGTTTGTTGATTGGTTTAAAAAGAACACATCCCTGAACACAGAGCAGTGGTACACATTTTATAAGCTAAAATAAGGAAAACAGCTGATAAGGATCACATTAAACGTTTTCCACTGCATGCATCAACCAGGTATTGCAGTACCGCCAGGAATGATGCACTTCTCCACGGGGGGGGGGGAGCAATGTTGTTCAAAGAATGACGAGAATACAAAAGTAGCGCTTCACTGGCAAACTCTGTACAGTGGCGCTAATGTGTTTGGGTGAATAAGACCAGTCTGGCCACTTTGCGACCACTCTGGCCTCTCTTTATTTAGATCTTTTTTATTTTGAACCTTTTGTTTCTCTCCATCTCAAGGCTGCACTTTGGAATAGAAAAATGTCAGAAAAAGACATTTCCAGCAAAAGTGTTTCTTTCTTTTTTGGATCCATTTCACAGGTAATGAAGGAAAGGAGAGAAAACAGAGGGTAAGAGTCGTTTCTTGAAGTCATGGTTTTCTGCAAGTGAGAAGGGAGACAGAAAGAGCGGGAATAAGAGGAAGACAGAGGGGGTGGGGCAGCTGCCAGCGGCAGAGCAGGGGGAGTGGACCTGTCCATGTCTTCTCTGAGCAAGAAGGAAAAGACAGAATCCTTTTCCTTCTCTCCCCCTCCCCCCCCCCCCAGAACAGCCACGAACGGCTGAGCCTTATCTATAGGCCGTAGCTATTCCTGCCGTCCTAGGATGTATTTTTAAAATAAAAAAGTAGGGGAACGGATTCTATTAAATTTAAAAAGTAGGGGCACGCTGTGCCCTGCCAAACCCGCCCACTTTGACCACTGTCTCCTGCAAATCACTTTCTGGGTATTTTTTTTTGCCTGTTTTCTGTCACCCAGCCTGTCCATGCAGTGACCCGCCTGTTCCCTCTGTGACCCAGCCTGCTTCTCTTGACGCCCGGTCAATCCCTCCTGTCACCCAGCCTGTCCATGCAGTGACCCGCCTGTTCCCTCTGTGACCCAGCCTGCTTCTCTTGACGCCCGGTCAATCCCTCCTGTCACCCAGCCTGTCCTTCAATGACCTGTCTGTTCCCTCTATGGCCCAGCTTGCTTCTCTTCATGCCCGGCCTGTCCCACCTGTAACCCAGCCTGTCCATGCAGTGACCCGCCTGTTCCTTCTGTGACCCAGCCTGATTCTCTTGACGCCCGGCCTGTCCCCCCTGTCACCCAGCCTGTCCATGCAATGACCTATCTGTTCCCTCTGCGACCCAGCCTGCTTCTCTTCATGCCCGGCCTGTCCCACCTGTAACCCAGCCTGTCCATGCAGTGACCCGCCTGTTCCTTCTGTGACCCAGCCTGATTCTCTTGACGCCTGGCCTGTCCCTCCTGTCACCCAGCCTGTCCATGCAGTGACCAGTCTGTTCCCTCTGCGACCCAGCCTGCTTCTCTTCATGCCCGGCCTGTCCCCCCTGTCACCCAGCCTGTCCATGCAATGACCTGTCTGTTCCCTCTATGGCCCAGCCTGGTTCTCTTGATTCCCGGCCTGTCCCTCCTGTCACCCAGCCTGTCCATGCAGTGACCTGTCTGTTCCCTCTGCGACCCAGCCTGCTTCTCTTCATGCCCGGCCTGTCCCACCTGTAACCCAGCCTGTCCATGCAGTGACCCGCCTGTTCCTTCTGTGACCCAGCCTGATTCTCTTGACGCCCGGTCAGTCCCTCCTGTCACCCAGCCTGTCCATGCAGTGACCTGTCTGTTCCCTCTATGGCCCAGTCTGCTTCTCTTGATTTCATTTCAAGACTGGAGGCTACCATTATGCATTCAGTCTTTTAATGCCACTCCTGCAGCACCTTGAAAGAACTTAGAACAACACAACAAACTAGAACCAGAATACATAGGCTATAAGAAGTCCATGCACATAACATTCCTCCTCTTTTGAATGCTGCTCCTGTGGAGATAAGTATCCTTTTCATTACATATTATTTGTATACTTAAAGATACTATAAGTTTAATTATTGAGTAATTTATACTTTAGGAGATAGTATTTGCGTGGATAAGATTGCTTAGTTTCTTTAATTAAAGCTTCTAATTTTCAGAAGCGTAAGTATTTATTTTAGTGACTTTATTAAGCAGGAATAAGGTTTGGTTTTTAAAAAAAAAAGGAGAGTATTTTGAAGGGTTAATATGATTTTTGACGGTATTTTAGAAATATACTTAAAAACGTAATATTCGAAGAACAGTTGGTTTGTTTGATATGATTCAAGTTACCTCGAGGGGAGCGTCTCGCTCCGTGATTCATTAGGTTGCGCTCGTGCCGGTATTCGAAGACGCACGTCTTGCGAGGCAGAGTCTCTTGGCTCTTCAAGTTTCGCGTGTGCAGTCTCGTGACTCTTGAAGCTGCGTGTGTGCGTCAATACGAACGACTCTTAGAAAGGAACAGAGTAGGTTGCCGTAGTCTCGCGCAAGTATCGCGAGATTACGGTGGCCATTTTGGATAGGGTTATTTTGTATTGAATAATACAGCGATGCGACAGCGCGAATTCGAATAAGACGGTTGAACTGTCAATTCAGTTCACTAGTCATTTCGGAGATCGCCAGTTGGAGTCACTACAGTAGTAAAGGGGATAATTTGTGAGGAATAGATTTATTTGGTAAATAAGGATTTTGAAAAGTTAATATGAATTTTATAAGTTATATATTGGAGAGAATGGATGATGAACAGGGTCCTAGTGGAGAAATGTCAGGAAAGAGACTTAGTGAGGAGATGATTAAGAGATTAATTGAGAAAGAATTAAAGGTTCAGGTTAAAAAGACTATGGATAATATGTTGACAGAAAGGGATTCTCCTGAGGAGTATTTTTCTATATCTGAAGATGAAGAAATAGGTGGAAAAAGATCTAAGAAGAGGAAACATGTTGAGAAATTAAGAATGATTAAAAATAAGAAGGGTGGTTCTCACACCACGAGCAAGAACGGTGCCCTGAGCGGCATAAAAAGAAGGTGTCCTTGGCGGCACGCAGAGAAATAGTGTCCTTGGTGACACAATGGAGGATGAATTCAATGATTATGAAGGGGGATCTTTGGAGAACAGAGATCAAGAGGAATATATTTTTGATATTTCACAGGAAAATGATTTTGATGACGAATTTGTAGAAAATGTGGGTTCAGATTCAAAGGAAATATTGAGAAATCCCTTGGGTGAGGAGATGTTTTCTCCATTAAGTATCAGACACCCAAGAAGTGGCGACTGGTGGCCTACGGAGCACGTGAGTAGATTCATAAAAGAATGGTTAAGGAAGCCCTTGGAAAAAGAAGTTTGTAGAGTTTTGAAGGCAGAATGCTCTAGACCTGTTATAGATGAGAAGGTGTGTGTGACTCCAAATTTGGACCCAGAAATGATAAGCTTTCTGTTTAGAATGGATAGAGACCCCAGGAAAGGGTTAGAATGCTCACTGAAGCAATGCCAAGATAAGCTGTTGGATATCTTGGGACATTTGGCTAGAATTTTCGATATGGCAGAAGAGGCACATTTAAACGAGAATTAAATTGATTTGGAGTTACTTAGAGGTTGGAGCCAAAGGGCTATTGTTTTGCTTGGAAATGCGAATGCAGGCATAATGGCAGAACGCAGGAAGGCGATTCTTATGAAGATTAGCCCCAAGTTGGGTGACATGTCAGAAAAAAAAAACAGTGCTGATGCCAAAGGGTTACTTTTCGGTGAAGGGCTTGATAAAAGCATCGGTAAATACGTGTCAACATTTACTGCTTTAGGCAAAGCCCAGTTGAACATGAGGAGAGTATTTGGATCTGGAGTTTTTGGAAGGGCCAGTAGACGGGGATCTTTGACTGGCCGGGGCATTCAAAGATCCCAATATAATAATCAGTACAGAGGTTACTCCAGAGGTTACCAGCCAGCAGGTGGATTTTTCCCGAATAGAGGAAGAGGGATGAGTGCTGGAAGAGCTAGAGGAAGCAGGCGAGGCTTCCAAGGATCTCAAGGTGAGTACAGAAAATTTTTCTGGTTTTACACTAGGAAAGGTAGGGGGTCGATGGAAAGGTTTTGTGAAAGAATGGGAAAAGATTACAAGAGACCCATGGAAAACAGTTCAGGGGCTAGAAATAGACTTAATAGATGTTCCTCTACAATTAAAAGAACACAGGGAGTTGCTTCTATCAAATGAGAAGATGAAGATTGTAGATGCAGAAATAGAGAGTGTGCTAGCGAAAAGAGCTATTGTTCAGGAAAAAGAATGTGCAAAGGGATTTGTAAGCACTTTATTTCTGGTGCAGAAAAAAGACAAAGGATGGAGACCAGTTATCAACCTAAGAGATTTAAACAGGTTTGTAGTTTACAGACATTTCAAGATGGAAGGGATTCATTGCCTGAGAGACATGTTACAAAAAGGAGACTGGTTAGTGAAACTAGCTCTAAGGGATGCTTACTTTATAGTACCCATGGAAAGGAACAGTCAGAAGTTTCTTCAATTTCGTTGGAGGGGAAGACTTTATCAATTCTTGAGCATGCCTTTTGGGCTGTCTTACCAGTCTGTCCAGCTTTGGAAAAAGAAGGGGCCCCTGAATCTAGGATAAATTGCCTGGACAGGGAATTACAACTATGGGGAAAAAAACACCTAGGCAAGGTGGATTCAGCAAGCAGCAGGCATATCAATACCAGACATTCATTAAAGTGACATTACATATAAACACCAAATGTCAAACTGATATTGTATATATTTCATTTATTTTTTTCACTATTATTTGATAAAAATATATAATCTTTTTGCATTACAAAAATATATATCCAAATATTATCAATTGTTGTTAACAAACTTCATTGATGTACATACTTTCATTACAATCTAATAGTTAATTGCACAAAGATTTCATAGTTGTCATATTTCTCCATTCTTTGTATATTCACAACAGCAATGTCATTGTATTTTTATGGTCATATAATCAATGATTGAAACCATACATCAATGTAACAATGTAAAAAGAAATGACAATCTTATTCAGCAGTTAATCATACACACAATATGTTAAAAACATCCATCATTGTGATGGTATGAGGAGACTGGCGGCTTGTTGTCTAACTACGCGCGTTTCGGCTTAGGCCTTCGTCAGGACTCCGTCCCAGTGGTTCTTGAATGAAAAATAGACAACATTATAGTCTGGTATTAGTGCGCCTGCTTGATGATTCTGATGAATTCTAATATCTAATTCCACATTTAAGAATTAAAAAGGATACACATCGGAGGTGTATTGAGTTGACACAGTGCCAATAGATAGATATAGATAGTGCTCAAAAGATCAGAAGTAAAGGCCAAGCTAATGGCCCAAGGATAGCACCCCAAAAACCCAAATGATCTTGTATAGTCAGTTTAATTTCAAGATTTTATTGTCAATTAGTTTTCAGGTTGCATGCACAGGAGAGCAGTAAAGCGAGCTAATATAGAGTCAGAAAGTAGCATGCTCAAGGTACCTACACCAAACCTTCATTTATATCATGCTAGAAATTTTCTATGTGGATATACCTTTGGGCCAACTGCAGGATGAATGTGCCCTGCTCGTCCAATTTGTTAGGATATTTTCGGCAGCTACCTTGTTTGTACTAATATAAACATGAAAGATTATTATTAACTGACAAGTATTTATTGATATTTATTCAAACGGACTATTTTTATTTGGGTGTATAACTGAATTTGATACCTTTTCAGCTTATATTATCCCAACTCGAATGAGTAGCTCGTGTTCAATTTATTTCCTATGGACCCTAAGTAGCTGTGTATCCAGCGATCTTTAGGTCACTAAATTGAAATATCAAAACATGTGAATTAGTAAAAGAGATGACATCTACATACTCTATCTCTGTAATCTGCCCATTTGTTTCATGTTAATATGCCATAAGTGAATTTACGGCATGTTAAGCTAACCGATATAACCAAAATATAAACGGATTCTTTAAATTACCTGTCAAGAAATACTCATGCTCGTCTCATAATATGAGGATAGAGATGGAAATGTGCTTGATGCACAAATGTCGAATTAAAATTAGCGGTTTAAAAATAAAAAAAGAAAGATAAAGAAGAGGGGAAAAAGAAAATAACAAAAAAATGGTTTTAATTTACTAAAAGATAACTATTTATTAATGTAAGCGGCAATGGTCACAGAAGATGCAGTATACTGACCCTTAGTTTATTTTGATGCGGGTCTAAGTTTCTGTAATTTAACTCAACAATATATGCAGTCGGTGGAGCGAAAGGTAGATTAACAGGTACACCCTTGGCCTGTTCCTTTTCTTACTCCGTTGCTGAAACAAAAAAACAATATTGCACCCTCTATTTAGTCTCACATGTGTCTATAACTGATTGTTGTTTATTGTTGTGCACGGGGTTAGTATTAGGTAGCTACCTCGCCCATTGAGGGAACAGAGTTAATTTACTGCAATCCTCGTGAATAATACCAGGAACTCTGTTAGGCAATCGTTCTGCATATAATGAATACGTGCAATCTAAGTTATTGGTGAACTCTAAGGCCGCTTTTTTTTATAGACACTCTTTCTGTCACAGATATGATAATATAGGCAGAAAGAGAATTATGCGTGACCAACAATGGTACATGCCACTGAGAGAAACTGGCCAGAAACCAAAAAGCCGATATTACAGCCTGTAATTAATCTCACATATGTCTATGACTGATTGCTTTATACCGTTATACCCGGGATAAATAGTGAACAGCTGTCAAGCCCCCTTTGGAAACGGAGTTAATTCACTGCAATTCTTATGATTATTACGAAGAACTCAGTTTGATATTCATTTTGCCTATCGTGAAGATATGCAGCCTAAATTTTAAATAACCTATGCGGTCACCTATTCGTAATACTCCTCCTATCGCCGGTTTAGTAATAAAGATGGAAAAAGGAATTAACATAACCCGATACAAGAAACTAACCAAATATAAATCTCTCTGTCTAAGGGCAAAGAGTTTTCCCATCGATTTTTATATAAACCTGTTCTGTGGTAGCCCGCTTACCTGCCGTATCAATCGCTATGCTACACCTCATGGGGAACGCCGATAGAGCTATGTTGGCGCCATGATAGTTTAAATGCAAAACGTGACCCCTGACGTGATAGCGTGTAACTACTTCCGGGTTACCTCACGTTTGTTGAATATGCTGCTATTGTGGTCGCCATCTTACCTTCTCCGCTTATGCGTGGATACCTGCAGATATAGAATGTAACTCCCAACAAATAGATGACGGCATAATCTGGCACAAATCTCTATTAAAGCTTATGGCTCACGTTGATTGTATTAATCTATAAAGTGAGCCCAATCCTTAATCGTTCGAATAAGAAGGCGACAGTTTGTCATGAATACTTTATACATTTAGCTATGTCGATTGATCTTAGATAATTTATCGATGTAATTCACCCTAATTTTAATCTATGTGGGGAACTGATAGCTTCACTTTAAGGTCACAGATACATAATGAAAGTACCCATGGTACTGACTCTTCACTCATCAATAGTTATATTTGATAGCCTGGTCCCAGGGTATTTCGTGATTTAACCCCCTTGTGGCCGTTTTCAGAGTAAATATCCAGAAACCTTCCCTGCGTTTTCTTATTGATTCTGTGGTCATACCAAGCTTACTTTTGATTTTTTCAAGGATGTACCATTGTAAATCTTCTGAGGTGTGTTCAAGATCAACATAATGTTGAACAATGGGGGCTGTTAGTTTCCGATTTCTAATCGCAGATCTGTGTTCAGTCATTCGTGTGCTTACTGCCCTACTGGTTTCCCCTACATATCCCAGTTTGCATGGACAGATCAGTAGGTAGACCACATCAGTTGTTTTGCAGTTTGTGAGGCTAGTAGATGATATAAGATGGCCATTGAATTGAAAGGTGGAGGATTCAATGGCTGAAGGGCAGGATTTACAAGTGTTACATTTGTAGTTACCTACCACTGGGTTGGGGCCTTCAATGCTTGGCCTTTACTTCTGATCTTTTGAGCACTATCTATATCTATCTATTGGCACTGTGTCAACTCAATACACCTCCGATGTGTATCCTTTTTAATTCTTAAATGTGGAATTAGATATTAGAATTCATCAGAATCATCAAGCAGGCGCACTAATACCAGACTATAATGTTGTCTATTTTTCATTCAAGAACCACTGTGACGGAGTCCTGACGAAGGCCTAAGCCGAAACGCGCGTAGTTAGACAACAAGCCGCCAGTCTCCTCATACCATCACAATGATGGATGTTTTTAACATATTGTGTGTATGATTAACTGCTGAATAAGATTGTCATTTCTTTTTACATTGTTACATTGATGTATGGTTTCAATCATTGATTATATGACCATAAAAATACAATGACATTGCTGTTGTGAATATACAAAGAATGGAGAAATATGACAACTATGAAATCTTTGTGCAATTAACTATTAGATTGTAATGAAAGTATGTACATCAATGAAGTTTGTTAACAACAATTGATAATATTTGGATATATATTTTTGTAATGCAAAAAAAGATTATATATTTTTATCAAATAATAGTGGGAAAAAAAAAATGAAATATATACAATATCAGTTTGACATTTGGTGTTTATATGTAATGTCACTTTAATGAATGTCTGGTATTGATATGCCTGCTGCTTGCTGAATCCACCTTGCCTAGGTGTTTTTTCCCCATAGTTACCAGTCTGTCCATGCAGTGACCTGTCTGCTCCCTCTGTCACCCAGCTTTCTTCTCTTGACGCCCGGCCTGTCCCTCCTGTCACCCAGCCTGTCAATGCAGTGACCCGTCTGTTCCCTTTATGGCCCAGCCTGCTTCTCTTGACTCCCGGCCTGTCCCTCTGTCACCCATCCTGTACATGCAGTGACCCGTCTGTTCCCTTTATGGCCCAGCCTGCTTCTCTTGACTCCCGGCCTGTCCCTCTGTCACCCATCCTGTCCATGCAGTGACCTGTCTGTTGCCTTTGTGACCCAGAGGGTCCCTCGTGCAGCCTATCCCACCTCTTGTTGTGTATTATAGTATCTGTATAGCGCTTACTACACCTATGTGCGGCTCTGAAGTGCTTGCCCATGTGGGTAGCACGCTACACAGTGTGGGTGTGTGGTTGAAAGAGTGTTGTCTTTGCTTTGAGCCTGTGGGGGAAGTGTTTCCATGTCATGCGTGAAGGCCACCATGGTGCAGCGGTGAGATGGGATGCAGCGCTTGATGGTGCGACGAATGAGGAAATGGGAGAGATAGACACATATTTTTTTATAATTTGTGCTATCCTGGCTGTACTGATTAGCTCTGCAGGTCCCTTCCTTCGGTAAGTAATTTATTTTTCGTGTTCATAACTGCTATTTCCTATGCTGGCTGTGGCAGGAGCTCGCAACTCTGCAACCTCATGAACAGGAGGAGTAAAGATCTGTGCGTATAGACTGTGTTACAGTCCTCCTTTAGATGACAGCCATTATGAGATGTCAAGTGAAGAGATTTGCCAAAATGGGCTGCGTTGTCATCATCCTTTTTGTCATTATAAGACGTCCCTGCAGTTTCTAACTATTTGTGACCTGGCAGCCGCTCTGGTTAGCACAGAGCTTAATTTGCAGAAAAATAAGTGCAATACCCTCGTCAGGAGGCCACTGCAGTTTGCACCACACATTGCCCCTACCAGCGCTGCCAATGACAGTACCAACACAACTACTAACCATCACACTCCTTTTAGTGTGACAGTTCAGACTATTTCACGCGCCTAAGGCTACAAGAATGGCTTGGGTGGCAGGTATTAGCAGCCCAGCCATGTTTACCAGGTCCATGTGTGATGTGCTGCTCCAGTCCGGGTTTTTTCTTTGATTTCAATTATTTGTAGTCTTGTTTATTCTATTACAAAGCAGGACTACAAGTCCCAAAATTCTAAGAAAAAACACAGGACCAGAGAAGCACGTCATGCATGGACCTGGGAAACGTGGCAGCTATGTAGTATTCATTTTCAATTTATACTGAATTAATAATCAACTGCTGTTGTGCTCATCTCTAAAACTGACAAACAGCGCCACCATGTGGGAGACTATCATAAGCACTGGTGTTGCCATTTAAGTGCTGGTGCTGAGCAACGGAAACCACCGGCTCAAATTAAGTACTGGGTTAGCACTGAATGGATATTTAAGCGTGGTGGCACAACCTGTTTCTGTTCACAAAATTAATAAAAAATCAAGACATTGAAATCTGGACCAAAGTTGATTACTGCTTTGAAGAGAGTCAAACCTCTCTGTAGTCCAGCTTATGTTTCCTTTCAAAAAAGGAAGTGGATCCAATCTTTGGACAGCCCACTCCTCTCTCTCCATCCATGATTTATGTGTCTACAGCCTGCACCTGGCCCATCCAGTTGCCAGCAAGGTTCCACAGTTCCTTTTATACATTATATGCTGGTCCCGTTGGCAGTGAGGGATCAGGTAACAAACTGGTGTATGATATTCTGTGGTGAGATGGATCATATCTCTTGCGCCTGGGAGGCGACTGTCATAGAGACTAGATAGGCTAGAATGGGATTTATATTTCGGCAGACGGGATATCCATCACCGTTGTGACGGAGTAACCCGTCCGCCAAGATCTAAATCAGGCCTTAAGTGACCTCCACCTTATAGTTAGAGTAGACGTACTGTACAATGTCTATGAAGTCTTGGGGTGGGGGTGGGCGTACTATGATTAGAGTCCCATATGTCATTAGGCAGGATGCAGGTCTTTGGGTGCAGAATGACAGCAGGCAATTCTAGTGTCGATTGGAGAAGCGTAGTTATATTCCATCTTTATTTTGAGGTCGTTGTGTGGTGCTATTGAGTGGAGCTCACTAATTTTGAATGCCTGTGTCTGTACTCGAGGTATGGTGTGCTGGTCCATACTGTTCCCCAGCTCTCACCATGATTATTTAGGTACAAGGATTATCGTTCTGCGTTCTATTCCCATGTTCAGCAGTTGATGGAATTATCTTTGGAACAACCATGTTTTCACCCCTCTTATGAACTTTAACCCCTTGACCGCGATCGGAATTCCGCTCGTGTGCTGGACATTCCGATCGCGGGTGTGGTCGTGACGAGCTCAGCTCGTCATGCGCACAGCGCGACCGCGCAGCATGATGAGCTGAGCTCGTCACGAGCATCGAAGGGGTTAAAGGCTTGTGGATGGCTTCCAAACTTGGCAGGCAATGAGTTCCACAGCTTGGTGGCTTGTACCAAGAAACAGTGCTTAATTTGTAAATGTAAGAGTGCCGGTACCTGAAGCTCCTGCTCTGAAGACTGCAGTGGATGCAATTAAATGTCGGCCTCTTTAATTCACTCCCAGTCACTCCCTGTGCTTTTATCTGACCCTTGCACATTCCTGCTTTCTTCCTTTGTGACGGGTTTTCCATCTTTGTCTTCTTCTTTCTTTCTGATGTGTGTGTTTTTCCCTCTACTGCTCTCGGGGAATATTCGATGCGGAAAAATAAGTGCCAGTCCCCAAAAATAAGTACAAGTGGCCCCCACCTGCAACCACCGGCTCAAATTAAGCACTGCCAACTAATCAAAACCTCCTATGGATTCCTTATTATGAGGTAACGTGATGACCTGTTCTGCTAGCTTGTAGCACAGTGTCCTATTTTATTTTTATTGTTTACATTTAATGTGCAGGTATAATGGTTCTTCCTCAGGAGGCTGTGTGGCTGGTGCAAAGTGCTTAGAGCATTGAATGTCTAGCTTCAGGTAGCAGTGAGTGTTTGCAGGACTGGCATCGTGTTCTCCAGATTGAAGGTGAAGGAGGAGTCTTGCTGCAGCATTGTTGATTAGTTGAATTTTGTGTATCCTGAAGTCGACGGCTCCAAGATGTACTAGGCTTTTGGCATAGTCAAGCTTAGTGATCACTAGAGTGAGGGTAGCTCGTAGTTTTTGCTGGTACGCGAGGGTTTGGAAGATCCGTCACTGTGTTTTTATTGTGTAGAAGGTGTTCTTTGTGATCTCGTTGGCAAGTAGCATCAGTGAGAGATCTGAATCAATGGTTCAACCTAAGTTTCTTACTTCTCATGATATCTGCTAGGATATGAAGTTCCTTGGCCTATATGTCCTTAGGCTCGAGTGTATCTGCCTCTCTTTATGGTGTTGAGCTTTAGGTGGTTACTCGTCATTAACGCATAAATCGCCAATCCTTGTCTAGTGGAGGTTTCTGGGTTATCCATTTAAAGAATGGTCTGTGTCTCTCTTGCGCAATAGTAGCATGTAAGATTGAATGATCTGATCAGGTCCTGGAAGGGGGTTAAATACAGGTTGAATAGGAGAAGAGAGATGTTTGACCCCTGTGGGATGCCACAGTGTTTGGGTGTGAGGGTCAGACATCAAAGGTGGCATGTACACCAAGCTTTGTCCATCTTTCATGTACGAGGCGATCCATTTTATGGCGTTTTGGCATATCCCGAGATAATGGAGCTTGTGTAGTAGCGTTTGGTGGTGGAGAGTGTCAAATGCTGCCGATAAGTCCAGGAGATGTACAGCAGCTACTCCGCTCTTGTCCGGTTGTATTGATAATATTGCAGAATTGTTTTTCAGAGAGGGCTTTGAAGGTGCTGAGAGACGGTGGATTGGTGTTATCCATCCACGGGGTGGTGCTGTCATGCATTCGTGATGGGTTAGCCATTCTGGTTTAAAGGTCATTTTCTATCTTTTCACTTTTCGAGATCAGTTCCATGGCAGTTTCGTCGCAGGAGGCTTGTGGTCGTGGGGTCTCTGGATTGTGGCACTAAACTGCACCAATCTACTAGAATCTTGAGGAGTTCTTGGACGGGCAGTCACCAACCTGTCAATATAGATAGACCCAGCCTGCCCCTCTTGTGTCCCCGCCTGACTCATGTAAACCAACCTGTCCTGCTTGGTACCCACCCTGATCCCTCTTGTGACCAAGCCTGTACCTCAGACACCAAGCTTGGCCTTCTGTGCCAGGCATGTCCCCTATTGTGACCTAGCTGTCCCATTTGACCCAGCCTGTCCCTCTTTGGGACTGTGGGTCCCTCAGAGACCCAGTCTATCCCTTTGAGACACAGTCTGTCCCTTACGTGACCCACCCACCCTCGCTCCTAACATCCAGAATGCCCCAGTTGTGATCAAAGCCTCTTCTTTGTGATCCAGTCAGTCCCTCTGAAACCCTCCCAGCTCTTCTGTTACCTAGCCTGTACTTCTTTGTGACCCAGCCAGTCCCTCTGAGACCCTTCCAGTTCCTTTCTTACCTAGCCTGTACTTCTTTGTGACCCAGTCAGTCCCTCTGAGACCCTCCCAGTTCCTTTCTTACCTAGCCTTTACTTCTTTGTGACCCTGCCGGCCCCTCTGAGACCCATACACTTCCTCTGTTACCTAGCCTGTACTTCTTTGTGACCCAGTCAGTCCCTCTGAGACCCTCCCAGTTCCTTTCTTACCTAGCCTGTCCTTCTTTGTGACTCAATCGGTCCCTCTGAGACCAATACACTTCCTCTGTTACATAGCCAGTACGTCTTAGTGACCCAGTCAGTCCCTCTGAGACCCATCCTGTTCCTCTGTTACCTAGCCTGTACTTCTTTGTGACCCATCACTCCTTCTGTGACCCTCCCAGCTCCTATGTTACCTAGCCTGTACTTCTTAGTGACCAAGCCGGTCCCTCTTAGACCCTCCCACTCCCTCTCTTACCTAGCCTGCACTTCTCTGTGACCCAGTCAGTCCCTCTGAGACCCATCCAGTTCTTCTGTTACCTAGCCTGTACTTCTCTGTGACCCAGTCAGTCCCTCTGAGACCCATCCAGTTCTTCTGTTACCTAGCCTGTACTTCTCTGTGACCCAGTCAGTCCCTCTGAGACCCATCCAGTTCTTCTGTTACCTAGCCTGTACTTCTCTGTGACCCAGTCAGTCCCTCTGAGACCCATCCTGTTCCTCTGTTACCTAGCCTGTACTTCTTTGTGACCCATCACTCCTTCTGTGACCCTCCCAGCTCCTCTGTTACCTAGCCTGTACTTCTTAGTGACCAAGCCGGTCCCTCTTAGACCCTCCCACTCCCTCTGTTACCTAGCCTGTACTTCTCTGTGACCCAGTCAGTCCCTCTGAGACCCATCCAGTTCTTCTGTTACCTAGCCTGTACTTCTTTGCGATCCACTCTGTTCCTCTTTGTGACTCAGCCGCTTTGTAACTCAGCCTGTCCATCTTTGATTGTGTCCAAAGGAAGTTCATGACAGTTCCAAAAGGTCCCTATCTTCTCTCTCACTCTCTGTTTCTCTCTCTCTCTCTCATTAGTCCCACTGTCTTTCTCTGTCTCTCACTCGCCCTTTTCTCTCTTTGTGTTTATCATCATCCATCCATCATCTCTCTCTGTCCTTCTCTTCCTCTCTTTGTCCTTTTAATTCTCCTTGGCTCCAAGCCCCTCTCTCACTGCCCTTCTTGCCCTCTAAGCTTCTGTCAAATTCAAACGAACTTCACTGGCAAAGGAATTTTACGAAATGTGGGTGGTCACTGGTCAACGGCCCACTCAAGCAACTTGAAGCAGGCGCGAGGGGTTAGCTGAAGGTGACTGGAAGGTTCAGAGAAGGACCAAGCTAAGCTGACCCGTAAAATGGAAAGTTAGCTTCGGCCAATTGAAGAATGCTGTGATGTGGGCGGAGACGAGAGGTCCTAAGCAGCAGTGTCCTCAGAAGGGGTTCCTAGAGGCACCCTCGACCATGCACATTGAGGATGAACCAGCAAAACAGCCCGACTCGTTGGTGGCTCCTGCAATGTTTAGATGTCTCTGTCACTGAAAAGCCTGCTCGGAAGAGCAATGCACTGCTAGGACCAGTGCTTCTTGACGGAGTTTTATGAGGGGGTAAGCACTTCCATCTGAAATGAAAACTGGAAGTCCACTTGAGTCAGCCTATAACTCTTGCTCCTGTAAGGAAAGATTATTGTCTCAACCAGACGCCTGGATGTCTCTTTCTGAAAACCCATCCAGTGGGACTCGAAAACCCATCCAGTGGGACTCAAAAACCCATTCAGTGGGAGTCGAAAACCCATCCAGTGGGAGCCGAAAACCCGTCCAGTGGGAGTCAAAAACCCATCCAATGGGAGTCAAAAGACCATCCAATGGGAGTCGAAAACCCATTTAGTGGGAGTCAAAAACCCGCCCAATGGGAGTTGAAAACCCATCTAATGGGAGTCGAAAACCCATCCAGTGGGAGTCGAAAACCCATCCAGTGGGAGTCAAAAACCCGTTCAGCGGGAGTCAAAAACCCATCCAATGGGAGTCAAAAGACCATCCAATGGGAGTCGAAAACCCATTTAGTCTGAGTCAAAAATCTGCCCAATGGGAGTTGAAAACCCCTCCAATGGGAGTTGAAAACCCATCCAATGGGAGTCGAAAACTCATCCAAAGGGAGTCAAAAGCCCATCCACCTGATTAAGTTTTCCACCATGCTCTTACTAGATTCTTAGTAAATCTTGCCACCAAAATAAATAACCAATTTTTGGTGGAATGGTCCAGTAATCTGTGACAAATGCTCCTTGGGAACTCAGGAACCTACGTCTGTCCGGGTTTCAGTATGGCGTCTTCCCAAGCCGCTGATGGTGAAACGCTTATGGCTAAAAGCATATTTAGTTTCAGATGTGGAGAAAGCTGGGAGGGCCTGCATCACAGTTGTGTGAGAGCACACTTGCACAAGTACTGTGCATGTGGCACTATGGAGGAAGCACAGTCTATGCTCAGAATTATGACAAATTACATAGCCTATGTAGCGCCCGGGTACCCTCACGGGAGGCAAGAAGTGCATTACTAATCTACTGACTAATTTATGCTTGGCCTTGTGGCATTCAAGGCAGGAGCTAAAGAATTTCATGAACCCAAGATGGCTGTGACTTGTTGGCAGTGCAAAGGCACTTGATAGAGACAAAGCATCTGGTTTGTTGGAAAAGTATTACAAATGAGATAAAAGGGGCAGGCCAGTCCAGCCATTGGCTAACTTCACTGTAAGCCCTTTCACAAGGAGCACATCCACACACAAAGTAGTTCCCTTTAGTGCCAGGGACTGCCATGCCAATGTGTCTCTTCTGAGGATGGATCCAGTCCCACAGCCTGGCCTGAAGTCTGCTTGAAAGAGACTCAGCTGGTGATTTGCTGCCAGGAAATCTTGCTGCTGCTGGGAAATGTCAACTGCAAAAACTTAGTTAATTGTGAAAAGATAGAGAAGTGCTGAAAATTGCTGGCTTCTCTGGAGCTCATTGAGTTTTTATTTTTATTTTTTAGCATTGGGCTTCTATTGCCCTCTTGAGCTCTGTGGGAAATTGACCTGCGTGTTAAGATTCAGCAAGCAATGTTCTGATCCCAGGGTCCCTGATTCAGTGGTTGTTTCAGGGTGTCACTGGGAGGAGCGGCGCTCAGTGTGTTCTTCACCAGGACAACTGTCCCCTTCACCATCAGTGCAGCAGCATCTCTAGACAGGCTGCTATAGGCCGCTGGGCCCTGCCTGCTGAGCACCGCTGGCAGGGATCATTCTGGAGAATCAGATCCCTAAAATTCCAGATTTTATTTGAAATAATTCTGATATTTCTGTCATGAATCTTGAGAGGTGGGACAATGGAACTGGCTGGTTAAGGCAGAGATTTGCTTATAGATTGTAAATACTCCTTTGGGAGGGAGTTTAAGGTGAAATTGATTCTCCTGGCAAACAGCATGCATTGCCTCCTGCTAGCATCTGCTTGAACTTCCTTGGTGGTACCTGAAGCTGAGCTGAGCCAGCAACCCATACTTTGAGCATCGCTGAGGCTCCAGACTGTATTCGGGTCTGTGCACGCATGTGCTGGGCGTTATTCGCCCTTTTAATGTGCAACTGTATGAGGTGACAAGCACCATTGTATCCCAGGTGATGACCGCGTGCACACCAATCGGGGGGATATAGGGGCAGAATCTGGCAGGAGTAAGGAGAAAGGAGCACATGGTGTCTAGTCCACGCAAGGCTGGAGAAGGAGCCCTTACCTGGACATCGGCTCTGTCTTCAGGGAGTCAATTTAATGATGGCTAAAAACAATCTAGTCATGGGTATGGGCGAGGAGAACAGATCTTGACCTGGTCATCGCAAGCGAATGCCAAATTAAGCATGTGTCGCCAACCTACCAGCCCTGGTGGCATCAAGGGAATCCGGAAGTGCCTTCACCCCAAACCTGGAATCATGCCTCCCCCCCCCCATGTAGGAGCTCCAGAGAATAATCAGACATGAGGATTTGATGCTCAGCCCAAGGCAAGACAAGTCAAATATCTACCTGGGATCATTCGTCATCTAACGACCCTCCCTCCCACCTCCGCATGGATCTCGAGTCCGGGGTCATATGATGCATCTGCAGTATGTCTACTGGGAGAACTTAGCCAGGGGCGTAGCTTCGGGGGGGGGGTTATTTGGGGTGGTACACCCCACCAATAAATGTATTTTATGAAAAATAGTTGGGTACAGGTGCTTTCAGTCAAGTTTGGTGAGGTGTTTGTCAGTTTTCTCCAGGAATTTTTGCACACACACTCTCCCTCTGTTTTGAAAGTCTTCAACAATGCTGGTTAGTGTCTTCTCTCTCTTGGTAATCTACCAATGCGCGTTCCGCTCCCTCTCCACTGCCCCTGGGGCCCCTCTCATGCGCCCTTGTTGTATAATGAATTTTAAGGTTATGTGCCAGCGTGATTTATTTATGCGTTTTTATATAGTGCGGACTTTACCCGAAGGTGTCAGAGCGCTTCACAGTAATAGTAACATTACATGAGGAGAAGGTTACAAGTGAGTATAATACAAAAGCAAGCGTTACATTACGTGAGGAAAAAGTGACAATTGTGCAAATAACAAAAACAAACAAGATACAAAAAGAGGTATACAAGAGGAAAAAGTGACAGGTGTGCATGATACATAAGATACAAAATACAAATAGAGGTATAATACTGCAATAAGTGTCAGTCACTCAGAACACACTGGGAAGGCACTTCAATAGGCATGGAGTACAGAATTTCCTATAGTGGAAGAACTTCCTTGAGGGAGTAGAGAGGGCGTGAATTAAACAGGAGACTTAAAATGAAGGGTACACAAACAACAACAACAACAAAAAATCCAACACAGCACGCAAGGGTGAGGAATGTACAGGAAAAAGTACAAATTTACAATGAAGAGCGAACTTCCTAGAGGGGCCTGAGAATGAAAGTATTAGTTCTGACAGTGTCTTTGGAAGAGGTCAGCTTTGAAGATCCGGGTAGAGGAGGTGGCACGGAGCAATGGGGGAAGCGAGTTCCAGATTCTCACTGCATTGCCTGAGAAGGATTGCGCCATCGATCTTTCCCTTTTGAAGACGGGGGGCTCAAGCAGAAGGTATCTGAAGGTACCCCTCCCCCCCCCATCTTACTTATTAAGCCACGCCCCTGCTTACCTTAGAGTGATGACAGTAACTACTCCTGGACGGAGTTGTGACACTCCCTACTGCGGGTGGGCTCCAGATTACTCTCGGTCAGGGATGAGGCTGTAGTACTCTCCACACCTCACGCTGGCCGACGAAGAAAGGCCGGAGTCGGAAAGGCCAGGCATATGAATGGATCGCCTGACGTTGGTAGGGCTGGGAGGCAGTCAGCCACCTATCTAGCTCACCGAAGCTCCCATCTGATCGGCCCCTCTTCCTGTCGGTCTATACATCATCTCCTGTTACTACTCCCTTGGCATGTCAAAAGTCGTCAGGTCTGGGGGCTTTGCTACACCTCCCCTCAGCCCCCCCCTCCCCCCCGCTCTCCCCCAGACGTTGTGAAGCTACCATCTTTACACGCCATCTTCACAACACAGACTTGTATAATGAGCTGCAGGCCGAGTGTGAGGGCGCGCAGACAGCTGATGGTGGCAAGGGGAGATGACCAGCCGCAGAGAGACCAGTGGGCAGAGAGAATTGTAAAGCGCCACGCCGCGAGTTAATAACCTCCAGGCACACAGTCAGGCTGAACAGATCGCTGAAGTTTGAAATAAACCGTGAAACGTGTTTCACTCTGTGCTATGCGCTCCGAGTTTTAGTAAAGACTGAGGAAGTGATGTTTGCAGGGTCACACAATTTGTGGGATTAGCACCTTGGGTCTCTCCTTGCTTCAAAGTCGTCTGTTGAAGCATCAGCTCGCATCTCTCCAGCCCTCCCCCTACACACTAACTTCCACGCTGCTGTGGCACGCGGCCAGTTCTGAGTATCCATCATGGCTGACAGCACCAGGGCTGGGCCAGAGCTCTTGCAGGCCGTAAAAATGTCAAACGGGGAAATAAATGGCTGCGCAGGAGCCAGGGAGATGAAAGCAGTGAAGAGGGGAGGGCAGAGAGCTCAGGAAGGAGAAGAGAGAAGTAAGATGAAAACAGGCTCCGATCAGCAGCCCCTTCCGAGCCCGGCCTGAGTAAGACAAGCAATTGGGCTACCAGAGCTTCAGAATAAGAGAACTGCACCACTTTACACCAGAGGGGTCAGCGTATATCACCAATTCCACAAACTGCGACCCCCCTATTGGGGCTCATAATGGACCAGGCTACCAGATCTTTAGAATAAGAGAGCTGCACCACTCTACACCAGAGGGGGCAGTGTATATCACCAATTCCACAAACTGCACCCCCTCTTGGGGCTGAGAATGGACCAGGCTTCCAGAGCTTCAGAATAAGAGAGCTCCACCACCCTACACCAGAGGGGGCAGTGTATATCACCAATTCCACAAACTGCACCCCCTCCCCCCCCCGCCCCGCCCCCTCGGGGCTTATAATGGACCAGGCTACCAGAGCTTCAAAATAAGAGAACTGCCCTCTGCATCAAAGGGGACAGTGTATATCAACCAATCCACAAACTTCACCCTCCTTAAGGATGATAATGGACCAGGCTGCCAGAGATTTCAAGAGCGATACAAAAGGGGATGATGGACGGAACGTTTGAGCCAATCAAACACTCACCCCCAGTCAACTGATCTGGGTTTAATCCATCATCATTCTTTAGCTCACTCCACCACCCCAGTTCAGACATGGCCATATGCAAATCAGTCTGACCCTGTGCCTCATGGGAACAGTCCAGCCCGAACTGCCAAGCCATGTCTTCCCTGGACCGGAAACAAGCATCCTAGGACCGGTTTCTGGCATTCCAGTCGTCATCAGCCAGGCTTGCTTGAATCCAGTGGCAAAGTGAGCAAGGGACCCACGTCTGGGCATACCCCCGCCAACTTAGGGCTGAACAAGCGATACAAAAGGGGATGATGGACGGAACGTTTGAGCCAATCAAACACTCACCCCAGTCAACTGATCTGGGTTTAATCCATCATCATTCTTTAGCTCACTCCACCACCCCAGTTCCAGACATGGCCATATGCAAATCAGTCTGACCCTGTGCCTCATGGGAACAGTCCAGCCCGAACTGCCAAGCCATGTCTTCCCTGGACCGGAAACAAGCATCCTAGGACCGGTTTCTGGCATTCCAGCCGTCATCAGCCAGGCTTGCTTGAATCCAGTGGCAAAGTGAGCAAGGGACCCACGTCTGGGCATACCCCGCCAACTTAGGGCGAACAAAGCGATACAAAAGGGGATGATGGACGGAGCGTTTGAGCCAATCAAACACTCACCCCCAGTCAACTGATCTGGGTTTAATCCATCATCATTCTTTAGCTCACTCCACCACCCCAGTTCAGACATGGCCATATGCAAATCAGTCTGACCCTGTGCCTCATGGGAACAGTCCAGCCCGAACTGCCAAGCCATGTGATTGGCTCAAACGTTCCGTCCATCATCCCCTTTTGTATCGCTTTGGTCGCCCTAAGTTGGCGGGGTATGCCCAGACGTGGGTCCCTTGCTCACTTTGCCACTGGATTCAAGCAAGCCTGGCTGATGACGGCTGAAATGCCAGAAACCGGTCCTAGGATGCTTGTTTCCGGTCCAGGGAAGACATGGCTTGGCAGTTCGGGCTGGACTGTTCCCATGAGGCACAGGGTCAGACTGATTTGCATATGGCCATGTCTGAACTGGGGTGGTGGAGTGAGCTAAAGAATGATGATGGATTAAACCCAGATCAGTTGACTGGGGGTGAGTGTTTAATTGGCTCAAACGTTCCGTCCATCATCCCCTTTGTATCGCTTTGGTCGCCCTAAGTTGGCGGGGGTATGCCCAGACGTGGGTCCCTTGCTCACTTTGCCACTGGATTCAAGCAAGCCTGGCTGATGACGGCTGAAATGCCAGAAACCGGTCCTAGGATGCTTGTTTCCGGTCCAGGGAAGACATGGCTTGGCAGTTCGGGCTGGACTGTTCCCATGAGGCACAGGGTCAGACTGATTTGCATATGGCCATGTCTGAACTGGGGTGGTGGAGTGAGCTAAAGAATGATGATGGATTAAACCCAGATCAGTTGACTGGGGGTGAGTGTTTGATTGGCTCAAACGCTCCGTCCATCATCCCCTTTTGTATCGCTTGGTCGCCCTAAGTTGGCGGGGGTATGCCCAGACGTGGGTCCCTTGCTCACTTTGCCACTGGATTCAAGCAAGCCTGGCTGATGACGGCTGAAATGCCAGAAACCGGTCCTAGGATGCTTGTTTCCGGTCCAGGGAAGACATGGCTTGGCAGTTCGGGCTGGACTGTTCCCATGAGGCACAGGGTCAGACTGATTTGCATATGGCCATGTCTGAACTGGGGTGGTGGAGTGAGCTAAAGAATGATGATGGATTAAACCCAGATCAGTTGACTGGGGGTGAGTGTTTGATTGGCTCAAACGTTCCGTCCATCATCCCCTTTTGTATCGCTTTGGTCGCCCTAAGTTGGCGGGGGTATGCCCAGACGTGGGTCCCTTGCTCACTTTGCCACTGGATTCAAGCAAGCCTGGCTGATGACGGCTGAAATGCCAGAAACCGGTCCTAGGATGCTTGTTTCCGGTCCAGGGAAGACATGGCTTGGCAGTTCGGGCTGGACTGTTCCCATGAGGCACAGGGTCAGACTGATTTGCATATGGCCATGTCTGAACTGGGGTGGTGGAGTGAGCTAAAGAATGATGATGGATTAAACCCAGATCAGTTGACTGGGGGTGAGTGTTTGATTGGCTCAAACGTTCCGTCCATCATCCCCTTTTGTAGAGATTTCAAGAGAGCTGCCCTCTACACTAAAGGGAACAGGGTATATCAACAATTCAACAAACATCACCCCCTTTAGGGTTGATAATGGACCAAGCTGTCTGAGCTTCAAAGTAAGAGAGCTGCCATCCACACCAAAGGGATCACCCGGTATTTGTAAAGTGTGAACTAATCACCTGTAAGGGTCTCAAGGCGCTGGGGGCCGTCCTGGAGATTAAGTGAGCTATTGCCCAGAGTCACATGGTGCTGAGCTGATCTGCCTCCGGCGCTGGGGATCGAGCCGTGAGCCCCAAGCTCCAGAGTCAGCCGCCCTGTCCACTGCGCCACACCTCTCCCCAGGGGGCAGAGTATATCAAACATACATTCCACAAACTGCACCCCCCCCAGCACTGATAAAGGAACAGGCTGCCAGAGCTTCAAAGTGAGTGAGTACCCTCTACACCAAAGGTGACAGGGTACATCAAGTAACACAAAAGGGGCCAGGAGTATTATAAGACCTGCAGGTACAAACTTCCAAAAACAGAGTCTATCACAACAATGTACCTGGTGCTAACAGCTAAAGCTGGGTTAGATGTAGAAAAACTTACTACAAATCAATATTTTGGACAGAAAGAAAAAAAGAAAGAAAAAGCAAGCTTTTTTAGGACAAGAACCCTCACCTACCCTGAGGTGGCATGGTTACTCAAACGGTTCCTCCTCACACCACAACGACTTGTTGTGGTGTGGGCTACAACTCCTGAGAGAGGAGGAGGTCGTGGATGGACCCTATGGAAGTCTAAGGTGTGGGTCAGATAATCAGAGAGCAAGAAATATGGTGTCCCGAATACTATAACTGTTGCTGGGTCAGACCCCCCACTTTATTCTTGTCTGCCAGGGACAGCATTAAAAACAGTAAAGTGAAGCAGGGAGGAAATGCTAGCCCCTCTATTGGTGATACGCTGTTCTACACCAGGTGAGACTGCAGTCCTAGACCAGAGAAGTGAGGTATGCCAGCCCCTCTATTGGTGATACGCTGTTATACGCCAGGTGAGACTGCAGTCCTAGACCAGAGAAGTGAGGTATGCCAGCCCCTCTATTTAGTATACAGTGTTCTACGCCAGGAGGGAGTGCAGTCCTAAGCCAGGGAAGAGAGGTATGCTAGCCCCTCTAATGGTGATACGCTGTTCTACGCCAGGCAAGACTGCAGTCCTAGACCAGAGAAGTGAGGTATGCCAGCCCCTCTATTGGTGATAAGCTGTTCTACGCCAGGCAAGACTGCAGTCCTAGACCAGAAAAGTGAGGTATGCCAGCCCCTCTATTTAGTATACAGTGTTCTACGCCAGGCGAGAGTGCAGGCCTATGCCAGGGAAGAGAGGTATGCTAGCCCCTCTATTGGTGATACGCTGTTCTACACCAGGTGAGACTGCAGTCCTAGACCAGAGAAGTGAGGTATGCCAGCCCCTCTATTTGGTATACACTGTTCTACGCCAGGAGGGAGTGCAGTCCTAGGCCAGGGAAGTTAGGTATGCTAGCCCCTCTATTGGTGATACGCTGTTATACGCCAGGTGAGACTGCAGTCCTAGACCAGAGAAGTGAGGTATGCCAGCCCCTCTATTTGGTATACAGTGTTCTACGCCAGGAGGGAGTGCAGTCCTAAGCCAGGGAAGAGAGGTATGCTAGCCCCTCTAATGGTGATACGCTGTTCTACGCCAGGCAAGACTGCAGTCCTAGACCAGAGAAGTGAGGTATGCTAGCCCCTCTATTGGTGATACGCTGTTATACGCCAGGCAAGACTGCAGTCCTAGACCAGAGAAGTGAGGTATGCCAGCCCCTCTATTTGGTATACAGTGTTCTACGCCAGGAGGGAGTGCAGTCCTAAGCCAGGGAAGAGAGGTATGCTAGCCCCTCTAATGGTGATACGCTGTTCTACGCCAGGCAAGACTGCAGTCCTAGACCAGAGAAGTGAGGTATGCCAGCCCCTCTATTGGTGATAAGCTGTTCTATGCCAGGCGAGAGTGCAGGCCTATGCCAGGGAAGAGAGGTATGCTAGCCCCTCTATTGGGTATTCACTGTTCTCCGCCAGGAGGGAGTGCAGGCCTAGGCCAGGGAAGTGAGGTATGCTAGCCCCTCTACGGGGGGCATGCTGTTCTACACCAGGCGACTGTGCATTCCCAGACTAGGGGAGTGAGGTATGCTAGCCCCTCTATTGGTGATACGTTGTTCTACGCCGGTCGAGTGTGCAGTCCTAGGCCAGGGGAGTGAGGTTGCTAGCCCCTCTATTGGGGGCATGCTGTTCTACTCCAGGCAAAAGTGCAGGCCTAGTCCAAGGGAGTGAGGTATGCTAGCCCCTCTAATGGTGATACGCTGTTCTACGCCAGGCGAGAGTGCAGGCGTAGGCCAGGGAAGAGAGGTATGCTAGCCCCTCTATTGGGTATTCACTGTTCTATGCCAGGAGGGAGTGCAGTCCTAGACCAGGGGAGTGAGTTATGCTAGCCCCTGTATTGGGGGCACGCTGTTCTTCGCCAGGCGAGAGTTCAGTCCAGGCCACGGAACAGAGGTATGCTAGCCCCTTTATTGGTGATATGCTGTTCTACGCCAGGAGAGTGCAGTCTTAGACCAGGGGAGTGTGGTATCCTTACCCCAGCAGCAGGGGGTGCAATTCTATGAAGTGTAATGAGCAATCCTTGTCTCAGCAGCAGTGGCACCTAGAGCACATCCCATACTAGGCAAGCTCAGACGCCCAGTCGATGAGTGTGAGGAACCAAAGTGCTCCTCATGGAAGGCACCAAGGGAGAGGATGTGGCCTAATGGCTAGAGCGGTCGACCTCGGAGCTGAGGAACCGGGCTCGAGTCTCGGCAGGGACGCTCAACATCCTGGGCAAATCCATTAATCTCCCTGCGCCTACAAAAAAATGAATGTGTCCGTCTGTAACGCAACTGGTGCTCATGTAAAGCGCTCTGATACCTTTGGGTCTACTTCGCGCTATATGAAACTCCAAAAAACACAAAACCAAAATAAAGTCTGTCAGCTAGGCGCTATGTTTTTCAGGGTACAGTATCACTTATTCGACCCGCCCTCTCTGCGCTCTACCCTCGGCTCTAGACTCCATCTATGGGTGGTCGTCATGAGTGGCCAACAGCCCCCAAGGCCTCTGGGACAGGCCGGCGGATTTAGAGCTCGCCACTCGTTGAAGGAGGTTATAGTTCTAGTAACATCCCACAAAGTTCCTTTGAACTAAATGATTCTTATCAATACGGTTGGCACAAAACGATCTCTCTTCAGCTTGTATGGTCCACTTATTTTTGAGTGATGCATAAAATATGCTCCTAGCTTTGTGGCTGAAATGTTACCTGGACTTTCTTCCTTGCTCCACCTGGTTCTGCGATTGCCACCCTTTGCCACCTTTCCTGGTCTTTAGACAGGCTGGCCTCACTGGAATATGTTGGATAAAGGCCTGGTCCAGTTTATAAACATACTAAGAGTCTAGTCTCTGAGGTCAGCTAGTGAAGGGAGACTGCGTGTTCCGCCCAATCAATCAAATTATACAGTTTACTTTTCAGCCAATCAAGGTCTGTTTCTTTTTCAACCAGTCAAATTCTATTATTATCTTATCACCCCATCAGGTTCTATATTTACCATATCAGCCAATCAACTGGCATATCTATCAGACCGATTCTATCTTTACCTTAGCTGTCAACACTATGCAATGCAAACCAACTGTAAAATAAAATTAAATTTGGGATTGTTCTTCCGAATTGGACTGACGACTCTTAATTTGCACATCGGGACTCTGCAATTCAAGGCATTTCACCATCTCCGCCCCAAACGAATTTTGCAAGGGCACAGTTCTAGGGGGGTCCACCACGATTACTAAATGAATGAATGAGTTCACCAGTTATTCAATATTTGCACGCACATTGTGCATCAGCAGCAAACATGAGCACCCATAGGCTAAGTTATTCTCCCCTACTTCAGTGGGATGTGAAGTTCCCCAAATATGCTCCTGCCAGCCTCATACCCAGACCCCTGCCAGCCTCATACACTCACCCCTGCCAGCCTCATACCCAGACCCCTGCCAGCCTCATACCCAGACCCCTGCCAGCCTCATACCCAGACCTCTGCCAGCCTCATTCCCAGACCCCTGCCAGCCTCATACACAGACCCCTGCCAGCGTAATATCCAGACCCATGCCAGCCTCATACCCAGAACCCTGCCAGCCTCATACCCAGACCTCTGCCAGCCTCATACCCGGACCCTTGCCAGCCTCATACCCGGACCCCTGCCAGCCTCATACCCGGACCTCTGCCAGCCTCATATCCAGACCTCTGCCGGTCTCATACCCGGACCCATGCCAGCCTCATACCCAGACCCCGTCCAGCCTCATACCCAGACCCCTGCCAGCCTCATACCCGGACCTCTGTAGCCTCATATCCAGTCCCCTGCCAGCCTCATATCCGGACCCCTGCCAGCCTCATACCCGGACTCCTGCCAGCCTCATACCCAAACCACTGCCAGCCTCATACCCAGACCCTTGCCAGTCTCATACCAGGACCCCTGCCAGCCTCATACCCGGACCCCTGCTAGCCCCATATCTAGACCCCTGCTAGCCCCATATCCAGAACCTTGCCAGCCTCATATCCAGAACCTTGCCAGCCTCATATCCAGACCCCTGCCAGCCTCTTATGCAGACCACTGCCATCCTCTTATGGAGACCCCTGCCTACCAGTGGCTCTTCCGCTGGAACATCCGAATGCATAATTTACACACATAAGTTATTTTTTAGCAAATCTCTCACGACTTCCTGCCCCCTATTTCCGTTGCATCGCTTCCTTTCCAAATATAGTGTATTCCTACCTATTGTTTGGGGATGTTTACCTGTGCCCTCGAACACTTTCCACGACTCAAAGGTAATAAACACGAAACACCTCGAGGCGTCGCGCGCACTAAGAGGGCGAGGACTGCGGTGTGTAGGAACATTCACACATGTTCATCGGTGGAAAGAGCAGTGAATGTGCAGAAGAGGCCCCCGGGGGGAGAGGTGGAAATAAAAACAGCCAGTGAATTCAAAGAGGCCCGGGGCGCGTGCAGGCGAGCCCCCCCTCCCCCGGATATACGGAGGGCAGAGCTGGAGACCCCGTGAGCTGTGTGCCCAGGACATGCAGTGAAAGGGCAGAGTAAACAAACTACTCGGCATCTGCTCTCGCATTCGAGAACATTCTATTTTGGTCCATCATCAATTGCACCGGAACAGCTTCTGTGCTGCACAAAAAGCGTAATTTATTTTTAATTTGGAATTCATGATGCTTCAGTAGCTCTTGTTAATAAGTCATCAGTTCTGAAAGAATCGTTGATGAGCGCTGAGGACGGCCCTCCTCTCACAGCCACAGAGCAATCCACGCTGTTCTGTACTCGAAGTGCTTCCGCTGAGAACATGTAAGTGCCTGTTATATTAAATAATGCCGCTGCGGGTTCGTTTTGTAGCCCTGCCAGGCCCCCTCTGCAGGATATTCTATTGCACTGGAGCCGTGGACGTCCACTGGGGGGTTGGCAGGGGTGGCTGCCCTTTGGTCCCTGGCACTGCCCCAGCTCTGGTCTCAGGGCCATGAATCCTCTGAAAGTGTTCTGAAAGTTCTGGGTCTTGTTTACTTTTTGAAACCCTACATCAGCAAACCAAACAGGAAGCAGGGCTGAGGGTCAGATAAGGGGCTCTCCCTGTGACGTCACGGCGGGTGAAAGGGTATGTGATGTGATGTCACGTCCGCTGGCCGTAGCACTTTGGTGAATTTACTTCCATAAAGTGGCAATACTCCTTCCACAGACCTCAATAATGTGTCATGCACAATTTCAGAATGGAAACATTTCCAATGTCAATTATTAATAAGGAATCAATGTTGCTACTCGTTTACTCATTCATCTTAAACAGCAAACAACCATTGACAAAGTCAATAATACCGGCAGGTTTAACTTGTATGTCTGTTGTTGTGCTATATATCTGGATGCAATAACATCTCAGAAAGAAACCAAAATAGCAGTCAGGTGGCACACTATGGGAATCACAGAAATGCATTTTTCATGTTCCCCCTTAGAGACCCTCCACTCTTTTCATCCCACTTAAAGACCTGTCTGCACATATTTCTATATGACTGATGACAGCCAGGAGCAGTGGGTGCTTCCCGAAGCCTGGATAGAGCATTTTCTTCCAAAGTTGATGCCGCATGCAGTGCAGGACACTGGGCAAGCGCACTCTTTAAAGGGCTGAAGTTGTCGCTCTGTTCAATTTGCACATTACAGTAACGGTTGAACATATTAATGCAGTAAGATTGGGGCAGTTTTTAATCTATTTAATATTTCAAGACTACACGTTCCCACTGCTTTATAAACCATGCTTTCTCAGTAAGTTAATTTGCCTTAAAATGCACCATTTGGCAATCTATTTAAATTTTTTCTCGGGAGGAATCCCTCCCCGAACACATTTGTCCATCAAGGTTGCTCGCTTCGCTCACTGCATAAAAGTCATGCCCAACTTTTATGCGTCATCACCATTACTTTAAACGGGCAGGTACTGTCCGGTACTGAGTACCTGCACTTCTTTCATTTGAAAGGGAGAGTACCTGCACTTCCCAGCACCGATACAATACATTTAATGGGAGAGTACTGGCACTACTCAGGAGGAAACCGGTCCTCTAAATATTGGGGGGCAGGTGTATGAGCCCCTTTACGTCGCTCTCGCAACACGCAACGTGGTGCAAGAGCCACGCAAATGAAAAATTAGATTTACGAAGTCACCCAAGGCCACCTTGCGTGGCCCTGCATGGCTTCATAAATCTCGAGTAATGTAAGACAGCGCAAATCGCTACGTTGCATTACTCTGCACCAGTGAGGCGTTTCCATGGGTGTTGCGTGTGCGTTCCCACGCAACATCCATGGATTTTGACGCGTTCCCAGATTTACAAGAGCTTGTAAAACTGGGAATGCGCCAAAAAGATACTCCTCCCCAGGAGAGGCGTAACATTTTCCCCTCTTTCTATGTGCAGCACACATAGAAAGAGGAAATAGCCTCTCAGGATCATTTTTGTGCAGGAAGGTGCCCCTTCCTGCACAAAAACAATCCTGCCTACAATACAGGCACCCTTGCACCATGGTGGAAGGGTGCCTGCGTTGGCGCTAGGCAGCCCGTTGTGCGCCAGAGTAGGGGAAAGGAGAGCAATGCGCCTTATTGCCTTAAATACGGCACATTCCTGCCCTTCCCAGTGATGCCTCTTTCATAAATATGGCCCCGAGTACCTGCTCTTCTATATTTCCATTTAAAGCACCGCCAATCACTTTCAAATGTCACCAGCCGCCACTCACTGAGAAACAAACACTAGCCACGCTGTTGCCGGTATCCATTCTAGTGTCCCAACGCTGTGTTCAGAAATAAAACGGTGGCGCACACCCTGACACACAACCACAACAGTGAACACGAACACCATTCTGAATCCCGGCAGCCACCTCTAGAGAAGCGAGCAGAACTGATCCTGGGCTCAAGTGTGTGTGGGGTGGGGTGGGGCGGGGAGGGGGCGAATGGGCCGGACAGCAGCACCCCTGGGACTTAGATAAAATACCTCACCATGTCCCAGTGGCGCCCAGAGCCAATCCGCCGGCTCAAGATAAGCAGATAAAGGCCGTGGGAGCAAAAGAACTGCAGGCAGCTAGAGGGTGACGTGTGTGGTCGAACACACGACCACCCACGGCCCTCTGATGCCCCCCTCTCCCGGACAGAAAGTGAAGCCAGGTGAGTCCTTTCACCAAGCGCCATGTTTCAGGCATTGATGGGGTCAGGGCTCCACTTACCTGTGGCATCAGGACCTCACTGGTTGCTGCAGGCAATTGAAATCTGCGGGAAATATGTGGAAATCGGCACAAATATCTTCGACTTTCTATACCGTATAAGGAGTGAAATCGCTTAGAAGGATTACAAAAAACATATCAATGTGTCTTAAACCAGAGCCCAAAATAATGAGTAATGTACATCACAATCTGTCCACCGCATTTATTTTCAACATTTCTAAATGTTTAAAACATAGGTTCATTATAATTATTTGTTTAAATATATATGAGTTCAATTAAAGGTTTTATAAAGCACTGTATTCTCCGTTTGGTTACTTCATGGCGCTAGAGGTACGACTAGGGTGACCAGATTTTGAGAAGGAAAAACCAGGAGAGGTCAGACATAAAAGTAGGACTAATGCCTTTATCCTTACTTCTATATCTGGTCTGTCCTGTTTTTTTGCATAGCCACATATATACATAAACACACACAATGGGCTTGTAAATGTATGTGTGATTGTGTATATATATATATATGTGTGTGTGTGTGTGTGTGTGTGTATATATATATATATATATGTGTGTGTGTGTGTGTATATATATATATATATATATATATATATATATAGATACTTGAAGATGGAGGATCACAAGAAAACAACAGCCAGCCAGGGCAAAAATCTGGATCCCAAAGGATACAATGAGTCACAAAGAAATAAAATATCCAAGAAAGAAGTGACTCAAACAGATAGATTCACCAAAGAACAAAAATATATTTCAACTACAACGTTTCAGCTTCCGCCTTCCTCAGGTAGTACAAGATGGTTTGCTCAGTGGCTGCACAGATGACACAGCTGAATTTTCAAAAAGCATCATGAGTGAAGATTCTATTTGGAATGTGGAATCAATGCAGTCCTGAGAGCTCTTGAGATATGCAGTAATCAGGTTGTATTATCAGTAATGTTCAGTCCATCTGGATGCAGTGATTTTAAACGGTACATCCAGAAGTTTTCTCTGGAGTCCAGTAGTTCTTCCTTTGAGACATGTTCCACGGGGAAAATCTTCAAATCTGATAGTAAATGATCCACAAGGTTAAAAATGATTGGCTACAGGCTGGTCAATTTTCTTATTAATTATTGCCGATTTGTGGTTCCTGAATCGTGTACGGAGGTCATTCACTGTTTGGCCTACATATTGTTTTTTACAGCTTTGCCGTTGGCTTATCCATCAACAAACTCATCAAGGAATCAACACCTAAGAGGATTTTTGATAACATTACCCGAGAAGAGAGAAAAGCTCTCCACCTCCTTCAACAGAGAATGGATGTCATTATAAAACCGGCAGACAAAGGTGGTGCAGTGGTTGCCTTGAAAGTAAGTGATTATATTGAGGAAGGAATGAGACAACTAATGGATACCAACACTTACAAACCTTTAGAAACTGATCCCACAGAAGACTTAAACAAAGAAATTAAGAACATGGTTGTAAGGTACAAGAGCTTAAACCTCATTGATGAAACAACAGCAGATATACTTGTTCATCCCAAACCAAGACCTGGGAGATTTTATATGCTTCCCAAAATTCACAAAATGAACAATCCTGGCCGTCCCATCATCTCTGGCAATGACACAGCTACTGAGAGACTATCTTTATTTGTCGACCTGCACCTCCAGCCCATTGTACAGGAACTTCCATCATTTGTTAAAGATACCAGTCACTTCCTTCAGATTATTGAAAAATTAAACCAAACCTACACATTTGATGATGATACTCTTCTGGCTACATTTGATGTTACATCATTATACACCAATATACCACATGAGGATGGGCTTATGGCATTATCTGAAGCTCTTAATAAAAGAACTGTGAAAAAGCCATCAACAAATGTGCTTACCAACTTTGCAAGAGTTATCCTTAAATCCAACAATTTTACATTCAATGGTAAACACTATCTGCAGATACAAGGGACTTCCATGGGCACTCGGATGGCTCCATCCTATGCAAATATCTTCATGGGCAAACTAGAGAACTGTATACTTGCTACTTATAGCATCAAACCACTGGTATGGCTAAGATACATTGATGACATATTTATAATATGGAATGCAGGAAGTAGAGCATTGGAACAATTTACAGCTTATATCAACAATATCCATCCTACCATCAAATTTACCAGCAGCAATACTAAACAGAAGCATCATCTCCCTTTTCTGGATGTGCTACTCACCATTCAAGAACAAAAATTACAACTGATCTGTACCACAAGCCTACAGATGCTCATTTGTATCTAAACTGGACTTCATGTCACCCACACCACACTAAACTGAGCATCATCTACAGCCAAGCACTCAGAATAAGACGCATCTGCAGCAATGAGGAAACCTGTAAAGACCATCTACAGGAGCTTGCTACATTATTTAAAAGACGAGGCTATCCTCTGCATATCATACAGCAACAAATTGACAAGTCTTTGCAGTTACCCAGAGAAGCACTTATTTGGAATACCAACGGCAGAAACAAAAGTGACAGAACTCCATTTGTGGTTGACTATCATCCATCAGCTCCCAACTACAGAAATATAATGCAAAAAACATTTCCTTACTGTCTACTTGTGAAAAATTGCAAAAGGTTTTTCCAAAACCGCCAGTCATTGCTTACCGCAGAGCTCCAAATTTACGATCTCTTATTGTGAGAGCTGAACTCAAGCAAGTTGTAACAAATGCAGGGGTTCATTGCTGTGACTCTAAAAGGTGCATCACGTGTGAATACCTTTACAAACATCATCAGTAACTAGTTCTGTTACAAGAAGGACCTATGGAATAAGACAGCATCTTACATGTCGCTCAACATGCATTATTTATGTGATTCAGTGCCAACGGCAAAGCTGTAAAAACAATATGTAGGCCAAACAGTGAATGACCTCCGTACACGATTCAGGAACCACAAATCGGCAATAATTAATAAGAAAATTGACCAGCCTGTAGCCAATCATTTTAACCTTGTGGATCATTTACTATCAGATTTGAAGATTTTCCCCGTGGAACATGTCTCAAAGGAAGAACTACTGGACTCCAGAGAAAACTTCTGGATGTACCGTTTAAAATCACTGCATCCAGATGGACTGAACATTACTGATAATACAACCTGATTACTGCATATCTCAAGAGCTCTCAGGACTGCATTGATTCCACATTCCAAATAGAATCTTCACTCATGATGCTTTTTGAAAATTCAGCTGTGTCATCTGTGCAGCCACTGAGCAAACCATCTTGTACTACCTGAGGAAGGCGGAAGCTGAAACGTTGTAGTTGAAATATATTTTTGTTCTTTGGTGAATCTATCTGTTTGAGTCACTTCTTTCTTGGATATATATATATAGATATATATATATAGATATATATGCAGACACCCCCACTCTGTCTCTGCCTGCAGCAGGCAGCCGCCCCCCTCCTGAGCTTCGTGACAGAAACAGATAATTTAACGTGAATCAGGCGGGCAACTAGAGCCAAATTTCGGGGGGGGGGCGATAAAGATTTGGGGGGGGGGCTAATTCTTCCAGCTATAGGCAGAGTGGCTCTAAGAAGGGGTGAAAACACAACTAAAGCCTCATTAACAAGTAAATGGTCTTTAAAAGACCTGTGAAGTGCTCGGGTGCGGCTGCAATTAGACGGTCGCCAACCCGCGAAGCTGTCTCAGCATCGGCTGACGCACACCAGGGGGAGGGGGGGTGAGCCCATGGGTGTTGCGCGCCTGACGTGAATGGAGGTATAACTTTCATTTCTGCTTTGCAGAATGTCCTGACCTTTGTCCCAAAAACCGAGACATTTACCTAAATTTGAGAAAAGTGTCGGGACACCGGGACAGTCCGGGGAGATCCGGGCGCCGGTCACCCTAGGTAAGACCACTTTAAAGAGATCTCCTGAACCGAGTGGAGTTGGGTTTGGATCACAGGGTCAGGCTGAGTGCTCCCAGAATGCAGGCCTCGGCTCCAGTGAGTTTCTTCTGTTTGCTCTTCTCGAAGGAGCTTTGGTTGGTGCAGCGGGTGAGCGCTGGGTGAGGGACACTGGTTGGGGCATCGTGTGGGGCCAGTTACTGAGGGCCCGCTTCACAAAGAGCCTCTGCACTCGTGGCAGAGGATCCACAGTCGTGGTGGGATCTCCCCACTAGTGGTGGGATCTCCTCACTCGTGGTGGGATCTTCCCACTCAAGGCGGACGCTATACAGTCATGGCCAAATCTCCCCAATCGTGGCGGGATCTCCCCACTTGTGACGGGAACTCCTCACTCGTGGCGGGATCTCCCCACTCGTGGCGGAGGCTCCACAGACATGGCGGGATCTTCCCACTCGTGGCGGGAACTCCCCACTCATGACAGGATCTCCCCACTCATGGCGGAGGCTCCACAGTCGTGGCAGGATCTCCCCACTCATGGTAGGATCTCCCCACTTTTGGCAGAGGCTCTACAGTCATGGCTGGATCTCCCTACCTGTGGTGGGATCTTCCCACTCGTGGTGGGATCTCCCCACTCATGGCGGAGGCTTCACAGTCGTGGCAGGATCTCCCCACTCATGGTAGGATCTCCCCACTTTTGGCAGAGGCTCCACAGTCGTGGCTGGATCTCCCCACCTGTGGTGGGATCTTCCCACTCGTGATGGGATCTCCCCAATCATGGCAAAGACCCACAGTCATGGTGGGATCTCCCCACTCATGGCAGGATCTACCTTCTTGTGGTAGAGGCTCCACAGTCATGGCAGGACCTCCCCACTTGTAGTGGGATCTCCCCACTCATGGCAGGATCTTCTCACTCATGGCGGAATCTCCCCATTCATGGTGGGATCTCCCCACTTGTGGCAGGATCTTGCCACTCGTGGCAGAATCTCCCCTTAATGGTGGGATCTGCCCACTCGTGGCAGAATCTCCCCTTTGTGGTGGGATCTCCCCACTCGTGGTGAGATCTCCCCACTTTTGGCAGAGGCTCCTCAGTCGTGGTGGGATCTCCCCACTCATGACGGGATCTCCGCACTCGTGGCAGAGGCTCCACAGTCGTAGTGGGATCTCCCAACTCGAGGTGGGATCTCCCCACTCATGATGGGATGTTTTCACTCATGGCAGAGACTCCACAGTCATGGCGGGATCTTCTCACTAATAGCGGGATCCCCACACTAATGGCAGAGGCTCCACAGTTATGGTGGGATCTACCCACTCGTGGTGGGATCTCCCGACTCATGGCAGGATCTATCCACTCATGTTAGAGGCTCCCCAGTCTTGGCGGGATCTCCCCACTTGTGGTGGTATCTCCCCATTCATGGTGGAGGCTCCACAGACATTGCGGGATCCCCCCCACTCATGGCGGGATCTCCCCACTCATGGCACACGTGCCACAGTCGTGGTGGGATCTCCCCACTCATGGTAGGATCTCCCCACTTTTGGCAGAGGCTCCACAGACATTGCGGGATCCCCCCACTTGTGGCAGGATCTCCCCACTCATGGCGGAGGCTCCACAGTCATGGCAGGATCTCCCCACTCATGGTGGGATCTCCCCACTCATGGCAGAGGCTCCACAGTCGTGGTGGGATCTCCCCACTCGAGGTGGGATCTCCCCACTCATGACAGGATGTTTCCACTCATGGCAGAGACTCCACAGTCATGGCGGGATGTTCTCACTAATAGCGGGATCTCCACACTCATGGCGGAGGCTCCACAGTTATGGTGGGATCTACCCACTCGTGGCGGGATCTCCTGACTCATGGCGGGATCTATCTACTCATATCAGAGGCTCCCCAGTCATGGCAGGATCTCCCCACTTGTGGTGGTATCTCCCCATTAATGATGGAGGCTCCACAGACATTGCGGGATCCCCCCCACTCATGGTGGGATCTCCCCACTCATGGCACAGGTGCCACAGTCGTGGTGGGATCTCCCCACTCATGGTAGGATCTCCCCACTTTTGGCAGAGGCTCCACAGTCATGGCAGGATCTCCCCACTCGTGGCAGAGGCTCAACAGTCGTGGCAGGATCTATCCACTCATGTCAGAGGCTCCCCAGTCATGGCGGGATCTCCTCACTGGTGGTGGTATCTCCCCATTCATGGTGGAGGCTCCACAGACATTGCGGGATCCCTCGACTTGTGACGGGATCTCCCCACTCATGGCAGAGGCTCCACAGTTGTGGCGGGATCTCCCCACTCGTGGCGGAGGCTCCCCATTCATGGCGGGATCTCCCCACTCGTGGCAGAGGCTCCACAGTCATGGTGGGATCTCCCCACTCAAGGTGGGATCTCCCCACTTATGACGGGATGTTTCCACTCATGGCAGAGACTCCACAGTCATGGCGGGATCTTCTCACTAATGGCGGGATCTCTGCACTCATGGTGGAGGCTCCACAGTTATGGTGGGATCTACCCACTCGTGGCGGGATCTCCCAACTCATGGCGGGATCTATCCACTCATGTCAGAGGCTCCCCAGTCGTGGCAGGATCTCCCCACTTGTGGTGGTATCTCCCCATTCATGGTGGAGGCTCCACAGACATGGCGGGATCCCCCCCACTTGTGGCGGGATCTCCCCACTCATGGCGGAGGCTCCCCAGTCGTGGTGGGATCTCCCCACTTGTGGTGTTATCTCCCCATTCATGGTGGAGGCTCCACAGTTGTGGCAGGATCTTCCCACTCATGGCAGAGGCTCCACAGTCATGGCAGGATCTCCCCACTCGTGGCGGGATCTCCTCACTCGTGGCAGAGGCCCCACAGTCGTGGTGGGATCTCCCCACTCATGGCGGGATCTCCCCACTCGTGGTGGAGGCTCCACAGTCATGGCAGGATCTCCCCACCCAGTCGTGGCGGAATCTCCCCACTTGTGGTGGTATCTCCCCATTCATGGTGGAGGCTCCACAGACATGGCGGGATCCCCCACTTGTGGTGGGATCTCCCCACTCGTGGCAGAGGCTCCACAGTTGTGGCGGGATCTCCCCACTCGTGGCGGAGGCTCCACAGTCGTGGCGGGATCTCCCCACTCATGGCACAGGTGCCACAGTCGTGGTGGGATCTCCCCACTCATGGTAGGATCTCCCCACTTTTGGCAGAGGCTCCACAGTTGTGGCAGGACCTCCCCACTTGTAGTGGGATCTCCCCACTCATGGCAGGATCTTCTCACTCATGGCAGAATCTCCCCATTCATGGTGGGATCTCCCCACTTGTGGCAGGATCTTCCCACTCGTGGCAGAATCTCCCCACTCATGGTGGGATCTCCCCACTCGTGGCAGAGGCTCCACAGTCATGGCAGGATCTCCCCACTCATGGTAGGATCTCCCCACTTTTGGCAGAGGCTCCACAGTCATGGTGGGATCTCCCCACTCGTGGCAAAGGCACCACAGTCATGGCAGGATCTCCCCACTCGTGGCGGGATCTCCTCACTCGTGGCAGAGGCCCCACAGTCGTGGTGGGATCTCCCCACTCATGGCGGGATCTCCCCACTCGTGGTGGAGGCTCCACAGTCATGGCAGGATCTCCCCACCCAGTCGTGGCGGAATCTCCCCACTTGTGGTGGTATCTCCCCATTCATGGTGGAGGCTCCACAGACATGGCGGGATCCCCCCCACTTGTGGTGGGATCTCCCCACTCGTGGCAGAGGCTCCACAGTTGTGGCGGGATCTCCCCACTCGTGGCGGAGGCTCCACAGTCGTGGCGGGATCTCCCCACTCATGGCACAGGTGCCACAGTCGTGGTGGGATCTCCCCACTCATGGTAGGATCTCCCCACTTTTGGCAGAGGCTCCACAGTTGTGGCAGGACCTCCCCACTTGTAGTGGGATCTCCCCACTCATGGCAGGATCTTCTCACTCATGGCAGAATCTCCCCATTCATGGTGGGATCTCCCCACTTGTGGCAGGATCTTCCCACTCGTGGCAGAATCTCCCCACTCATGGTGGGATCTCCCCACTCGTGGCAGAGGCTCCACAGTCATGGCAGGATCTCCCCACTCATGGTAGGATCTCCCCACTTTTGGCAGAGGCTCCACAGTCATGGTGGGATCTCCCCACTCGTGGCAAAGGCACCACAGTCGTGGTGGGATCTCCCCACTCATGGCAGGATCTCCCCACTCGTGGCAGATGCTCCACAGTCGTTGTGGGATCTCCCCACTGGAGGTGGGATCTCCCCACTCATGACGGGATGTTTCCACTCATGGCAGAGACTCCACAGTCATGGTGGGATCTCCACACTCATGGCGGAGGCTCCACATATATGGTGGGATCTACCCACTCATGGCGGGATCTCCCGACTCATGGCGGGATCTATCCACTCATGTCAGAGGCTCCCCAGTCTTGGCGGGATCTCCCCACTTGTGGTGTTATCTCCCCATTCATGGTGGAGGCTCCACAGTTGTGGCAGGATCTTCCCACTCGTGGCGGAGGCTCCACAGTCATGGCGGGATCTCCCCACTCATGGCGGGATCTCCTCACTTGTGGCAGAGGCTCCACAGTCATGGCAGGATCTCCTCACTCATGGCGGGATCTCCTCACTCGTGGCAGAGGCTCCACAGTCATGGCAGGATCTCCCCACTCATGGTAGGATCTCCCCACTTTTGGCAGAGGCTCCACAGTCATGGCGGGATCTCCCCACTCGTGGTGGAGGCTCCACAGTCGTGGTGGGATCTCCCCACTCATGGCGGGATCTCCCCATTCGTGGTGGAGGCTCCACAGTCATGGCAGGATCTCCGCACTCATGGCACAGGCGCCACAGTTGTGGTGGGATCTCCCCACTCGTGGTGGGATCTTCCCACTCATGGTGGGATCTCCCCACTTGTGGTAGAGGCTCCACAGTCGAGTTGGGATCTCCCCACTCATGGTAGGATTTCCCCACTCATGGCACAGGCTCCACAGTCGTGCTGGGATCTCCCCATTCATGGCGGAATCTCCCCACTCGTGGTGGAGGCTCCACAGTCGTGGCAGGATCTCCCCACTCATGGAACAGACGCCACAGTCGTGGTGGGATCTCCCCACTCGTGGCAGGATCTCCCCACTCATGGTGGGATCTCCCCACTCGTGGCAGAGGCTCCATAGTCATGGTGGGATCTCCCCACTCATGGTAGGATCTCCCTACTCATGGCACAGGCTCCACAGTTATGGTAGGATCTCCTCACTTGTGGCAGAGGCTCCACAGTCATGGCGGGATCTCCCCACTCGTGGCAGAGGTTCCACATTCATGGCAGAATTACCCTACTCTTGGCAGAGGCTCCACAGTTGTGGCGGGATCTTCCCACTTTTGGCAGAATCTCCCCACTCGTGGCGGGATCTCCCCACTCATGACAGAAGCTCCACAGTCATGGCTGGATCTCCACAATGAGAAACCGTAGTAAGCTACATGGACGGTGCAGAGATCTTCCGTCTGAATGTGGTGTCTACGGGGAGGCAATGGAGAGCTTCATTGGCAGGTTTGGTGTGATCCAGTTTGCAGAGGTGAAGGGAACCCTTTGGATCCTGGCAGTGAGGTTCTTGGGAGGCCGGAGCAGAGGACATTACAATAGCCCTGGTGTCCCACAAGGAGCAGAGGACATAGCAGAAGCCATGGTGTCCCACAAGGAGCAGAGGACATTGCAGAAGCATTGATGTCCCACAAGGAGCAGAGGACATTGCAGAAGCCCTGATGTCCCACAAGGAGCAGAGGACATTGCAGTAGCCCTGGTGTCCCACAAGGAGCAGAGGACATTGCAGAAGCATTGATGTCCCACAAGGAGCAGAGGACATAGCAGAAGCCCTGATGTCCCACAAGGAGCAGAGGACATTGCAGAAGCCCTGATGTCCCACAAGGAGCAGAGGACATTGCAGTAGCCCTGATGTCCCACAAGGAGCAGAGGACATTGCAGAAGCCCTGATGTCCCACAAGGAGCAGAGGAGAGAAAAAGTATATTTAAAGCGCCTCCGCCGGAGGCCCGGACCCATCGAGGGCGGTTCCCAAGCTGGGGAGCGGCGGCAAAGAGAGGCCGTCCTCTCTGCTCCCCAGCCTTCTTATACCCTAGTGTAGGGTAGAGCCAAAACCGGTCACGACCGGCTTGCACGAGCGCGCGGACCGGAAGCACTAATAAGTGCTTCCGGTTCATGCGAGCCATTCGCCAATCGGGGTGAGGCCGGGGCGCCGCATCACTATCCTGCGCGGCGCACCCCGCCTCCCACCGATGGGGTGGGGGGGACGGGCGTGACCGCCATAATGGCAGCGTGCCCGAGTCCGTGCCCTGCCTTCCAAGGAGCAGAGGACACTGCAGTAGCCCTGGCGTCCCACAAGGAGCAGAGGACATTGCAGTAGCCCCGGTGTCGCACAAGGAGCAGAGGACATAGCAGAAGCCCCGATGTCCCACAGGGAGCAGAGGACATTGCAGAAGCCCCGATGTCCCACAAGGAGCAGAGGACACTGCAGTAGCCCCGATGTCCCACAAGGAGCAGAGGACATTGCAGTAGCCCCGATGTCCCACAAGGAGCAGAGGACATTGCAGTAGCCCCGATGTCCCACAAGGAGCAGAGGACATTGCAGTAGCCCCGATGTCCCACAAGGAGCAGAGGACATTGCAGTAGCCCTGGTGTCGCACAAGGAGCAGAGGACATAGCAGAAGCCCCGATGTCCCACAAGGAGCAGAGGACATTGCAGAAGCCCCGATGTCCCACAAGGAGCAGAGGACACTGCAGTAGCCCCGATGTCCCACAAGGAGCAGAGGACATTGCAGTAGCCCCGATGTCCCACAAGGAGCAGAGGACATTGCAGAAGCCCCGATGTCCCACAAGGAGCAGAGGACATTGCAGAAGCCCCGATGTCCCACAAGGAGCAGAGGACACTGCAGTAGCCCCGATGTCCCACAAGGAGCAGAGGACATTGCAGTAGCCCCGATGTCCCACAAGGAGCAGAGGACATTGCAGAAGCCCCGATGTCCCACAAGGAGCAGAGGACACTGCAGTAGCCCCGATGTCCCACAAGGAGCAGAGGACATTGCAGTAGCCCCGATGTCCCACAAGGAGCAGAGGACATTGCAGTAGCCCCGATGTCCCACAAGGAGCAGAGGACATAGCAGAAGCCCTGATGTCCCACAAGGAGCAGAGGACATTGCAGAAGCCCCGATGTCCCACAAGGAGCAGAGGACAGTGCAGAAGCCCTGATGTCCCACAAGGAGCAGAGGACATTGCAGAAGCCCTGATGTCCCACAAGGAGCAGAGGACATTGCAGAAGCCCTGATTTCCCACAAGGAGCAGAGGACAGTGCAGTAGCCCTGATGTCCCACAAGGAGCAGAGGACACTGCAGTAGCCCCGATGTCCCACAAGGAGCAGAGGACATTGCAGTAGCCCCGATGTCCCACAAGGAGCAGAGGACACTGCACTAGCCCCGATGTCCCACAAGGAGCAGAGGACATTGCAGAAGCCCCGATGTCCCACAAGGAGCAGAGGACATTGCAGTAGCCCTGATGTCCCACAAGGAGCAGAGGACATTGCAGTAGCCCCGATGTCCCACAAGGAGCAGAGGACATTGCAATAGCCCTGATGTCCCACAAGGAGCAGAGGACATTGCAGTAGCCCCGATGTCCCACAAGGAGCAGAGGACATTGCAGTAGCCCTGATGTCCCATAAGGAGCAGAGGACATTGCAGAAGCCATGATGTCCCACAAGGAGCAGACGACATTGCAGTAGCCCTGGTGTCCCTCAAGGTGCAGAGGACATTGCAGTAGCCCTGGTGTCCCACAAGGAGCAGAGGACATTGCAGTAGCCCTGGTGTCCCACAAGGAGCAGAGGACATTGCAGAAGCCCTGATGTCCCACTAGGAGCAGAGGACATTGCAGTAGCCCTGATGTCCCACAAGGAGCAGAGGACATTGCAGTAGCCCCGATGTCCCACAAGGAGCAGAGGACATTGCAGTAGCCCTGATGTCCCATAAGGAGCAGAGGACATTGCAGAAGCCATGATGTCCCACAAGGAGCAGAGGACATTGCAGTAGCCCTGGTGTCCCTCAAGGTGCAGAGGACATTGCAGTAGCCCCGGTGTCCCACAAGGAGCAGAGGACATTGCAGTAGCCCTGATGTCCCACAAGGAGCAGAGGACATTGCAGAAGCCCTGATGTCCCACTAGGAGCAGAGGACATTGCAGTAGCCCTGGTGTCCCACAAGGAGCAGAGAACATTGCAGTAGCCCTGATGTCCCACAAGGAGCAGAGGACATTGCAGAAGCCATGATGTCCCACAAGGAGCAGAGAACATTGCAGTAGCCCTGATGTCCCACAAGGAGCAGAGGACATTGCAGAAGCCATGATGTCCCACAAGGAGCAGAGGACATTGCAGTAGCCCTGGTGTCCCACAAGGAGCAGAGGACATTGCAGTAGCCCTGATGTCCCACAAGGAGCAGAGGACATTGCAGTAGCCCTGGTGTCCCACAAGGAGCAGAGGACATTGCAGAAGCATTGATGTCCCACAAGGAGCAGAGGACATAGCAGAAGCCCTGATGTCCCACAAGGAGCAGAGGACATTGCAGAAGCCCTGATGTCCCACAAGGAGCAGAGGACATTGCAGTAGCCCTGATGTCCCACAAGGAGCAGAGGACATTGCAGAAGCCCTGATGTCCCACAAGGAGCAGAGGAGAGAAAAAGTATATTTAAAGCGCCTCCGCCGGAGGCCCGGACCCATCGAGGGCGGTTCCCAAGCTGGGGAGCGGCGGCAAAGAGAGGCCGTCCTCTCTGCTCCCCAGCCTTCTTATACCCTAGTGTAGGGTAGAGCCAAAACCGGTCACGACCGGCTTGCCCGAGCGCGCGGACCGGAAGCACTAATAAGTGCTTCCGGTTCATGCGGGCCATTCGCCAATCGGGGTGAGGCCGGGGGCGCCGCATCACTATCCTGCGCGGCGCACCCCGCCTCCCACCGATGGGGTGGGGGGGACGGGCGTGACCGCCATAATGGCAGCGTGCCCGAGTCCGTGCCCTGCCTTCCAAGGAGCAGAGGACACTGCAGTAGCCCTGGCGTCCCACAAGGAGCAGAGGACATTGCAGTAGCCCCGGTGTCGCACAAGGAGCAGAGGACATAGCAGAAGCCCCGATGTCCCACAGGGAGCAGAGGACATTGCAGAAGCCCCGATGTCCCACAAGGAGCAGAGGACACTGCAGTAGCCCCGATGTCCCACAAGGAGCAGAGGACATTGCAGTAGCCCCGATGTCTCACAAGGAGCAGAGGACATTGCAGTAGCCCCGATGTCCCACAAGGAGCAGAGGACATTGCAGTAGCCCCGATGTCCCACAAGGAGCAGAGGACATTGCAGTAGCCCTGGTGTCGCACAAGGAGCAGAGGACATAGCAGAAGCCCCGATGTCCCACAAGGAGCAGAGGACATTGCAGAAGCCCCGATGTCCCACAAGGAGCAGAGGACACTGCAGTATCCCCGATGTCCCACAAGGAGCAGAGGACATTGCAGTAGCCCCGATGTCCCACAAGGAGCAGAGGACATTGCAGAAGCCCCGATGTCCCACAAGGAGCAGAGGACATTGCAGAAGCCCCGATGTCCCACAAGGAGCAGAGGACACTGCAGTAGCCCCGATGTCCCACAAGGAGCAGAGGACATTGCAGTAGCCCCGATGTCCCACAAGGAGCAGAGGACATTGCAGAAGCCCCGATGTCCCACAAGGAGCAGAGGACACTGCAGTAGCCCCGATGTCCCACAAGGAGCAGAGGACATTGCAGTAGCCCCGATGTCCCACAAGGAGCAGAGGACATTGCAGTAGCCCCGATGTCCCACAAGGAGCAGAGGACATAGCAGAAGCCCTGATGTCCCACAAGGAGCAGAGGACATTGCAGAAGCCCCGATGTCCCACAAGGAGCAGAGGACAGTGCAGAAGCCCTGATGTCCCACAAGGAGCAGAGGACATTGCAGAAGCCCTGATTTCCCACAAGGAGCAGAGGACAGTGCAGTAGCCCTGATGTCCCACAAGGAGCAGAGGACACTGCAGTAGCCCCGATGTCCCACAAGGAGCAGAGGACATTGCAGTAGCCCCGATGTCCCACAAGGAGCAGAGGACATTGCACTAGCCCCGATGTCCCACAAGGAGCAGAGGACATTGCAGAAGCCCCGATGTCCCACAAGGAGCAGAGGACATTGCAGTAGCCCTGATGTCCCACAAGGAGCAGAGGACATTGCAGTAGCCCCGATGTCCCACAAGGAGCAGAGGACATTGCAATAGCCCTGATGTCCCACAAGGAGCAGAGGACATTGCAGTAGCCCCGATGTCCCACAAGGAGCAGAGGACATTGCAGTAGCCCTGATGTCCCATAAGGAGCAGAGGACATTGCAGAAGCCATGATGTCCCACAAGGAGCAGACGACATTGCAGTAGCCCTGGTGTCCCTCAAGGTGCAGAGGACATTGCAGTAGCCCTGGTGTCCCACAAGGAGCAGAGGACATTGCAGTAGCCCTGGTGTCCCACAAGGAACAGAGGACAGTGCAGTAGCCCTGGTGTCCCACAAGGAGCAGAGGACATTGCAGTAGCCCTGGTGTCCCACAAGGAGCAGAGGACATTGCAGTAGCCCTGATGTCCCACAAGGAGCAGAGGACATTGCAGTAGCCCTGATGTCCCACAAGGAGCAGAGGACATTGCAGAAGCCCTGATGTCCCACTAGGAGCAGAGGACATTGCAGTGGCCCTGGTGTCCCACAAGGAGCAGAGAACATTGCAGTAGCCCTGATGTCCCACAAGGAGCAGAGGACATTGCAGAAGCCATGATGTCCCACAAGGAGCAGAGGACATTGCAGTAGCCCTGGTGTCCCACAAGGAGCAGAGAACATTGCAGTAGCCCTGATGTCCCACAAGGAGCAGAGGAGATTGCAGTAGCCCTGGTGTCCCACAAGGAGCAGAGAACATTGCAGTAGCCCTGATGTCCCACAAGGAGCCGAGGACATTGCAGTAGCCCCGATGTCCCACAAGGAGCAGAGGACATTGCAGAAACCATGATGTCCCACAAGGAGCAGAGGACATTGCAGAAACCATGATGTCCCACAAGGAGCAGAGGACATTGCAGAAACCATGATGTCCCACAAGGAGCAGAGGACATTGCAGTAGCCCTGGTGTCCTACGAGGTGCAGAGAACATTGCAGTAGCCCTGATGTCCCACAAGGAGCAGAGGACATTGCAGTAGCCCCGATGTCCCACAAGGAGCAGAGGACATTGCAGTAGCCCCAATGTCCCACAAGGAGCAGAGGACATTGCAGAAACCATGATGTCCCACAAGGAGCAGAGGACATTGCAGAAACCATGATGTCCCACAAGGAGCAGAGGACATTGCAGAAGCCCTGATGTCCCACTAGGAGGAGAGGACATTGCAGTAGCCCTGATGTCCCACAAGGAGCAGATGACATTGCAGAAGCCCTGATGTCCCACAAGGAGCAGAGGACAGTGCAGTAGCCCTGATGTCCCACAAGGAGCAGAGGACATTGCAGAAGCCCTGATGTCCCACAAGGAGCAGAGGACATTGCAGTAACCCTGATGTCCCACAAGGAGCAGAGGACATTGCAGTAGCCCTGATGTCCCAAAAGGAGCAGAGGACATTGCAGTAGCCCTGGTGTCCCACAAGGAGCAGAGGACATTGCAGAAGCCCTGATGTCCCACAAGGAGCAGAGGACATTGCAGTAGCCCTTATGTCCCACGAGGAGCAGAGGACATTGCAGTAGCCCTGGTGTCCCACAAGGAGCAGAGGACAGTGCAGTAGCCCTGATGTCCCACAAGGAGCAGAGGACAGTGCAGTAGCCCTGATGTCCCACCACAAGGCCGTGCTCCAGTTCCTCTCAGTGGTCAGTTTGCAGGAGGAGGACAATTTTCAGAAGTTGACAGACCTGCATGTTTATTGCATCTAGCACATCGTTGACTTGGGGGTCCAAAGACAGACTAGCATCGGAGAGAATCTCCCGGCTCCTTGCTGTGGACGAGGGGTGGGGGGCAGGGATCAAAGGTCTTGTGGCCAGTGCAACAGCAGTGGCATAGACTGGATCTCTGTCCTTCACATACACCTCTCTAGTCTGGAATCCTTCGGGAGTCTTAAGGGCCCTCACACCCCTCATGCATTCCATATTAACTGCCCCCTGAAACACCTCCACTCAGCCCCCATTGCATGCTTGTACTTCTGACTGGGCCCATGTGCTTGCTGCCTTCAGTTACAGAGGACTGAAGTCACTGAGTGACTTGGGTGGAGAGGAAGGGGCTTCTCTGCAAAGACTCACTCACAGGTTCCCACTACTCAGCCCCGCCTACAGCACAGCTGAGCTGCTATTACAGTGACTGAGTACAACAGTCAGTGCATTGGTGTGACAAGTGTATGCTAATAACTGCCTCTGCGGTTGTTCCTCTTTAGCCCCAGTCATTCATCCTTGCTTGCAGGTATGTCTACATGCTGTGTCTGTGACAAAATTCAGGTAGAGACAGTTAATATGCAGGTCATTTCTAAAATTTCTAAAATCTGCAGGAAATGTACAAAAAAAATGTGTTTTCTATAGACAAAATCTGTGATTACACATTACCACAATTGATTGCATTCATGAATGAATAATCGGTATAGTGCCACATCCCCTGGGCCTTCCTCAGAACGCTTTGTTTGAAAAGTAGTAAAAGTGAACAGAAGCCCAATCTGAGCCTCTCCAGGGCACTGCTATGTAAGAAGGCTTCACCTGGAAGAGATACCAGCACCAGAGGGGAACACAGTGGTGTAACAAAACTTGAGGGGGCCCCCTGCAAAGTAAATGGAGGGGCCCCGCTCCGGACTCACTCAGGAGCTCTCAGGCAAGGGTACTGTGCTGAGGGGGCCCCCAGGAGCTTGGGGGGCCCACCGCACTGCAGGGGCCTTTGTTTCGCCACTGGGTGGACTGACAGCTCAGGGCTCCACTCACGGTGAAGTGCATTCCACAGTCATCTCCTCCGCACCCTCTTGCGTTGTCCACCCTGGCAGTCTTCCTGCCTCAGGGCTTGTACGAAGCTTGTCCCCTCTTAGACGCTCCAATTTGGACATGTCCTTTTGTATCATGGTCTTTATACCTTGTTTAAGGCCATGTTGGTCATGACACCTTTCACAGGCTTGGTGCTCATCTGGTCCTCTCGGAGATGCCTTTGTTCAACTCACGCCTCTGGTAGAAGATCTTTGTCAGTCATGTCCTCTTCCAGAATCAGAAACCTTGCTTCGACTTTGAGTCTGGCTTAGAGTTTGGCAGAAGGGTTACTCTGTCACAAACCTGACGGACATTCCGTCATATAGTATACTGCGCTTGTAACAAGGCTGATGGGATATCTATCATGTTTGTGAGTTGATTAAGTGCTTTCCCAGAATCCCTTGTTTGGTATAGTCCTCTTCCATACTACCTAGCCCTCTCCCTTGAGAGAAATCCTGGCTGACCCGAGAAGCATTTTCCTCTCCATGTGACCAACATTTATGATATCTAATTAAAAGCACTCCTTAGATGTGGCTTATTCCAAGATAAAAGAGAACACTGCCATAGATGCAGCTTCATATATTTCCTTCAGCAAAAGTTGTAACACTTCCCTAAGAGGACCTCTGCTGCATCTGAGCACAGTCACAAATTCCAGAAACACAGGCATAATCATATGACCCCACCCCCCCCAGACACAGCCACAGAATTCATAAACACACAGACCACACATCAATAGAGAGTCACAGACCTCACCACAGCAATGTCCTTACTCTCAGTGAGCCTTGCATTGCAACCCGCGGTTCTTCCATGAGGACTGTATTTTTGGTGGAAGTTAAGCCCTGGCGCCATTGTATTTTGGAATTAAAACCTGTAAATTGGTTGTGGATCGTCTTCTACCACGAGTTACTTCAGAGGGTTCTTGACCAGGCAGTGAGGGTCACAGAGACCTCAGAATGGGGTTGCAAACAAGTTGAATTTGTGCTGAACCTAGTTGGTAAAACAAGGACCCAAATCTATTTCTTTACTAGCACGTGCTGCGTGCGTATATGTTTTATCCATTGTTTCTTGTGGTGGATAATGGCACTGAAAGCCCGTAGGATGGGAAGTCCATGTATGAAACATGAATGGAGCGCCTAGAAGTGACGAGCACAACCCTAAAGAGATAACACCACAAAAATATAAAAACACTTTTTAAGGCACACCTATGCTTGGTGTACAACTGCTAAACACACAAACATCTCCTCGACTCTACCACACTTATCTGAAAATCAGGCGTGCCTGCCGGAGCATCCTGTGCTTAGAATGTCCCAGGGCCCTCGTGCTCTTCCTTCACCACCGACTACAGAGTTTAGAGAGACAAGATTCACAAGAATAAGTTTAGATACCTGTCTATCTAATCTTGGCATAAAACATGTAATAAACTATCTGCAGTTTGTCTTGCCCATGTCTTGTAAAGTCGAGCTTACTGCTGTCTGTTGCAAGACGCATTGTGGCTCCCCAAGAACCTCAAGAGGCTTGAAGCCCACTGGTTGGCTTTCCTTGTCACTCTCGCTTGCCTGCTTCTTATTCATGTCCCAGCTTGTCAGTCTTGTGTTTGTCCCTCCCATAGAGCACTGCCTCTTTACCATCTCTTTGACTGGCTGGCATCGCTGCTTCCACTGCTCGCTTTTCAAGCACTACGTTTGTGTGTGTGAAGCACTCCATTAGGAGGTGTGTGCTTTCGAGAAGTCTACCTCATGTACGTCTCTCTCCCTGCACTCCGTGTTACTCTCTGTGATGTATCACCTTTTTCAAGACCTCACCCGACTGATGGTTTACTGCCTGTCATCAGACACGGTATCACCAATCATTTAACACATCAGACAAGCTGCTCTCAGATCGCTTGTCCCTTGAATCACCAAGTTACCATCCTCAGTCTGATAAACAAAAAAGAGGATAATTGAGACTGTTGAACAAAGCTTTATGTCCCTTCTTACTCCATTTCAGTGTAACTGGGCCACCTGGGCCCCACTCAAGGAGTACTTAGTATATTGTATACAGTTGTCCCTTTTGAAGTAGTTGAAATGTGTTTCACAAACCCACATCTGAAGGGTCTCTGTGCCAATACAGAATGTGTGCTGGTGCACAGTGAAACGCTCACACATTTGATCTTACACAAAATGTTATTTTTGCAAATAAATAACTCATGTAAGTAAGTTCATCAAAACAATGCATAATCTCATCCTGTTACAAGCCTGCCATGGGGCAAAGAAAATGCATGGTAAAAGGGTTTCATTATGAATTAACTGGCACCACAACAGCACAGTGACTCGTCGAGAGAAAATGCCACCAAAATATGAGACACATTTATAAGAAAATGAATTCACCATTAAGAATATTATAAATCCTTACTGCGATCGGCACCATGAGAGATATCATATAAAATGAATCTTGGAGACCTGCTGTCCTCAAAAAGAGGTCTTCAACATTTAACAGGCTCCCGGAGACCTTCATGGCTGCAAACCCATATTCAGCCTTCGTCTTCCCGCTTTTGTTTTCCTCTTCCTTTTCATGATGAAAAGTTCAGTGATCTCCGAGGCCATTGAAGCATGACTCATGATTGGCCCGGATTGTCAACAGACGTCACAAGGGGACTCTGAGCAGGACATTACCTCTTCCGGCTCACAGCGGGTGGGCCCTACACATGAAACACCTTGTGATGAGTTATTGAATAAACTACTAGCGGAAGTAAATGTGCCGGTTCAGCTCCCGTACCTATGACCGGGTTCACTGGACCCCCAGATACCACAAGTTCTGGAGAAACAATTGAAGTCATCGTTGGCATTGGGAAGGGAGGTACCAGCCTGCCTAAACTATGTTTTTCCATCACCATAACCGGAAATAGTGACCTTTTCCGACAAGTGAATAGTTTGGACTCAACTTAAAATATTTGCAGCCTGACTTACAGCCCCTGCTCCTGCAAACGATTCTGGTATTACCTCTGAAATGTCCAAAACAACACTGAAGCAGTGGTCAGAGAGAATGGGCGCTACAAAATAATAATATTTGATATAAAAAAATAACATATTGAGATTCGGATCACCCCGTCAATTTACAGTCAATTTCCAATTTGACTTAACCATCCAAAATCACAGAAGAGTTGAAATAGAAGTGCGCATTCGCTTGGATGACCATCCGCTAGGTTTTGTCGCGGAGAGGAGCGGAGTCGGATCTGAAGCTGCACTCTGCCATTGGACAGAGGTTTCAGGGCCCGGATATTGTTGGATCACTTAGTAGCCTCAGAGGCAGCTAGCCGCCTGGCTCTGCTATTCAGGCTCTAATGGACCCGTTTTAAAGACCTTACACATAACCAATGCATTCCTTTCTTTGGACGAGTGATGCCCGTGGACCAGCAGCCATCTAGATCCACTTGTCTGATGGTGCATTGTGGGCCGCCACTGGGCTTTGCCCTGTCAAGACTCCTTTGAACGTCTATCTGTTCTCGTTACTACAATAACTCTCGCCTCTAGTTTAATTTCTTTCAGTTATGCAAACAACACTCAAGTCATCTTCTCACTCCAAACCCTGAAGACTGAGGCAGCTTTGCCAACTGCTTGTTAGCCGCCAACAAAGCATGGGGCAAAGCAGGTTGAAGCTGAACCCAGTTAAGATGGAGACCCTGGTACCTGGTTCTCAGCCCCTCTCCAAACTCCAGGCTTCCTGGATGGATGCCTTCTCTTGGCCAACACCCAACACATCATCTTGTGGTAGACACACTGATGGCGACCAGCCTTTGTCTGCAGAGACTGCAGGCGGGTCAAGAGAGGACTTTACCTTTTGAAAATGATCTGGTGAGCCTGCAGTGCCCGGACCTCCCGTCTGCTGTCCAGTTAGTCACAGTAGTATCTCTATCAAGACCAGGCAGTGCCCATGAATTGAATGTAGGCTTTGAAGACGGCCAGCGGAGACTGCACATTGTGGCATCATTTAGTCTCACTGCAGCCTCACCTATCCAGCGGGTTACACCTGCCTCGCCTTGCGCAGCCGTCATTGGATTCCAGTGGCCAAGAGGAGGACCTTCGAAGCATCCTATAGCAGGATCCTATAGCCATCGACAGCCTGGTGGCCACGATACCACCCCAGCAGGAACGGCTGCTTCTCCATGTTCTAAAGCGCTAAGAAGCGTGGTAGACATTGAGTCCACACCTTCCCCGTGGTGACTGTGGAGGCAGAGCCCAGATCTATGAACAACTGAGAAACACTTGAAACCTTCAGTGTGAAGCAGGAAGCACCATCCACTCCAGCAGTCAGCCTTAGGCCTGTCAAGGTCTGGCATAACATACACACATATGTACCCTACACACACACTTCACATACACTTCACACACACACTTGAAATGCACACAGACACACACACAGGCATGCCTATATGTACACAAGCGCACACATACAAAATGCATGCAAGTACACGCATACACCTGTAGACACACAGGCATGCACGTATGTATACAAATGCACACAAACACACATACATCAGATGTGCAGTCAGGACTTATCACAGTGCCCAAAGCATGCATAGATAAGCAGCAACAGAACACAGACTGTCAAAAGCCAACATGTGGTATAAATGTGTAGCAGTGACAGATTCACACAGGCCTCACACACAAGCACAGACACACACACACACCTGTGCTGCCCTGTACCCTACTGACAGTCCTCTTCAGGTCTTGATAGCGGCCTGGATTCCTGACCTGGGTCTTGCAAGCACTTCGAAGGCTCCTGTTGATATTGTTTACAAAATATAGCTCCTTTCTGACATTATGACATAATAACCACTCAGACAGACAAACACTGGACAGACTGTGAATAATAACAGACAAGTAGAGGTGACTCCTGCACATACAAGTTATTCCCAGCCTCCCTGCGGGTGCAGACACGCACAAATGACACCACCCCATGTAACACATGCACAGCTGCACGGCACTGAGGGGAATAGCGCACTGAAGACCAACGCCGCCTGCACCTTGCAGACAATCCCTCCGACACTGTTCAAGGTGAAAATCAACAGACAGGGTTTGAGGTTACAAAGTATTGAGGAATCAAAGGGTCCAGACACGTTTTACTGGAGTAAATCTCCTTTATTTAAATTAATCGAAAACTCATCCATATATGAGAGATCGGAAAGCAACGTAGGACAACACCACTTCTAGTGTTACAATTGGTCGCTTCCTCCTGTCCGTGAAATGCTTACATTTTTTATAATTCATACGTAGATGAGTAAAACGGTGGATAAAGTATTAATAATGATACATAGTGTAACCACTTCCAGGCCACAGGGATCGAAAGGTGTATCAGAGACTTAACAGGTCGCAGCTCGAACAGTTTGAGCCATAGAATGGAAGTGTATTGGATATTATTTCAATACAATCAGTCAAACATCTGGTTCTTGTAGTGATGAAACATTGTGAAATTCTAACAAAGCTTACATAAAAGTGTTATAGCTGGCGAGGTTGAAAATATTTTTTCATTTTATTTAGTAGAAACAGAAAGGAGGTATAGCTGGTGAGCCTGTAGCTGTTCTTGAGTACAAATGCCCATTCCATTTCTGGAGAGAGGCTATGACAGCAATATTATAAATAAGGCAACACATACAAGGGGTGGGCGATAGATTTCGCTGCGCCGGAGAAATTTGCGGGATTTTGGCTACTCCGCGTTACTCATGTAACAGGGAGTTCCGGACAAATTCCGCCAACCGCCACATGGCTGAGTTTTTTCTCACACATGGCTCGCAAACCGTAAGTTGGTGAGCGAGATTTGGCATCCCCTATTGCCATTTTTGGTCTCTAGGAGAGCACATGAGTTGAGATTTCTCCAACGCAGCAAGTCACGGCCGGTCGCGGCCGGTCGCTGTCAGAAAGCTGCAGCTAAAGTAGAAATCCTGCTCGAGCAGCAGCAAAATCAAATTGAGAAGCCGTGCCTTCTGGCGTGCATTGTGGTGCTGTTCGTGTGGATTTTTCAACGCGGAACGAGCTCTTGGCGCTAAATCACAGCGCCGGCAGTGAGACGTGCCTATTTCTGCCTGTTCATGGAATTCCGGTGAACCTCGCAGAGTTTTTTTGTAACTCACGGAATTCTGCGGTGTGAAAATCTGTGAGTTCCGCCCAGGCCTATACATCAACCCTTGACTTCTTCATGGCTGGGAACAACATAGATAAACAATCTGTGTTACAAATATGTATTCTTGGATAGGAAGCAGTACAATAAACACCTTCAAGTGTGATTACATTCAAAGGTGGTCATGGCGGTGGAAAGGAGCACCAAAGTTCAAAGTTTGGTTTGTCAAAAGAGTTAAGAAAAGGGCCAAATGTGAACCTCAAAAAACCAAGTCAAGGGTTTAACACCCTATTGACGAAACACGTGTTGGCTGGCTTGCTAAGAAACGCGACATTAAAAGCGAACATTCCAAAAAGGACACCATTGTCTTCATCCGTGACCAACATTAATTGTGTCGTACTGTTCTTTCACTCAATTGTGTGTCCATAGGACGTGTTGTGTATACTTATTTATTGCTCTTTTTGTCTCTTTCCTCTTTAACTATTTGCTGTTCCTTTTCTATGCCTAATATCTACAAATGATTTATTAAAATATAAGAGTTTCATGCTCCTGAGGAAGTGACAAGTGATAACATTAAAAGTCGTGAAACAACTGCTGGCCTACATTGCTATGGTCATTTGGAAATGGAAGAGTTTTCAATTAATTTAACTTCAATAAAACCTATCTGGATTCTTTGATCTCTCAGTGTGTTATAACCTCAACCATCTGGCCATCGAACACGCACAACTTGTACTTATGCACAATATCATGGACAATCGTGCACAGTTTCTCTCAGTAAAGTATAAAGCTCCAGACAAGACCCTTACAAGTGCAGAGTGCGGAGGGAAGCCCCAGAAGAACAAAAATCAAACTATGGTTGACATTAAGTTACGTTAATTTCAACAATTATGAAATCAACAGTGAGATTTATATTTTTGAGTCTGATGGGGTTCCCAGGCATAGGTACCTCTAAATCACAGACAGCCTGCTTAATGTAAAAAAACATCATTACAGATTGTAACTAAAAATAACAAGAGATCAAGTTAAAATGTCACAGAAGTCCATGACAAATGTAGCAAAGTTTAAATCTAAATTGTAGTCTAAAGGAAATTATTAATTGTTAGCTGAATAAACTGAGATGGGTGTCCCTTTTGAAGGACCTGGCAGAGAAAGAGGAGGTGTGGGGGTGGGGGGGCGGGTAATAAAACTAGAAATTGGTGCAGAATAGAATAAAGCTAAAGAAAATTGATAAATGATTCTAACAGCATCAAAGTGTATACATTATATATAGGATAACTTTAAACGCACATTTCGAAGCATCTACTCCAAACGTTATTAAAAAAACTGCTCTTCACCAAATTGTTGGAAGAAATCTTTCCCAAAGAAGCTTGGCTGGTCATATAGTTGAGCCAGTTATCAAAATATCATTTACATTTGTATTTCTACTGTTTCTAGTATTTTTTGTAGGATGCACTTGGGATTGGTAAGGCTTTTGTGATCCAGCTTTTTATATGTTAATCTATCTTGTGGGACCACATTTGGGAGTAATACTGCAAGTGTAAATGATAGAACTCTTGACAGCTGGACACAGCTAAATATATGACCCTAGCCCAGGTGATGTTGAGAGCGCTTGCGTGCGTACTGCCAACTCCTGTCACTCATGGATCCACATCATGTATAGAGTGCACACATGCGTCCTGCCAATCTGTGTCATGAGCCCATGTCTTCTTTGGAACACTTGCATGTGCTCTGCCAATCCCTGACACTCATTGGTCAGCGTCTTGTTACAGCACTTGCATGTGTCCTGCCAAACCCTGTCACTCAGAGGCCTGCATCTGGTTGATAGTGTTCATGTGGTGTCCTGCTAATCTGTCTCCTGGGCCCATGTCTTCTTCAGCGCACTTGCATGTGTCCTGCCAATCCCTGTCACTCATGTACCCATGCCTCTTTGAGAGAGATGTCATGTGTTCTGCCAATCTCTGTCACTCATGGGCCCATTTCTTGTTGACAGTGCTTCAATGTGTCCTGCCAATATGTGTCATGGGCCCATGCCTTCTTTGGAACACTTGCATGTGCTCTGCCAAACCCTGTCACTCACAGGCCTGCATCTGGTTGATAGTGTTCACGTGGTGTCCTGCAAATCGGTCTCCTGGGCCCATGTCTTCTTCAGCGCACTTGCATGTGTCCTGCCAATCCCTGTCACTCATGGACCCAGGCCTCTTTGAGAGAGATTTCATGTGTTCTGCCAATCCCTGTCACTCATGGGCCCACGCCACTTTGAGAGAGATTTCATGTGTTCTGCCAATCCCTGTCACTCATGGGCCCACTTCTTGTTGATAGTGCTTCAATGTGTCCTGCCAATCTGTGTCATGGGCCCATGCCTTCTTCAGCGCACTTGCATGTGTCCTGCCAATCCCTGTCACTCATGTACCCATGCCTCTTTGAGAGAGATTTCATGTGTTCTGCCAATCTCTGTCACTCATGGGCCCACTTCTTGTTGAGAGTGCTTCAATGTGTCCTGCCAATATGTGTCATGGGCCCATGCCTTCTTTGGAACACTTGCATGTGCTCTGCCAAACCCTGTCACTCACAGGCCTGCATCTGGTTGATAGTGTTCACGTGGTGTCCTGCTAATCGGTCTCCTGGGCCCATGTCTTCTTCAGCGCACTTGCATGTGTCCTGCCAATCCCTGTCACTCATGGACCCACGCCTCTTTGAGAGAGATTTCATGTGTTCTGCCAATCCCTGTCACTCATGGGCCCACGCCACTTTGAGAGAGATTTCATGTGTTCTGCCAATCCCTGTCACTCATGGGCCCACTTCTTGTTGAGAGTGCTTCAATGTGTCCTGCCAATCTGTGTCATGGGCCCATGCCTTCTTTGGAACACTTGCATGTGCTCTGCCAATCCCTGACACTCATTGGTCAGCGTCTTGTTACAGCACTTGCATGTGTGCTGACAATCCCTGACACTCATTAGTCAGTGTCTTGTACCAGCACTTGCATGTGTGCTGACAATCCCTGTCACTCACGGGCCTGCATCTGGTTGATAGTGTTCACGTGGTGTCCTGCTAATCTGTCTCCTGGGCCCATGTCTTCTTCGGAGCACTTGCATGTGCTCAGCCAATACCTCATGTTTATAAGTCAGCATCTTGTTACCGTACTTTTATGTGTCCTGCCAATCGGTGTCGTTCATGGCCCGTGTCTTGTTCAGAGCACTGCATGTGTCCTGCCAATCCCTGTCACTACAACCCTGAGCAACTTTCATTCGGTATCAAATATTCCCTTTCTGGCCAAACTGTTGGAAAAATATGTGCACAACCAATTGCAACAGCACATTGATCAATTCAACCTACTCAACACATTTCTATCAGGATTTAGACCAGGGCACAGCACAGAATCAGACATTGTTCACATAATGGATGACACCCTTAATATGTTAGACAACAATGATTCATACGTACTCATGTTCCTAGACCTCTCATCAGCGTTTGACACGGTCAATAACAACAACCTGCTAAAATTGCTAGAAAATACAATGGGGCTATCCGTGAAAGTCTCTCCTCGTTCCCATCCTTCTTGAAGAACTGCTCACAACGAATCAAACTAGACAACTCACTCTCAGACTCTTCACCAAGCAACGACCATTTCCCCCACACTCTTTAACCTGTATCTGGAGCCACAAATGGAAATCCTCAAACAATAGAACCTTACATACTACATGTATGCATCCAACACACAATTATACTTAAAGCTATCCTCCCTAGAGGATGTCATCCGACTAAATAACACTCTAGTCAAAACTCAGCCCTGGCTATCTCAAAACAACCTCAAGCTGATCTCTCTGAAAACAAAATACCTACTTTTTACCCCTCAAACAGCTCCACACTTATCCAAGATTGGCTCAATCACCTAGGCGCCTTCAAATACAAACCCACCATTATTGATTCCACTAAATCCCTTGGAATAACTCTGGATAATAATCCGAACATACAAGCACATAGTGCAACCACGCGCAGTGTGGCATTCCAACTCAAACCACATCAGAACTTCAAACAAGCGGTACAACCAGTGGTGGTCTCCAGACTGGAATATGGATGGGCAACCCCTTCAGGTGTTCCCAAGTCGAGAACAGCAGCTAGACTGGTAACAAGCACTAGACGCTTTGACCACATTACCCCATCTCTTAGGTCTCTCAACTGGCTCCCTCTAGAGGCCAGAACTCAACTGAAAATTGCTTGCCTCCCACATAAAGCCTTACATTTTAACAAACCCAGGTACCTGTCAGAAAAGATTTGAATCTCAGGTGGCAGCCGCTCCCTCAGAAGAGCAAATTCTCTCTGGCTAGAACCCTCTAGATTCAGAAAACAAAAACCTAAACACACTCTCCTTTTCAGGATCGGAACTCCCTTACAACTAAGATCCGAACAAACCCATCGACCCACATTTTCAGAAAAGCGGTGAAAAAGATCCTAATGAGCAGATTTCTCTCATAAAGTCTTTGTGATCCTGTCCCCATGGGCGCAGGGGACGCCACAGGGACATTACTTCCAATACTGGGCAGAAGCACACCCTTCCCAGTCGAACTCCACATCAACATTGTTCCCTCGGGCAACTGGAAAGGATCGAGCTCAGAGCAGACTCAGGAAGCCATCTTGGAGAATCTAGCACAGTGCTTCATAAATGAATGACGGACGTTTAACAATATCTCTGCATACCATACAGGAGTCTTCAGCTTTTGGTGTATGTTTTTGTTAAGGTGTCTATTTCTTTCTTGTTTTCAGTTATTTGTCTATGTTTATGTTTTTTCAATCATATGTGCAGCCTGCATGGAGAAAACAGACTCCCCATAGAAGCCTGTACGGGCGGCGTCCTAGCCAATCATAACGCTGCCATTGCAGCGTTGTGATTGGCTTAGGGGAGGTGAGGGAGGATGCCTGTTTCTGCTTCCTGTGACCAGAGAGAGGAGACGCGACGCGGGAGCCCGGGACCGGCGGCGAAGGTAAGTTTTTTTTGTTGTTGTTTTTTTTAAATGTAATTAACCCCCCTCCCCGTGTGACCCCCACCCCTCCACCTGCGAGTCATGCCGGCCGCGACTGGTTGAGAGTACTTGCATGTCTCTTGCCACTCTGTGCCAATTCGTGCCACTCTGGGCTTGCATCTTGTTGAGAGTACTTGCATGTCTCCTGCCACTCTGTGCCAATTCGTGCCACTATGGGCTTGCATGTTATTGAGAGTACTTGCATGTCTCCTGCCACTCCGTGCTACTCTGGGCTTGCATGTTGTGGAGAGTACTTGCATGTCTCCTGCAACTCCGTGCCTCTATGGGCTTGCATCTTGTTGAGAGTACTTGCATGTCTCCTGCCACTCTGTGCCAATCCGTGCCACTCTAGGCTTGCATCATGTTGAGAGTACTTGCATGTCTCTTGCCACTCCGTGCCAATCCGTGCCACTCTGGGCTTGCATTGTGTTGAGAGTACTTGCATGTTTTCTGCCACTCCGTGCCAATCCGTGCCACTCTGGGCTTGCATTGTGTTGAGAGTACTTGCATGTCTTCTGCCACTCCGTGCCACTCTGGGCTTGCATTGTGTTGAGAGTACTTGCATGTCTTCTGCCACTCTGTGCCAATCTGTGCCACTCTGGGCTTGCATCTTGTTGAGTGTACTTGCATGTCTCCTGCCACTCCATGCCACTGTGGGCTTGCATCTTGTTGAGAGTACTTGCATGTCTCTTGCCACTCTGTGCCACTCCGTGCCACCCTGGGCTTGCATTGTGTTGAGAGTACTTGCATGTCTCCTGCCACTCCGTGCCACTTTGGGCTTGCATCTTGTTGAGAGTACTTTCATGTCTTCTGCCACTCCGTGCCAATCCGTGCCACTCTGGGCTTGCATCGTGTTGAGAGTACTTGCATGAGTCCTGTCAACCCCAGTGAAGAGGCAGCGTAAAAGGCATAAAAGATCGGATGTTATTACTTCCAGGTGGCGCCCCCTAAGAACTGCCTTTTCTCCATCACTCACCCAGGATCACCCAAAGTAGGCCCCACAAAAGACGACACCCAGGGCGTCTTAAAAACATTAAGCTGAGATGAAGCGCATCCACAGACACAAAGACTAACAGACTGGGACACACAAACACCCACACCGACTGACAACCATTATGAATACTCACTGCAAATACCGACACAAAGCAACTACAAACACTGACAAAGTTCAGAACTCACCAAATGCGCGCGCACACACCCAAAATAGGCAAACATTCACACACAAATAGGAGGTAAGAGCAAATGAATAAACAACACACGCAATTACCACTAAGATAGTGTGGTAAACACACAACTAGAGCAGATAAGCAGTCATACACTCACAGGTAGTAAAGATGGGGCAACAATTCCACACATCCACTGAGACACCCAAGAAACGGAATCACAACTAATACAGACACACAGTAATGACACAGAATCAAATCTTCAAAACAGACCAGCAGGACTGACACATGACAACTCACAGATTCGAATCCTCAAACATACACAACCGTGGCACAAGTAGAAGCCTGGCTATCCTGGTGTCACAATGATGTGTGAAGTGTGTCGGAATGAGCCGACACACCCGGCCCACCCCTTCACCCCCTGCAGCCCCCCGCACATACTGCACACTGGAATCCAGGGTGGACATCGCACACGCCCCCTAACCACAGCAGACTTGCATGCCTGGGGGAATACCTGGGTCACGCGAGGACGTGACTCACCCTGTTCGGGAGGTCAGGAGGCACAGAGGCCCCATAGCTACCACGCTGTTTACTGGGACACAAACAAACAGTATCGGTGCGCTGCTACACACGACTTACAACATTGATGGTTTCAGCCGAGGGAGGCCAAGCACGCACCTTCCACCAAGTCAACAAACGACTGTATGAATGAATGAGCGAGTCATGACAGGGTTTTTTGTGACGTTTTATATAGCGCGAACTCGACCCGAAGGTATTGGGGCGCTTTACACGAGCACCAGTTACGTTACACAAGGACACATTCATTTTTCGTAGGCACGGAGAGATTAAGTAATTTGCCCAGAACCACAGGATGCTGAGCCAACGCCGAAGCTCGAACCTGGTTCCCCAGCTCCAAAGTCGGCAGCTCTGGCCGTTAGGCCACGTCCTCTGAATAGATGAATGTGTAAATCAAATCATACACTCTTATACACATGAGTGTACGAGTGATTGAAAAGATGAATAACGTAGCCCGCTGCCCTCTCTAAATTCTCTTAACCATGACATCAGCCTCCTTTGTCTGTGTCCTTCCTTCCGCCTGGAGAGGCATTGTCCCCAATGGCGGCCATATTTGGATCAGGCCCATATCTAAGTTCATCACGCAGTCCGTCCTACAGGAAGTCTGCGGCTGCCCACGGTTCACGCAGTGGGCCACCTAAAAGGGCGGCCCACTTAGTGCCACTTAGGCACACCATCACCCCTCTAGTCTGGGGACCCGGGGAGGAGTCCCTCAGCCCGGCGCTCGGGCCACGTCATTTCCGGCGCACAGAGGGTTGAGGGAAGGTACTTATACCTCCCCCTGCCTTTCTGGTGCCCTCTTTGCGCCGGACACGCCGTCTCTGGGTACGCTGTCTTTGTGCCCCGCTAAACACGCTGTCCAGTCCCGCCGGTATTGTCATCGTCGGGTTCAACTTTGTTTGCGGTGAGTGCGGGCCAGGAGGGGCCATTGCTGGGTGTAATCATCCTCCCTCCTATTTTCCCCCATTTGGGACTCTGTGGCTCCGACCTCCTGGTGTTGCAGCACCTTGGCCTTGTAAGCGCAACTGCACTGCAAATGTTTACCGGTCTGGGAGCCTGTGGCTGCCCTGGGTGCTCAGGTATCTGTGTGTTTTGTGAAGGGGGGCGTTGCGTTGGCAGCGTGGGTTGTGCCACGTTCGACACGTGGAGTTGGGGCCATGCCGTCCCGGTGGCTACGATCGCCGGACGATTGTACTGGCCGGGGGACCTGGGTTCATTGGAGAGATTATGGCCTGACGGCCAGAGTTGCAGATTTCAACGCTCGGGAAGCAGGTTCGAGCCTTGATGTGGGCTCAACATCCTGTAATCCCAAGAAGGAATATGTCCTTAGCATCTGTGTAGGTTCCTTAGAGCATATGTGCACATCGTGACTGCGAGGGACTTGAGTCACATTTTCGCGTGTCAATAAATGAGTGAGTTGGGGCCTACTGGTCCGGCCTCGGTCCGGCCTTGGGGCACGCCCGGTGTTGTAGGGGGATCATAGAGCGGCGACCAAATAGAAGAGTCGGAAGCAGAAGTCCCTGTCTGCCCTGGGGCCAACGTCCTGCAGACTCGAGCATGGAGGCAGGGCGAGCCTCGGGCTTCGCTGAATATCGATGAGGAAGCGGAAGATTGGTAAAGCTTGGGCGGTTTCAGTGGATGGGACTGCATTGCAGTGAGGGGGGGGAGTGTTCAACTCCCCTGTGTAGGCTCTCACAAATGCAAAGCATCTCGAAGTTTGCCGACTGGTGGTGGTCAGTGTGGACAGTTTCAGAAGCGTGGTGGTGTGGTTCGGTCACGGGTTTCTGGGGTCACGGGGGCGGAAAGCTCGCAGCGTTGGTTGGCCACGGGCTGGCTGTGGGTTGCTGGCATGGTCACCAGCACGCACGCGGTCTCGAGGCTGGCCCCATCCCCCGTTTTTACGTCAAGGATCAAATAACACGTCCCTTGTTTTATGGCCAAATGGGTTTTCTCTCGTGTTCCCAAGATGGCACCACTGCGTGGGGTGATCCGGGACGTTGGGGACAAGCAGGGTAACTGAGCCGAGTGGCCGATCGTCTTCCTGGAGGGTTGGGCCTGAAGTGTTTGGCGTGCACTCAACCTTTCTAGCTGTCCCTGTTGCTGACTCAGTCAGTTGACCTTTCCTCCTAAACATCCTCACTAGTTGCCATTCTTTCGAATTGCCGATAAGGTGCGGCATGGGCCCAGCAGTGGTTAATGTCCCCACATGAATTCGCGTTTGTAGCGAGGGTAGACAAAGAGCCGCGTTTGACTCGCCGGTATTTTCACAGCGCTTAAGTTGTGCCGGTGGTTTCCAGCGCTTGGCAACGGGCACCGGCGCTTATGACTGTTGCCACATGGTGGCACTGTTTGTGTAATTTGTTGGTTAGAGCTGTGGGGGCCTCAAGCAGTCTGAATTGTCACACTTGAGGAGTGTCACGGTTGGTAGTTGTGCGGGCACTGTTAGTTCGCATTACGCCACTGTTGCAGGCTTTTATGAGCCCGGTGTTGCATGGGGGAACAGAGAGCGGCGCGGTCCAAGAGCTGTAGCTACAGATCATGGTTTGTAGGGCGCGGGGGCCTGGTCATCGCAGTGCTTGGCTTTTATAGGGGACAGCCTTGTGCGCCGGCAGCGGGATTCATCGGGATTGGTCCAGGTATGGACCGTATTCAGTCTCACCATTCCAATATGGCAGCTTCTCCAACATACTATCAACGAACCCACAATTGGGGCTTAGTTATCTGGGGCAACCAACAAGCAGTGACAAAGGCAACAGTCCTGGCTTGTGGGTGTAGTGTTTGGGACTCTGAGTTACTGAGCGCCTTAGCTGAGCATTTGCCTGCTTCAGTGTGCTATGGTCAGACACACTCACGTGCAGCCAGCAAGAACAGAGGGCCAGCTGCACTGATGGTGGCCTCTTGTTGTGACCTTGCCAGGTTATCCTCTTTCATGGCACCATCAGTCAGGCTGATGGTCTCTGCTGTTCTGAGCTGGCTCAGTTCTCTCCCTAAGTCTAACTCGGTGAGTAAGGCTGAAAGGAGCAGTATAAACCACAGGGGTAGCTGCAGTAATTATGAAAGACTCTCTCAGCTGGTGCACACCCTGCTTTTCCTTCCTCCAGGTCCTCAAGGCTTGTAGTTTGCATGTGCCCATCTCCTGTACCAGGCTGTTTAGACTGACTGTGTATATTTATATGATACCCTGCTCAACTTGAGCTACGTCAATTTCATACCATACTTCGGCACTTTGCCTCCCAAAGTGTCACATATATGTTGAGGTCACACATGGGCACACTCCAAGCTCGGAAATGTCTCAAAAAAGCAGCCTTAAAAACTTGGTCTTCCTGGGTTTCCCGTTGCTCAAATGGGTGTAATTACGGATATTGATATGTTTCCCGCATCTTCTGTGTCTGATTTTTCTCACAAGAAAGTGTCACTCACAGTCTTTGAAATGTCACTCACAGTTGCAATGAAATTATGCAAATGTCACACATAGCAATCTGAAACCTTGGCAGCTATGGATGGGGCGGCTAGCTCGGGTCAGGCGCGGCCGGTGTCGGGTGCCCGGGCCCTGGCGGACAAACACGCCACCAGGTGGCTCAGGGCTGCTGGGCGCTGGGGTTAGAAGTTTGACAATGGCCCGCTGGATGTTGGGCCCCAGCCAGACTCTGAAGGGCCGTGTGCTTGCTTCTGCCCCTCAGCAGCCTGCGGCGCACCCGGCAGCCATTTAAGGCCATGGGGCCTCTGTGTTCCCCACTGGACACGCTGTCGGCGGGTGACGTCTGGCGATATGGGACAGCCTTTGTGGCGCGGCGGATGATGTTTTGGTGAGTTGGGCAGAGAGGTTCGTCTCTTCCCCTGTTGCGGGTGCATCGGGGCTGCATGGCTACTCAGGGCGGCGACAATTGTTTGTTGACAAGGCGTGCCACTAGGAGTTCGTGGTCGCGGGGCAGGCGGCCTTGGTCTCCTGGGGTTCGGTGTTGGCAGCTTGAGAAGGGGGGGTGCATTCGCGGTCCCAGGGAGGCGAATGGGTCCCAGCGTCATATGGTGTTCGGGCATTGCCTTTTTGAATTCGGCGCATGGCTTCCCTGCCCCTTCCCGCAAGCCCCCCCGCAGACCCAACCGACTGTTTACAGCAGTATGAAGAAGGTAATGGTGATTATCTCGCGCCAAAAACGTGCCACAGTTTATGGGGCCACTGGACAGAGAAGGGTGGCAGCAAGCCCCAAGTTATACTTGATTAGGCACTGAATATTGTGGCCGAATTGTTGTTAAACCTCCAAATGGCTGCGATAGGCTTTAGGTTCTGCCTAGAAGAGATCGGAGGTTTGTCTAGGGGAAGCGTTAACCAGGACATCGACAGGGCAGTTCAGAGTAAATCCCCAGTCGCACCCTGGCACTGGTATTATAGCAGCTACCCATTTATTATTACGATATGGAAAGCCATATTATCATTGCGCCATATGGGTCAACTCAAGAAGCCCTTAGCTGAGTAGGGTTGATTGGCCCAGTCTGTCATGCCCGTGACCATTATTCTTTGACTGGAAATTGGGTCATGTCCAGCTGGTTTAAGCGGGGTGGGGCAAGTTGCCTAACAGCAAATATGTAGCATTGGAAGTTTGGATGGCTGGGGGAGTGAGAGATGCTTGGTCTGTGCGCAGGGGCAGGCGATTTCTTCGTGGGCTTAGCTTAGCATGCTATCCTGCGCCTGGTTTAACGAACTAGGGTGATGCAGTGGAATTTGTGGCAGGCAGAGATGGGTCTTCCGATACCATCCATAACCTGGTTTAGTATCCAGGCCAAGGAGTGGCGGCGTGACACTCTGGTGCTGGAGATTGTTAGTCTGTTGGCATACCTTTCTAGAGGTTGGTTGCTAGCTCGGTCCTGTCCAGCAAGGGTTCATGTCCCAGAAGGTTGGACAAGGGCACCTTCCATTATCACCAGGCTGCAGCACATTCACTCTGATTCCATGCAGCAGGCTTGGGATACTATTCACATGTCTGTGGAGCTGGAGCTGGCTGTTCTTTTAGGGGGCTTCCTAACAGGGGGGATCACGTGGCCTGGAATACAAGTCCCTATGGGCATAGCAGTGGCACATGGGTCCCCATTTTCTACTCTTCCAGGTCCCGGTACAGGCGCCATATGGCTACATGCTTCAAATCTGGAGGTTTCTTGGGCTAATACCACACGTTTATGCTTCAATTGGCTAGAATCAGAGATCGGAGGGGCCATTTTCTGCAGTATATGTCCCACACAATCAGTTTAAATAATAAGTCTGGCTCTTCAAAGGCAGGTAGTAGTTATAGATCACACAGACTGGAGAATGGAATAACATTTCGATCAACAAATGTAATGCATTTAATCGCAGCTTCGGACAGCTGATATCATTGAGAGTTTCAGAGGCTGAGGGGTTGTACCTGCATGCAGTATGTTCCTAGTTCAGGAGCAGGGGAACCAGATTTTGGGGGCAGGTTAGCAACCTCAAAGGTGTATTGGTGGGTTTAATTTAGGTGAATCTCTGGTCTTATGGCGGTGGAGAGCCACACTCAGTTGGCACACTGTCCTCTTCGGCCGCCCCACCTATGGGACATTTGGGGGTATGTCCATGGAAAACTTTGTGCTTATTATGGTTCTCAAGACCAAAGCGGTTGAGATATAAGGGAAAGAGATATAAGGCCTGAATATACATATGGTGTGGCAAAATTTGTTAATCTACGGGTACATCACAGTGTGTGAACCTCGTGTTTAGGAAGCCCAGATGGAGCATGAGGCAATTTCAGGTGGAGTGGGTCAGCAGCACTCTACCAGTCCGAACTCCAGCATTGGCACTACTTTGTCTCATTTCCAGTAATAAGAGATTGAGTTTTATAATTCAGTTTCAACACATGGGTCAGCAATCTCAGGATGCGTTGCAGTTACCTGATGCCCAAGCCTGGTTACCTTAGGAAGCCACTTGGCTGCATCCTTCAAAGTAGAATCCTCAGATAGCTCCAATATGTGATTTGAAATGCAGTGCTCTGTGGACGTGAGCTGAAGTTAATACCTTCTTTCTAGTTCGGGCAAAAGGGTTGCAGAGTTTGAGGGTAAAAGTGGAGCCGAACAAGCTTGCTGGTGTGTCAATTCTGTTACATCCTAAGGGGTACTATGAGGTGTGTGAAACTGGTGCTTAGGGAACCCTAGTAACTTACATTTCCTGCGGAACAGGATATAGGTAAATCCAGTGTCCCGAGTCATTTTCTATCGATTCGAATGGCAGGAGGACCGTTATGGAAATCAGTCTGTAGAAGATTATTAAGTAAGTGGTGTACTCAGCACATTTTTTGTGTAAACTAGAAACTGTTTTTAACAAGACAATAGATGTGGGACGTCATTATTCAACTTGTTGTTACAGAGAAACGTTGCGTTCTTCCAAACAACACGATAGCAGAACACCAGCTGCTGCGAGCGCACGCGCTTAAAGGTAAGTGCGTTGGGGGAGTGGCTTGCAGCCGCGGAAGATGGCTGCAGGCTAAGTGAGCTGCGCTAGCCTACAGTAAAATTGCCCCATATATCCGTCATAATCCTGAATTTGAGCGCCCGTTCTGAGCGGCGAGCGGCTGGGGAAGAAGCGGAGCCTGAATCTCACCGTGATCTGGGTGGAGATCGGTCGATACGGAGCCGTGAAACGCTCGGCGGGGAGACGCGAGTGCAGGCAAAATGGCGGCCCTCCGGAGGTCGTAAGGGGAATCGCCGCCGCGAACCCAGCGTTGCGCCGCAGGAGAGGCGACTGACTGCGCCCTGCCGGTGTGGAGGTGCCGAGGCGGCGGGGTCCCGTGGTGAAGACGCCTGCATCGGCGGAGCGAGTGCGGCGGACCGTGGTGCGAGGGCGGCAGACCGTGAAGCACCCAGGCGGCTGTCCCAGGCCAGTGTGGAGGCGGCCGCGCGGAGCAGCAGTGCCGAGATCTGTCCCAGCAGCTGGAGCCGTCCGCCGGGTGGTGCGAGGACACATACGGTGCGCCTGCTTCAGCTAAGTGACCTTGAGGGAGATTGGAGGAGTGACCCCCCCACAGATTGGTGTTTGGAGCGTGGCTCCCAGGGAAGTGAGATCCTGGCCCCCGGGGGTGCGTTGAAACTGGCAGGGTGCTGCCGGACAGTGGAGTGAGTGGAGCGCTGGGCCTACGACCATCATCTAGGTGGGGTCCCCCTGGATGACCGGACTGCAACTATACGGCTGACCGCACTGGCCGACGAAGAGGCCTGTACTTTCCCCCCACTCCCCCCTCCCACCGCGGATTGGCGAGTGGCCCTTGGGGCTGAGGGTTCTTGGCCCTAGGGGGCGTGTGGAGGCTGCCAGGACCTGCTTGTGCAACAAGTGGAGAGCGGGAACAACAACTACCTGACAGCAGTGGTGGGCCTCAGCTTGGTGCAGCGGCACTGGTGTGGTCCTCCTGGAGACTGGGCCGCACCCAGACTGATCCTTGCCAGTATCAGCAGAAAGGCAAGAGCGAGAACCCCCCCTCCCTAGACGGCGCCGGCTATAGCGGACCTGGCCGTGGTCGGTGGCCAGTGACCCCATTCTTCCACAGACTGTGTCATGGGTCGCACCAAGGGAACGGGGCCCGGGCAGACTAATCACATTGATAAATATACGGTTGCCATGGGGCGGGATGACGGAGCGGTCGGAAGGGACTCGCATGAGGACGGAGACGACCAAGACCCAGATCCGACCCTGAAAGACATTATGAGGGCGATCTGTGCGTTGAAAGGCACGCTGGAGCCGAAACTGGACTCGGTTACTGAGGAGGTAAACCTCCTGCGGGCAGACTTCCGCAAGATGTCCGATAAGGTAGCTACGGTGGAAGCGGACATTGGGGGCGTTCAAGCCAAAATGAAACGCTTGGAGGAACAGGTGTTGACTCTCACGAAAAATCAGGCAGACATATACGCCCGGCTCGAAGATCAAGAAGGTAGGGCCCGGCGCAACAACATCCGGGTGGTGGTGGTACCGGAAGGCATGGAGGGGCGAGCCGTGGACCTCTTTCTGGAAGACCTAATTCTAAACCATCTAAAGCCGAAACGTCTCTCGCAGTTTTTCTCCATAGAGCGGGCCCATAGAGCGCTGGGGGGTAAGCTCAGACCGGGGGCCCCTCCGCGCACCATCATCGCCCGCATCCTGAACTTCAGGGATCGTGACGCCATTCTGCAGGCGGCGCGGATGCATGGCGACCTCAGGCACGAGAATGCTACGATCCGGTTTTTCCCAGACTTCACGTTGCATGTACAACGCCAGCGACGCTCCTTCGATGGGGTGAAACGAGCCCTACGGGAGCAAGGCGTGAAGTATATGATGCTCTTCCCGGCCCGACTCAAAATCCTTGACAATGGAAAGGCGTATTTCTTCGACAGGCCGGAGGAAGCGAGCGACTGGCTGGAGGGCTGGCGCACCGTGAGCCGCAAAGGAGTACAGAGGCGATTGGAGACGAACCGGAGTGGTGAGGAGTCGGGCCCAGGGGCTGGGAGCTCCCCTAGCGGATAGCTCCGACGACAACGGACAGCTGAGTAAACATTGAGACACCCTTCAGCGGGTCAAGACTGATGCGTGGTTCTATACAGGGGGGGTGTTCTGTATGGGGAGGGGGGGACTCCAATGATGGTACCTGGCCACCGGGGCAGGCACCATGGACTCTTGTAGATCAGACGCAAGTATCGTATACAGGTGTTTTTGACCGACTTGGTGGGGTAGCGGAGTCACAGAGGGAGGTTCATATCCGTTAGCCTAGAGGGGCGCAGTTGTGGGGCTGAAAATTCCAGTCAGCAGACGGATATCTCTTCAAGCTGGAGGCTAGACCATGACCCCTTACAAATGGGTTTCTGGGTTTTTCATGGGCGACAGGCACTCTGCAAGTTTGGGAGGTGGGAGGTTGGGGTCTCACCGTGCAGGGATGCAGGGAGGGGGGTGTTGGGATTGTTGATTGTTTTTGTTTACAGGGGATGGGGAAGTTATACTCGAGACTTATACATCCAGCAGAGAATGAGGGTTGTCACAGAGAAAGTGGTGGGGGACCGGGGAGGCCCCACTGCCAACAGCCAGATACAATGCCAATGGGCAACCCAGCTACGGTAAAGTTTTGGTCCTGGAATGTCAACGGGCTGGGTAATAAGATTAAGCGCACGCTAGTGATGCAATACTTGAAGAGGCATTCCCCAGACATTGTTCTCATTCAGGAATCGCACTTGAGGGGAAGCAGATGTAAAGCCCTAGATCGGTTTGGATATACTATGGTAGTGCACTCTGGGTTCACGTCCGGGGCCAGGGGGGTGGGCATCCTCGTACGCAAAGCGCTGCCCCTGGTAATCACGGACACGTGGACAGACCCGGCAGGGTGTTTTGCCGCAGCGGCGGGCAAATGGGAGGGGCGCCTGTTGGTGTTCGGCTCATGCTATATACCGCCGGGGCTCCACTCGGTGATCCTCCCACAACTCAGCTCACTCATCTCGGATTTACCCGCGGGCACCCTACTTATTGGAGGCGACACGAATGCAGTAATGAATCCGGAAATGGATCGATCTGGCCCTCGAATGAGTACACAGGGGGAACGTGGCCTTGCGGACTTCACGAGGGCGCTGGGTCTGGTGGATTTATGGCGGGCACATAACCCTTCACTACGGCACTACACTTTCTATTCAGCCAGGCATGGGTCCTTCTCTAGACTTGACCATTTTTTCACGCACACGGATAGAGTGGGGGACTTCTCCAGCGCGTACCACACGGCGAGGGGGATCTCTGATCATGCACCGGTGTGTGCCACACTTAAAGGCCCGACTATTGATAGGGCAGCCTTCCCGCGGATAGATCCATGGCGCTTGCGCGATCCGTTACTTACTGATAAGATTCGGGAGGGCTCCGAGCAGTATTTTAACGACCACAAGGGGACGGTACAATCGCATATCACGCTCTGGGAGGCATACAAGACAGTGTTGAGGGGGCAAGTACAGGCGTTAATTGGGGCACAGAAAAAGGAAGAGACCCTGCAATGTAGACAACTCGAGCAAGAGATCAGTCAGATGGAGGGCGAGGCTGCGACGGCAACATGTGCGGAGGCGCGCCATCGGTTAGCGCTGAAGCAGAGGGACCTGCGGGCCCTGGCGGAGGGAGAGGCGCGGGCATATGCGCTAGCCACCCAACACCTCCTTTACGATGTGGGGGATAAGGCCCTTAAACTCCTAGCGTGGCTGGAACGGCAAGACAGAGATCGGTCCTGGTTGGTGGGGATCCGAGACGCAGAAGGAGTGCTTCGGAACACTAGCTCAGACATCGCGGAGGCCTTTGCGGTGCATTTCGAGCATGTGTATGCCCCGGTGAGCACGAGGTCGGCAGCAGATTGCGAGGAATTCCTTAGGGATTTTAACATGCCAACGGTGCCTCCAGAAGCTTATGATGATCTTGAGGCGGACCTCACGGTAGAAGAGTTGGGCAAAGCACTGAAGGCGCTTAAGCCGGGAAAGGCGTCCGGACCCAATGGGCTTCCGGTCGAAATTTACAAAAAGCAGGCAACCATCATACTCCCCCCGCTCTTAGAGATGTTGCAGGAGGCGCGAGAGGTGGGTCACCTCCCGGCGGACCAAATGGCTGCCACGATAGTGGTGATATACAAGGAGGGTAAGCCGGCAGATCAGTGCAGCTCCTATAGGCCTATCTCCCTTATCAACGTTGAGGCCAAGGTCCTGGCTAAGGTGTTGGCAGATAGGGTGCTGTCGGTAATTAAGGACCTGGTGCACGTGGACCAGTCAGGGTTCATGCCGAGTAGAAGCACTAGGCACAACCTGCGAAGGCTCTACGGGGTGTTTCACATGACCGAGGGTAATGTATCTCAGCAGACGGCCTTAATGTCGCTGGACGCCTCAATGGCTTTTGACAGCATCGAATGGCCATATTTGTTCATGGTCCTTCAGCGGCTGGGCTTTGGCCCCTCCTTTTGCAGCTGGGTGAGACTCCTATACGAGGGGCCTACGGCGCGAGTGAGGGTGAATGGTACCCTGTCTCGATCCTTTCAGCTTCGGAGGGGCACGCGGCAGGGGTGTCCTCTCTCCCCGCTCCTGTTTGCCCTGGCGTTGGAGCCCCTGGCTCACTGGGTCAGGAGGGATCCTGTGATCAGCGGGCTGCGGGCGCCAGAAGATTGGGAAGAGCGTATTTCTTTATACGCTGATGACATTGTACTATATCTGGCACGGCCGTACTACTCCATCGCGAGGGTCCTTCATATATTTGAGTTGTTTGGTAGCTACTCGGGATACAGTATCAATTGATAAAAGTCGGTGATCTTCCCTCTTTCGGGACCCCCCCCTAGGGTTCCACGGTGTTGCGCAGCCCCGGTGGTGGTGGAAGGGTTTAAATACTTGGGGATATACATCACCAGAGATCAGAAAGAATTCCTGGCGAGTAATCTGGGGCCTCAGATGAGTCGCCTAGCTGCTGATGTTGGCCACTGGCGCTCGCTACCGCTCTCCCTTATGGGACGGGCGGCTCTGTATAAGATGCTGATGTTACCGCGGCTTCTGTATATACTGCAGAACACCCCCTTCCAGGTACCACAGACGATTTTTAAGCGTATAGCACAGGAGGTGCGGTCTTTGCTGTGGGCGGGAGGGTCGCCGAGAATTGCCCTACAGAAGCTACAGAGGGGTGTCTATGATGGAGGGATTGCAGTTCCGGATGTCATGCTATACTATTGGGCCTCCCAAATGCAGGTGATTAATGACTGGGTCTATGTGGGGATGGAAGAGCCGGCCTACAGAGTAGATAGGGCATCGATGTTGCAGGGTAATTGTGAATCCCTCTTGTACTCCCGGCGGCTGTGCCCGGACTGGCCGGAACATACTAAGGTGGTGGTTCAATGTTGGAAAGACGCTAATAAATGCCTGGGCTGGGCTGGGCGATTGACGGGCAGAACCCCGCTCTGGGCGGGCGATCCTCTTAGGGAGGTGGCCGCGCTGTCGGGATTCAGGGGCTGGCGCCTGATTGGCGTTGAGTACCTGAGCGACGTATGGAAGGGAGACTCACCTCGTTCGTTTGAATATTTGCAGAAAGAATACAGTATGCACGACTCGCAGCGATAGACGCATCTGCGGCTTTTACATGCTCTGCGTACTCACATCCGACAGGGGGATTCTATTCCAGATTACTCCCCGCTTGAAGACCGGCTACTGCTGGATCCCATACAGGGGAAACCCACTTCCACGATATATCGTAAATTGGTTAACAACCTCCCGGACCCCCTGGTCTCCCTTAGGGCGGCCTGGGCCGACGACCTAGGAGTTCTTGAGGATGACGACTGGCAGGAGGCGCTCCAGAGTCCTAGGGAAGTGGCCATGTGCGTCAGATTCAGATTAGTGCAGCTCAAGATCCTGCATCGCGTCTACTACCCTGGCAATCACCTATATTCCTGGGGTCGTGCCATGTCTGCGCAGTGTGTTGGGGGGTGCGGGGAGGAAGGTACCTTTATACACATACTATGGGAATGTTCTGAGGTTTCCGTATTCTGGCGGAAGGTCACGGAAGTTATGTCGGAAGTGGTGGGTGAACCTATCCCATTAGACCCAAAATGGCTTCTTCTCATGATTAGAGGCGAGGCAAATTGGTCCCGGTATGTGGGTATATGGTTGGCATTGGCAGCGGGGGTGGCAAAGCGCAACATCGCCAGAAATTGGGGGGCACAGACACCCCCCCGGATTGAGGACTGGAAATGTGACCTCCATTGGTGCCAGAGAGCGGAGGAAACAGTGTATATGAGCAGGGGTGTGGCAAGAAATGGGAACAGGTGTGGATGCCGTGGAGGAAATACAGAGGACTAGGGGGGACAGGCCAGTAATGGGGTATGGAATAACAAAGGGGCCTGCTCCACCCGTGATTACGTCAACTGTGACTTACTGTACATGGCAACTAATGTCCTCATGGTACTGTTTCTGTATGATGTGGTCTCTCGAATCTCTGTTAATAAAAAGATTTAAATAAAAAAATAAAAAAAGTAATTGCGGTAATTTCATTTGGGTTACAGTGTAAGCAACATAAGTAATTTGTTGCAATTACAAGAATCAAACGCGTTTATTGTTTATCGTTTTCTCATTGCAGTCAGCGCGGTAAAAGTTCCGCGATGGTGAAAGTTTCACCGATTGACTCGTGTTGAAAACAAATTCGACTGTTTAATCTTCCAGTCTCCTCCCTACGACATAATTGTAAGTTACATTTTAATAGACTTCGATACACGTAGGAGACAATGTCAAATATAACCATACTGACATTAAATGGCCTGGTTTTTTTAGGTCCTGTAAACGAGATATCAACGCCACTTGAAAAGCACAAAAAGTGCACTATTACAGCGTCAGGTATTTTAAAAATTAATGCAAACACGATTATCAAACCGAACATAAGAGAAAGGGGTTTCCGTTTTAGGTAATTCGTTTTTTATTAATTCCAATTTGCAGGTTACACCGTGCCTCAGCCCTGATGAAAATCCCGTAATTTCCTTTCGGGATTGGAAACGCGTCGGCATTTCCCACCTTTGTTGGCCATAAAGGGCATTTAAAGAAGTTCTAGTACTCTGAAGAAGGTCTCCATATATAAATGTACCCCACAGAGCAGCATGTACCCCTTGTGGCAGCAGTCCCATAAATCGCGCCAAGTTGTAGGGCCCTATGGAATTGCTACATATCATTTGCATTAACAATCTGCTGGAGTAATTTTGTATACTGTTTAAAAAAAGTTGTTGTATATTATTTATGATTGCACATGTTTTGTCGCACTTTGGTTCAAATTATGTATGCACTTTATAAGTATCACAGTTGATGTGTAATAGATGTGTATTTAACTCAGACATGAGTAAAATGTTTTTCAACAGTGTTTAACAGCATAAAACATTGTGATTACAATACACTAAAGCTTAAGAACCTATGGTCTAAGCTTTCGGTCTGCTCAAATAAATAGCGGCTCGATAAATTGGCAGCCAGGTTTTCCCTCTTCTTTTGTAGGGAACCCTGACAGCATGGGTAGATGTGGAGTAGGTCCACAGCACTCCACCAGTTTGCCCCCATCAGTGTTATTATATTTGCCAAATTTGACTACAAGGATGAACAACATATTTTGCTGACTAGTGTGCCCCGGGAGGGGGCCGTGTTTGACCCTCTGGGTCGCAGGCCGGCCCAGTAGGTCCACCCAGCTAATATAAGTACCACCCAGTTGGGTAACAGACAACTTCATCCAGAGCCAAGATACCCTCCGGGTGGTGGGCGCTCAAATACACGTTAGGGTCGGCACGGCCAGGGTCAACCTCAATTCCTGCTGGTTTGCCACCTAGCTCCTCTGATTGGCCACCTTCCCCCTGCTGGGAAATGACAGGGAACGCACACGGCTAGTAGCATCTGCCAGTCTCGGTGCTGAGATAGCAAGGCAAGCTCTGGAGCGCTAGGTAGAACAATTTATTGTGTAAGTGTCCACTTATTAGTTTTGTATGAAAACTTATCTCGTCCAACTTCTCCAGGAGTCGCGGGGACAGCATTGTCAGGAAGGTTTTATGGTACTCGAAATATCTGCAGGAAGTCTATAATAGCCTCCAGGCCATCCATGTGTGGTTAGATACCTCTCCAGAACGTACCTCTCCAGTGAGTGGTGCTTGCTGAGTGCCGTGGAGATGTGGACTAAGAGCAGTTCAGGGTTCCCGTTGGTTTTTAGTCATAGGACCACTGCACATGAGGATGGAGGCTGATCACATTGGGCAGAGGATGGTGATGGCAACGCCAGGCTGCCAGCTTGCTGAGAAATTGTATCTTATCACCAAGTAGATGTGTGCTGGGAGGCATACCAGTGAATAGGCAGGCGAGCATACCCCATAGGTGTATCTGTGGGCTTAAGTTATGTGTATATCTGGTCTTATGGCTGTGCAGAGCCATTCTCATTTGGCACACTGCCTGTGGCTTGTGTTCTTAGGCCGGTGTGTTTTTCTTCTCAAGGGGAAGAGATATGTTAGGTACCTGACTGCTTACACCGTGGCACATTAAGGTGGGCGCAAACCGGGAGATTTCCCCCTTTATGTCGCAACTGCTCACTTTGCTAGCAGTTAGTAGTCTGGGGGTTAACACCCGTAAGAAACTGAACAAGGGAAAGATTCCTGTAAGAAAGGAGGGATACATGGCAAGTACATAAGGACACACTTGCTTATGTCACATATTTCCTAGTTCATTGGATAGTTGAGCCTTTACACATCACAACGGGATCGTCACCAACGTGGTACAGGCGATGGGGTTCGTCTTGACAGGACATTGACACACACTTCATATAGACTGGTGCCTCTATAAAGGGATAAACGCTGGAAACACGGAAGGGGGTACGTCTGGCTCAGAACCCATCTTCACCAAGCCGCGGTGCGTCTAGTGTTGCCTGGTGTCTTTCAGGGACAGGCAAGTGCATTATCGGAACTGCATTAAGTTGCGAGGTCACGTGCAGTGAGGCATAGGGGTCCCAGCGGACCCATAATAGGAGGCTGCGGCAAAACATAAAATTGGGAATCGTAGATTCCAATAGTATCATTGTTTAATAATACGCAAGACTCGCTGCCCATGCGGGGTATGAATGTTCCAGCTTGAATTACAAGGTGACTAGAAGGTAAGCTGAATTCAGCTTTGAATTTGTGGAGGGCAATCCATTCCGAGGATAACGAAGTGAACCTGGTCTATAGCTGGATTGGGTACCTAGGGTCCACGCTGGCTAGCAGGTATGTGTGTATCGGTGATCGTGCTTTAGTTAAGCAACCCTGGTGGGCGGCGTATGTTGTCACTCCAAAAAAGGGTGCTGTGACTGCATTAGTGGGCGCAATACGAACATTCCCTCAAACCAGAGTGACACCATTATGGTGTTCGCCATGGTTAGCATTCAAAAAGGTCTGTGCAAATGGCTGGTCAACTTCAACAAAGTATGTGCACTCTGCCCCGTGGGCAGGTTACGGGTTGCTTCAGCTAAGCATAAATTTGCCCGCCCTGATAGCATAGTAGATAGGCTGGTTGTGGAAGCGGTCATCTAACAGGTGTGCTGCTGTCCCATAAATTGGGGAAACAGGTGTTAAGGCACATAAAGTGCTAGAAGGATAGCAACCACAGGTTGCAGGAGGTTGGAGCCTACATTAGCTTGAAGGGTATATAGCTGTGGTTAACAGTAGAGCTGCCTCCTGGGAGGCCATCACATTCCTACGGAAAGGTAAATAAGCCAGGGTCAAGCCCACCAAAGGGGCTTTGGCATCATCAGGCACGGGCTAATCCAGGCGAACACCAAAGGTTATTTTGACAAAGATGGGGGTGCACTTGTCACAGGTGGGCAGGGATATCTGTTCCTACTGGACATTAGCAAGGCCCTGGAATTAGCGGGTTGCAGGTGAGAAAATTGGCAATCTTGGTGGGGGGCCCTGTAGGCGACGGGGGCCACCTCCAGAGCTTTGGCGGAGTTACAGGGCGATCCGGAGGCAGAAGGGTACAGAAGGGTACAGAAGGGTACCTCTGCAGGAGCACAATAGGGGTGCCAGTGCCAAATCCCAGGAGTCCTCATGGCAGGTCCCTGGAAGAAATTCGTCGGCGCCCCGCTAGTCCTTAGGGCGGTTGTAAGCCTGAACAACCGGGGGCTTGCCTTGCAACACTCCGCCCTGAAAGGGGCGTGAGTAAGATGGTCCAGTGGTTCACGTAATCCTAGGGAAGGGGATCACACCATAATTCATAGCACTGATTGGGTTGGCCACAGTGCAATTTGGCTCATCAGGCGGGCAGGGCAGCGTAGGTTAGTCACCGCTGCCTGCCCTTGGATCGCCCGTAAGATAACCCACCATGTTGCATACTTTTGTATGGAATAAACCTGCAGCAATATTTTTCCAACCAAAAAATTGTGTTGTGTATTTATTTATTCCATCATGCATGCTTTTGGCATTGGGTGGGGAGTGTTGCCTATATAGGCACTATGCGGCTGCCCGCGGCTCACGCAGTGGGCCACCTAAAAGGGCGGCCCCCTTAGTGCCACTTAGGCACACCATTACCCCCCTAGTCTGGGGACCCGGGGAGGAGTCCCTCAGCCCGGCACGCGGGCCGCGTCATTTCCGGCGCACAGAGGGTTGGGGGAAGGTACTTATACCTTCCCCTGCCTTTCTGGCGCCCTCTTTGCGCCGGACATGCCGTCTCATGCCCTACCGCTTACCCGGCGTGTGGCTGGTGAGCATGGGTAGGTAGAACCTTGTAATGTTTTCTTTTTGTGTTGCAGGCGGAGTTACAGGGCGATCCGGAGGCAGAAGGGTACCTCTGCAGGAGCACAATAGGGGTGCCAGTGCCAAATCCCAGGAGTCCTCATGGCAGGTCCCTGGAAGAAATTCGTCGGCGCCCCGCTAGTCCTTAGGGCGGTTGTAAGCCTGAACAACCGGGGGCTTGCCTTGCAACGCTCTGCCCTGAAAGGGGCGTGAGTAAGATGGCCCAGTGGTTCACGTGATCCTAGGGAATGGGATCACTCCATAATTCATAGCACTGATTGGGTTCGCCACATTGCATTTTTGGCTCATCAGGCGGACAGGGCAGCATAGGTTAGTCACCGCTGCCTGCCCTTGGATCGTCCGTAAGATAACCCACCATATTGCATACTTTTGTATAGAATAAACCTGCAGCAATATTTTCCCAACCAAAAAATTGTGTTGTGTATTTATTTATTCCATCATGCATGCTTTTGGCATTGGGTAGGGAATGTTGCCTATATAGGCACTATGATCTCCTGTCCCCTAAAACAACCTTGCTCAGAGCGTCCTTAGGGCATTTGCTCTGTCTAGCCCTGTTGAAGCCCGAGAAGGGCCAGAACGCCAAGATCTCTGCGTGATCTTTTCTAGAACTAATTCACCGACCCACAATCGACTAACACTCCCGGTACACTTCACCACTAGACTTGTAAAGAATGTTTTTTTAACAGGATGTGTTACTTAAACATGGAGTAAGGTCCAGTAATTACCACTCAGGTACAACAAATAGTGTCTTTAATGTACATAATCTGTAAAGGTAGACTGCCTTAGGCGTTATAAGACAGGAGTCAGTCTCTATCATTGTTATGGGGTAACTACACCACCCAGTACCAATGTGCACATTTGTAACTACTACCACCGAGTACCAATGTGCACATTTGTAACTACTACCACCCAGTACCAATGTGCACATTTGTAACTACTACCACCCAGTACCAATGTGCACATTTGTAACTACTACCACCCAGTACCAATGTGCACATTTGTAACTACTACCACCCAGTACCAATGTGCACATTTGTAACTACTACCACCCAGTACCAATGTGCACATTTGTAACTACTACCACCCAGTACCAATGTGCACATTTGTAACTACTACCACCCAGTACCAATGTGCACATTTGTAACTACTACCACCAGTACCAATGTGCACATTTGTAACTACTACCACCCAGTACCAATGTGCACATTTGTAACTACTACCACCCAGTACCAATGTGCACATTTGTAACTACTACCACCCAGTACCAATGTGCACATTTGTAACTACTACCACCCAGTACCAATGTGCACATTTGTAACTACTACCACCCAGTACCAATGTGCACATTTGTAACTACTACCACCCAGTACCAATGTGCACATTTGTAACTACTACCACCCAGTACCAATGTGCACATTTGTAACTACTACCACCCAGTACCAATGTGCACATTTGTAACTACTACCACCCAGTACCAATGTGCACATTTGTAACTACTACCACCCAGTACCAATGTGCACATTTGTAACTACTACCACCCAGTACCAATGTGCACATTTGTAACTACTACCACCCAGTACCAATGTGCACATTTGTAACTACTACCACCCAGTACCAATGTGCACATTTGTAACTACTACCACCCAGTACCAATGTGCACATTTGTAACTACTACCACCGAGTACCAATGTGCACATTTGTAACTACTACCACCCAGTACCAATGTGCACATTTGTAACTACTACCACCCAGTACCAATGTGCACATTTGTAACTACTACCACCCAGTACCAATGTGCACATTTGTAACTACTACCACCCAGTACCAATGTGCACATTTGTAACTACTACCACCCAGTACCAATGTGCACATTTGTAACTACTACCACCCAGTACCAATGTGCACATTTGTAACTACTACCACCCAGTACCAATGTGCACATTTGTAACTGCTAAGTAACTAGTACCCCCAGTACCTGCATGTGACTTTCAACAATCTAACTGCTACCATCCAGTACCGTTATCTAAATGCTCACCCCAGTTTACCCACACCAGTCGCTCCTCTGACGTACTCTTCACACAAAGCAGAGATGGTGCCTGTACACCCTACTTGTACTTAAAAATGCTGTTTCCACCGGCCCTGTCCATTCTCCTGATACACCACAACCCTGAGGGTCTTTACATTCTCAGCAGCCACTACTCTGTAGAGCTACTCTTCCTCTTCTGCTACTCCACATCACCTCAGACACAATCGCCCCCCCTCCCGCCCCCCCCATTGAACCGCACACCCAGCAAATGACCTCTCCAACCAGACGGAGCACTGAGTACACTGGCCTCAGCCCCAGGGAGCTCAGTGCCTCTTTGTGACTAGGGTACACCTACTCCATCTGTAACAACACAACCTTCATCCCTGATCACGTGTACTCACACCGTGCCACACTACAGTCAGTGAGACTTGCATCCGCCCGCAAGACTCCGCCACACAAGCAGCCGTAAACACAAACCAGGCCAGTTTACTCAAATACGTGAATGAACCAGGGACTGATGGGATGGGCAGGTGAGCGAGTATGCAAGTAGCAGCACGACTGAACTAGTGTAGAGACGAGCACATCACAATGCCACAATTTTCACCAGCGTTAACACGGTGGCATCTTCCGGACACAACTATGATAAAGACACCAATTCGAATCTGGGAGGCAGGATTCGGCCAATCATAAGGTGTGACTGGAACACCCCCATTGCATCGAATTATGAAGTCAGTCAACAATCGTCAACAGTGCTTTAAATGAGTGGGTACCCTCCGATACTACGTGCTTGCATTTCTTTAATTTGAAAGGGACAGAACCGTCGTTTCTCAGCATTGGTGCAGTACATTCAAGGGAGAGTACCGGCACTTCTCAGCACTAGTGCAGTGCATTTAAAGGGAGAGTACCGGCACTTCTCAGCACTGGTGCAGTGCATTTAAAGGGAGAGTACCAGCACTTCTCAGCATTGGTGCAGTACATCCAAGGGAGAGTACCGGCACTTCTCAGCACTAGTGCAGTGCATTTAAAGGGAGAGTACCGGCACTTCTCAGCACTGGTGCAGTGTATTTAAAGGGAGAGTACCGGCACTTCTCAGCACTGGTGCAGTACATTTAAGGGAGAGTACAGGCACTTCTCAGCACTGGTGCAGTACATTCAAGGGAGAGTACCGCCACTTATCAGCACTGGTGCAGTACATTTAAAGGGAGAGTACCGGCACTTCTCAGCATTGGTGCAGTACATCAAAGGTAGAGTACCGGCACTTCTCAGCACTGGTGCAGTACTTTAAAGGGAGAGTACCTGCACTTCTCAGCACTGGTGCAGTACATTAAAGGGAGAGTACTGACACTTCTCAGCACTGGTGCAGTACATTCAAGGGAGAGTACCGGCACTTCTCAGCACTGGTGCTGTACATTAAAGGGAGAGTACCAGCACTTCTCAGCACTGATGCTGTACATTAAAGGGAGAGTTCCGGCACTTATCAGCATTGGTGCAGTACATTTAAGGGAGCGTACCAGCACTTCTCAGCACTGGTGCAGTACATTAAAGGGAGAGTTCCGGCACTTATCAGCATTGGTGCAGTACATTTAAGGGAGAGTACCAGCACTTTTCAGCACTGGTGCAGTACATTAAAGGTAGAGTATTGCCACTAATCAGCATTGGTGCAGTACTTTTAAGGGAGACTACCGGCACTTCTCAGCACTGGTGCAGTACAGGTAAAGGGAGAGTACCAGCACTTCTCAGCACTGGTGCAGTACATTAAAGGGAGAGTACCAGCACTTCTCAGCACTGCTGCAATACATTTAAAGGGAGAGTACCGGCACTTCTCAGCACTGGTGCAGTACATTAAAGGGAGAGTTCCGGCACTTCTCAGCACTGGTGCAGTACATTAAAGGGAGAGTACCGGCACTTCTCAGCACTGGTGCAGTACATTAAAGGGAGAGTACCAGCACTTCTCAGCACTGGTGCTGTACATTAAAGGGAGAGTACCGTCACTTCTCAGCACTGGTGCAGTACATTAAAGGGAGAGTTCCGGCACTTCTCAGCATTTTTCCCTGTTGTGCCACTGTTATTGTGCCCATCTGTGTCTTGCTCTAATTCCACCACTGTTTTTATTTTCTCGTGCCTGCCTGTTCCTTTCGCCTTTTGCCGCTGCTGCCCCTGTGGCCCCTCCCTCCCAGAATTCCCCCTGGAATTCCCCTCCGGAATTCCCCCGCTCCCGCCTCCCAGCCTCTCCTCCCTCCCACCTCCCCTACTTAATGGCGGCCGCTGTGCGGTCGCGCCGCTGGCGCGCCACCGGCGCGCCAAAGGCAAGCCCGTCTGAGCCCATCCGCGACCCGACCGCGGCCAGCGCCAGGAACCCTGGACCTCCCACTACCCATCACTACGACACCACCACCCTCCTCGCACTCAACCCTGGAAGACTTAGAGAATGCCAACAGGCCTCGCCGAACACGACCCACGGCTAGTTCTCCTGCCTCCACTGCCGCCAGACCCTCACCGCCACCCCGGCCCCCAACACCGCAGACGCCAGCACCGGGGACACCCTAAAATGCATCCTCCTCAACGTACGCTCCGTACACAAACACGCCATGGAAATCTGGAACCTACTCGACTCTCTCTCGCCCGACATCGCCTTCTTCACAGACCTGGACCAACGTATCCTCCGCCCCCGACATCAGCACCGCCATCCCAGACGGATACAAGATCCAGAGGAAAGACCGCCCCAACCACCCAGGAGGGGGGCCTTGCCATCACCCACAAGAGCACCCTCCGCCTCACCACCTCCAGCGAAACCTTCCCCTCCGCCGAACACCTGCACTTCCAGATCCAGACCACCCCCAAAGCCACACTCCGAGGAACCCTCATCTACAGACCCCCCGGCCCCCGAACACCCTTTGCCACCACCATCACCGACTTCATCGCACCCCACACCATCGCCTCAGCAAACTACATACTCATTGGAGACCTGAACTTCCACCTCGACAACCCCAGCGACCCCAACTCCACTATCCTTCGTGACAACCTCACCAGCATCGGACTTAAACAACTCGTCAACACACCGACACACAGAGTAGGACACACCCTTGACCCCATCTTCGCGGCAGGAAACAGCATCCAATTCAGCCGCCATGGACCGACCACCACTGCGTACACTTCGCCATCAACAAACCCAAGGCACCCAAACCAGCCCCACACCCACCTCGAAGGAACTGGAGCAAGGTTACCAACGAGCAACTTAACTCCACCCTCACCCAAGACAACCACACCTGGGCACCCAACGCAAACAACGCAGCCAGAGAACTCCATACCTGGATCTTCAACTGCCCAGACGAGCTCGCCCGCTACGCAACCCCGACAGACAACGCCCCAGTAAAGCCGCCTGGTTCACCACCGCGCTCCAAGAAGCCAGACGCACCTGCAGACGCCTGGAGAAGAACTGGAGAAACACCAAGACAACCGAAATCCACACCACCTACAAGGACGCCATGACGGACTACCATAACCAGATCAGAGCCACCAAGAGGAACTTCATCCACAACAAAATCCTGGCCAACTCCACCAACTCCAAGGAACTTTTCAGTGTCATTCAGGAATTCACCAACCCACGCAGCGAAGCCACAGACATCACACCATCCCAAGACCTCTGCGACAAGCTTGGAACCTATTTCCACCTCAAGATCAAAAACCTCTACGACAACTTCATCGACCATCCACCAGGCGCCACAGACAGCCCCCCGCCCCCCAGAAACACCAGCCAGCCCACCATCTCCAACTGGACACCGATCACAGCCGAAGACACCGCCTCGACCATGAAAAGCATCCACTCGGGGGCCCCCACCGACCCCTGCCCCCCTCACATCCACAACAGAGCCGCGGCCGCCATCGCACCCGAACTACAATGCACCATCAACACCACCTTCAAAACAGGCACCTGTCCAGACGACTGGAAGCGTGCAGAAGTCAGACCCCTGCTCAAGAAGCCCACAGCTGACCCCACCGACCTCAAGAACTATCGGCCCATCTTGCTCCTCCCCTTCGCAGCCAAAGTTGCAGAGGAAAAAACAGTCAACAGGAAACTGACACAATTCATTGAAGAGAACGCCGTCCTCGACCCGTCCCAATCCGGATTCTGAAGCAACCACAGCACAGAGACCGCCCTACTCGCCGCCACAGACAACATCCGCACCCTCCTGGACCAAGGCCACTCCGCAGCCCTCATCCTACTCGACCTATCAGCGGCCTTCGACACCGTCTCCCACCGCACACTAGTCGCCAGACTACACAACGCAGGCATACAAGGAACAGCCCTGGACTGGATCCGGTCATTCCTCACCGGAAGAAGCCAAAGGATCAGACTCCCACCCTTCCTCTCCGACCCCACGAAAATCACCTGCGGAGTCCCACAGGGTTCATCACTGAGCCCCACCCTCTTCAACATCTACATGGCCCCCCTCGCAGCCATCGTCCGACAACACGGCCTCAACATTGTATCCTACGCCGACGACACCCAGCTCATCCTCTCCCTCACCAAAGACCCCGCCACTGTCAAACTCAACTTCCAGAAAGGAATGCAAGACGTCGCAGTCTGGATGACCAACAGCTGCCTGAAGCTCAACGCCGAGAAGACAGAAGTCCTCGTCCTCTGTACCACCCCTTCTGCATGGGACAGCACCTGGTGGCCGACCGCCCTTGGAAGCCCACCTACCCCCGCAGACCACGCCAAGAACCTCGGCATCGTACTCGGCTCATCACTCACCATGAACCGACAGGTCAACGCCGTCACCTCCAGCTGCTTCAACACCCTCCGCATCCTCCGCAAGACCTTCAAGTGGATCCCCCTGAGTCAAGGAAGACAGTCACCCACGCACTCATCACCAGCAGACTGGACTATGGAAACGCACTCTACGCCGGCATCAACAAGTCCCTACTCCACAAACTCCAAACAATACAGAACACCGCCGCCAGACTCGTCCTCGGCATCCCCGACACGAACACATCAGCCAACACCTACGAAGTCTCCACTGGCTCCCCGTGGAGAAAAGAGTCACTTTCAAAATCCTCACTCACGCCTACAAATGCCTACACAACAACAGACCCAAATACCTCAACGACAGAATCAACTTCCACGTACCCAAAAGAAACCTCCGATCTTCCAACCTCGCACTGGCCAAAACCCCACGCATCCACAGAGCCAGAGCAGGCAGAAGATCCTTCTCTCACATTGCAGCCAAGACCTGGAATGAGCTACCGGCAGATATCAGACGAGCCCCCTCCCTGAACACCTTCAGGAAGACCCTCAAGACCTGGCTCTTTGGCTAAACAGATCTGCGGACCCTCCCCCCTCAGCGCCTTGAGACCCTCACGGGTGAGTAGCGCGCTTACAATTCCCGGATTGATTGATTGATTGATAGGTGCAGTACATTAAAGGGAGAGTACCAGCACTTCTCAGCACTGGTGCAGTACATTAAAGGGAGAGTACCAGCACTTCTCAGCACTGGTGCAGTACATTAAAGGGAGAGTACCAGCACTTCTCAGCATTGGTGCAGTACATTAAAGGGAGAGTACCAGCACTTCTCAGCACTGGTGCAGTACATTTAAGTGAGAGGACCAGTACTTCTCAGCACTGGTGCAGTACAATTGAAGGGAGAGTACCGTCACTTCACCAGTGCAGTACATTTTAAGTGAGAGCACCAGTACTTCTCAGCACTGGTGCAGTACAATTGAAGGGAGAGTACCAGCATTTCTCAGCATTCGTGCAGTACATTAAAGGTAGAGTATTGGCACTTCTCAGCATTGGTGCAGTACATTAAAGGGAGAGTACTGGCACTTCTCAGCACTGGTGCAGTATATTGAAAGGGAGAGTACTGGCACTTCTCAGCATTGGTGCAGTACATTAAAGGGAGAGTACTGGCACTTCTCAGCACTGGTGCAGTACATTTAAAGGGAGAGTACCAGCACTTCTCAGCACTGATGCAGTAAATTAAAGGGACAGTACCGGCACCTTTCAGCACTGGTGACGTACATTTTGAGTGAGAGCACTGGTACTTCTCAGCACTGGTGCAGTACATTTAAGAGAGAGTACCGGCACTTCTCAGCACTGGTGCAGTACATTTAAAGGGAGAGTACCTGCACTTCTCAGCACTGATGCAGTAAATTAAAGGGAGAGTACCAGCACTTCTCAGCACTGGTACAGTACATTTTAAGGCAGAGCACCAATACTTCTCAGCATTGGTGCAGTACATTTAAAAGGAGAGTACCGTCACTTCTCAGCACTGGTGCAGAACATTTTAAGGCAGAGCACCGATCCTTCTCAGCAATGGTGCAGTACATTTTAAGGCAGAGCACCGATCCTTCTCAGCAATGGTGCAGTACATTTAAAAGGAGAGTACCAGCACTTCTCAGCATTGGTGCAGTACATTTAAAGGGAGAGCACCGGCACTTCTCAGCACTGGTGCAGTACATTTAAAGACAGAGTACTGGCACTTCTAAGCACTGGTGCAGTACATTTAAAGGGAGAGCACTTCGCACTTCTCAGCACTGGTGCAGTACATTTAAAGAGAGAGTACCAGCACTTCTCAGCACTGGTGCAGTACATTTAAAGGGAGAGTACCGGCACATCTCAGCACTGGTGCAGGATATTTAAAGAGAGAGTACCGGCACTTCTCAGCACTGGTGCAGTACATTTCAAGGGAGAGTACCGGCACTTCTCAGCACTGGTGCTGGACAATAAAGGGAGAGTACCGGCACTTCTCAGCATTGGTGCAGGACAATAAAGGGAGAGTACCGGTACTTCTCAGCACTGGTGCAGTACATTAAAGGGTAAGCACCGGCACTTCTCAGCACTGGTGCAGTACATTAAAGGGAGAGCGCTGGCACTTCTCAGCACTGGTGCAGTACATTTAAAGGGAGCGCGCTGGCACTTCTCAGCACTGCTGCAGTACATTTAAAGGGAGAGTACCAGCACTTCTCAGCACTGGTGCAGTACATTTAAAGAGAGAGTACCAGCACATCTCAGCACTGGTGCAGGACATTTAAAGAGAGAGTACTGGCACTTCTCAGCACTGGTGCAGTACATTTCAAGGGAGAGTACCGGCACTTCTCAGCACTGGTGCAGTACATTTAAAGAGAGAGTACCAGCACATCTCAGCACTGGTGCAGGACATTTAAAGAGAGAGTACTGGCACTTCTCAGCACTGGTGCAGTACATTTCAAGGGAGAGTACCGGCACTTCTCAGCATTGGTGCAGGACAATAAAGGGAGAGTAGCAGCACTTCTCAGCACTGGTGCAGTACATTTAAAGGGAGAGTACCGGCACATCTCAGCACTGTTGCAGGACATTTAAAGAGAGAATACCGGCACTTCTCAGCACTGGTGCAGTCAATTTCAAGGGAGAGTACCGGCACTTCTCAGCATTGGTGCAGGACAATAAAGGGAGAGTACCGGCACTTCTAAGCACTGGTGCAGTACATTTAAAGAGAGAGTACCAGCACTTCTCAGCACTGGTGCAGTACATTTAAATGGAGAGTACCGGCACATCTCAGCACTGGTGCAGGACATTTAAAGGGAGAGTACCGGCACTTCTCAGCACTGGTGCAGTACATTAAAGGGAGAGTACCAGCACTTCTCAGCATTGGTGCAGTACATTAAAGGGAGAGTACTGGCACTTCTCAGCACTGGTGCAGTAAATTAAAGGGAGAGCACCGGCACTTCTCAGCACTGGTGCAGTACATTTAAAGGGAGAGTACCGGCACATCTCAGCACTGGCACAGTACATTTAAAGGGAGAGTACCAGCACTTCTCAGCACTGGTGCAGTACATTTAAAGGGTAAGCACCGGCACTTCTCAGCACTGGTGCAGTACATTAAAGGGAGAGCGCTGGCACTTCTCAGCACTGGTGCAGTACATTTAAAGGGAGCGCGCTGGCACTTCTCAGCACTGCTGCAGTACATTTAAAGGGAGAGTACCAGCACTTCTCAGCACTGCTGCAGTACATTTAAAGGGAGAGTACCAGCACTTCTCAGCACTGGTGCAGTACATTTAAAGAGAGAGTACTGGCACTTCTCAGCACTGGTGCAGTACATTTCAAGGGAGAGTACCAGCACTTGTCAGCATTGGTGCAGGACATTAAAGGGAGAGTAGCGGCACATCTCAGTTCTGGTGCAGTACATTTAAATGGAGAGCACCGGCACTTCTCAGCACTGGTGCAGTACATTAAAGGGAGAGTACAGGCACTTCTCAGCACTGGTGCAGTACATTAAAGGGAGAGTACTGGCACTTTTCAGAATTGGTGCAGGACATTAAAGGGAGAGTACTGGCACTTCTCAGCACTGGTGCAGTAAATTAAAGGGAGAGCACCGGCACTTCTCAGCACTGGTGCAGTACATTTAAAGGGAGAGTACCGGCACATCTCAGCACTGGTGCAGTACATTTAAAGGGAGAGTACCAGCACTTCTCAGCACTGGTGCAGTACATTTAAAGGGAGAGTACCAGCACTTCTCAGCACTGGTGCAGTACATTAAAGGGAGAGTACCACCACTTCTCAGCATTGGTGCAGTACATTAAAGGGAGAGTACTGGCACTTCTCAGCACTGGTGCAGTAAATTAAAGGGAGAGCACCGGCACTTCTCAGCACTGGTGCAGTACATTTAAAGGGAGAGTACCAGCACTTCTCAGCACTGGTGCAGTACATTTAAAGGGAGAGTACCGGCACTTCTCAGCATTGGTGCAGTACATTAAAGGGAGAGTACCAGCACTTCTCAGCATTGGTGCAGTACATTAAAGGGAGAGTACTGGCACTTCTCAGCACTGGTGCAGTACATTAAAGGGAGAGCACCGACACTTTTCAGCACTGGTGCAGTACATTTAAAGAGAGAGTACCAGCACTTTTCAGCACTGGTGCAGTACATTAAAGGGAGAGTACCGGCACATCTCAGCACTGGTGCAGTACATTTTAAGGGAGAGTACCAGCACTTCTCAGCATTGGTGCAGTACATTAAAGGGAGAGTACCAGCACTTCTCAGCATAGGTGCAGTACATTAAAGGGAGAGTACCGGCCCTTCTCAGCATTGGTGCAGTACATTAAAGGGAGAGTACCAGCACTTCTCAGTTCTGGTGCAGTACTTTAAAGGGAGAGTACCAGCACTTCTCAGCACTGGTGCAGTACATTTCAAGGGAGAGTACCGGCACTTCTCAGCATTGGTGCAGGACAATAAAGGGAGAGTACCGGCACTTCTAAGCACTGGTGCAGTACATTTAAAGAGAGAGTACCAGCACTTCTCAGCACTGGTGCATGACATTTAAATGGAGAGTACCGGCACATCTCAGCACTGGTGCAGGACATTTAAAGGAGAGTACCGGCACTTGTCAGCATTGGTGCAGGACATTAAAGGGAGAGTAGCGGCACATCTCAGTTCTGGTGCAGTACATTTAAATGGAGAGCACCGGCACTTCTCAGCACTGGTGCAGTACATTAAAGGGAGAGTACTGGCACTTTTCAGAATTGGTGCAGGACATTAAAGGGAGAGTACTGGCACTTTTCAGAATTGGTGCAGGACATTAAAGGGAGAGTACTGGCACTTCTCAGCACTGGTGCAGTAAATTAAAGGGAGAGCACCGGCACTTCTCAGCACTGGTGCAGTACATTTAAAGGGAGAGTACCGGCACATCTCAGCACTGGTGCAGTACATTTAAAGGGAGAGTACCAGCACTTCTCAGCACTGGTGCAGTACATTTAAAGGGAGAGTACCGGCACTTCTCAGCACTGGTGCAGTACATTAAAGGGAGAGTACCAGCACTTCTCAGCATTGGTGCAGTACATTAAAGGGAGAGTACTGGCACTTCTCAGCACTGGTGCAGTAAATTAAATGGAGAGCACCGGCACTTCTCAGCACTGGTGCAGTACATTTAAAGGGAGAGTACCGGCACATCTCAGCACTGGCGCAGTACATTTAAAGGGAGAGTACCAGCACTTCTCAGCACTGGTGCAGTACATTTAAAGGGAGAGTACCGGCACTTCTCAGCATTGGTGCAGTACATTAAAGGGAGAGTACCAGCACTTCTCAGCATTGGTGCAGTACATTAAAGGGAGAGTACTGGCACTTCTCAGCACTGGTGCAGTACATTAAAGGGAGAGCACTGGCACTTCTCAGCACTGGTGCAGTACATTTAAAGAGAGAGTACCAGCACTTTTCAGCACTGGTGCAGGACATTTAAAGGGAGAGTACCGGCACTTCTCAGCACTGGTGCAGTACATTTAAAGGGAGAGTACTGGCACTTCTCAGCACTGGTGCAGTACATTAAAGGGAGAGCACCGGCACTTCTCAGCACTGGTGCAGTACATTTAAAGAGAGAGTACCAGCACTTCTCAGCACTGGTGCAGTACATTAAAGGGAGAGTACCGGCCCTTCTCAGCATTGGTGCAGTACATTAAAGGGAGAGTACCAGCACTTCTCAGCACTGGTGCAGTACATTAAAGGGAGAGTACCGGCATTTCTCAGTATTGGTGCAGTACATTAAAGGGAGAGTAGCGGCACATCTCAGTTCTGGTGCAGTACACTTAAAGGGAGAGCACCGGCACTTCTCAGGAACAAACAGACCATACAATAGCACTACAATAACACTGATGATTATCAATATTATTATCGAATAATAACAAAAATAAGTTGCAATAATACTGAGCGTAATTCCTACTACTGCTACTACTAATAATAATCATAACAATTATTATTATCATCATAAAAATGATCATTTATTTAGTTTTTGCTATTATTCGATAATAATAATGATCATCATTCGTGTTCTTGTTATCTGCATCCTCGTGGTCATCATCATTATTAGAATCACACTATCCATATTCATTGTTTTTAGTATTATTAGCAGTATTTTCGCTGTGACGGTAACTCCAATAACTACATAATAAATATTGCTCTTTCAGATCGGTAGCAATGCTGGTATTATTCTAATCCTAAATGCACGCATTTGTGTTGTTGTTGCTGTTATAGTTAATGGGGATTGGCTGTTTTGTTGGCATTAGATTACTATTGTGGTTGTTGCTGTGGTGTTAGTATTATATTACTATTGTGGTTGTTGCTGTGGTGTTAGTATTAGATTACTATTGTGGTTGTTGTGGTGGTGTTAGTATTAGATTACTATTGTGGTTGTTGCTGTGGTGTTAGTATTTGATTTGTATTGTGGTTGTTGCTGTGGTGTTAGTATTAGATTAGTATTGTGGTTGTTGCTGTAATGTTAGTATTATATTACTATTGTGGTTGTTGCTGTGGTGTTAGTATTAGATTACTATTGGGGTTGTTGCTGTGGTGTTAATATTAGATTACTATTGTGGTTGTTGCTGTGGTGTTAATATTAGATTACTTCTGTGGTTGTTGCTGTTGTGTTAGTATTATGTTAGTTTTGTGGTTGTTGCTGTGGTGTCAGTATTAGATTGGCATTGTGGTTGTTGAGGTGGTGTTAGTATTAGATTACTATTGTGGTTGTTGCTGTCTTGTTAGTATTAGATTACTATTGTGGTTGTTTCAGTGGTGTTAGTATTAGATTACTACTATGGTTGTGCTGTGGTGTTAGTACTAGATTACTATTGTGGTTGTTGCTGTGGTGTTAGTATTGTATTACGATTGTGATTGTTGTGGTCGTGTTAGTATTAGATTAGTATTGTGGTTGTTGCTGTGGATTTAGTATTATATCACTATTGTGGTTGTTGAGGTGGTGTTAGTATTATATTACTATTGTGGTTGTTGCTGTGGTGTTAGTATTAGATTACTATTGTAGTTGTTGTGGTGGTGTTAGTATTAGATTACTATTGTGGTTGTTGCTGTGGTGTTAGTATTTGATTTGTATTGTGGTTGTTGCTGTGGTGTTAGTATTAGATTAGTATTGTGGTTGTTGCTGTAATGTTAGTATTATATTACTATTGTGGTTGTTGCTGTGGTGTTAGTATTAGATTACTATTGGGGTTGTTGCTGTGGTGTTAATATTAGATTACTATTGTGGTTGTTGCTGTGGTGTTAATATTAGATTGCTTCTGTGGTTGTTGCTGTTGTGTTAGTATTATGTTAGTTTTGTGGTTGTTGCTGTGGTGTCAGTATTAGATTGGCATTGTGGTTGTTGAGGTGGTGTTAGTATTAGATTACTATTGTGGTTGTTGCTGTCTTGTTAGTATTAGATTACTATTGTGGTTGTTTCAGTGGTGTTAGTATTAGATTACTACTATGGTTGTGCTGTGGTGTTAGTACTAGATTACTATTGTGGTTGTTGCTGTGGTGTTAGTATTGTATTACGATTGTGATTGTTGTGGTCGTGTTAGTATTAGATTAGTATTGTGGTTGTTGCTGTGGATTTAGTATTTCATTAGTATTGTGGTTGTTGCTGTGGTGTTTGTATTCAATTAGTATTGTGGTTGTTGTTGTGATGTTAGTATTATATTACTATTGTGGTTGTTGCTGTGGTGTAAGTATTATATTAGTGTTGTGGTTGTTGCAGTGGTGTTAATATTAGATTACTACTGTGGTTGTTGCTGTGGTTTTAGTATTAGATTACTATTGTGGTTGTTGCAGTGGTGTTAGTATTAGATTACTAATGTGGTTGTTGCGGTGGTGTTAGTATTAAATTATTATTGTGGTTGTTGCTGTGGTGTTAGTATTATATTACTATTCTGGTTGTTGCGGTGGTGTTAGTATTAGATTACTATTGTGATTGTTGCTGTGGTGTTAGTATTAGATTGCTATTGTGGTTGTTGCGGTGGTGTTAGTATTAGATTACTATTGTAGTTGTTGCTGTGGTGTTAGCATTATATTACGATTGTGGTTGTTGCGGTGGTGTTAGCATTAGATTACTATTGTGGTTGTTGCTGTGGTGTTAGTATTAGATTACTATTGTAGTTGTTGTGGTGGTGTTAGTATTAGATTACTATTGTGGTTGTTGCTGTGGTGTTAGTATTTGATTTGTATTGTGGTTGTTGCTGTGGTGTTAGTATTAGATTAGTATTGTGGTTGTTGCTGTAATGTTAGTATTATATTACTATTGTGGTTGTTGCTGTGGTGTTAGTATTAGATTACTATTGGGGTTGTTGCTGTGGTGTTAATATTAGATTACTATTGTGGTTGTTGCTGTGGTGTTAATATTAGATTGCTTCTGTGGTTGTTGCTGTTGTGTTAGTATTATGTTAGTTTTGTGGTTGTTGCTGTGGTGTCAGTATTAGATTGGCATTGTGGTTGTTGAGGTGGTGTTAGTATTAGATTACTATTGTGGTTGTTGCTGTCTTGTTAGTATTAGATTACTATTGTGGTTGTTTCAGTGGTGTTAGTATTAGATTACTACTATGGTTGTGCTGTGGTGTTAGTACTAGATTACTATTGTGGTTGTTGCTGTGGTGTTAGTATTGTATTACGATTGTGATTGTTGTGGTCGTGTTAGTATTAGATTAGTATTGTGGTTGTTGCTGTGGATTTAGTATTTCATTAGTATTGTGGTTGTTGCTGTGGTGTTTGTATTCAATTAGTATTGTGGTTGTTGTTGTGATGTTAGTATTATATTACTATTGTGGTTGTTGCTGTGGTGTAAGTATTATATTAGTGTTGTGGTTGTTGCAGTGGTGTTAATATTAGATTACTACTGTGGTTGTTGCTGTGGTTTTAGTATTAGATTACTATTGTGGTTGTTGCAGTGGTGTTAGTATTAGATTACTAATGTGGTTGTTGCGGTGGTGTTAGTATTAAATTATTATTGTGGTTGTTGCTGTGGTGTTAGTATTATATTACTATTCTGGTTGTTGCGGTGGTGTTAGTATTAGATTACTATTATGATTGTTGCTGTGGTGTTAGTATTAGATTGCTATTGTGGTTGTTGCGGTGGTGTTAGTATTAGATTACTATTGTAGTTGTTGCTGTGGTGTTAGCATTATATTACGATTGTGGTTGTTGCGGTGGTGTTAGCATTAGATTACTATTGTGGTTGTTGCAGTGATGTTAGTATTATATTAGTATTGTGGTTGTTGCAGTGATGTTAGTATTATATTAGTATTGTGGTTGTTGCTGTGGTGTTAGTATTAGATTACTATTGTGGTTGTTGCGGTGGTGTTAGTATTATATTACTATTGTGGTTGTTGCTGTGGTGTTAGTATTAGATTACTATTGTGGTTGTTGCTGTGGTGTTAGTATTATATTACTATTGTTGTTGTTGCTGTGGTGTTAGTATTAGATTACTATTGTGGTTGTTGTGGTGGTGTTAGTATTAGATTACTATTGTGGTTGTTGCTGTTGTGTTAGTATTAGATTACTATTGTGGTTGTTGCGGTGGTGTTAGTATTAGATTATTATTGTGGTTGTTGCTGTGATATTAGTATTATATTACTATTGTGGTTGTTGCGGTCGTGTTAGTATTAGATTACTATTGTGGTTGTTGCTGTGGAGTTAGTATTAGATTACTATTGTGGTTGTTGCGGTGGTGTTAGTATTAGACTACTATTGTGGTTGTTGCTGTGGTGTTAGCATTATATTACGATTGTGGTTGTTGTGGTGGTATTAGTATTATATTACTATTGTGGTTGTTGCTGTGGTGTTAGCATTAGATTAGTGTTGTGGCTCTTGCTGTGGTGTTGGTATTAGTTTACTATTGTGGTTGTTGCTGTGGTTTTAGCATTAGATTACTATTGTGGTTGTTGCTGTGGTGTTAGCATTAGATTAGTATTGTGGTTGTTGCGGTGGTGTTAGTATTAGATTACTATTGTGGTTGTTGCTGTGGTGCTAGTATTAGATTACTATTGTGGTTGTTGCTGTGGTGTTAGTATTAAATTACTATTGTGGTTGTTGCTGTGGTGTTAGTATTAGATTACTATTGTGGTTGTTGCTGTGGTGTTAGAATTAACGTGCTCTCGTTCGGACGGAAATGTAGCTACGGCTAGGGGATTGTCTCGGAGCCACGGAGCTAGAGTAGATCAAATCAATCAATCAATCAATCAATCAATCGACCAATCAATCAATCATTCAATCAATCAATCAGTCAATGAATCACTCAATCTTTCAATCAATGTAATATTCTTATTATAAACACTTGTTTTTCAATAATAATGATAATACCAACAACAATTAAAAAAATAATAATAATACCAATAATAATAACAACAATAATAATAAAAAGAATAGCATCAATAACTACAATAATAATAATAACACTATGAATAATAACAATAATAATAACAATAATAATAACCACTGCTGTTGCTATTTCTGTTGTTATTTGGGGTAAGAGAACTGAGTACTTTAAAACATCTGGGGCCTGCAGTTTGACTTCTAAAGCGAAAACCTTGTACCGAGTACCTTGGTCCATTCATTTCAAAGTCTTCTTTCTATGTCTTTGCCTGCTCTCTTGCAGACTTCCTGTGTAAACAGGGACCTTGGGAAGTTCATCCAGTTCGTGGACACCGAGTGCAGGGAGCAGGAAGCACATTGGGTATTCCAAGAAACATAAATTTAGTGGAGGGCCCAGAGCGGAAGGTGTGCAATGACAGTGAGGAAGCGGTGTGGCTCCAGGGAGGCTGTGGATAGGAGGGGGAGGAAGTATGTCCAAGAGCCTGCAGGAGTCACGGCAGGGTCAGAGTCGCATGAGAGCACGCCACCTGAACCTTCCTGCCAGGCTGGCACGCGAGTTAAACTGTTGTTAGCCTAGCAGGGTGATGCCAAGTGTGTCATTGGACAACCGCCCACATACTTCCACCCAATCCCCGTCGTCACTGAAGCGGGAAAAGTAGAAAAACAGGAAGCACACCTCTGGCAGAAAAAAGATAGGGATGGAGACCAGGAGGCCACCATCCAGCGAGGGCTGGGATGGAGATATGGGGACTGCCACCCTGCAAGGGCCCGGATGGAGGCACGGACGTGGTCCCCCTGCGAAGGCCTGGATGGTGGCACGTGCACGGCCACCCTGCGAAGGCCCGGACTGAGTCCCGGGCATGGCCACACTGCGAGGGCCCGGACGAAGGCCAGGGCGCGGCCACTCTACGAGGGCCTGGACTGAGTCCAGAGCACAGCCATGCTGCAAGGGCCTGGAGAGGCCAGGGCGTGGACACCCTGCAAGGGCCCTGATCGAGACCCAGGGACCCCCCACCCTGCAAGGGCCCGGACGGAGGCCAGGGCGTGGCTACACTGCAAGGGCCCAGATGGAGGCCATGGCATGGTCACCCTGCAAGGGCCCTGATTAAGACCCGAGGACCCCCACGCTGCGATGGCCCGAACGGAGGCCAGGGTGTGGCCACGCTGCCAGGGCCCGAATGGAGGCCAAGTCAGGGCGAGGAATGGGAGGAGGGCAAGGCAGTTGTGTGAGGCATGCGTGAGTTAAGGCTATGGTGCAGTATTCACCCTGTGCGCAGTTTAAGTGTTCCACTGATATACTCTGCAGCTGCCCGTGGCGCACACAGTGGGCCCTGTAAGAGGGCGGCCCCCTTAGTGCCGCATTAGGCACCTCCCCGAGCCCTGTCGCAGTGACCCCCTCCTCTGGGAGTCCCTCTTATGTCGGTGCCTCTGCGGCGTCATTTCCAGTTCGCAGTGTGCTGGGGACAGGTACGTATACCTGCCCCCACCCTCTGGCCACCCTCTTTGTCCCCCGCTGGGCTCGTCGTCCAGCCTCGCCGGGCTCGTCGTCATGGAATGCGGGCGTCAAGGCTTGGTTGTTGTGAGTGTGGGTCCATTGTTGGGCCGGGCTGTGGCTCCGACCTCCTGGTTGTTAAGGCATTTAGTGGACCTGACATCTGGGCTGCGTGCGGAGGACGTTGTTCTCTCACACACACTGCGCCGCCTAGGGGAGAGTTGTCGGGCCAATGGGTGGAGGGTGCTGCTCGCCCCTGGGGGCATTTGCAGGCGGAGTTACATGGCGATCCGGGGGCTGATTGGTACGAGTGGTACCCTTTCAGGAGCACAATAGGAGTGCATTATGCCAAAATCCCAGGAGTCTTTACAGCAGGACCCTGGTTGAAAACGATGGCACCCCGCTAGTCCTTCGGGCGGTTGTAAGCCTGAGCAACCGGAGGCTTGCCTGGATATGCTCCGGCCCTAAAAAGGCTTGAGTAAAAGTGATGGACTGGGGTCCATGGTATGTAAGGGGGAAAACCCCCACATAGATGGTAGCACTGATTGGGTTGGCCACGGTCCAGTTTGGCTCATCAGGCGGGCAGGGCAGCTTAGGTTAGTCACCGCTGCCTGCCCTTGGATCGCCCCGTAAGTTACCCCACCAAGTTGGCATACTCCTTGCATGTAATAAACCTGCAGCAAACTGTTTTCCCAACAACTGTTTATTTTGCGCAGCACGACTAGTTATTGCTAAGGGGGGGTTGCCGATAACGGCACTAAGTGCTTGGGTGCACAGCCAAATTCCAAACTGCTGCAGCACTATACTCGCATGCTCTTTTGTAGTCTCACCGCTGAGAAACATCAGGACTGGGATATTTAAGTTTGTCCCTCTTATCTCCCCTGTCCCTCATTTCCTGTATATGTAACTCTTGGCTATTTAGAAAGTCAAATTACTTGTTTTTGTGCTTTATGTTGTTTTTATATTAACCCGAAGAGTACATTAATCCTGGTATGTCTGTTAAGTTTCATGTATTTTCAATGCATCAAAGCCATTTTATTTAGTGTTGTACAGTTTCACATTTTCTACATTGTGTAGGAAGTGTAGCCTCATTTTGAGGAGTGGCACCGCAAACAGTCATTTTTAGAAAGTAGTGGAGTCATCTCTTATTTGTGTCTTCCGTATCTAGTCTGTCACCACTTCCCACATTCTTTCTCGTGAGCGTGTCTCTTAGTAACAGTTTTGATCACATGATCTCATTTTCATTCACTTGTACTTGCGAAACACTGCATAAAAGTGCGTTCAGAATGTGTGGATCTTACAATTATATCCTCCAAGTGATTGAGGGCGGAAGCTCTGGTCCAATGAGATGGCAATTCCCACCCACTGCTTTGATTGCATCCTGGTTATTTTTGCATTAATGGAATGTTAGATGTTTAGGCTTCCCCGAAGTATTGTGTTTTCTTTTACGGTGTGTAAATATGTCAGTCATAGCGCCCACTCCTGTGTCTGTCATCCTGGGGTATTTAAATTCATCAATCAATTCTCTCTCTCCTACCATTCTGTATTTATATTTATTGAATGTGTAAAGGTCTCAGTCATCTTGACTTGCGCATTCCTAACCCTAGAGCATATAAAAGTTCAAATAAACTCTCTTCCCCTTCTGTAGTCATAGTGCAGAGGTGTTTTAAGTCGCTGTCACACCTCCCCTCCCTCTTTTTCAGGCCATATACATTTAGGTCCTTCCATGTGCTGCACTTGCCTCCGCCTCCAATGGTATCTCCCTTCGCATTGGTCTCTACCATTTTATTGGCTTGGAAGTTAGGCCTCCAGAAGTGGGACACAATACTCTCACTGTGTCCTCCAGAACTAGGCAGATGTGCCCTGAAGACAGTGTTTCTGATGTCACCCCAAGAAATGGATTCAATAGCCAAGTTCTGCCCTCCAGAACTGAAACAAAACTACAGATGTGCCCCTAGAACTGACTACACATGTGCCCTTAAGAACTGAAACAAAACTACAAATGTGCCCTACAGAACTGAAACAACACTACAAATGTGGCCTTCAGAACTGAAACAACACTACAGATGTGCCCTACAGAACTGAAACAAAACTACAGATGTGCCCTCCAGAAATGAAACAACACTACAGATGTGGCCTTCAGAACTGAAACAACACTACAGATGTGCCCTCAAGAACAGAAACAAAACTACAGATGTGCCCTCCAGAACTGATACAACACTACAGTTGTGCCCTACAGAACTGAAATAAAATTACAGATGTGCCCTTCAGAACTGATATAACACTACAGATGTGCCCTACAGAACAGAAACAACACTGCAGAGTGCCCCCAGAACGTAAACAACACTACAGATGTGGCCTTCAGAACTGAAACAACACTACTGATGTGTTCTCAAGAACAGAAACAAAACCACAGATGTGCCCTCTAGAAATGAAACAACACTGCAGATGTGGCCTTCAAAACTGAAACAACACTACAGATGTGTCCTCCAGAACAGAAACAAAACCACAGATGTGCCCTCCAGAAATGAAACAACACTACAGAGTGCACCCAGAACTGAAACAACACTACAGATGTGCCATATGTGCCCTCTGTAACTGAGATAACACTACAGATGTGTTATTCAGAAATGAAACAACACTACAGAGTGCCCCCGGAACTGAAACACTACAGATGTGCCCTACAGAAATGAAACAAAAAAACGGATGTGCCCTCCATAAATGAAAGAACACTACAGATGTGGCCTTCAGAACTGAAACAACACTACAGATGTGCCCTCCAGAACTGAAACAACACTACAGATGTGCCCTCCAGAACTGATACAAAACTACAGATGTGTCCTCCAGAACTGAAACAACACTACAGATGTGCGCTATGTGCCCTCTGGAACTGAGATAACACTACGGATGTGCCACCCAGAACTGAAACAACACTACAGATGTGCCCTACAGAACTAAAACAACACTACAGATGTGGCCTTCAGAACTGAAACAACCCTACAGATGTGCCCTACAGAACTGAAACAACACTACAGATGTGCCCTCAAGAACAGAAACAAAACTACAGATGTACTCTCCAGAACTGATACAACACTACAGTTGTGCCCTACAGAACTGAAATAAAACTACAGATGTGCCCTTCAGAACTGATACAACACTACAGATGTGCCCTACAGAACTGAAACAACACTGCAGATGTGGCCTTCAGAACTGAAATAACACTACAGATGTGCCATCAAGAACAGAAACAAAACTACAGATGTGCCCTCCAGAACTGATACAACACTACAGATGTGGCCTTCAAAACTGAAACAACACTACAGATGTGTCCTCCAGAACAGAAACAAAACCACAGATGTGCCCTCCAGAAACGAAACAACACTGCAGAGTGCCCCCAGAACTGAAACAGCACTACAGATGTGCCCTATGTGCCCTCTGGAACTGAGATAACACTACAGATGTGTCATTCAGAAATGAAACAACACTACTGAGTGCCCCCGGAACAGAAACAATACAGATGTGCCCTACAGAACTGAAACAAAACAACGGATGTGCCCTCCATAAATGAAACAACACTACAGATGTGGCCTTCAGAACTGAAACAACACTACAGATGTGCCCTCCAGAACTGAAACAACACTACAGATGTGCCCTCCAGAACTGATACAAGACTACAGATGTGTCCTCCAGAACTGAAACAACACTACAGATGTGCACTATGTGCCCTCTGGAACTGAGATAACACTACAGATGTGCCCTCCAATACTGAAACAACACTACAGATGTGCCCTCCAGAACTGACACAACACTCCAGTTGTGCTCTATGTGCCCTCTGGAACTAAGATAACACTACGGATGTGCCATCCAGAACTGAAACAACACTACAGATGTGCCCTACGGAACTGAAACAACACTAAATATGTGCCCTCCAGAACAGAAACAACACTAAATATGTGCCCTCCAGAACTGAAACAACACTTCAGATGTGCCCTACAGAACTGAAACAACACTAAATATGTGCCCTCCAGAACAGAAACAACACCACAGATGTTCCCTCCAGAACTGAAACAACACTACAGATGTAATTGTAATTGCATTTATACATCGCTTACTACCCCTGACGAGGCGTCAAATCGCTTTTTCGGTGAGTAGTACACTGCCCCGGAACCCAAAAAGGATTAGTGGCGAATTAGTATTGGGAAATATGAAATTCATTTGAGCGGTGGACATGTTAGTCTGTTATTTGGATATAAAAGGATAGTGGAGGGATAGAAGAGGGAAGGGTTTGAATTTATATAGAGCTTGCTACCCCTGATGAGGTGTTGAAGCACTTTTCGGCAAGTAGCACGCTACTCTGGAACCCAAAAGGGTTAGTGGTGAATTAGTATAGGGAAATATGAAATTAATTTGAGCGGTGGACATGTCAGTCTGTTATTTGGATTGAAAAGGATAGTGGAGGGATAGAAGAGGGAAGAGTGTGCATTTATATAGCCCTTGCTAGCCCTGATGAGGTGTTGAAGTGCTTTTTGGATGGTAACGTGCTACTCTGGAACTCAAACAGGATTAGTGGGGAAAAGAGTGTATGTGATGTGTGAGAGGGGATGAGCAAGAGTTAGGAGTGTTTGTGTTAGATTTGATTGCTAAAAGAGGTAATATGTGTGGTGCATTGGAGTGTGGTTGTGTTATTGAGGAAAAAAGAAGAGGAGGTGTTGGTGGATGAAAAGATGGAAGGCGGAGCATAGGTTTGTTGGTGACAAAAAGGGGTCTGTTAGGAGTATTTAGAGCAGGGAGTGTGTGTCTGGATGGGATATAGTTTGGTATGGTGTGGATTTGGGTTGTGTTTGTGATGAGTGGATTGGTTAGTGGTATAGGATAGAGTGGTGTTTTGTGTGTAAGTGAAAGTTCAAATGTGTGGCAGTTGGGGTAGAAGAGTGTAAATGTGTGGTTTGTGGTGTTTTGCAATGGGTCCTGAGACATTGAAATTTGTGTAGGGTTATTTTGTAGTAAATGAGTAGAGTACATTTGCTGTGAGTGTGCCAGTCTGGTTGTGGATGTGAATGGGGTAGTGTTGGTGCTGGTGAATGTGTAAATAAGCAGCATTTCTGGCCCTAGCTCCAACCAGTCCTGAACAGGCCCAAACAGGCAGCTGTCCTTGTCCTCTCCAACCTCAGCCTCTAGGCTCAGGCTGAGATGCCCTGAACCCTGACCTTAAATAGCCCTAGTAGTCAGGTGATCCCTTCAGCCAATGGGAACCCTAGCCCTAACGATAACCAATCACACCACTAGCCCTAAGCCCTAGAACCAATAGGAGATAAGGTCCTTACAGCCAATCACAGCCCTAGTCCTAACAGCCATCAGAAATCAAACCCTAAGCTCTAGGTCCAATAGAAACCTTAGCCCCAGAAACCAAACAGAAAACCCTAACCCTATCCACCAATCAGACATCTAACCCTAAGCCCTACATCCACTAGAATCATCACTGACCCATGGACCAATCAGAACTCTAGACTTATCATTCAATCTGAACATTAACCCTAAACCCAATAGAAACACCAGATACAACGACCAATCAGTGCACAGATGTAACGTCTAATAGCAGCTTATATCAGGTGCCTGTGACCTCAAGCACAGGCTGCTGGGCAGGAGGCTGGGAGCTGCTCCTCAATTAGGAGGATCCTTGGAGACAGACAGGCTCAATCCACACTCTGGAGTTCTGCAGGTGAGGGCCTAAACTAGGCGTCTAACAATACTGCTTTTCAACACTTAAACAACTCGCTCTCCTAGCCAAAAAATGAGTGCTATAATCACTTTTCAAATACAGTTTAGACACCAATAGCAGATTACTGCAGTCTCAGAGCACACTCTGCTTAGCCTCTGAGGTATAATATGTCTGTTTCTTGGAGGGGGGGGGTAATCTTGTTTCACTCACTTGCTAAGACAAGAGAGAGCTAGGGGTGGATTGCATTGGATACCAGATCAGTAACAGGTATAAATCAAATGAAAACATAGTTAATTGATTTAGCAGTGTTACGACACAGACAAGCCTGGTTTGTACGGTTTACACCAATAAAAAGTCAGAAAACCCTCACGTAGAACACTGCTAGAGCGCTCTGCATAGATTAGGTTAGAAATGCTTGGAGGGAAAATCAGGCAGTCACAGGCAGGTGGAAAACAACAGATTTTAAACTAAAAGAGCCCACACACCAGTGAAATTGAAGCAGTAATGGGCAGGTGCAAAACTAGGGCTGGGCGTAGTGGGCTACGCGGGGCTACGCGGAGTGCCACGGAGACGGAACCAATTTCCGCACACTCCGCGTGGCTCTGCTACGCACCACCCGCCTCCCACCCGCGCTATTAAAATGTTTTAAAAAATCTATTTAAAACTCCTTACCTTATCGGCGGCGTCCCCGGGCTTCCCTCTTCCTCCATCGGGCCTTCTTCGTGAAAACTGCGTGGGCGCCCGCGCATGCGCATTCCTCACGAGAAATGCGCACGCGCGGGCGCCCGCGCTTGCGCAGTTTTCATGAAGAAGTCGCGATAGTGGGAGGCGGGTGGGAGGCGGTGGGAGGCCAACTCCGCTCCGCCGCGAGTGTGCAGAGATTTGCCTGCTCCGCCTACTTCGCGGAACAGGCAAAATTCCGCACATTCCGTGGGCGGAACGGAGTTGTCTGCCCACCCCTATGCAAAACAACAGATTTTGAACTACAAAGCTCACAATGCAACAGGTAAATTGGGGCAGTGACGGGCATGTAAAACTTCAATTTTTAAAACTATAAAGCCCACAAACAAAACTGGTGAAAATGAGGCAGTCACGGGTAAAGGAAAATCTCTTTTAAAGTTTCAGGAAATAGACAGCACAAAGTCTGTCTTCTCACCACCTTCTGGTTCATGGTTCACTGCAATGTTGGGCACAGGGAAGCTGCAGCTCACAAAATGTAGGTGAATGTCTTGAGGTTCACCCAACAAACCTTAAGGGGCCTGGGCAGGTGTGAGAGGAGGGCTCAGGGTTGCTTGGGATCTAGAGAGCCAATCAGCAAGCTCAGGCTGCTGGGCATGGGGCTGGGAGATGCTTCTCAGTTCAGAATCTCCTTGGAGGCAGACAGGCTCAAGCCACACTCTGGAGTTCTGCAGGTTCTTCAATGTTAGGAATGGGGTTTCTGGCTGGCTGAGGTCTGCACCTCAGCCCGGCAGAACCCACCACGCTAGTCAGGGCAAGGGAGTTACACAAATATCTCATATATTGTATATAAAACACATAGACCACAATCACATACAGCACTTTGCCACTAGGCAGCTGTCAACAACCTAACATTTAAGGCAAGACAGTAACCACGTTTCTAGATTGCATGAACGCTCATTGGTCATTTATGTCATAAAACGTTAGGAAATAGACCGCCCTTAAAAATGCGGACATTGACAGTAAGCAAATCAATTTTGTAAGGTAGCCCAGGCCGGAGGAACGCCTGCACGCTACCACCAGTAGTGTGGTAATACTTCAAGAAATGCCTCCGCACAGGAGGTAAAATAGCAGCTGCCCGCGCTCGGGTGGCTCAGCGGCGAGGTGCTTCAAGAAAGAAGTGGGGGGAGGGCGCTCACTTGGTCCCGTCAGGACCAGCTGGCAACTTGCAGCGAGGCCTCTCCGGCTGCATGGAGCGGGAGGCGCTAGGGTTTTCCCTTTTGCTGGCTGCAGCGAGCTGTCTCAGTGCGGCTGCGGGGCTCCTGTTCCTCTTTTCTTCTGTGAGCGTTCTTGCTTTCCAGAACTGAAACAACACTACAGATGTGCCCCCAGAACTGAAACAACACTACAGATGTGCCCCCAGAACTGAAACAACACTACAGATGTGCCCCCAGAACTGAAACAACACTACAGATGTGCCCCCAGAACTGAAACAACACTACAGATGTGCCCTGCAGAACTGAAACAACACTACAGATGTGCCCTGCAGAACTGAAACAACACTACAGATGTGCCCCCAGAACTGAAACAACACTACAGATGTGCCCCAGAACTGAAACAACACTACAGATGTGCCCTGCAGAACTGAAACAACACTACAGATGTGCCCTATGTGCCTTCCAGAACTGAAACAACACTACAGATGTGCCCCCAGAACTGAAACAACACTACAGATGTGCCCTGCAGAACTGAAACAACACTACAGATGTGCCCTATGTGCCTTCCAGAACTGAAACAACACTACAGATGTGCCCCCAGAACTGAAACAACACTACAGATGTGCCCCCAGAACTGAAACAACACAGATGTGCCCCCAGAACTGAAACAACACTACAGATGTGCCCTGCAGAACTGAAACAACACTACAGATGTGCCCTGCAGAACTGAAACAACACTACAGATGTGCCCTGCAGAACTGAAACAACACTACAGATGTGCCCTGCAGAACTGAAACAACACTACAGATGTGCCCTCGAGAATTAGACAGAGTGCTTTTGATACCACCCGGAAGAATAAACACAATACACCATATGTGATCTCCAGAAAGGGATACAATACAGCAGGTGGTGCCGCCAGGGATGGACACGGTGATCCATATGTAGATTCTACAACTGGATATAAGTCTTTGGATGTAGCGTCCAACACTTTACATCTCACTGGATGAGGCCTCCAGAACAGGCATTCAGAATTGGACACACAATTTCCCTCCAGCACATGACAAAAGACAGAATGCATCCAAAACTGAGCATAACAATGCACCCACTACAAGACACAATAACCTAGAAGAGGCCCCTAGATGTGAGCTCTACACTCCATGTCAGACCTCCAGGTCTGAATGCTCCTCTCCAGGCAAGGGTCCTAAACTGAGTACTGTACTCCAGCTGTGGACTTTCAGTCTGGCCAGTAGACTCCAGGTGAGGGCTCCAGGTGTGGACGTTCAATCTGGACTCTGTTAACGCCTTCAGATCTGGATAATAAAGTTGTGGCCTCCTACACTGAGCACCAGTCGCGGCCGGCACAGATACGAGCGGTGGGGCAGGTGTGGGGGCGGGGTGGGGGTCAGGGAATGCAACATAGGACGGGATAAGTTCAATTAAATAAAAAATATATATATAAACTTATCTTGCGCTCGCCGCATCGCCGAGTCAGCGATGGGGCGAGTGTAATGTAAGTGGTTTTATTTTTTTTAAAATTTAATTTAACTTCTCCCGTCGTATGTCGACTTCCCCGATCCCCACCCCGCCCCACAACCCCACCCCGTCCCACCATGCCCCACCACCCCAATACTCTTCCCTGTGCCGGCCGCAACTGCTGAGCACTATACTCCAGTTGTGGGCGCTCAATCTGGACACTGGAGATGCCTTTAGATCTGGACGATAAAGTTGTGGCCTCCTAAACTGAACAGTACACAGCAGGTAACTCCTACAGATCCCGAACACTTTACTCACAACCCGAACACCATACTCCGGTGAGGCCTCCGGGCATCAACCCTGTGCATGGTGCGCCCTCCACATCTGAGCACTAATCTCCAGGTAAATCCTCTGGGTATGAACCCTAAATTTTCTGGTGATGCACCCAGACGTTAACCCTATAAAGCAGGCTTGGCCCTCAATCCGACCACTGTACTCCAAGTCAATCCTTCGAGCTGAACGCTCATGTAGGTGGCTCGTCTAGGCGCTACCCTTGAGGCGAAACCTCCAGAACTGAATACGATCCTCGCAGTGGGTTTCAGGATCCGAGCAGTATACTCCAGGGAAGGCCTACAGATGAGAACACAATACTTCTGACGAGGTCTCTGAGTGTAAATACTGTACTTCAGGTGAGGCCACCAGAGCACTACTCCAGGCGAGATCTGAAAGCCACGTTCCATGTGAGGCCTCTGAATCTGAACACCACAAGCCAGGTGAGGCCTCCAAAACTGACCACCATAAGCCAGGTGAGGCCAAGTCAATGTATGTACAGCAGACGGTCGTGAAGAATTAATCCTGCCCATTGCTCCCGCCCCTTGACTTCTGCCAGCATCTCCAGTGCCAAGCTGACCTGGTATCAGGGCATCTTTACAACTGCTACTGTGATTTTTTTAAAGTTAAAATTGAAAATAAAAAACCTACAAAATTATTTGTATGCTCGCCCCACCCCTCCCCCAGCCTGCTGCATTAAGCAGTTGACGCAGTAAGCGCTATTTTACAGTTTCATTTTTTTCAGGCCTGGCGCTACAACAAATGTCACCTCTGCGCCTGATTAGCTCGCCCGGGGCTGCACCATCGCATCAAGTCACCCGGCTGCAGCCCAGTCTGTCGATTAAATGACTGAGTGTCCTGCACAGGGTTGAGGGCACATCTGGGGGATTCCCCCACACCCTCGCTTTGGAAGTCTAGGTCCTACTGCCCACCCCAACATGCTGGAGTTGAACAATTCAACAAAATCTGGGGTGGGGGGGGGGGGGGGTTTATAAATTCTAAGCCGTGTTTTGTGTCAGGTCTGCATTAAAAATGTAAAGCAAACATGAATCTTAATGAATCTGATGTAAATCTATTGTTATAAGTGTTTAGGTTTTAACTACACTACAGCAATGAACTTACCTTTTAGTATTACGAATAGACTCTTATAGCAGACTAATATGATATACTAACATGAAGCCACACATGACAAACATCATTACATTTTTTCAATTCTTAAATCAAAGAAGGCGGTTTAACAAGAAACTTTTTTTGTTTTACTAACATATTTTAAATCTGTTCTTTTATTATATTTTTGAAGGGAATTCAACTTACGACTAGAAAAAAACGGCATCAACCCTTGGAGATAGGAAAAACAAATACTACAGTTTCCCACAATGGTGTTCCATCACCAGCTTATCCTATTGCTGTCTGAGGACCACTTCTGGACGTTCCAACAGCAAATCACTATAGGTTGGTATGCAGGGATGGTGTTGGGTGTAGCTGGAGGCCTTCAGATGGACACTGTCCCAGGTGCTACAGATGGTCAGGACGCAGAGGTGAGCGCTTCCGTGTCATCACACTACTGCTCGGCTCTCTGCAGGCATGTGGGATGCAGGGACCTCATTTGTTTCCACATTCCTGATGTCTCATGTGGATGCGTTTGGTGGTACCCAAGAGAAATCCTTGCCACATATGCAGCAGGCATCTATCTCAGCAGTCACCTTCTTCTACCCTTAAGGGATGGTGAAGAGCTGCCAGGCTAATGCCGGCCGCACAGAGGGTGAAGTTGGTTCCTGCTCCTCCTTAAAGATCTTCTCTCTGCTCTTTTAGTGCCATTTTAAGAAGAATTCCCTCAAAATATGTGAGATCACAAAAAGCAAGAGGGCCCAGCCCAAGATGCCTCAAGGGCAAATCCCAAATGAAGTTAAAAGGATTGGAACGTGTTCTAAGTGGAGCAAGGCAGTGATTTCAGCCAATCACATGCATGTTGGTGTGTGCCATAGGTCCTGCTGTACTGCCACAGTAGTCCCAAGGTACTCCAGTGTGGCCTTTGACAACCAAAAACAACACCTAAAAACAAGCCACATTTGCAAAAAGACTCAGGAAATCCTCATAAACTAGCTCGGTTAGAAAGACTGAAGGTTCAAACTTAAATGAAAATCACTTTTTCATACTAAATACAACTTTTTTGTTTTCCAGTGGCCCCACAGTACTCCAGAGAGACTCGGAACAGGAAGTAAAACCTACATGCAGCCCCTACAGGCCCCTCCCATTGGGTATAGGTATCCCGCAGGAGTACCGTGGGACCGGTTGAATAAAACAGGCATTAAGTTGAAAAATGAAAGCACACTACTGAAAATTCAAAAGAAAAACTGGAGATAACGTAGACGTTATACCTAACTATTGCAACAATATTTTACTTTACGTTAAAAAAAACACCATAGATTCACTGAAAAAAACAAAGGTTAAATGACATTATATCTAGGTATGGTAATGACATCTTACTTTACCTGAAAAAGACATTGATATTCACTGAAAAAAACAAAGGTTAAGTGACATTATATCTAGGTATGGTAATGACATCTTACTTTACCTGAAAAAGACATTGATATTCACTGAAAAAAACAAAGGTTAAGTGACATTATATCTAGGTATGGTAATGACATCTTACTTTACCTGAAAAAGACACTGATATTCACTGAAAAAAAGGTTAAATAGGCGACATGGCTAGGTATAGAAAATAGTCCTCAAGTTACATTAACAAAAAGCCTAGAAATTCACTGTAAAAAACAAAGGTTAAAGGGTCGTAACAGTTACGTGACGATATCAGTCGTATTGTGATGTTGTAAACCCCAAAAAACACAGAATTTGCCAGTTATGGTTCAGCAAGCAAAGTATAGCTTGTGCCCCCTCCATGCACTGCTTATGACCTCACACATTTCATCACTCATGACATTCAATGACTTCATTGATGACATCACCAAAGGCGGTGCACGGCAGGGGTCAGTCACTCACGGGGTTGGGTGGGGCCAGGCTCTGCTGTCGATCTGGCCATGTGGGGCACGGGGTAGGCCTAGTTAGGTATGGTAATAAAATATTACTTTAAGTAAAAACAAAAACCTAGAAATTCACTGAAAAAACACAAAGGTTAAAGCGGCGTTAGAGTTTGGTAGAAATGTCAGCTAAAATGCTACATTTGAACCCAAAAAAACACACTGTAATTCACCAGTTATAGCATACTAAAGGAATATGACTCTTTACTACGCGAGTCATTACATTGCGTGCCTTTACAACGCCGTTGTTACAATGACAGCGTTGTTACAACGCAGTACCATTACAACGCAAGTCGTTACAATGACTTGCTCTAGATGGCGCGCTGGACTTAGGAATAGTATGATTTACTATTCCAACTCCAGTGTGTGCAACAGTAGGGAAGGTGTTGGAATAGTAAATCATACTATTCCTTAGTCTAGAGCGCCATCTAGAGCAAGTCGTTGTAACGACTTGCGTTGTAATGGCACTACGTTGTAACAAAGCGGTCGTTGTAACGACTGCGTTGTGATGGTATCGCGGTGTAATGTCTGCGTTGTAAAGGTTGTTTCCCATCTGAAGTAACTATAACTCACGCCCCCCATGCACAGCTTATTATCTCACATATTGCATCACTCGTGACATATTCTATGACACCATTTAAAACATCCATGCAACATCTGAAATGACATCATTGATGACAACACTGTGCGCTTGGCAAGGGCACAAATTATAGTTAGTCTAGTTAACTGTAACTTGTGAATTTCAGTGCATTTTCAGGGCCACTGAAATTATGCAACAAGGGAGAAACAAATGATGCAAGAGAGTCCGCTAAATCATGCACTAAGAAAAGGCAAATTATTAGGGGTGGGAGTTGCTCGCGTAATTCAGTGTAGCGTAATCATGCAGAATTACTTAAAAATTCTGTGGGTTTGCTCTTGAATTACATGAGAAGAGTAATTATGCATTTAGCGCTATTTCCAAAATGGACGCGAGGATGCATTTTACGCTAAGAAGCACTAAATGCAGCAGAACACAAATGATGAGCGGCCCCTCGCACCCACTTAGCGTGCTCTTGTGTTAGGATATTTCCCTCCAAATTACTTTCAATAACGCGAGGAGTAAACGACTAATTATCAGTAATTCCACATCAAAGAGTAACGCGTAATTTATGAAATCACTCCGGTGTAATTGAAATCCCACCCAGGCCTACAAATTCAGCAGCCTGATGCTGCACATTCGGCGGTAGTGTTATTTAACAGTTTTGTATTTTTAGCACACTTTTAGTCTGACTCAGGAAAGGTGTAATCTCGTTAGTAGCAGTTTAACACCTGAACACAGCAATCAGCAAATGAAGGTGACCAGTTAACCTTTGTTAGGGGGCGGGTACTGTGACCCACCCCACGTGGAACATTTTTAGTATGTTTTGATCTATTTGTCCTATTTGAGATAGAAACACTTTTTGTTGAAATCTGCAAACAACGCAACAGATGGCCTGGTATGTGCCAAGTGGAGGAAAAACATCATTATGCAGAAAACATCTGTTTGCAGAACTGCATCATTCCAGGAGCCGTGGCCATCGGATATCCTTGTTAGTAACTGAGCAGGTACATGAGGGCTAGATTATTGTCAGAATAATATCTGATTTAAGTATTGTGTCCTGTCTACTGCTTCTAAAACTGGCCCCCGCTGGAGCTGAAAACAGCGAATATATTGTCGTAAACAATATTTAATGTATGATATTTATGTCAGACGATATTTATGTATAGGATATTCTGGCATCACCAACACAGCGCTCTTGCTCCTGGACAGATACATTGCAAGAAAGGCTTGTGGGGTAAAGATGCCACTCCTATGGGCAGATGTTCTGCTGAGCAAAGCACCCAGAGCTTCCAACCGAGATGAAATAGTCACCAGAATCGAGGTTCGAGTTGTCTGGGGTGTCACTTGAAACCTCCTAGTGGAAAACCACCCCTTTAGTGATGGACACATATGGGTTCTGAGTTGTGTGCTAACAGCCATTACCATTAGAAAGTGAAGGAGGACCACAGAAATGGAAGTGAGGAAAGACTGTATCTCCTCGTGGGCTGTACAACGGTTGAGCCGAGGTGCATGATGGGAGACGAGAGTATCGAGGAGACCAAACGGGACAAAGATCTTGGGGTCGTTGCATCTGGTTTCCTTTCAGATAGGACCTTTAGGTTTGATGAGCGATTCCATTTGGTCTCGAGTTTCGGGAAATGTTGAATCTGCGCGAGCTCACAGCAGCCAGACGATGTACGGCCTTTGGTCGAGCAGGAAGAGCAGTCGAGTGTGTTTGGACAGTTACATCCCTTGATGTACCCACTGACTGCGTCATCACTGCATCAATGGGTGGTCGTGTCCGGGTGACTGCGTGCGATTCTGGGATGGAGACCAGACCACCACAAGAAGCAGGAGAGAACGGAGCCAAGCCAGAGATGGGCCACCGAAATGGTGTTTGGAAGAAGCCACGAGTCTTATGAGAAAGGGTCAGAAATGTAAACAGAGACCGAGAGCCTTGGGGAAATAAACAGAGTGTGTAAGGAAGCAGGGGGCTGCAATAACCACAGGCTACATCGAGGCTGGAGGGGAGGGGGGGGGGGCGGGGTGATATGAGATATTATTTCACAGACAGGGCAGTGAGTGCCAGGCCTGTGTGTTATACTGTAGCATTCGGATAGCGCTTCCCTATACATGATGAGGCCCGAAGCGCTTTCACGATGGCCTGTTGGTAGCTACTCGAGTACAAATAGATGAAAATAATTGTTTATTTATAAAAGGATTGCGACAAAGACAGGAAAGCGTTACTCCCCAGTAAACAAGGGTAGACCCACTACCACGCACGCCAAGAAAAGGGGGGGTGATTGTGTTTATAGCGCTAATATGCTTCTTTTCAGGTCAGTCTCTCACACAATTATAACAACCACAACAAGCATTGGCATAGCCAATAGGTCTCGCCTTTGGGACCTTATAAGTGGTTAGCTTGAGGTTTTGGCTTGGCCTTTGTTTTTCAGCTATCTTGTAAAGCGGTGTGGCTGCTGTGTAGCAAGTTGGAAAGTTCTAATATACAAGACTGGTCCCATTAATTTGTAGGCACATGCATGCATTACGGCGTGAAATGACACAGGCGCCATTTTTTTATTTTTGTGATCCAAAAAGGAATGCAATAGCTCTTGCATTTGCTTGAGTTAGAGCTATTGGTGTTGTGAATGATAATGTCTTTTATCCATGTGTTGTAAAGTGTATGTATGTGGTGTGTAGTGGAATTATATGAGTTGGATTGGAATTGTTAGTTGTGTAATTGTGTGGCATGTAATGGTGTGGAATGGTATTTTGGGGGTGAGGAATGGTATGTAGTGGAGGTTAATCATGTGGTGTGCAGTTGAATTTTGTGGCATGATGTGGAATTATGTGGTTTGAATTGGATGTATGTGGTGTTATGTAATTGTGTTGTTGAGTTAAATTATGCGGTTTGTTGGTGAATTCTGTAGTGTAGAATGTAAATGGGTGGAGTTGAATTGTGTGGTGTGGAACTGTGTGACGTCGAGTGAAAAAGCAATGTGATAGAGAGATAAGGGAAGGAAGGGAAGAAAGAGGGAAGGAATTAAGAGAAGGAAGGGAGGAAAGATGAGAGGATGTGAGAGAGGAAGGGAGGGAGGGAATGACAGAGTGAGGAAGAGAGAGCAAGAAGAAAAAAAGAAACCAGTTAGTCAAAGGCAGAATTGCAAGATATGAGAGACTGGAATAGATGAAGTTGAAATAAGGGTTGAGGAAACAAGGCTGGGTATAGGATTAAGGAGTGGCGAGAGGGATTAAGACGGGCAAGAAGGAAGAAGGAGGAAAGGAGGTAATGAAGAAAGAAAGGGAGGCGGAGAGGAAGATAGGCAGAAGGGACAGTGGAAGTAAATAGGAAGGAAAGGTTTGAGTGATGGAGGAATCGAGGAAGGGGGAAGAGATTGTTTAAGTAATGACGAGTGGGAAAAGGATGGAGGGTTAGGAACGAAGGAAGGTAAAGAAAGAAAGAAGTATGGGGGATTATGGAGGCCAATGAGGAAGGGGGGAATGAGGGAATAAGGAAGCGAGAGAGAAACTGTGAAATTAGGTCTGGGATAGGCAGTCAATCAGTCAGTGCTGGAATGCAATGGCTGCAAATGCAGCCATGTATTCTTGATAAAAGAGCATGGCATATATCAGTTGATGTGTTGCTCAGCCCGTCACTGCTCTTCTAGCCTCTTGTTGTCTGTATTGTCATTCTGTTAGAAATGGTAGCGTGACCAAAACACATGAACATTGATTCTGAAAAATAACCCCCAGAAAATGTCATGAAGAGGTTATATGTTTCACTGATGCAGGAGCTACTTTGAGGCATTTGTGAACAAACTGCAAACTCTTTTCTATTCATTTGCGACATAACTGCCGAGCTGCAGGGGATTCTCTCCAGAGAGACTATGTTAAGTGCTTGTTCTTCAGTGGTGGCAGTTCGGCTTGGTTGTGCCATCTATCTAATATGAGGCCTAGCAAAGACTTCTCATATATCGCTCTGTCTCTCACACACCGCGCTAAATGGCAAATGAACAGAAGCCCTGGGGATCAGATGATACCCATTCTGTACATTTTACCTCGAACAGACACCTACAGGTTCATCCTCTGGTACAAAACGAGGGACAGGGGAAATTAGTTCCAAAGCTTATGCTTGTAATATTGCACAAAGTTTATTCACAAACTATCTACAATACACGTTTATCAAAACGCACTGTATGTATCAGAATGGAGGATACAAAACAGCCGACAAACATAGAAGCGCTGGCGAAGCCACTGCTAAAGGTTTTTAAAGGCATTTTTAACAATCGGATGGAAGGATGGACAAAAACAAGGGATCTGGTTTCAATTAAGAAACACTTTGAGGGTAAAGCAAATTCCATTGTTTATATATGTTTTCATTAATGTAATGGAGTAAGACTTTCAAAGGAAAACACGTTGTTTCGTGTCATTTATGATGTTTGAGAAAGAAGCTTGTGTTGCAGCTTGCAGTCCTACAGGTGTCACCTGCAGCTGCACTGGCGCAGACTTGTAAGATTGTCATCTTCCTCTCACTACTGTCATTACCCAGAGCATCGCTCCGGAGGGCACTCGGTGGCAAGCGCCAGCCCACCACACAAAGTGCAAATTATGTAACACTTGCTTAGTGGCATTGTCAGTTCCAAGAAAAATACAAAAAACAGACGCGGCAACGGAAACAAGGATGGGGTCGGAGCGGCAGAAGGAGAGAGAGGGCAGAAAGGGAAGATAGACAAAATGCACGCGATGGAATGGAATGGGGGCGAGAGAGGCAGGAACGGAGCAGGCATGTGTGCGTGTGTGGGTGCTTTTATAGCTCAGACCTTGCTAGGGGGCATCAAGGCGCTGGAAGCAAGGAAGAGAGAATGGGTGGAGGGAGGGAGCGGAGAGAAATATCAAGAAAGAAACTGAGCGCGTGAGCGTTAAAGAGGGAAATGTAGAAGCGATGGAGAGAATTAGGGTGAGAGGAAGGGGGTATATAAAATGGAAAACGTGGGGATGAAAAGGAACATTTTAAGGAGAAACTGAGTGAGAGCCCGGAAGAAAAAGACAGATCGACGGAATCAGGGACAAACAGAGGGATATAAAATTAGAAATGCTTTGTGAGGATAAAAAAGAGTAATGCTGATAGTGCAAGAAATTCAGAAAGATTTTAGATAACTTTTCTAACATAATGAATCCGCTCGTATTTTTGTCGCAAGCCCGGCAGTGGTGCGTGCGTGCGCGCACAGTCTGTTCTTTTTGGAAGCACATACTCGTGCTTGTGGCGCGCCCCTGCTCGCTCCCACAAGGTGGATGCCGCCACAAGCACGAGTATGTGCTTCCAAAAAGAGCAGAGCGACGGCTAAAGGTCCTCCTATTCAGCGCATGTGCGCTGCGTAGGCGAGACCTAAAAATGACGTCTTTTTAAGACAACTATTAAACAAAGTGCGCCCCCGGTGGCGGTATTCGATAGTGCTCTCACTGTCACACTTAATGAATAATAAACTCAGTAGTCAATACAAACGGCTTTTATCACAGTTTTCTGTTAGGAGGGGTGGGCCCTTCCCCTTCCAGAAATTCACACCGCAAGTCCTTCCAGTGGTCACTGTTGTGTTATGTTATTTTATGTTATGTTGATGTGTATAGTGCACTAATCACCTCAGAGGGTATCCAGTCACTTGGGCGGGTGTGTAGGTTTGTGGTCCCCAAGGTGCTTATACAAAGAGCCAGGTCTTCAGCTTCTTGCTGAAGTCAGTAAGTGAGGAGGAGGCTCTGATGTGGTGAGGGAGGTCGTCCCATGTCTTGGGTGCGCTATAGGAGAATGAGCGACCTCCAATTTTGCTTTTGCGGATGCAGGGAGTGTGCGCGAGCCACAGTGAGGTGGAGTGTAGGTGTCTGGTGAGTTAGTGAAAGTGCATAATGCTGTTCAGTTTTTCTGGTCCTGTGATGTGTAGGACATTATATGTGTGCGTGAGAAGTTTGCATTGGCTGCGCTTGTGAATAGGGAGCCGGTGAAGCTTCCTGAGGTGTGGTGTGATGTGGGTGCAGCATGAGAGGTCGAGTACGAGTCTTGCAGCGGCGTTCTGGATGCTCTGGAGTCTCCAGTTGTTTAGAGATCCCGGCATAGAGAGCATTGCCGAGTCCAGCCTGCTGGTGATGAGTGCTTGCGTGACGGTCCGTCTGGTGTTCTGAGGCAACCACTTGAAGATCTTTTGCAGCATTAGTAGGATGTGGAAGCAGGAGGTGCACACTGCATCCACTTGAGCTGTCATAATTAGCTTGGGTTGGGGGATGGGTGGGATGAGATGGGAATAGAGTGGAATGTGGTGGATTTAGATGCTGTGTGGATTAGGATGTGAGTGAGGGGGTGGAGTGAGATGGAGATGGGACGGGATGGGGTAGGGGATTTGTGAGATGAGATGAGATGGAAAAAGCGTGGATGGGATGAAATGGAAATAGGGATGTGGGGTCGGATGCTATGGAGATTGGGTGGGGTAGGATGGAAGAATTAGGATGGCATGTTCTAGTAATAGTGTGGGTGGGGCAGAGTTAGATGCAGTAGGTGCTGGTGAGGTAAGTGTGGGGGCGGGATGAGAAGGGAATGGGGTGAGTGAAATGGGGCGTGGGATGAGAATGGGAATAGGACGGGTGTGGAGGGGAGATGAATGGGGACTGGAGTATAATGGATGGGATGTGACGAGATGGAATGAGATGGGAGAGCAGTAGGATGGGATGCAATGGGATAGGGGATGGGGAGGGAAAAGGGATGGGGTGGGTTAGGCTATGAGGGGACGGGATGAGATAAGGAGAGGGTGGGTGGGTTTGGGGAGATAGGGTAGCGTTCGGATGGGATGAGAGGAAGGTGAGGTGGGATTTGGTGCAAATGGGATGGGGTGGCATGAGATTTGAGGGGACGGGAAGGGATGAGATGGACAGGGTGTGGGTACGGTGGGGTTTGGTTCGATGGGACAGGGTAGGGTAGTGCAGAGTGGGATGTGGTATATGGTGTGACGGGAAGGAGTGGACCACTGGCGTAACAAAACTTGAGGGGGCCTCCCTGCAAGGCACGTGGATGGGCCCCTTCCGGGCTCAATCAGGAGCTCTGCAGCCAGAGTGCTGTGCTGAGGGGGCCCCCTGGAGCTGGGTCCCCCCCCCCCCCGCACCGCGGGGGCTGCGGGGGCCTGTGTTACGCCCCTGGAGTGGACCAGGGTAGAATGAGGTGTGATGGGAAGGCAGGGTACAGTGCCGTGAGGTAGTTGTTACTTCAGTGCTGTACACCAGAGCACTGAATGTCAGTGTGGGATACATGAAGAATGTGAGAACGGACAATTGTAAGAGCACTTTTCAAAAACCTCAAGTAAATAAAAGCGATCGGCACCTGAAGCATTACTACAATAACATTGACTTGTTTTTTTTTCAATTTAAATAACAGAGGCTATCATTAGTCACAGAGTGCTCTGCTTATCGACCTCGTAAGGATGAAAGGCTAAGGCCGTTTTACTGCAGGCTACACTGGATGTCTTAACTTGCTGAACCATCTTGCCGGCTGCTGACGTATCACCACTCCCCCACCCCCTCCTTCCACATGTGGTGCCGAGTGTGCTGAATTTACAGCATGACTAATCAGTCCAGATAGAAGCTCAGAGGAGCTATTCGGTTTCACAGTCCAGCAGGTTTTAGATTGCCAGAGCAGGGCGGGAGCAGGGGTTGGCACCACCTTCAGAGTGCTTCTGCTTCTGCTTCTTCATTAGCTAGGGTTGGGCGCCACCCAGTGGTGGTCAGATATTTAACACCAATCTGAAATGGATTTGGATATTCCTGCCAAACAGGAAGTGGCGAGAAAGGGTTGCCCTACCGTGGAAGACACAGGCCTGCTTCTCCAAAACAATTCAGAAATGCTGTGCTCTGACCTCAAGGGAGGGCGGAGAGGAGGGCAAAAGTTTGAATTTTGGTAATTCGCAAAGGTTCCCTAATGAACGACGCGAAAATATTTGTGAATTCCGATATGCGCAAATGTCGAAATATTTCCGCATTAATAAATTATACATCCTATGATCCTACATCCTCTAACGTTGTGCATAGTAAAATACCTTCCCCGTGTGTGCGATTGCATGTTGTTTTCTTCACCAATATATATATATATATATATATTCCTTGTGGAGAAACTCCTTCCCCTGCAAGTGCGTCTGCATGATATCACTGAATGAGAAGACAGTGCAGCAATTAACGGGTCACTGCCATGCCAGGCTTCAGGGCCACAATGTCCTCATGCATTTAATAAATCTTGAAGCATAAGATTGTGTTTGAGAAAAGGTTTCATCTCATTAGTACCACTTTGACACCCAAGTACAGTAATAAGCAACATTAAGGTGAGCAGTCAACCTTTGAGAAGGGCCTTCCACTGCAGGGAAACATATTTTGCTGCGTTTTTAGTAACCTTTCATCAAATTGAGCTAAAAACATTTTTTTTTCACTGAAATTTGCAGCTTAAGAAGCAGATGATTGATTATGTGGCAAATGTGACAAATCCATAATTATGTGGAAAACATAGCAGAAGCAGAATCGCATAATGCTCGTGGCCTTGTTTATAGGTCAGTCAAGCCTGCTCTGTTTATGAATGATGAGGCTGCCAACCCGTTATACCATTAGATAGCGCCGGGTGCCTGAGCTCCCATGTTTTCTCATTCCCTGGCTGGAGGATATTTTTTTTCTTACAGATGTTTGTGCTATGCGGGGCTCCGCATTAAATTTTTAATGAGACATCGCAAGAACTTGTGACTTGCCTGCTAACATTATACCAACAACACACCCCCCATGGCCAGACCTGCCTACTCACTTGGTGCCACTGTATGTCACTCGATTTTGGCTCCTTTCAACCAATCACCCAGTGAGGAGTCAAAATCACATGGTGGCAGAGAAAATGAGGTGGAAACCACTGCACACAGAGGCTTTCCAACTTGCCTGTGGAAAGCTCCGAGGAGCTGATGTCCATTTAATGGTGTGAAAACACCGTAGGACATCGGCCACAGCCTCGGGAATGACCCTTTGTTTTTTGGTTTGTTTTTTTGAGGGCCCCAACCCCTCCACTTGGTGAAGGGTACAGTAGCTCTCCAAACAAGGCCCCTCACTCTCCAGGGCCCCACGCCCTCCTCACACAATGAAATACATTGCTAAGTTGTCAGGTCTGCACGGGAGACGTCTCCTTGGGTCCCTGCCTCTCAGCCTCCATTGTGTGATCAACAAAAGTTTGTCCATGAAGACCCAGTTCACACTTCACTGCTGAGGAGCATCAGCTCCATACATTTTCATGCTCGAATATTTCACTTCTTACAAACCGTAAAAATATTTCAAGAGCTTATAGTGAACAGGCATCTTTGTACGATCAAGTGCTCTGAAAGAGCACTTTTCCATAAAACTGACTGGATAACTTGAAAAGGAGGCAGCCATTTTACAGTTTTTTTACAAAAAGAAATGAATGTGCAGAAAAAATGTTACATAGCAGCCACAAAGCTCGATAATGTAGCATTTCACAAAGGAAGATTATATAATTCATTAAACCGGAAGGGTATAATCAGAGGGACCCCAGCAGGAAGTAAACTTCAACCTGGCTCGCGCAGGCCCTCTTGAGGGAGTGTACTCCTTCAGTGCGCACACTTGCCTTTAAGTCTCATATCTTTCTGAAGTTCACAGAGCAGGAATGGCGGGTCATGAGAGGGCATGTCATAATTCCTTCTATACCCCCTTCTTTGAGCAAAAGCCAGCCGGACAGCAGTAAATGCCTGCATTCCCTAACCGCAAAATCACTTGGGATAGCATCTCTATTATAGCCCGCTACCGAGGGCTGTACAGGTTGTTAAAGGCCCTGAATCCAAGTTATAGCCCGAGCCGCAGGCAGGCTCCTATAACGAGGCGGAGGGCAATCAACAACCAGTATAGCCAGAAGCAGAAGGGCTATAAGGCTATTAGAGCATTCCGTCCTCTGAGGTTAGACTGTTAGGAATGTTATAAAGGGAGAAACTGAAAGACAACTAGTGGAGTGTCAGAGTAGAAGGCATGCCAGCCATTACTAGCCCTGAGCCACTTCATTGTCTTCAATGGAGCTCCCAACACTCCGATGTTTTAAATAAACAGTAGATTACTGTACCCATAATGACCTGAAGAGGGCAGTGTTGCCCATACACTCTCTTTTATTACCTTCATGCCCTATCTCCTGCACACAGATATTACACAGATGTTATACCGACCCCTCATTCAAAGCTTTAAAGCCATGACGTGCCGTCTACTATTGCCATGAAATTCTTTGTGTGGAATAATGCTCTACTGATAAAATAGATAAATATTGAATCTATTGGTCCTGAAGAAGGCTGTCATGTGTCGTTAACTAAACTGCTGAAAGAAAGCATAGTTGTCAACATGGGTTTGGAAGCGGGGTCAGGTATAGAGTGGAATTCACAAAGCAGCAATACATCTTCTTTGCTACACGTAGATGTGCAGTTTAATGTTTGATAACAGAACTTGCCCATGAGCGTACATGAGTGAGGGATGTGAAAGAATGAAACGCTTGCATGGCTCATCAGGGCAGAGGCTACTTCACAGCAGTATGTGTGAAATAAGTATGTCATAGTCTGAGCATTCTTTGAAAATAGATTTATTAAAAAAAGATAAAAAATAAAAAATTTGAATTAAAAAATATTTTCCACACTTTGCAGAATCATGCTGTTTGCCTGCTTGTAAGCTGTGGCATCAATAATATCTACGTGTCTCAATTGTATGGATGTATTATGTATGTAAATATGTATTTTTAATGGCATTTCTACGGTGCATACCTAGCCAAAAGGCAGTGGAGCACTGTACGTGGTCAAAGGCAGGCGTTACATCAATGAGTGACAGGAGAGGCAGCTGGGTCATGAATAGTTAATGCGTTGTGATGTAGTGTTCTGTACAGAGTTGAGTCTTCAACTCTTTCCTAAATTGGAGCAGCTTCGGTGTGGTCGTGATGGAGATGTTGTTCCTGATCCAGGGTGCATGGATGGAAAAGGCCTGCTGGCTTCTTTTTTTCTTTTGGACTCTTCTTGGTCTGCAGTCTGATGATGTCCTGGCCGCGGGTAACCCGAGAACCACCAGATGCTGAGCTTGACTGGAAGATAAGTGGGGGTGCTGGTCGTGATGGCTTTGGAAATTATGCAGCTGGTTTTGAAGATGGTGCGGGCCGGCAAGTGGAGCCAATGGAGTTCCATCAGGACGGGGGTGATGTGATCATGTTTCTTAATGCCCTAGATTAGATGTGTTGCAGCATGTAGGTTTGCCCCTAACAGGTGCCAGGGCGGGGTCTAGGAGGCCATGAAGAAGGGCATTTCCACCATCCCAATGTAAGAGTAGGAGGGCTTGAATGGAAGTTCTGAAGTAGTTTTTTGAAAGAAATGGTTTGATTTCTTCAGAAGAGAGAGCTGGTACCAGGCCATCATTGTCACTGTGTTTTTTAGTTTTGTGTTCCTTGGGGGTGAGGTCAGTGTCCAGTGTGTCTCCCAGTGACTTGGCATTTAGTGAAAGTTGGGGCTCGAAGCCATCAAGGATCATGTAATTGAGCCAGGTTTGTACTGTATCTTGTTTATTGATCTCTCATCAAATAACAGGCATTCTGTCTTGTCGGGTTGAGCTTCAGGTAGGCGCTAGACATCCAGGTCTGGTCATTTGATCTTTAAAAGACAGTACAGTATTTACGTGCTTTTAAATAGTCAGAACATTACGGAAGTCATTTACCTCTTCATATACTGATTGAATCTCATCACACTTCAACCCCAAACAATCTCTGTTGGAACCCAGTATAAAAGTTTACATTTATTGTAAGGCTGTGAAATAAAGATTTGTCCCTACTTTACAGAAAAAGTCAAAGTCTCCAGCGTCACCAGAGGACTGAGAAGTTACCCACCACAATCACGGTCTAATGCACCATTTCTGTGACTCTATAGTTTGTAGATTGACTCTGGAACAAACGGTACCTTTTTTCTATCAATCATCCAAGAAATAAACTGTTAATATAACTATACAGAGATCTAAAAACAGACTTATATTATCACAAAACTTAAAACAACTACGCTCAATGTACCACACATTTTAAAAAGGGATTCAGTCTTGCTCAAATAAAAAAATAGGCTATTTATTTTAACTCAAATTTAAAATAAAAACAGAGTCTATCTAATCCTGATATTTAAAACAAATTAACTTTAGCAAACCCAAATGTAAAAACTCTTTCTAACTCAAATATAAAAACAATAGCTAAAAATAGGCTAAAACTAACCTACATGTAAAATTAGACCGCAACTAACCTAGTTCTAAAATAAAACGTACTTGATTTAAAACACAATTAAAAACTAAATATACCTAAGCCAAATATAGAAATAATCACACTTAATCCAATTTGATAACAGCCAGATATAATCTAACCCAAATTTAAAACAAAAGTGATTCAATTTAATCCAATTTTGAAAGACTCAACCTAACCAAAATTTAAAAAAAACAGAAGGATGCAGATTAACCAATGAAATTGAAAGGATGTGGACCACCCCTCATTTAAAATCACATTGACTTTATATAACCGCTATTGAAAAAACAGATTTAAAGTGACAAAGTGAAAAACAAAAATACCACTGCGGCGGTCTTCTGTGTATCGCATATACATCTAAATACGGCAGGTGGAAGACCGTCAGCTCAGCGGAGTACTCAGTCCCGCCGCCGTGGAGGGACAGTGGGAAGACCGCCAACATCTAAATGAGGCCCTCAATCTAACCAACTACTTCTAAAATATGCAGGTTTGATCTGGAGTCCCATGTGTTCAGACATTCATACATTTTTTGTAAAATTTTGTTTTTAGAGTTTTATATTGCGCAAACTCGACCCGAAGATATCAGGAATCAGAGCGCTTTACATGAGCGCCAGTTTCATTACAGATGGACACATTCATTTTTCTTAGGCGCGGGGAGATTAAGTGATTTGCCCGGAATCACAGGATGTTCAGCATCCCTGCCGAGACTCGAACCCGGTTCCTCAGCTTCGAGGTCGACCGCTGTAGCCGTAAGGCTACATCCTCTCCCCAAAGCCCATGTCCAACCTCCTTCCCAGTCACAAAGAACATCAAACCTTTGTGCTCCATCAATATTTGAATATAGCTATTTCCTTATCACTCCCTCAGTTCACACCTCCTTTGATTGAAGAAACAGTGCATGCGCTGCCTAGGCGAGACCTAACAACTGCCTGGATTTCATGGATTTGGGCCCATTGTCATCACAAATGACTTACTGTAATTGGTAGTCAAATCTAAATCTAGGTCTTTAATGAAAGCAACAAATGAGTCTGTTAGCCGCTGCAACCCCAACGTGGTGCTTGATAACAGGACCGCTTCATCTACATACAATCGGGTAGGTATGGAGCGCAGCCGCCCACAGGAAGCCTGCGTCAGTCGACAACAGGGAGCTTTCCAGCTTGTTAATGTATCATATAAAAGGAAATGGAGCCAGAATGTTACCATGGCGCGCTTCCCTCCTCACTTTAAACGGCTTCGTACAAGAGCCATCACTATTGTATCAGATCATGTATGACGTGTTATAGTGAAGGTCTCAAAAAATACACGGCATTACGGTCCACCCCGAGGATAACATGATTGCCCGAAGCTTAGCCCTGTTCACTCTGTCACAAGTGGGAGTGAGGTCCATGAGTGCGAGGTGGAGGGATCCCAACATAGCATGCACATATCTCCTCACAATAAAGTGCAAATTGAAGCATTGGTCACTGTTACTAAGTCCAGGTCTGAACCGAACTGCAGTTCGGAGAGGATGCCGTTCTCCGCCAGCCCAGATCGAAAGCCTATTGGCAGTCACTCCCTCACCACCCTGACAACAGTATCCATTAGAGAGATAGGCCGATAGCAACAGGGGGGCTGCCCTGTCACCCTGTTTAGGTCTCGGGCCTAGCGTTGCAGTGCGCAGCACTGCTCGCGCAGCCCGAGACCTCTTGTATGGGCTTCTGAAAGCTGCCCACACGCTCGTGCGTGTGGTTTTGCTTTCGGAAGCCCACATTGGCTGTAGCGTGTTTTTTTTTGTAAATAACAGCACGCAATTGGGCAAAGGCGGGCGCATGTCCCGCCTTTGCTCGGCCCATTCCCGTCCGTGTCTAGGACGCGCATTAGCGCGCGGCACAGACGGCAGGCTCCCTCGCCCCCCCCTCCTCTGTGATGCGCGCGCACCACTGGTTTCGATTCCTGCGTTCGGCGCGCCACAGGTTTCGATTCTGTGCTTGTTTGAAATGCCTTTAATGGGCTGATTTTCGAGCTTGTTGGATTAAAAAGGATATGTCCAGACCACTTTCTGTTTACTCTGGTTGATATTTCCACGAAACATTACTAAGCAGAATCCCTCACAAAGCCCTTATCACTGTCATTAAATAATTGTCACATTTTTCTTCCGAAAAGATTAACATTTCTGCAAAGGCTGCAGAGCCCTACAGACCCGCCACCGCCATTGTCAAGGCCGCACAATCGCGGGGGATTAGCGTGTCTGCGTTGCAGCCTGTGGGCCCTATTATATTTTTCCGTTGATGTGCGGAATCCTGCCGAATCCCGGTCTCCTGATCCAGGGCGAACAAGAGGCGCGGGGCAGGAAGCGACTTACGGTCAAGCGGGCGCTTTATCGGGGCACGAATTCCACTTGCCGCACGTTCTCCAATATTCCCTGATGAAAAGGGAGGCGAGACCCTCACAGGGTACTTCCTATGTACATTTCATATCAACCCTGCTATTTATGTAAATACTGTTTATTACTGTGGTTGATATAATGTAGTGTCCTGCGGGACACGTTCTAGTGTTCCGCAGGAAGCTGTAATCCCAGCAACTCCCTCGAGGGCTGGACACACTTGCACCCCCACACCCATCCATCACGGGTGTCACGAGTGACGAGGCCCCGCCAATAAAAGGGCCCGGGTGCACGTGCTCGTGGCCAGTTACTGCACCGTACCTCCTGGTGTCTGTGTCCGTTATTCTCACCATGTGGGCCTGAGGCCCGACACGACATTGGCGACGAGGCGGGTAGCTAACCCCGCATGCCTGCTGCTCGGTACTTCGTCATCCCCCATGAGGAGAAATTGAGCCGCCGACCGTGACTGCGGTGAGGGTCGAGCCCAGCATCGCGACGCGGCCATCTGCCTTTAAGGAGGGAGGCACGGAGACTGGCTGTCTCCTACCCACATCGGCTCTGGCAAATGGAGGAGTGGACGGGCACCCCCCGCAGCAGCCGCCAGAACGCCAAGGAAAGCGTGAGTCTCCCCACCATGCTCGCGGTATGGCCGCCGCCACACTCAGGCACTCACAGCCGCAAGTAATGAGCCCTGCGATCCTCACCGTGCAGCGCCCGAGAGCGGTCCTGCCATCCCTGAGCAAAGCATTGCTCCGCCGACAGCGCTCCCTGCGTCTGCAGCACAAAAGGGAGGCACCGCGACGACACCGCTGTGCAAACCCCCAGCCGCTGCCCTAGACAGCACGACGGCACCGGCGCAGGGCATGATGAGGCCCGGCCTGCGGATATAGCGTACACGACCTGCAGTTACCCCACAGCACGTACCAGCACAGCCCTTGACAACGGAGGGTGGCTGGCACAGAAGGGAGGGTAGCGAGTGTCCCCGTGCCTCCTCCGTCTGTGAGGCACGAACAGCTGCCCGACCGTGCTGGCGCGAAACGGCGCCCAGTGCGCGGGAGCGAGAAAGCCGTCGCCCGCCAGCCGGTGCGCACCCAGCCAGCAAGGGAGAAAAACCGAGGCTGCTTTCACCCGGTGGAAGCCTGCACCTGTGTGAGCTGGCCTGGGATGCGGAGAAATCCATGCCGCGCGGTCCGTGCTCAAGGTGCCTCCGTCACTGCCAGCAAGCTGAAAGACGACGCCCCAGCAACGCTGAGTGGGCAGAAGAGGAAAGGAGAGCCGCCCAGCCCATGTGCACCGCCCCTACTGTGCCCCCCTACCTTCCTCAAGCGATCAATACGGTCCGGAGGTAGGCACGTGGCCGTAGGCTCTGTTTGCCAGCAAGCGTCTGGGCCCAGCGCCAGATGCCGCCATCGAACAGCTCCCGACTCCAGCAGCTGATAGGGAGAAGCGTGGCAACCCAGCGATCTTCGGAAGTCACCCACACCCGCACGGCGAACGCCAGTCTGCAGCTTCAGCCCCGTGTGGCCTGCCTTCGAGGGGAAGAGACTGCTGCAATGCAAGTCACGAGCACCGGCAGCACCACCTAGCTGCACCTTGCCCAACTGCACACGACGAGGTAATCAGTAACGCACACGGGAAAAGACACCTACCGTCTGCAGGTGCATAGGAGCACGAGCCACCAATCGGTCGCTTGGTACACCGCCATCACCCCGAGTGTCCAAAGAGGGGCCCCACGTACCTGTTACTTTTCACCGAAGTGACACCGGTGGGCCGTGAACAATTAAAGCCATGCAGCATAGCCAGGAGAACGCCTCATCTGCCATCCCCAGAGCACCTGCAGCAGCAAAGGTAACCTCCCCACGTTGCAGGCAACAGCTACACGGCCAGCTGATCACAGAACGAATGCCGGGACGTTAAATACAGAAGTGCTGCGCTGCTACCCGGTGGCCACCAGTGGTACTGCAGCCGTCCCAACCAAGCAGCAACAATGACACGGAGACCCATGTGGTGCGAAGGGGGCCACAGCATTCCTATCGAGGTTTAACTACCCCACCACAAGTACCTGCAAAGGAGAGGAACCAGTCAGAGCAACCCCTGTCTGCCTGGCATGAAGTCAAACACAGCCCACAGAGAGAGAAACGGCCCGCACTAGGAGGCAGACTGCATGACCTCCAATGTCCAGCAGCCACACCACTTACCAGAGGATACTCTCTGAGGCAACCCTGCGCAGGAAGTGCATCCAGCGAGCACAGAAGCTGTCCTGACCAGTATAGCATGGTGACTACAGCGCCACCCTCTCCCCACTAGCAACATTCAGCATGACAGGCAAGTCAAGCACAGAAAAAGGGGTAAGAGAAGCTGCCCTTCAGAAGTCAGCCCCAAAGGAAAGCCATACAAGGACTCAATCAGCGATGCAATGGCCCAAACGGCCACACATGGCAAGCGGCCCGCCCAGACATGCAAGCGCCTGCAGTGCCCAGCACGACAAGGTACACACGTAGGAGAAGCCTCAGCGTTTCTACGCCCCAGGACCCTGGCAGTGGAAGAAGGAGCACTGCCTGCCACCCCTGCAAAGCACAAGGAGAGACGGACAAACCCCACAAAGAGCCGCAAGAAACTCAGCGCCAAACGCAAGCAGCACCACCAAAGATAGCCACCACCAGCGAGGGTGGAAGACCAGCCAGACGGCAACGCCTCGAGGTAGCTATCCCCACCAAAAGCACAAGAAAGACGGGTGCAGAGCGCACACCCCAAGTGGCTGCCCAATGCCACCGCCAGAGAGGAGATCGCATCACTCGCTCCTGCTGGTGTACAGACACAACCGCAAGCTACAACACAGGCACACCAAGTGCCAGAAGGGAACGCCCAAGAAGAAGACGGAGCGCACTAAGTCAGAGGTGCGCCGAAGGCCGCGCCAGTGAACCTGACAACACGGGCAGGCGCCCGGGAGATAGAGACATCTCCACAAAGACGCATTGCTGAACACAGCACAGAGAGCAACTACGCCTCTACTGCACCAACGAAGCCCCGCAGTGGGCCGAAGACCACACAGAGTGTCCTCCCTCGCACTGCCTCAAGACGGAGTCGGCAGTGACCCACGACAGGCAAGAGAGGAGTTGCACACCCCACGTGGCAGGCCGCCACAGCGACAGGCGCTCCGACAACATGGCGACATGTGACCGGACGTCACGTCGCACATCAAACAAGGAGCACGTCACACGAAGTGATCAGTCCCGACAAGCACGCCGGAACGAAGGCAGAAGCAGGCGCCACGACAGCGCCGCCTCGAGGTCCCAGCGCAACACCCTCGAGAAGAGAAGAGTGACAGCCCTGTCACCCCGAAGGGAAGAAGAGTGACAGCCCTGTCACACCGAAAACTGGACGAACACAGGTGTGGTGAAAAGACCAACAAGAGGAGAAGACCTAGGACTCACACAGCAAGCCAAGAGCACACCCTGACACACCAGACAGCCACCAAGGCGGACCGACGTCCCAGGGCACAGCCTCACGGATGAACCGAACGTAAGCCGCAGCAAGCGCAGACCGCGTCTCATCCCAACGCTTCCCCAGGCGACCGTCCATCCCCAAGCGTCGACAGTCTAAGTCAATCGGCATCCCTGCTCCTGTCCGCAGATGCCACGGGTGAAGATCAGCACTGAGTGCCCGCCCTCACACTGCCTCAAGATGGAGTCGGCAGTGGCCCCAAAACAGGCAAGAGAGGATCCGTACACTCTACGTGTCAAGCCGCCACCGAAAATCAACCTCAACAAAGCGGAGACACCTGGCTGCTAAATCCTTCCTTACATCCAAACTCTCCCAGCAAGTCACCACCACCTGTCATTCCGACTCACCACCGGGCTGGCCTCCGCCATCATGCCAGCCCTCAGCACAAGCGTCAAACAACGCCACTCCCAGAGTACCGTTGGACTGGAGTCCTGCACCGTTGCCACACCAGCCGACAAAAGAAACCAGAGGCTTCCTGTGAACCTGGCCTACACCTGAACCGCGGCAGCGAGAGCAAGTCTCGGCCAAGACTCATCCACCCTAGAGGGTTGTGCGTGCGACTAAGTAACGGCTCCTCGGTGGTCCTGTAGCTGCCTCCAGTCGGCACACAAGCGGCCCCAGCGCAGCCCTCATGCAGTCCCGCAGCAACCCCGACAACGGGCCTCCCCAGGCGGGAGAGTGAAAAGAGACTTTGCCCCACCGACAGGTCATCGGTTGCAGCCAAAAGGTTCCACAGAGACAAATGATCAGACAACGCCTCCATGAATTCACACCTGGGACTCCATCCACGTTCATGACGCTACCCACTATAAGGAACTGTTAGAAGTCACCACAGACCATCACCGACGTCAGCAAAGTGGAAGCCATGCAAGACATCTCATCATCAGTGAACTGACGGTATGCAGCGGACGTCTCCAAGCTGGCGGTCGTGTCCTGAACCCCTCAGGTTAAACTATGGGTGCCTGCCGAGATGGTCCTGCTGCAAGCACAGTCACCAGCTCATGTCTGACGTCTTCCTGCCACCTGACTCAGAAGACTGATGGACCCTGTGGTGTCTAGTTAACTGTTTGTTTTGTCCCCACAGTTTGGACTAACATCTTGTTTGTTCTTCAATAAAGTTGGGGAGGAATGTAGTGTCCTGCGGGACACGTTCTAGTGTTCCGCAGGAAGCTGTAATCCCAGCCACTCCCTCGAGGGCTGGACACACTTGCACCCCCACACCCATCCATCACGGGTGTCACGAGTGACGTGGCCCCGCCAATAAAAGGGCCCGGGTGCACGTGCTCGTGGCCAGTTACTGCACCGTACCTCCTGGTGTCTGTGTCCGTTATTCTCACCATGTGGGCCTGAGGCCCGACACGACAGATATGGATTCTTTCCGCTTGTATAAGTGACTGGTTCTTTAGAACGAGCGCTTTTAGCCATCTGTAGCACGCTTCAAACGCCCACAGTCTCTGAAGCAGGGAAGCACAGACAGATTTGAGGGGGTGCCATCTGTCACTGTGCCCTTCAGTCTATGGTCCAGAGTGCCTGGGATTATGCACAGGCAATTTTCGGCACAGCCTGAATCAGCCTGTACTGCAGAGCGAGCTCGTGCTGTGCCTACAAAAACGCCCCTAACCACGCCATGTGCACAAATGATCCCCTTTACACACCATCCAGTTAGCTGCCCACAAGTAAGGGAAGAAACACACAATGCCCAAGTTGTGGATCCAGAGTGCAGGGTGGAGGGACAGGTCTCTCTCAGCACCCTCTGCCTGTTTAGATTGAGGACCAGTCAAACCTTCCTGCGATGTATTACTTGTGAAGAGGGCGCACTATCTAGCACCTGTACTGAAGAGTTGTGCACCACAGCATGGATACTGTACAAGGAACCACTGCGCCTATCTCCGCAACACACCACGCTCCTCATCCTTAAAACTGCCCTCCCCATCCCGCCCGCTACACAAACAAATCTGTTCAGGTGCCGCTTTTTAGTTTCAGCATGGCGCCCACTCACATACATTGTTCCCTTCCTCCAACATGCTGCTCGATTGTTTTACTTGGCCAGCTATACGCATCTGTTGCCTCCTTGCTATGGTCACATTACAAATACTTGTTTCTATGCTGCTGAAATGCATCCTTCAATGCGGCTCTGTGGTGGCACACTAGAACGGCCCACCTTTCATTCTTAACAGGTACATTTTAAGAAAGATTGGGTTCTTTCAAAGTGTATTTTTTTGTGACAGCTCTGTAACCCCCGAAAGCCAATGATACATTGTTGTGACGCAAATTATGTGTCTGGTTCCACTTTGCGCTAAGAAAAATAAAACATGGGCATGGTAATTTTAGAACGTATGCAACACTGAACAGTGTAGAGGCAGGGCTTTAAGAGGGATGAAAAAACTGGGGGGGGTCTCTCCAAGGGGTGTGGCCAATGTAATTAAGGGCGTAGCTGAAAACACGTAAGCTAAAAATCTGTGCTCAGCATAGGGTGCTGCCCGACAGGTATTTTGCTGCTTCTGTCATTATATATATATATATATATATATGTATATATATATATATATATATATATATATATATGTATATATATGTATATATATATATATATATATATATATAGCAAAACCAGTAACTCTCCAACCTCCTGACGGCGAAAGAGAGAAACGGACTCCAAAGGCAGATTGGCAATGATTTAATTACACACCTCCGTTCGACGCGTTTCGGGCAACACAGTGCCCTTGATCACTAACGGAGCGCAGTCAGCCATTCTCTTTTTTCTCTATGCTCCACTCCACCCAGATGTCACATGATCAAAGACATAGAAAAAACACTATGTGTGAAACTTTGTACTTCGATGTTGTCATGGTTTACAGACTACTTTTGCATTTATCATGTTGTTATAATTTTGAAAAAGGCACAACAATTGTATATATGGACCATACAATAAATATATAAATATATAATCACATAAATACATAAATATATAAACATATAAATATATAAATAAATATAAATGAATGAATGCACAAATAAATAGATAAATGTGCCAATTAAAATACATCATATAAATATACCTTGAATGAGTCCACTTATATCCAACACCTATGTCATATAACTTAGTTGTAACAGTGTATAACTGCTTAAATGCATTTATAATTTATAAATACCACAACGTGTTAATGTTTGTGTATTAAAAACATTAAAAAACTATGTTGTATTGCCTTAATCGTTCTATGCAACTGTGTCCCTGATGGCAGCATAAATGCTTGAAAAATCCAGACCATGATAAACACATTTGATTCTTCGATATCTAGGTCTTATTGATTAAAGTGCTTCTATGTGTCATATCCCTTCATGTTGTGTATAAACATTCTATTTAATAACATACTAAAGTGCTAAATAAAACTAAACATACTAAAAGTGCTAGTGCATTTTGTAAAATTTCTAATCCTCTCCACACACACCTGAATACAAATTACAGTGGTCACATTATAAGGTCACGACAGCTTCTAAATTTGATATGTTCTCAGTATTCTTCCTCTACTTAACTATATGCACAATCATAGTTCTATTATTGAGATGCTAGGACCAACTCTAACTGCTTACAGGAAAGTATGCATATCTTCTGTTGTGTTCAGCCCATTAGGAGTTTTGATATCCAACTCTAAGATCATGCGAGTTTCTGCCTATCTCAGGAGCCTTTCCCTATTGCCTCCTCTTCTCAGTTTTGGAATGGCGTCAACTACGTAATATTTAAGGCAGTTTAAGTTATTATTATGTGTACTCTTGAAATGACGAGCCACAGGATATGTGGTGTCATTATTTACAATTGCTCTGAGATGCTGCAGTATTCTGACATGCACCTGTAGCTTAGTGCTTCCCACATAGGATAAGCCACAGGTGCACGTCAGAACGTATACCGCAAACTCAGTTCGGCAACTGTAACTGCCTTTGATTTTAATTTTGTCAGAACAAAAAGGATTGATGTAATGAGTTGTAGAGATGCCGAACTTACAAGCTCGACACGTTGAACATTTGGTGAAGCCCTGTCTAGGTTTGAGCCAAGTATTTGCTGTGCTCAACTCAGGGCTAGTTTTGCCTAACTGGGATTTCATCGATTGTTTTACTTGGCCAGCTATACGCATCTGTTGCCTCCTTGCTATGGTCACATTACAAATACTTGTTTCTATGCTGCTGAAATGCATCTTTCAATGCGGCTCTGTAGTGGCACACTAGAACGACCCACCTTTCATTCTTAACAGGTACATTTTAAGAAAGATTGGGTTCTTTCAAAGTGTATTTTTTTGTGACAGCTCTGTAACCCCCGAAAGCCAATGATACATTGTTGTGACGCAAATTATGTGTCTGGTTCCACTTTGCGCTAAGAAAAATAAAACATGGGCATGGTAATTTTAGAACGTATGCAACACTGAACAGTGTAGAGGCAGGGCTTTAAGAGGGATGAAAAAACTGGGGGGGGTCTCTCCAAGGGGTGTGGCCAATGTAATTAAGGGCGTAGCTGAAAACACGTAAGCTAAAAATCTGTGCTCAGCATAGGGTGCTGCCCGACAGGAATTTTGCTGCTTCTGTCATTATTAACCAGTCTCTCTCTTACTTGAGAAAAGAGTGTGAGACAGCTCCGGGGGAACAATAGAACGGCTTTATTGCTGGTATTTGCGCTGACATACAAAGGGTCCCTGAAACGCTCGGCAGACGCGTTTCAGCCTTCAAATGGCTTCTTCAGTCCCCGTTTCAGATCTGTCCTTTACAGGGGGTCCATTGCTGTGGTGATTAAAAGCTGTGACCACTCCCAGTCATGTGATCACGCCCCTCCTCTGCCTCACAGGTGTGAAGCTCCTTGCGCTGTGCCTGCCCCACCGCTGCATGCTGGACGTTGGAGTTCACCTCAGGAGCCCATACAGTGAAGGGATTTCCATAGCACCAAGTGATGCCTCCAAACAAGGTTTGGCCGGCGCTCCCACGCCGCTGCAGTCTCGAAGCAGGTAAAAAGCCGTCCTTTGTCCCCCTTATCAGGCAGACAGATTCTGCCTCCTCTCTCCCCATGAGCCATTAACCACCAAGTGGGAATCCGGCACCGGGGGAGCGACGCGAATGCAGTTTCATGCAAAAACCAACAAGATGGCAGGTAAGTCGCGTAGCTCCAGACCGAGAGGGCATATACAAAAAAACTTGCAGAAGCCCAATTTCCGATACTGCCAACGTTTTATTTCTGAGAAAAAAATACAGCATAATGTGCTCCCTGACGCGTTTCAGCTTCTTGCAAGCCTTGATCACAGGTGAGTGAATTTCACAGTTCATAAACATCACTTCCTTATAAGTCCTGGCACCACGTGACTCTCTGGCATAGAATTAGCCTCTTTTTCCCAGAGTGCACCAAAAATGTATTGTTCAAGTCTGGAGTGATCAAAACTGCTCTTGCTTCCATGAAGCTTAGCAGAATTGCTTTTGGGCAAGGGGAGCTGCCCAAAAGCTCCCTGATGACACTGATGACATCACTGATGACATCATCCACTAAATATCTGATGCACCTCCTCACACCCTAATATAACCTTTCATACACCTACACCTACTCAAAAATACAGACTAACATTTTCGAAACCATAGACACACCAATACCAGTTAGTACATACCCACTCACTGATTCATAGGTCTACACACACATCCAATCACCCATACAGTCACTCATACACGCAGTCACTGGTACAGCCACTGATATATGCACTCATACACCTATACAGATACTCACACACCGCCACTCACCCATAGAGTTACTCACACACCTAGTCAGTCACCCAAAGAATCAATCACACTGCCATTTACTCATTATACAGTTATACACACACCACCTCACTTATTCATACAGATACTAACACATACTTACTCTCTTATACAATCACTGGCACAAGCACACACTCATCCATACAGCCACTCTCACAATCACTCACTCTCACATATAGTCACTGATATACTCCAACACTCACATATACTGCCTTTCACATATATAGTTACTCATACATGTACCACTGAGACATCCATTCACTCACTAACACAGCCATACACACACTCACCCACCCATACAGCCCCTCACAGATGCACCCAATGACCCATACACCCAGTGAATCACCCACTCACACATCCATGCAGGGAGTCATACACCCCCACCAACCCACAAAGACACTCAGGCACCCATACAAGTACTCAGACAACCAATCATTAACCCATATGGGCACTCATGTAGCTACTCACCAACCTACGCAGCCACTTACACACCAACTGACAGACTGATACAGACATTCACACAGATTAGTCACTCACCCATGCATTCACTAAGACACGTTTAATCACTCACTCACTTATACAGTCAGTCACGCACACACAAAATCATCCATACAGACACTCATACACCCACTCATTCTTCAATACACTTTGGCGTATATATAGATAACATTCTTAAACTTTTCAGAAACACTCAGTCACTGGATGATGTCATCAGTGATGTCATTTGAGATGTCATCGGTGATGTCACTGACCATGTCATTAGTGATGTAATATGTGAAGTCATCAGCAGTGCATTGCAGGGCGCGAGTTATAGTTAGCTCAACTAACTATAACGGCCAAATTTCTCTGGTTTTGTATGAGTGAAATGTCCAACTAACTATAACGTCCCTGAAACCTGTGTTTTTATCAGTGAATATATATATATATATATATATATATATATATATATATATATATATGTATGTATCAAGTCCAATACCCCCTCACAATAGAAAGGGTTTGACACAGCAAGGGTAATTCACGTGTGGTTTAATCTCACCAGGATCAAACAGCAAGGTCCATGGGGCTGTGAAACATATGGGCAGACGCATTTCAGCTTTGGTTAGCTTTCCTCAGTGCCAGTTCCACAATGAGTTATTCTCGCCTGGGGTCCTCTTAAGTATTACTGCCGCCACTCCCACTGAAGAGATGACTCGGCCCCATCCCGCTCTTAAGGGTACACTGCCATTAACTCCACTGGACGCAATGCTTTGGACTGCTGCAGTGCGGTACGCCACTACCGGGAGGAAGGCCACCTAAGTAATCAGCTTTTTGACACACAGTGGCGTCCCAACTTCACGTCGGCTCTCGGGCAGCACACCCTTCACGGCAGCCAGTTCCAAGTTGAAAAAATACAAGGTGAGTCCACTCGTGAACCCCTCCGCAGTAAATACTGCTTCCTCCCTCCCCTTTGCAGAAAAATAATCACTCCGTGGTTGTTGACTGCTATATGTATATATATATATATGTATGTATATATATATATATATATGTGTGTATATATTTATATATATATACAAGAAGTAACATTACACCTACAGCAAGCCAGAACTATTGGCTTTGCTAATGGCTGGTAGTTGCATAAGATAAAAAAGCTGCACTATGCCTCCGTTGTGTATAATATTGAATGCGTTTGTTCTGAAATGATGAGACTGTGTAAGCACTATAACGAGTCTTTTTGAAGCTACATCAAAGGCAGTAAAGGATACTGCTGCAGGGATAAGATTTCTTTTTTCACCGAGAGTGAGGGCAAAAATGGAGAGCCCGATCTGGACCCGTCTCAGCACCTGCTTTATAGAACTGCCGGTGCTGAGCACCAACAGGTCTCGGCCCACTTAAAGCCCTGGTTAGAGGTGACTGCTGAGCGGTTCGATTGGCAACTCTTGAACCAGGCAAACTGGGCAATTGGCACACCCGTGTTTCCAAATGGTGTTATTGTGGGAAAACGACTTGCTTCATTTACCCAGTGTTGGCAATGGGACACATCCAGGATTAATACGACGCAGCCACAATGGTAGCGTGTAAGCACTACTCGTACCTACCTCTGCCTTCCATTGTTTCCTCTCCATCCCTTTCCTTCCTATCTCTTTAGATAGGTTAAATAATGAGTCCACTGTACACAGAAAAACAACTAAAAAACATTATCATTTGCAACACCAATAGCTCTTGCTTTCACGAATCCGAGACCTATTGCATTGCAAATGCTTGTTAAAGATAGGAACGATCACAGAGGGTAACCAAGACTCACAGGTGCCCTCCACAACCACAGCATTAATGCAATACACCAGTATAGGGGTTCACTCAGAAAAAGGTCTACTGGGACCCCTTCAGGGCCTGGTATTTTCTTACAAAAAAAGAGCCAAGATGGCGTTCTTAAACTCCTCTAGACCCGCAGACAATGTGAAGACGCCTGCAGGAATTAAACTCTCATCAGGATGGGCCTCATGACCTGTATTATATATCCCTTCAAAGAGATTTATCCATACCTCTGGGGGAATATGTGAGGAGTCTAAGCCCTTATCGGAATTATTACAGAAGGGCGATTGAGTACTTCCCAAAACGCTGCACTCTTTTTTAGTGTAGAAGTTAGGAGTAATTCCTGCCGTGCCTTATCCTTGAACTCTTTTCCTCCTAGAACTCTCTGCTTTGTAAGCCCTTCTACAACCAGGGAACAGATCTGGGTCCCTCGAATTGCTCTTCAGGGCCTTACAGAGAGTTCAGTGCGCCCTGGAGTACCTTGTATCAATTCTTCAAATATGAGGAACCAGTAGTTTTTTTATCCAGGTCCTGAACACGTACTCCCAACATAAACTGATAAAGCAAATTAGTTCCTCTGTGTGGGTGGAAATATTCAGGTCTTTGATACTAACCTAACTAAAAGCAGAACGCCCTAACCGGATGCAATGGTCCTAAAGGGCGTATGAGGTGTGGGAGGTCGACATGTTTCTCGCCTTGGGTCGCCCCTAACGTGTCTGGTGGCAATTCATAAGGACCAATGCTGGTTCTGGTATTGGCACAATGGAGTAGTAACTAGCTTTGCCTGTGAACACCAGGTCCGATTGACCTAGTGTTACCTAGTGTTATGTGACCCCTTGGTTAGTAGGTCGAGGCTGACGGGAGCTTATCAGAGCGTCTCGTTGCTCACAGCAACTAGCCGTGTTCCTACCCTTTGCTCTGCTTCCCGTTGGGGTAGGAACACGGCTAGTTGCCGCGCTGTTCTAGCGCTGTGAGCAACCAGACGCTCTGATAAGCTCCCGTCAGCCATGACCCATGCATGGATGTAGGTTAAAATCCCCCATCAATATTGTCCTGCAATGAGACAGGCTCCTGACCCGCTAATTCCCTAGAAAAGGGACTTTTAGTTATCAAAAGGAAAAACATTCCTGATGAAAGTACAGCACTGCCATCACTCAAATACAGCACGGAACACCCACTGCAGACACAACTCACCGACTGTTAAGACACCGTCACCGCCAAACCACAGCACACCCTCTACTAAATAACATCATATCTCCGAGAAGTTGTTGCAATACTTATGTTTTTTTAAAATTGTGCGTGCATGCCACAAAAATAAAAATAACATATTGCTATCTAACGGTGGCTGCAGTATGTTTGTAATAAAAATGTGATATTTAAAGAAACTTCACAGATGTTGCAGTTTTACAGTGATGTTTTTTAATAACAAACATGTCCTTTGTGCCATGAATATTAATATTATTATTATTTGTAAAGAAGACAATAACAGAGACCTAATAAGCACTTACATCTCAGGCAGCTGCACTGTGACAACATCACTTACACACTTTACAACAGCAAGTGTAGCAAGGAGGTGAAAAAAGTCTCCATCTAACTGGGCACCCAACGTGCGGGAAGGATAAACAGAGATTACTTACGTTAAAATAAAAATAAATCTATACAAAAGTGCATTTTGAAACAGCTTTGCCACTAAAAAGAAGGAACTATTTCTCACCAGATAAGAACAATGTGCACAGGCTTTGTACAGTCCCTCAAAGTGAGGGGAGCCAATGGGCACGCTGGACTGACCCATTGCCCCGCGCAGTCTGCTGCGGAGGGCGGAAGCAAGACATGGATGACAATATAACAGACCAATAGGTGAAGCCTGCTCACCAAAAGCCCCTCTATGCAAGTGTATTATGTTCGATTTCTTAATAAAAAAATGGCCTGGTGAATGGCCAGACCTAATTTAGGAAAGTAGCCCTTTCACTACTTTAGTAGAGCTCCGCCCACCACACACTTGGGACAGAGCATCCACTATTACAGGCATGTTTATTAAGCGGTGTACGCATAGATTTGGGTGCTTTGCTGAAGTGTCAATCATGCTAATATCGGGGCATATTATCAAGCGGCAGCGATAATTTTCGCTGGCCGTTCTTAGCAAGAAATTAGTTCTCGCCGGCTATCGCTGGCAATTATCGCCATGCTATCGCTGTATCAACAACGCATAGCGCAATGGCGATAATTTCCCAGCGATAGCGGTGTTTTCCATGGAACATTGCTGGTTTTTCAACGATGTTCCATGGAAAACGGCGATAACCTTGCTGATACGACCCTGTGGACGTATCAGCATAATCCACCCCCATTGTTAGGTATAGGTAAGTCTGCATTTTTGCAAACGTTAGTTTTTGGCGAAAACCGCGGTTTTTGCCAAAAACTAACGTCTGCAATAATGCGTGGGCCTCCTTGTAAATATCGTGATGTAAATTTCGCGATATTAACAAGGTAGTCCGTCAGGGGTACGCCCAGTGACGCCCACTTTGCATCTCATTAGAGATGCGAAGTTAGGCGTGCTGGAAACGGGCGCTAAGTCAAGGAAACACACGCTAGCGTGTCCTTGTTGATATTGCAATAAAATTATCGCCGCTTTTTGCCCGAAAACGGACGCTAAAGAGGTGATAATGTTATCGCCAGCCCTTGTTAATATGCCCCATCCTCATTAGGAAATGGAAATTAAATCGATTACCCCGGGGATATTTCTTCAGGCATTTTCTGACCCCAATTCCAAGTCTGGCAATGGGGAATAACTCTGCGACCAGTTTTACCTCTGAGTATTCCAGTTTCTGCTTTGTTTTGCCAATTCAAACCCCTCCTAGTGTTACACAGAAGAAATTGCCTGGGCTAAAAAAGATCTTAGGTCAGGTACAATTTGTGCCAAACTCTTTCTCTGAAGCCAGGTACAGACAGCGTTTTCTCCTGAGGTCAGTGTTCCCACAGCGCTTGTAATTAAGCAATAAGGGGCAGATTTACAAGCCCCTTGCGCCACTTTTGCGTCACTTTTAACATGGGAAAAGTCACGGAAAAGTGGCGCAAGGAGCTTGTAAATCTGCCTCTAAGGCCATATTATCAAGAACGGCGCAAACATTATCGCCGCTTTAGCGGCAGGAAACTGCAGCTAAAGCGGCGATAAGGGGCTTGATAATATGCCCTATAGAATTCCAATGGAAGCCCAGGTTCTGGTGTGAAGGACATCAAACCTGGGCTTCTATTGGAATTCTATAGGGCATATTATCAAGCCCCTTATCGCCGCTTTAGCTGCAGTTTCCAGCCGCTAAAGCGGCGATAATGTTTGCGCCGTTCTTGATAATATGGCCCTAAGTGTTCAGTAGCAGAGATATGCAAAACACAGTCACAATAAACATAAAGCGCTTTTGTGAAAAAACAGAGGAGCATCATTACAAACAAGCCTCAGCAAAGCCAATCTGCCTGGGTTTAATGTGTTACGCCCGCAAGAATGTTCTTATCCAGGCATTCAGCATGTCCACAGGTAGAAAACAGTCCAGTGGTAAAATACAGCAGACATATTACCAAAGAAACCAGAGCCTCGACCGAAATACAGGAGTCCAATAACATGTGTTATGTCCTCTGGTAAATGGCAGCGCACTGCTACTAAAATACAAGAGAGACACTACCGAGCCAACCTTAAACATGAGACACCTGCAACTAAATTACAGAACACTCTGTAATAAAATGCAGGACACCATTACTCACACAATTCGTGCGCACCATTAAAACACAGCACACCTACACCATGACACGTTCACTAATTCACAGCACGCCTACTTCTAACTTAGAGCTCATATGAACTGAAGCACAACACCTCCTCCCACAAATACACAACATGACCTCTGTTTAGAGACAGCGGACTTCTTGACTTATATCAGACCTTCCACAGCACTCGTCTACCAAAGCAGAGTAAACTGCAGCACAATATAAAAGATACACAACTAAAATGCAGTGCACCTTTTACGAAAATAATAAATTCCTATATTAAAATACAGCCGCTCCTCTACTAAAATAAATCACACGTTGCTAAAATAGAGGACACCTTTGCTAAAATACAACACACCCTCTAACAAAAATACAGCACAACAGCTTCTGAAATACAGTACACTGCCAACTACAATACACCACAGTCTGAAGCAAGACTCGCAGTCATCTACAAATGTCTCTGGAATCCTCAATCTCCCCAACGGTCATCTAACTCTACAGCATGAGCCAAACGCTTTGATGATCAGGTTAATAAACATATTTTCCCAGATTACTGCCATCTGATTGGCAATCTCTCATTACGCAAGAAGACTGCTCCGGCTCGCATCCAATCAAAATTCTTCACAATACATCTATTACATTGGACGCCTGCTCGGCTGTACAAACGGAACTTACGTGATAATGACAGGGGCTGTGATCTGGAACCAGGTACTCACCAGCATATGTTCTTCGGGTGTAAACTATTAGCCGAATATTGGGCCTCTATTCAGAGTCACTTATTGGCTATCTTTAACGTTCCCATAATCTTGTCCTTTTCTGTGGTAATATTGGGTCCTTGGGCCTCAGCAGCCCCTTTAGCCTTGGATAAGAATGATAAGTCACTTCTGGACTTACTTTTAACCATTGCAATTAAAGTGATACCGAGTGGAAGTCTTTTCAACACCTATCGTTTCATACATGGTGGGCTTGGGTGGCTTATCTTGGTAGTGCCCATACGTTGCATATTGACCGACACTCACACCTTTAATTTCAAGCTCAGTTTGGCGTTCCCTGGACATCTATATGAATCGTTGCTCTCAGGATGCCGGGGCTCTCTCCAATACTATTCCGGCCCCTTAATTATTTTTTGTTAACTTAATGAAGCAGATGTCCCACTTCCCTTCTCCCCCCTCGTCCCTTTCTCTTTTTACCTCCTTCTCTTTTCCCCCTTGATTAGCAATTGCTGTAATATTTGTGATACGAGGCTTTTCTTCCTGCAGAACATAATTCTTATGTATCCTTGGCCTTTATAGGCTATATCTGCTTATGCACCGTGTCGCATGTTACTGTGTTGTTATGATATTGCTCTGTACAGATGTATGCCTTACTATTTTTGCACTATTTTATCCCTCTTTTTGGTCATTTGATATATATGTCACAGCCTTTTGATGTGCCATATATGTCCAGATCTTTAGCCTGTATCGCTTATTTTATTCAGTTTGTATAACTCTTTTGCTCAAACTAATAAAATATTTTGGGGAAAAAAAAACATTTGTATAACACCCCTCATTCCCCAAGAAATGTCCAAACTTGACCTAACACCTCGAAGCATGGACTAGAAAGCCCCAGCACTAAGACATTACAGTGCAAAGTGTGATGACAACAGCAAAAAAAAGCTTTAGACTTTAAGGACAACATCCTCCTCCGTTTTACGTGACACGTGCATTCCACACGCACCCAAGTTAGGAGCTACACACCGGTCCTTATCATCAGCCGCAACTCAAAGTGAAGTATTTGTTAAGGTAACACATCCGCTGGGTGAATCGTGGTCTGCGTCAGAACTCCTGCAGATGGACGAGTCGCCCCAAAAAACGACCAGGGTCAAGAGACTGATACTCTTAAAAGAGTGAGCTTCAAGTGTTTTAGTAAGAGAGATCTCCATCAGATGCTTCCTCTCAAGCACCCCGAATCCAAAATCATATAAATCGTTGGCAATTGTCCATTTCAACAGCATGAAAATACAAGACCTTGCCCCCCTCCATCAATGGAAAAAGACCCCCCCCCCGCCCATCAGATGGGGTTACCACAGACTGCAACAAAGAAACACAAAGGTGATAAATTAGACTAGAGCAAAGATGGTGTCCTTTCGGCTCAGCCTCTTGGAAATTACAATCCAGGTCCCACCGAGAGGATGCCGGTGTCCGGACAGAAGTGCTACCAATCCACACTACACAAACCGATTAATGAGAGCACGACCCCAAGTTAGAGGTTTAAGTTTTAAAGTTTCAGAGTGGATCAGTGGATCTGCAATTCTTAAACCCCCCTTCAAGTCCACATAGTGCGGCGAAGAGATCCTGAAATTCTTTATACCAAAATTTAAAAGGCAATGGTGGGCAATCCATAACTGCTTCTACTGCCCCCATTCTGCTGCCTTCACTTCAAGGCACCTTCGCAGCCTTCACTCTCACGAACCCAACCCCGAAGGCTGGAAAAGCCACACGCAGCGAGAACGGAGGTCTTCTGGTCCAAGACATGCATGACTGCATGGATCAACAAATTATTTCTACACAGCTGTAGGTATCTCCTAAATCCTGAACACTCCTTTCTTGCAGAGAACTGTTCTGGGGTCCCTGACACATGTCATGACCATCCCTCTTCTCAAGGAAGCAACTGCAGCCCCAAGGAGTTATCCATCCTTTGGCCCATCCTCAACATGTCAGATCTCAGTTAGATCCTGATCCACGAGGCTGCGCTGCCCCTCCCGCCTCAGTGCCAGCGCGAGCGCAGCTCAAATTGACCCAAGCCCATTCATTCTGTGTAACCTGTGCACAGTGCGGTGAAATGACACCTGGTCGGGGTGTTTTAAGTGTGATGATTCTAAGATGGTCACGTCTCGATAACCAGGGTGCGTTCAGTCATAGCTTCTTATGAGACGTCATTCACACTATCACTATGGTACCCTTCAGTCTGACTTTATTTGGATTCTTATAGTTCCCAATCAGCCTTGTTTTGTTAATGTTTGATAATGTGAGGTAGCGTGCGATTATTTATATTTTGATAGTCTTATGCTATATATTCTGTAGTATTTGTTTCTGCTGGTTTCCTGCTCAAACCACTAACTGCAGTGTGACGCCACCTGAGACCTAGTTGGCAACTCATAAAACTTCACAAATAATGAAGTGTTGGGGAGTGATGTCACCAGCGCCTACAAAGATTGTGGAAGCCGGGAGACTGCGAGATGTCCAACAATCTGGGTTCAAGCGCATAAAGCGAGTTGAATCAGACCTTCCAGCTGTACGAGCAGATCGTCTTGATACTCCGAATGAGAACCAACTAACAACTCAAATCCACTAACACATCCCTGCGGGTGCAGCGATCAACAAACCCTACTGTTGGAGCAGCAAGAATGGACAGAAAACACTGGCTCAGCACCCAAATGATTCCGAGACTCTCCGAGAACGGCTCTTAGAGTACCTAGCGGTGGCCTGTCGCACTTTACAAGAAACCTAAATACAGGTAATAAATGTATCAAGTCTGATAAGACTCATCAAAATCCAGCTTCAGGGCTACATGTGGGTGCTTCAGGGTTTCCACCTTTCCCCCAACAGTGAATGCCTACACGCACCGATTGATCCACATCATTAAGCAATACCACCTCCACTGCAAATGTGTGCTGATGGCTCACACATCTAACTACATCTGGACGGTGGGTCATAAAAACAGCTGGATGTCGCACAGTACCTTGGAGAGGGCTTTACAGGTCTAAAGAGGGCCAAATCAGAGGTGCACTTGTCAGAAACAGCTCTTCCGCCTCTTTGGCCAATACTTGGCCCAGGATCACCCCAATGTATACATTAAAAATGTGGGAATTCTTCATGCTTCCAAACGCTCCTTTTTGCGCAAGTCAACTCTGCAGTGAAGAGGACAAAGCACCGACTAAAATTCCACAGCAAGTCCTCACCTGGACCTCAATCGAAACCCATGCAGAGTGCATATTATGGTCTGTCTTCTTCTAGTCAACTACCCACAACACTGCATAGATAGCACCGCCCCACACCCCAAGAATCAAACCTAGAACCGAAAAAAAGAAATCAAAACAATGCAGTGCTTCAACCCCAAAAACCAGGATTATGTGACCCAAACCCTGAAGAACTTGCTCATGAAGGCGCAACTAATCAGATTCAAAGACCTCGGCACCATCCGCGGAATGTTCTGCGTTTGAGGCCTACAGCTGCTTCAAAAACCCTAAAACCCACTAGAATCCCACCAGAATGCTGAGAGGAGGAAGACATGGTGCCCGGTCCACCAACAGAAGATGGAGAGGAGGAAACATAGAGGAAGGACTAAGGGCTCAGGGTGTGTGGCTGTGCAGCAACCTGGCCCTACTACACAGAGACCAAACAAACTTCCAAAGATTCTGGGAAGAACTGAAGATTATGTTCACATTAGAGGAGCCCGCAACCACGCCTAGTGTTTAGAAGACCCCCACACCACTCAGACGAAGGATGACCCCCACAAACACTCAGACGAAGGATGACCCCCACACCACTCAGACGAAGGATGACCCCCACAAACACTCAGACGAAGGATGACCCCCACACCACTCAGACGAAGGATGACCCCCACACCACTCAGACGAAGGATGACCCCCACAAACACTCAGACGAAGGATGACCCCCACACCACTCAGACGAAGGATGACCCCCACACCACTCAGACGAAGGATGACCCCCACAAACACTCAGACGAAGGATGACCTCCACAAACACTCAGACGAAGGATGACCCCCACACCACTCAGACGAAGGATGACCCCCACAAACACTCAGACGAAGGATGACCTCCACAAACACTCAGACGAAGGATGACCCCACACCACTCAGACGAAGGATGACCCCCACAAACACTCAGACGAAGGATGACCCCCACACCACTCAGACGAAGGATGACCCCCACAAACACTCAGACGAAGGATGACCCCCACACCACTCAGACGAAGGATGACCCCCACAAACACTCAGACGAAGGATGACCCCACACCACTCAGACGAAGGATGACCCCCACACCACTCAGACGAAGGATGACCCCCACAAACACTCAGACGAAGGATGACCCCCACAAACACTCAGACGAAGGATGACCCCACACCACTCAGACGAAGGATGACCCCCACACCACTCAGACGAAGGATGACCCCCACACCACTCAGACGAAGGATGACCCCACAAACACTCCAGAGAACCATCCAGCTGATTCATCTTATTAGCCCCACACAGGTCAGCCTGATCCAACCAGCCCCACAACACTGCGCCACTGGGCACTTTCAACAATTCTGGGCTGAGGCGTGGCAACACCTAGACCTATTGACTCCATGACAACCAACCCTAGGATTCATGGAGCACCCACTGAGGACAAGGAATGACCCCACAGTAGAGTATATAAATGGTGCCAAAAGAAGTGTTGTAGGATGAAGACCTAAATAAATAAAAGGAAGTGAAACCACTATCAACCTGCAGCCCAACCACTAGTGAAACTAATAAACGCTCGACTAAAATACTGCAAACACTACTGGAATCCAAGCCACCTTCTTCTAAAATACAGCACAGCTCTACTAAATAGAACACAACTTTTACTACATGAAGGAACACACTCTCCTAAGAAACAGCACTTTCACAACCAAATAACAGCAAGCACTATGCAAAACCACATTATACCTGTACAGAAATACCACCAAAGAAAACACAGCACGCGCCATATTTAAATAAGCCACACGAATTACTAAAATGCAGGATACTTATTAATAACATGCTGCACAATGACAACTAAAATACAACACAACACTACTAAATTATAACGTAGGCACTATGAAACTCTTAAAACAAAGTCTTTTAGGTAATAAATATCACCCATTACTAAAAGAATACAGCATGCAGCTACTATACTACGGTACACTCATTAAAAATACTACGCAGTAGGCTAACACCACCACCAACACCACCACCAACACACAGAACAGTTACTGCAATAAACATGTGATTAAACTACAGCGCACCCTCTGCTAAACTCTATATACCACAGCTCCTGCAAAATACAGCACAGCCGTTACTAAACACAGCACACTTGTAAATAACCAAAGCACAGCTTGTCCTATAGTATGATACAACCCCCATCAAAATAGAGAATGCCTGATACTAAAATTCTGCACTGCGGCACGCCTGCATTAAAATATAGTAACCTTCTGTTACAGGGCAGCATAGACTCAATAAAAGTAAATGCTGGTTTAATACAAAACGCGTACTCACTCCACTAACACAAAGGACACACGTCAACTGAAGAAAGCCCAACAACTTCTAAAATATAACTTAAACATTGCTATAATGGAGCGCACTAGGCACTGTCTCAGCGCACATTTTATGCAAACTTCAATATAGAGGTGGGCGAGCCAAGAAATTCACAGGGAGGGCCGAGCCTAGGGTCTGGTTTGGTTGTTAGAGCCGGTGCACGAGCCGAGCCCTGAAAATGTTTGCCATGTAAATCTTACAACAACCACCCTGTGAAATATGATAAGGTATCTTGAAATTTCAAAAAAAGTGTATTTCTTTAACATGTGGAAGCTTTGACATTAAGATGTCACATTATAGCGCTGCACTGAGAAGTACTTATTAAAAGTGACTGTTTTTAAACATGAACCTAGAACCATTCTTGCCTCTGCCCCACCCTGGCGGCAGAGCCATCAGTGAACTAAGAGGCAAGACAGCCCTCATGTGAACCCTGTATCTGCTCAGGTTCTTCTAGTACAACATTATAGTCTAATAAATCAAACGCAATATGTTTTGTACAGCTGGTATTCTGAACTCGTGTATTTGAACGTACATTCATATGTGTATATGAAGAAAAAGTAATTTTGGTGACAGAAAATATTTGCCTAATATCAAACAATTTAAATGGGGAAGCCACGATTTATCCATGTTTTCTCGTTTCACTTTGCACAAATCAATCACTAAACGGGTATCGTTTTTCTTTTTGTGAATGCTTTGTTTTTACCTCCCTGTGCATTTTTCTGAGTTTTTATATAGCACCAACTCTCCCAAAGGTATTGGAGCGCTTTACATGAGCACCAGGCACATTAAACAAGGTCACATTCATGTTTTTTCAGGCACGGAGAGATTAAGTGATTTGCCCAGAATCACAGGATGCTGAGCCGACGCCGAGACTGGAACCTGGTTCCCCAGTTCCAAAGATGGCAGCTCTGGCCATAAGGCCACATCCTGGGTAGAGCGAGGGTGGAAAGCAGAAGCAACATGAAAGCTCGGCTCGTCATGGGTTCAAGGTTCAAATGAGACTTCAAGCTGAACCAGAGCCAGGCTTTAGGCTCGAGCCCGGTTTGAGCTTTCAGTGGCTCGCCCACCTACTTTAATGCAACAACTAGTAAAATACAGAACACGCTCATCTTAAATGGAGCACACACAATATATAAATACAATGTGCCCTTTACTAAAACAGGAAGCAGACTCTGCTGCAATATAGGGGATTTCCTGCTGAAATGCAGTCCACCCTTTACTAAAATAGAGCATGCTTTTTACTAAAACTGAATGCACCCAATGTTGAAATACAGTAGACCCAAAACGAAACAAGCACTGGCACATTTATAAAGCCATTGACTTTCTCAATGCTTGTTTGTAAAGCAATGTTTAAAAAAGTAAAAGGAAATAACATTTCAAACTCATGGATTAAAAGCAAACATATATCCTAAAGTATCTTGAAACTGAAAATTGAATTAATAATTTTCAATCTTTATAAAAGGGCAGGTTTATTTGACACATGAAACTCTGAACAGAATTTAAAAAGCCTGTTGCAGGTTTTCCACCTTACATATAAGTGAGAGGACTCTTTGCAAGTATTTACAAAAGTATGACAGCTGTCTGAGGAATGTCAGAGTTTAAAGGAATATGCTTGTTGTTTACTTTCATGAATGAAAACTGGAACAAATACTCTGGACATGTGATGCTCTGCAGCATCCTGAATAGCAGATGGTTGGGCCTCAAGAATTGGAGACATCTTTCAAGTCACTCTAGGTACACCTGCTGCCTCAAGCATTGGCTGAATGAGTACAGCAGCCTGACCCTCCCCAGCACCATAAATGCTGCCCGTTCGTGCCAAGGCCTTGCCTTTCATGCATTATGTGGAAGGCAGAAATTAAAAAAAAAAGAGAAAGTCTGCTCTTTAATTCCTCCTGCCCAATTGCAACTGTTGTTATGCTTTTGCGGGTGAGCTGACAGAGAACAAACCTAAGCATGTTGGGGCATGAGAATACGAGAGGGAAGCAGCACATGTGGCGATAGAGAAAGACAAAACATCAGTGCTTCATTTGTAAAATAATAAGTGCCAGGGCCCTGACCAGGAGGCCACTGCAGCTTGCACCACCTATCGCACACGTCATAGCTGTCAAAACAACGACTAACCATTTCTCTCGCCTGCAAATGCAACAGTTCAGATTATTCCAGGTCACCAAAGCTAAAGGAAAGGCTGGGGAAGCAGGTATTAGTAATTTTTAATCTACATTGTATTCATAAACAACTGTAGTTCTGCTCATCTCTAAATTAGATGAGCAGCGCCACCATGTGACAGACTGTGCTAAGTGCGGTGTTCTCAATTAAGTGCTGGTGCCAAGCACCAGAAACCAATTAAGTGCCGGTGCTAAGCACCGAAAACCACTGGCTCAAATTAAGCACTGCAAAACATGCACTTTCATGTGTTCTCAAAGAAAAAGAAAAAAAGTAGTTACATGACATGAGCAGTGGAAGGATACAAGTCATATAATCAAAATGACAGTAAGGATGCTATACTCCAGGGGAGTGACAAACGCAAAAAGAGGAAGGAAAGCCATTGAATAAAAAGCAAGCAAATGTTATTGACAGGAAGACCAACATATGATAAGCAATGGGCTGACCAAAGGTCCCCTCTAAGTATTGGTTTTGTACACAATAGGTCTTCAACAACAGACAGCTAAAAGCCAAGACCTAAGAAGAAGACATTCTGCTAACCTACAGGTGACATCCGTGCCGGGGGCAGTGTCAAGAACTTATCAAAGACCAACTGGGATCAGGAAGGGAATATTCACTCTTTGCTCTTCAGGCCAACCATTGGTGCAGTAAGTCTGTTGAGGGATCAAATGCAATGTCCTACCAAAAACCATGATTTAGATGGTAAATATGTCGTGATTTAAGTTCAATGGGCCCCTCACATCCCTGGACCCCGGGGCCACTTCAGCCACTGCACCAATGACATACGCTCCTGCGGCGACCAAGTTCCTGAACACCGCTAGGCATACGGCTGAACATCTACGCTGCCCTCACCGCTCTGTCATCTTCACCCTCACAGATACACGGTGTGATGCTCCACAAACTGTCTGGAGCACCAGGCATTCAAGGCGGTGGTGAGATCCCGGAATCCAGTGCAGAAGGGAGGATCTCAAACTTGGGCTGGTTGATTACCGTGACTTTATGGAAAGGAGCAGTCAAGATGGGGCTGGACAGACCCTATCTGCGTCCATACTTCAACACTTCAGGACACTTCTGATCAATACAGCCCATGAACATAACAGAGCTCTCTCAGTAATAGAGCGCACACACCACTGCAATGCAGGAGTACCTTTAGTCACACCTGGCTTGATACAGCACAGCTTCTCCGTAAAACTCACAACGCGACCAAAATACAGCGCCTCTGTCATGAAAATACCGCACCTCCTGTTACACAACATCACACCCAATACTGAAGTAACGTAACCTTTAATAAATATCTTACACCTGCTCCTAAAATACAATCCACTGGTGCATCGCATAACGCACCGTACACCGTACGCAGCTCCCCCAATTGTAAAATGCAGTGTAAACTACTAAAACTGAGCAACTGCTAGTAATGCACAGCACACTTACTAATGAGATGCAGGACACCTTAAATAAAAAGCAGTGGACCCACTATTAAAATGCAAGATGTCAATCACGCAACTGTGGCGCACCTCTAGCTGATACAGGGCAAGTACGACTAAACCACAGCGCATCTGCAACAACAACGCAAGACATTTTATTTTAGGCACCAGCTACAAAAATGCAATGCAACCAATACTCACCTGTGGAGCACTTCTACCTCTAATGCAGTGCAACTACTACTAAACAACAGCACATCTACTATAGAAATGCAAGACAACCATCAGTGAACTGTTGCGCACCTCTACATATAATATAGTGCAACTACTACTAAACCACAGCACATTTGCTCCAGAAATGCAAGACAACCATCACTGAACTGTGGTACACCTCTACCTATAAAACAGTGCAACTACTACTAAACCACAGCACATCTACTACAAACATGCAAGACAACCATCATTGAACTGTGGAGCAACTCTATATATAATACAGTGCAACTACTGGCTAAAACAAAGCACATCTACTACAAACATGCAAGACAACCATCACTGAACTGTGGCGCACCTCTACATGTAATACAGTGCAACTACTACTAAAACACAGCACACCTACTACAAACATGCAAGACAACCATCATTGAACTGTGGAGCAACTCTATATATAATACAGTGCAACTACTACTAAACCACAGCACATCTGCTCCAGAATTGCAAGACAACCATCACTGAACTGTGGCACACATGTACCTATAATGCAGTGTAACTACTATTAAACCACAGCACATCTACTACAAACGTGCAAGACAACCATCAGTGAACTGTTCATCACGCAACCGATCATGTACCAACCCCCCATCCAAGACCCCCCCACATGGACGAGAAACCTAACACAGATCAACATGGTCGACCTAGAAGAAAAGATAAACACGCTCCTGCCCATCTCCCCAGATGGTCTCTCCACAACAGAACTCACGTCCCACTACAACACACCTATGACGTCCATCCTAGACCAACTAGCCCCCCTGAAACTAAAAAAAAACCAGGAGCATTCCTTCCAGATCCTGGTTCAACACGGACATTAACGCTGAAAGGAGGCAACTTAGAGCTACAGAGCGTCTATGGAGGAACAATCCCTCTACGAGCCTTCGCGAGCAACTCAAAGCAGCCCGAAGAAAATACAAAAAGCACATCATCAACGAAAAAACCACCTTTTTCTGCACCGCTCTGGACAAGGCGAAAAACAGGCCCAAAGAACTCTTTAACATCATCAGGCAACAAACTTCCAAGACCTCTGCAACCCCAATCCAGGCCTCCAAAGACCTGTGTGACAACTTCGCCAACTTCTTCAACGAGAAAATCACCAAGATTGAGCTATCACTAGACATCAACCGCAATCCTTCCTGCAAAAACCCAACCGTAATAATCAAAACCAACACACACAAGCTCCCCACGAAAGCCTGGAAATCCTTCGACCCCGTACTTGAAGCTGAGATTCTTAAACTGATCTCCTCCTCCAAGCCCGCATCCCACGTTCTCGATCCTGTACCCACCCAATTGACCAAAAAGCTGAAACTCTCCCTTGCCCCACTCTGGTGCGAAATCATAAACAGCTCCTTGAAAACCGGCGTCATACCAGACTGCCTCAAAGTCGGCCAAGTCACACCACTATTGAAAAAGCCATGCCTAGACACCAACGATCTGAACAACTTCAGACCTGTCTCCAATCTCCCCTTTCTATCCAAAATCCTTGAAAAGTGCGTTCTCCTACAACTGACCCAACACATGGACAACATCAACCTGCTAGATCCCCCACCAATCGGGCTTCAGAAAAGGCTGCAGCACCGAAACCGCGATCCTTAACATCGTGGATGACATCCACAAGTCTCTAGACACTGACCAATGCTGCCTACTCATCCTCCTGGACCTATCGGCAGCCTTTGACACGGTTGATCACAATCTACTCATCAAGGCTCTCCAAGACAGAGTAGGTGCGGACGAGGTGGTCCTACAATGGTTCTCCTCCTTCTTACACAACCGCTCCCAAAGGGTAAAAATCGAAACCTTTACGTCCGACCTACACCCCGTCAGCAGAGGTGTCCCCCAAGGCTCAGTGCTCTCCCCTCAACTGTTCAACATATACATGGAACCCCTCACCACCCTTCTCAAAAAAGCCAACATCCCCTTCCACCTATATGCAGATGACACCCAGATCTACTTGGAAACCTCCTCCATTAACGACATTCTAAGACTCAATAACACTCTTAGAGAAGTTCAACACTGGCTATCAACAAACCACCTTAAACTCAATCAAGACAAAACGGAAATCCTCCTCATCTCCAACAAAGAAGAAAACCCTCAAATCGTAGAGTGGCTAAAAGCAATCGATGCCCTCAACGGTAATCTCACCCTGGCTAATTCGGTAAAATCTCTAGGAATCACCCTAGACCAGAAACTGAACATGACCAAACACATTAAGATCTCCGCGAAGAGTGCCTTCCTCAATCTGAAGCTCCTCAACAAAATCAAGCCCTTCATCCCGCCCAAGGACCTCAAACAAGCCACCCAATCACTGGTGCTATCTAGACTCGACTATGGGAACGCAGTCCTCACCGGTACAGCTCGATCCCACCTAGCCCCCCTTAAAACAACTCTCAATGCAGCTGCCAGAATGGTCACCGGAGTTAAGAAATATGACCACCTATCACCCGCACTCAGACAACTAAAATGGCTCCCAGTCGAAATGCGTGCCAGCTTTAGAACTGCCTGCCTCACGCACAAAGCCTTGCACACAGGGAAACCGGAATACCTGGCCTCCAAACTCAAGAAAGCCGGCCAGACAAGAAACCTCAGGAGCTCCAACACCCTGTTACTCATCCCCATGAAAACACGCAAACAAAAAACCGCTGCACGATCCTTCATTGGAAACGCACCAAAAATCTGGAACTCCATCCCAGCCGATATCAGGACTATCCCTTCCTTTATAAAATTCAAAAGACTCCTAAAAGACCTCTACCTCAACCATGCCTTCCCGAACCGAGAGCCGCCGCCGAAACACACAAGCCTGCACTCTGCAGCCCCTTGACAATGTTCCACCACAACCTACCTCTTCCTGCACTCTGCAGCCACTTGATAATGTTCCACCACAACCTACCTCTTCCTGCACTCTGCAGCCACTTGATAATGTTCCACCACAACCTACCTCTTCCTGCACTCTGCAGCCACTTGATAATGTTCCACCACAACCTACCTCTTCCGGCACTCTGCAGCCACTTGATAATGTTCCACCACAACCTACCTCTTCCGGCACTCTGCAGCCACTTGATAATGTTCCACCACAACCTACCTCTTCCGGCACTCTGCAGCCACTTGATAATGTTCCACCACAACCTACCTCTTCCGGCACTTTACAGCCCCTTGATAATGTTCCACCACAACCTAAGTCTTCCGGCACTTTACAGCCCCTTGACAATGTTCCACCTCTATCTACCTCTTCCCCCCTCCCCGACCCCCTCCTCGTTCCCTCCTCCCGGAATGAGGTTGAGCCCAAGACACTGTGCACTCATCGAGGCTATCTCAGGACTTCCCCACCTCAATGACGCTCAGCACACTGGGTCCTCCGAACATTTATGTTTGCCGTTGCCTTTTTTATGTGATTTCTGCTTAAATCTGTTGTAAAGCGCTCCGATACCCTCGGGTCTGGCCAGCGCTATATAAAACTTCTTAATAAATAAATAAACTGTGGCGCACCTCTACATATAATACAATGCAACTACTACTAAACCACAGAGCATCTGCTACTGAAATGCAAGGCAACCATCACTCAACTGTGCCACACATGTACCTATAATGCAGTGCAACTATTACTAAACCACAGCACATCTACTACAGAAATGCAAGACAAACATCACTAAACTGTGGCGCACCTCTACATATAATACAATGCAACTACTACTAAACCACAGCATATCTGCTCCAGAACTGCAAGACAACCCTCACTGAACTGTGGTGCACATGTACCTATAATGCAGTGCAACTACTATTAAACCACAGCGCATCTGCTACAGAAATGCAAGACAATCATCAGGGAACTGTGGTACACCTCTACCTATAATGAAGGACAACTACTATTAATCCACAGCACATGTGCTTCAGAAATGCAAGACAACCCTCACTGAACTGTGGTGCACATGTACCTATAATGCAGTGCAACTACTATTAAACCACAGCACATCTGCTACAGAAATGCAAGACAACCATCACTGAACGGTGGTACATCTCTACCTATAATGAAGGACAACTACTATTAATCCACAGCACATGTGCTTCAGAAATGCAAGACAACCCTCACTGAACTGTGGCAAACATGTACCTTTAATGCAGGGCAACTACTACTAAACCACAGCACATCTGCTCCGGAAATGCAAGACAACTGCCAGTGAACTGTGGTGCACCTCTATATATAATGCAGGGCAACTGCTACTAAATCACAGCACATCTACTACAGAAATGCAAAGCAACCATCACTGAATTGTGGCGCACCTCTACATATAATGCAGTGCATTTACTACTAAACCACAGCACATCTACTACAGAAATGCAAGACAACTATCACTGAACTGTGGCGCACCTCTACAAATAATACAGTGCAACTACTACTAAACCACAGCACATCTGCTCCGGAAATGCAAGACAACTGCCAGTGAACTGTGGCGCACCTCTACATATAATACAATGCAACTACTACTAAATCACAGCACATCTACTACAGAAATGCAAGACAAGCATCACTGAATTGTGCAGCACGTCTACATATAATGCAGTGCAAGTACTACTAAACCACAGCACATCTACTACAGAAATGCAAGACAACAATCAGTGAACTGTGGAGCACGTCTACATATAATACAATGCAACTACTACTAAACCACAGCACGTGCTTAAAAAAAGCAAGACAACCATCCCTGAACTGTGCTGCACTTCTGTGCAGGTCAACTACTACTAAACCACAGCACATCTACTACAGACATGCAAAACAACCATCATTAAACTGTGGCTCACCTCTACATATAATGCAGTGTATCTACTACTAAACCACAGCACATCTGCTCCAGAAAGGCAAGGCAACCATCACTGAACTGTGAAGCACCTCTACATATAATACAATGCAACTACTACTAAACCACAGCACATGTGCCTAAAAAAAGCAAGACAACCATCCCTGAACTGTGCTGCACTTCTACCTATAATGCAGGTCAACTACTACTAAACCACAGCACATCTGCTACAGACATGCAAAACAACCGTCAGTAAACTGTGGCTCACCTCTACATATAATGCAGTGTATCTACTACTAAACCACAGCACATCTACTACAAACATGCAAGACAACAATCAGTGAAGTGTGGCCAACCTCTACATATAACGCAGTGTATCTACTACTAAACCACAGCACATCTGCTACAGAAATGCAAGACAACCATCCCTGGACTGTGGCACACCTCTACATATAATGCAGTGCAACTACTACAAAACCACAGCACATCTGCAACAATAACGGAGGACATTCTATTCTATTCAAGGCATCTGCTGCAAAGATGCAATGCAACCATTACTCAACTGTGGCGCATCGCGACCTATAATGCAGTGCATCTACTACTAAACCTCAGCACATCTGCTCCAGAAATGCAAGACAACCATCACTGAACTGTGGCGCACCTCTACATATAATAACAATGCAACTACTACTAAACCACAGAGCATCTGCTACTGAAATGCAAGGCAACCATCACTGAACTGTGGCACACATGTACCTATAATGCAGTGCAACTACTACTAAACAACAGCACATCCACTACAGAAATGCAAGACAACCATCACTGAACTATGGCGCACCTCTACATATACTACAATGCAACTACTGCTAAACCTCAGCACATCTGCTCCAGAAATGCAAGACAACTATCACTAAACAGTGGCCCACCTCTACCTATAATAAGGTGCAACTACTACTAAACCACAGCGCATCTTCAACAGAAATGCAAGGCAACCATTACTGAACTGTGGCCCACCTCTACCTACAATGCAGTGCAACTACTACTAAACTACAGCACATCTGCTCCAGAAATGCAAGACAATCATCATTGAACTGTGGCCCACCTCTACCTATAATAAGGTGCAACTACTACTAAACCACAGCGCATCTTCTACAGAAATGCAAGGCAAACCTTCCTGAACTGTGGCCCACCTCTACCTACAATGCAGTGCAACTACTACTAAACAATAGCAGATCTACTAAAAGCATGCAAGACAACCATCAGTGAACTGTGGCGCACTTCCACCTATAATGCAGTGCAGCTATTACTAAACCACAGCACATCTGCTACAGAAATGCAAGACAAACATCAGTGAACTGTGGCACACTTCCACCTATAATGCAGTGCAGCTATTACTAAACCACAGCACATCTGCTACAGAAATGCAAGACAACCATCAGTGAACTGTGGCGCACTTCCACCTATAATGCAGTGCAGCTATTACTAAACCACAGCACATCTGCTACAATCATGCAAGACAATCATCAGGGAACTGTGGCACACTTCTACCTATAATGCAGTGCAAGTATTACTAAACCACAACACATCTACTACAGAAAGGCAAGACAACAATCACTGAACTGTGGCGCACCTCCACCTATAATGCAGTGCAGCTATTACTAAACCACCGCACATCTGCTACAGAAATGCAAGACAACCATCAGTGAACTGTGGCGCACTTCCACCTATAATGCAGTGCAGCTATTACTAAACCACAGCACATCTGCTACAGAAATGCAAGATAACCATCAGTGAACTGTGGCACACTTCCACCTATAATGCAGTGCAGCTATTACTAAGCAACAGAGCATCTGCAACAGAAATGCAAGACAACCATCAGTGAACTGTGGCGCACTTCCACCTATAATGCAGTGCAGCTATTACTAAACCACACCACATCTGCTACAGAAATGCAAGACAACCATCAGTGAACTGTGGCACACTTCCACCTATAATGCAGTGCAGCTATTACTAAGCAACAGAGCATCTGCAACAGAAATGCAAGACAACCATCAGTGAACTGTGGTGAACCTCTACTTATAATGCAGTGTAACAACTACTAAAGCACAGTGCATGTGCTACAAAAAAGCAAGACAACCATCATTGAACTTTGTTGCACACCTCTACACATAATGCAGTGCATCTACTACAAAAACACAGCACATCTGCTACAATCATGCAAGACAATCATCAGGGAACTGTGGCACACTTCTACCTATAATGCAGTGCAAGTATTACTAAACCTCAGCACATCTGCTACAGAAATGCAAGACAACCATCAGTGAACTGTGGCGCACCTCTACCTATAATGCAGTGCAGCTACTATTAATCTACAGCACATCTGCTACAGAAATGCAAGGCAACCATTCCTGAACTGTGGCACACCTCTACATATAATGCAGTGCAAGTATTACCAAACCACAGCGTATCTGCTACAGAAATGCAAGACAACCATCACTGAACTGTGGCACACATGTACCTATAATGCAGTGCAACTACTACTAAACTACAGCACATCTTCTACAGAAATGTAAGGCACCCCTCACTGAACTGTGGCTCACCTTTACCTATCATGCAGTGCAACTACTACTAAACCACAGCACATCTGCTCCAGAAAGGCAAGACTACCATCACTGAACTGAGGCGCACCTCTACATGTAATACAATGCAACTACTACTAAACCACAGCACTTCTGCTCTAAAAATGCAAGACAACCATCACTGAACTGTGGCCCACCTCTACCTATAAAACAGTGCAACTACTACTAAACCACAGCACATCTACTACAAACATGCAGGACAACCATCACTGAACTGTGGCACACCTCTACATATAACACAGTGCAACTATTACTAAACCACAGCACATCTGCTACAGAAAGGCAAGACAACCATCACTGAACTGTGGCACACCTCTACATATAATGCAGTGCAACTACTACTAAACCACAGCACATCTGCTACAGAAAGGCAAGACAACCATCAGAGAACTGTGGCGCACCTCTACATATAATACAGTGCACCTACTACTAAACCACAGCCCATATGCTACAAAAATAAAGGACACCCATCAGTGAACTCTGGCGCACCTCTACCTATAATGCAGTGCATGTAATACTAAAACACAGCACATCTGCTACAGAAATGCAAGACAACCATCACTGAACTGTGGCACACATGTACCTATAATGCAGTGCAACTACTACTAAACCACAGCACATCTGCTACAGAAATGCAAGGCACACATCACTGAACTGTTGTGCTCTTCTACCTCTAATGCAGTGCAACAACTACTAAAAGCAGAGCGCATCTGCTACAGAAATGCAACACAACCATCAGTGAACTGTGGCGCACCTCTATCTATAATGCAGTGCAAGTACTACGAAACCACAGCACATCTGCTACAGAAATGCAAGACAACCATCAGTGAACTGTGGCGCACATCTACCTATAATGCAGTGCAAGTACTACTAAACCACAGCACATCTGCTACAGAAATGCAAGGCACACATCAGTGAATTGTGGCGCACCTCTACCAATAATGCAGTGCAACTACTACTAAACCACAGCACATCTGCTACAGAAATGCAAGGCAACCATCACTGAACTGTGGCGCACCTCTACATATAATGCAGTGCAACTACTACTAAACCACAGCACATCTGCTACAGAAATGCAAGGCAACCATCACTGAACTGTGGCTCACCTCTACATGTAGTACAATGCAACTACTACTAAACCACAGCGAATGTGCTTCAGAAATGCAAGGCACACATCACTGAACTGTGGTGCACTTCTACCTAAAATGCAGTGTCACTACTATTAATCCACAGCACATGTGCTTTAGAAATGCAAGCAACCATCACTGAACTGTGGTGCACATCTACTTATAATGCAGCGCAATAACAATTAAACCACAGTGCATCTGCTACAGAAATGCAAGACATCCATCAGTGCACTGTGGCGCACCTCTACCTATAATGCAGTGCAACTACTACTAAACCACAGCAACTACTGTTGAACTACAGCGCATGTGCTCCAGCAGTGCAAGACAACAATCACTAAACTATGGTGAACCTCTGCCTAAAATGCAGTGCAACTACTACTAAACCACAGCACATTTGCTACTAAAAATGCAAGACAACCATCACTGAACTTTGGCGAACCTCTATAATGCAGTGCAACTACTACTAAACCACAGCACATCTGCTACTAAAAATGCAAGACAATCATCACTGAACTGTGGCGCACCTCTACCTATAATACAGTGCAACTATTACTAAACCACAGCACATCTGCTCCAGAAATGCAAGACAACCATCACTGAACTGTGGCGCACCTCTGCCTATAATGCAGTGCAACTACTGTTGAACTACAGCGCATGTGCCCCAGCAGTGCAAGACAACCAACACTAAACTATGGTGAACCTCTACCTATAATGCAGTGCAACTACTACTAAACCACAGCAACTACTGTTGAACTACAGCGCATGTGCTCCAGCAGTGCAAGACAACAATCACTAAACTATGGTGAACCTCTACCTAAAATGCAGTGCAACTACTACTAAACCACAGCACATCTGCTACTAAAAATGCAAGACAATCATCACTGAACTGTGGCGCACCTCTACCTATAATGCAGGGCAACTACTACTAGACCAAAGCACATCTACTACAGAAATGCAAGACAACCATCACTGAACTGTGGCGCACCTCTACCTATAATACAGTGCAACTATTACTAAACCACAGCACATCTGCTCCAGAAATGCAAGACAACCATCACTGAACTGTGGCACACCTCTGCCTATAATGCAGTGCAACTACTGTTGAACTACAGCGAATGTGCTCCAGCAGTGCAAGACAACCATCACTGAACTTTGGCAAACCTCTATAATGCAGTGCAACTACTACTAAACCACAGCACTTCTGCTAGTAGAATGCAACAAAATATCACCCTTCTAAGTGCACAACTGTTAGTAAAACACAGAACAAGCTCAAATGAAATGCAGCCCACAGTTGTAGATGGAGAACAGGGGTTCATAGATGAGCCTGGAGCCGCTCATGTAGGAAGTAAGTCATGTGTTTCATGTTAGGCCCACAGCAGGTAGGTGCTGCCAGGGCTTCAGCCGCCCTTTTCCAAAATACCCCTATGAGAATGCACCAATAGAGAATACCCTCCAGTGCAGAAACACATCTGCTAAGAGAAACACTTGTTTTTCGAAAGCACAACACACATGCTTGAACAATTCGGCATGTCCAGGAAGGTATTGGCTCTCATACTAAAAATTAACATGCCTGCAGCTAAAACACAGCCTAAACTTCACTCTCTTACATCACCTCTGAACTAAAACCTAGTGATGCGCCCTAGGAGGGTCTAAGCACCCTGAGTATCAGAGACAGGCCCCTGTGCCCTCCACCTTTGATGCCGCCCCCATAGATGGGTCAAAGCACTCTGAGAATGAGAGGCAGACCCCTGTGCCCTCCGCCTCCAATGCGTCCTAGGAGGGTCTATCTCCCTGAGAATGAGAGACAGGCCCCTGTGTCCTCCGCCTCTGATGCGTCTTAGGATGGTCTACGCACCCTGAGAATGAGAGACAGACCCCTGTGCCCTCCGCCTCTGATGCATCCTAGGAGGGTATACGCACCCTGAGAATGAGAGACAGACCCCTGTGCCCTCCGCCTCTGATGCACCCTAGGAGGGTCTATGCACCCTGAGAATGAGAGACAGACCCCTCTGCCCTCCGCCTCTGATGCACTCTAAGAGGATCTACGCACCCTGAGAATGAGAGACAGACCCCTGTGTCCTCTGCCTCTGATGCGCCCTAGGGGGTCTACGCACCCTGAGAATGAGAGACAGGCCCCTGTGTCCTCCGCCTCTGATGCACCCTAGGAGGGTCTATGCACCCTGAGAATGAGAAACAGGCCCCTGTGTCCTCCGCCTGTGATCCACCCTAGGAGAGTCTATGCACCCTGAGAATGAGAGACAGGCCCCTGTGCCCTCCGCCTCTGATGCGTCCTAGGAGGGTCTATCTCCCTGAGAATGAGAGACAGGCCCCTGTGTCCTCCGCCTCTGATGCGTCCTAGGAGGGTCTACGCACCCTGAGAATGAGAGAGAGGCCCCTGTGCCCTCCGCCCCTGATGCACCCTAGGAGGGTCTAAACATCCTGAGAATGAGAGACAGGCCCCTGTGTCCTCTGCCTCTGATGCGTCCTAGGAGGATCTACGCACCCTGAGAATGAGAGACAGGCCCCTGTGTCCTCCGCCTCTGATGCGCCCTAGGAGGGTCTAAGCACTCTGAGAATGAGAGACAGGCCCCTGTGCCCTCCGCCTCTGTTGCGCCCTAGGAGGGTCTACGCACCCTGAGAATAAGAGACAGGCCCCTGTGTCCTCCGCCTCCAATGCGTCCTAGGAGGGTCTATCTCCCTGAGAATGAGAGACAGGCCCCTGTGTCCTCCGCCTCTGATGCGTCCTAGGAGGGTCTACGCACCCTGAGAATGAGAGACAGGCCCCTGTGTCCTCCACCTGTGATGCGCACTAGGAGGGTCTACGCACCCTGAGAATGAGAACCAGGCAGCTGTGTCCTCCGCCTCTGATGCGTCCTAGGAGGGTCTACGCACCCTGAGAATGAGAGACAGGCCCCTGTTTCCCCCACCTGTGATTCGCACTAGGAGGGTTTACGCACGCTGAGAATGAGAGACAGGCCGCTGTGTCCTCCGCCTATGATGCACCCTAGGAGGGTCTACGCACCCTGAGAATGAGAGACAGCCCCCAGTGCCCTCCGCCTGTGATGCACTCTAAGAGGATCTACACACCCTGAGAATGAGAGACAGGCCCTTGTGTCCTCCACCTCTGATGCACCCTAGGAGGGTCTATGCACCCTGAGAATGAGAAACAGGCCCCTGTGTCCTCCGCCTGTGATCCACCCTAGGAGGGTCTATGCACCCTGAGAATGAGAGACAGGCCCCTGTGCCCTCCGCCTCTGATGCGTCCTAGGAGGGTCTATCTCCCTGAGAATGAGAGACAGGTCCCTGTGTCCTCCGCCTCTGATGCGTACTAGGAGGGTCTACGCACCCTGAGAATAAGAGAGAGGCCCCTGTGCCCTCCGCCTCTGATGCACCCTAGGAGGGTCTAAACACCCTGAGAATGAGAGACAGGCCCCTGTGTCCTCTGCCTCTGATGCGTCCTAGGAGGGTCTACGCACCCTGAGAATGAGAGACAGGCCCCCGTGTCCTCCGCCTCTGATGCACCCTAGGAGGGTCTATGCACCCTGAGAATGAGAGACAGGCCCCTGTGTCCTCCGCCTCTGATGCGCCCTAGGAGGGTCTAAGCACTCTGAGAATGAGAGACAGGCCCCTGTGCCCTCCGCCTCTGTTGCGCCCTAGGAGGGTCTAGGCACCCTGAGAATAAGAGAAAGGCCCCTGTGTCCTCCGCCTCCAATGCGTACTAGGAGGGTCTTTCTCCCTGAGAATGAGAGACAGGCCCCTGTGTCCTCCGCCTCTGATGCGTCCTAGGAGGGTCTACGCACCCTGAGAATGAGAGACAGGCCCCTGTGTCCTCCACCTGTGATGCGCACTAGGAGGGTCTACGCACCCTGAGAATGAGAGACAGGCAGCTGTGTCCTCCGCCTCTGATGCGTCCTAGGAGGGTCTACGCACCCTGAGAATGAGAGACAGGCCCCTGTTTCCCCCACCTGTGATGCACCCTAGGAGGGTCTACGCACCCTGAGAATGAGAGACAGCCCCCAGTGCCCTCCGCCTGTGATGCACTCTAAGAGGATCTACACACCCTGAGAATGAGAGACAGGCCCTTGTGTCCTCCGCCTCTGATGCGTCCTAGGAGGGTCTATATCCCTGAGAATGAGAGACAGACCCCTGTGTCCTCCGCCTCTGATGCGTCGTAGGAGGGTCTACGCACCCTGAGAATGAGAGACAGGCCCATGTGCCCTCCGCCTCTGATGCGCCCTAGGAGGGTCCAAACACCCTGAGAATGAGAGACAGGCCCCTGTGCCCTCCGCCTCTGATGCGCCCTATGAGGGTCCAAACACCATGAGAATGAGAGACAGATCCCTGTGTCCTCCGCCTCTGATGCGCCCTAGGAGGGTCTACGCACCCCGAGAATGAGAGACAGACCCTGTGTCCTCCGCCTCTGATGTGCCCTAGGTGGGTCTATCCACCCTGAGAATGAGAGAGACAGGCCCCTGTGTCCTCTGCCTCTGATGCGTCCTAGGAGGGTCTACGCACCCTGAGAATGAGAGACAGGCCCCTGTGTCCTCCGCCTCTGATGCACCCTAGGAGGGTCTATGCACCCTGAGAATGAGAGACAGGCCCCTGTGTCCTCCGCCTCAGATGCGCCCTAGGAGGGTCTAAGCACTCTGAGAATAAGAGACAGGCCCCTGTGCCCTCAGCCTCTGATGCGCCCTAGGAGGGTCTACACACCCTGAGAATGAGAGACAAGCCCCTGTGTCCTCCGCCTCTGATGCGCCCTAGGAGGGTCTATGCACCCTGAGAATGAGAGACAGCCCCCTGTGCCCTCCGCCTCTGATGCACCCTAGGAGGGTCAATGCACCCTGAGAATGAGAGACAGGCCCCTGTGTCCTCCGCCTCTGATGCGCCCTAGGATGATCTACGCACCCTGAGAATGAGAGACAAGCCCCTGTGTCCCCCGCCTCTGATGCACCCTAGGAGGGTCTATGCACCCTGAGAATGAGAGACAGCCCCCTGTGCCCTCCGCCTCCGATGCACCCTAGGAGGGTCTATGCACCCTGAGAATGAGAGACAGGCCCCTGTGCCCTCTGCCTGTGATGCACTCTAAGAGGATCTACGCGCCCTGAGAATGAGAGACAGACCCCTGTGCCCTCCGCCTCTGATGCACCCTAGGAGGGTCTACGCACCCTGAGAATAAGAGAAAGACCCCTGTGTCCTCCGCCTGTGATAAGCGCTTTAGGAGGGTCTAAGCACCCTGAGAATGAGAGACAGACCCCTGTGTCCTCCGCCTGTGATAAGCGCTTTAGGAGGGTCTAAGCACCCTGAGATTGAGAGACAGACCCCTGTGTCCTCCGATGTGTGATAAGCGCTTTAGGAGGGTCTATGCACCCTGAGAATGAGAGACAGACCCCTGTGTTCTCCGCCTCTGATGCACCATAGGAGGGTCTAAGCACCCTGAGAATGAGAGACAGACCCCTGTGTCCTCCGCCTCTGATGCACCCTAGGAGGGTCTACGCACCCTGAGAATGAGAGGCAGACCCCTGTGTCCTCCGCCTCTGATGCTTCCTATGAAGGTCTAAACTCCCTGAGAATGAGAGACAGACCATTGTGCCCTCCACCTGTGATGCACTCTAAGAGGATCTACGCACCCTGAGAATGAGAGACAGACCCCTGTGTCTTACGCCTATGATGCGTCCTAGGAGGGTCTACGCACCCTGAGAATGAGAGACAGACCCCTGTGTCCTCCGCCTCTGATGCGCTCTAGGAGGGTCTATGCACCCTGAAAATGAGAGACAGGCCCCTGTGTCCTCCGCCTCTGATGCACACTAAGAGGATATACGCACCCTGAGAATGAGAGACAGACCCCTGTGTCCTCTGCCTGTGATGCGTCCTAGGAGGGTCTATGCACCCTGAGAATGAGAGACAGACCCCTGTGTCCTCCGCCTCTGATGCACTCTAAGAGGATCTACGCACCCTGAGAATGAGAGACAGACCCCTGTGTCCTCCGCCTGTGATGCGCCCTAGGACGGTCTACGCACCTTGAGAATGAGAGACAGCCCCCTGTGTCTTCCGCATGTGATACACTCTAAGAGGATATACGCACCCTGAGATTGGGAGACAGGCCTCTGTGCCCTCCGCCTGTGATGCGCCCTAGGAGGGCCTATGCACCCTGAGAATGAGAGACAGACCCCTGTGTCCTCCGAGTGTGATAAGCGCTTTAGGATGGTCTAAGCACCCTGAGAAGGAGAGACAGACCCCTGTGTCCTCCGCCTCTGATGCGCCCTAGGAGGGTCTACGCACCCTGAGAATGAGAGACAGACCCCTGTGCCCTCCGCCTCTGATGCACTCTAAGAGGATCTACGCAACCTGAGAATGAGAGACAGACCACTGTGCCCTCCGCCTCTGATACACCCTAGGAGGGTCTATGCACCCTGAGAATGAGAGACAGACCCCTGTGTCCTCCGCCTGTGAGGCCTCCTCCAAGGAGGGTCTACGCACTCTGAGAATGAGAGACAGCCCCCTGTGCCCTCCGCCTCTTATGCGCCCTAGGAGGGTCTATGCACCCTGAGAATGAGAGACAGGCCCCTGTGCCCTCCGCCTGTGATGCACTCTAAGAGGATCTACGCACACTGAGAATGAGAGACAGGCCCCTGTGTCCTCCGCCTCTGATGCGCCCTAGGAGGGTCTACGCACCCTGAGAATGAGAGACAGACCCCTGTGTCCTCCGCCTGTGATAAGCACTTTAAGAGGGTCTATGCACCCTGAGAATGAGAGACAGACCCGTGTGCCTTCCGCCTGTGATGCGCCCTAGGAGGGTCTACGCACCCTGAGAATGAGAGACAGACCCCTGTGGCCTCCGCGTCTGATGCACTCTAAGAGGATCTACCCACCCTGAGAATGAGAGACAGACCCCTTGGGTCCTCCGCCTCTGATGCGTCCTAGGAGGGTCTACGCACCCTGAGAATGAGAGACAGGCCCCTGTGTCCTCCGTCTCTGATGCGCCTTAGGAGGGTCTATACACCCTGAGAATGAGAGACAGGCCCCTGTGTCCTCCACCTCTGATGTGCCCTAGGAGGGTCTAAGCACCCTGAGAATGAGAGACAGACCCCTGTGCCCTCCGACTCTGATGCGCCCTAGGAGGGTCTATGCACCCTGAGAATGAGAGACAGGCCCCTGTGCCCTCCAACTCTGATGCGCCCTAGGAGGGTCTATGCACCCTGAGAATGAGAGACAGGCTCCTGTGCCCTCCGCCTATGATGCGCCCTAGGAGTGTCTACGCACCCTGAGAATGAGAGGCAGACCCGTGTGCCCTCCACCTGTGATGCACCCTAGGAGTGTCTATCACCCTGAGAAAGAGAGAGACAGACCCCTGTGCCCTCCGCTTCTGATGCGCCCTAGGAGGGTCTATGCACCCTGAGAATGAGAGACAGGCCCCTGTGTCCTCCGCCTGTGATGCACCCTAGGAGTGTCTATCACCCTGAGAATGAGAGACAGACCCCTGTGCCCTCCACCTCTGATGCGCCCTAGGAGGGTCTATGCACCCTGAGAATGAGAGACAGACCCCTGTGCAGTCCGCCTCTGATGCACCCTAGGAGTGTCTATCACCATGAGAATGAAAGACAGACCCCTGTGCCCTCCGCCTCCGATGCGCCCTAGGAGGGCCTATGCACCCTGAGAATGAGAGACAGGCCCCTGTGTCCTCCGCCTGTGATACACTCTAAGTGGATCTACGCACCCTGAGAATGAGAGACAGCCTCCTGTGCCCTCCGCTTCTGATGCACCCTAGGAGTGTCTATCACCCTGAGAATGAGAGACAGAACCCTGTGCCCTCCGCATCTGATGTGCCCTAGGAGGGTCTACGCACCCTGAGAATGAGAGGCAGGCCCCTGTGCCCTCCGCCTGTGATAAGCGCTTTAGGAGGGTCTATGCACCCTGAGAATGAGAGACAGACCCATGTGTCCTCCGTCTCTGATGCACCCTAGGAGGGTCTATGCACCCTGAGAATGAGAGACAGACCCCTGTGTCCTCCGCCTGTGAGGCCTCCTCCAAGGAGGGTCTACGCACCCTGAGAATGAGAGACAGCCCCCTGTGTCCTCCGCCTCTGATGCGCCCTAGGAGGGTCTACACACCCTGAGAATGAGAGACAGACCCCTGTGTCCAACGCCTATGATGCGTCCTAGGAGGGTCTACGCACCCTGAGAATGAGAGACAGACCCCTGTGTCCTCTGCCTCTGATGCACTCTAAGAGGATCTACTCACCCTGAGAATGAGAGACAGACCCCTGTGTCCTCTGCCTGTGATGCGCCCTAGGAGGGTCTACGCACCCTGAGAATGAGAGACAGCCCCCTGTGCCCTCTGCCTCTGATGCACTCTAAGAGGATCTACGCACCCTGAGAATGAGAGACAGACCCCTGTGTCCTCCGCCTCTGATGCGCCATAGGAGGGTCTATGCACCCTGAGAATCAGAGACAGACCCCTGTGTCCCCCGCCTCTGATGCGCCCTAGGAGGATCTATGCACCCTGAGAATGAGAGACAGACCCCTGTGTCCTCCGCCTGTGATGCGCCCTAGGAAGGTCTACGCACCCTCAGAACGAGAGACAGGCCCCTGTGTCCTCCGCCTGTGATGCGCCCAAGGAGGGTCTTCACACCAAGAGAATGAGAGACAGCCCCCTGTGTCCTCCACCTCTGATGCACTCTAAGAGGATCTACGCACCCTGAGAATGAGAGGCAGACCCCTGTGTCCAACACCTGTGAGGCCTCCTCCAAGGAGGGTTTACGCACCCTGAGAATGAGAGACAGACCCCTGTGTCCTCTGCCTGTGATGCGCCCTAGGAGGGTCTACGTACCCTGAGAATGAGAGACAGACGCATGTGCCCTCCGCCTCTGATGCACTCTAAGAGGATCTACGCACCCTGAGAATGTGAGACACACCCCTGTGCCCTCCGCCTCTGATGCGCCCTAGGAGGGTCTACGCACCCTGAGAATGAGAGACAGACCCCTGTGTCCAACGACTGTGAGGCCTTCTCCAAGGAGGGTCTACGCACCCTGAGAATGAGAGTCAGACCCCTGTGCCCTCCGCCTCTGATGCATTCTAAGAGGATCTACGCACCCTGAGAATGAGAGACAGACCCCTGTGCCCTCCGCCTCTGATGCGCCCTAGGAGGGTCTACGCACCCTGAGAATGAGAGGCAGACCCCTGTGTCCAACGCCTGTGAGGCCTCCTCCAAGGAGGGTTTACGCACCCTGAGAATGAGAGACAGACCCCTGTGTCCTCTGCCTGTGATGCGCCCTAGGAGGGTCTACGCACCCTGAGAATGAGAGACAGACGCCTGTGCCCTCCGCCTCTGATGCACTCTAAGAGGATCTACGCACCCTGAGAATGTGAGACACACCCCTGTGCCCGCCGCCTCTGATGCACCCTAGGAGGGTTTACGCACCCTGAGAATGAGAGTCAGACCCCTGTGCCCTCCGCCTCTGATGCACTCTAAGAGGATCTACGCACCCTGAGAATGAGAGACAGACCCCTGTGCCCTCCGCCTGTGATGCGCCCTAGGAGGGTCTATGCACCCTGAGAATGAGAGACAGACCCCTGTGTCCTCCGCCTGTGAGGCCTCCTCCAAGGAGGGTCTACGCACCCTGAGGATGGGAGGCAGACTCCTGTGCCCTCCGCCTGTGATGCGCCCTAGGAGGGTCTATGCACCCTGAGAATGAGAGACAGACCCCTGTGTCCTCCGCCTGTGAGGCCTCCTCCAAGGAGGGTCTACGCACCCTGAGGATGGGAGGCAGACCCCTGAGTCCTCCACCTGTGATGCGCCCTAGGAGGGTCTATGCGCTCTGAGAATGAGAGACAGACCCCTGTGTCCTCCGCCTCTGATGCGCCCTAGGAGGGTCTATGCACCCTGAGAATGAGAGGCAGACCACTGTGTCCTCCGCCTCTGATGCGCCCTAGGAGGGTCTATGCACCCTGAGAATGAGAGGCAGACCCCTCTGCCCTCCGCCTCTGATGCACTCTAAGAGGATCTACGCACCCTGAGAATGAGAGGCAGACCCCTGTGCCCTCCGCCTTTGATGCGCCCTAGGAGGGTCTATGCACGCTGAGAATGAGAGACAGACCCCTGTGCCCTCCGCCTCTGATGCGCCCAAGGAGGGTCTATGCACCCTGAGAATGAGAGACAGACTCCTGTGCCCTCCGCCTCTGATGCGCCCTAGGAGGGTCTATGCACCCTGAGAATGAGAGGCAGGCCCCTGTGTGGGCCCCTGTGTGGGCAGCTGAGTGGGCAGCGACCAGTGCTATACACTCTGATTGTGCCATCCCCGGCCCGCTCTGTACCGGCTCCAGCTGCCGCTCTGCCCACTCCGAGCCACAGTTACCACACACCAGTTGGCGACCCCACCCCCACTCTCCCGTCCATACACACACCTACCTGCGTCTCGAGCATCATCCTCCCCCGGTCATCCTTTCGGGGGCCTCCTTATAGAATGGGGCTCCAGCGAGGGTCCCGCGTGGATGGGGGCTCCTGGCTGCGCCGTCTTGCCCTCCACGTGCGCGCAGTCCTGGTGGGTGAAGCGATGCTCCTGAAGGTTCTCTGCCCATCCAGCCCTCCACGAACCCCCAGTCCTGTTGATTTTAGGGGTGCCCCTCAGGGTTCTAGGCCCATGTATGCCTCCACGAACCCCCAGTCTTGTTGGTTTTAGGGATACCCTTCAGCGCTAGAGGCCCCTCTAGCCCTCCAAGATCCCCCACTCCTGTTACGTCAAGGGGTGCCCTTCAGAGACTGCGGCCTCCCGCAGTCAGAGGGTGGGCCGGGCAGGGGGGAGGGGTGCTGCCCGCCCCAGGGGTGAAGTCATTGCTGCCGGAGAAGGCTGGGGAGTCTGTCTGAGACAACCCCTGCCCATGGCTTTGCAGGACCGCGGTGACAACAAAGCTGCAGGCTCCGGGGGCATGCAGGGGGCATGCAGGGGGCACTGGGCGAGGGCGCCCCCGGAAGAGCCCGGCTCCTTTCAGGGGCGGCTGGCACGAGTCCCCTCAATAAAATGTCATTTCAAGAGAATTGCTCCCTGGCGCTGGCACCGTGCCCCCGAAAATGTCGCGTTATTTCTGGAATGTGCTCTGGGGGGAGGGGGCAGGTGTCCGTTCGCGTGGGCAGGGGGCTGGGGGGTCCAGAGTAAAGAGAAGGTTCCCGGAGTGGGGGTCCTCGCAGTGGCTGAGGCGCCACGCTCCCTCTTCCGAGCACAGGCGCGACAAAGGCATTCTCCGGCACCGGTCTCCCTCAGAGGGGCCCCCACCAGGAGGGCCCCCCAGGGCTGCTCATCCCACCGTGAGCTGCTCCTATCCGGGGCCCCATGGCCGAGGCGGGGGTGGCAGGGAGCGGCCGGTGACCAGATTTATAACAAATGCATTCACTATCGCGGGCCCGTGACAGGGAATACAGACAGATCCGGCTGCTCTGAGCTCAGCGAGACTGCTGCTGGGGCGGGGAGGGGCCTTGGGGGGGGGGGGCAGGGAGACCCGCAGCAGCATCTCAGCTTACAGTAGCAGCGCTCATGCTGAGGATGGAGGGGTAGGATGGAAAAGAGAGGGGCTGGAGGGGCAGGTGAAGTAGAGAGGGGCATCTACAGCTCATAGAAGACCCAGGGGTGAGGAGGGGGGGGGGGGGGAGGCAGGGAGAACTGCAGCATCGTCCCATCTCACAGCAGCAGCGCTCATGCTGGGGATGGAGGGGTAGGATGGAAAAGGGAGGGGCTGGAGGGGCAGGTGAAGTAGAGAGGGGCATCTACAGCTCATAGAAGACCCAGGGGTGAGGGGGCGGAGGGTGGGGGGGGGCAGGGAGACCTGGAGCATGGTTCCAACTCACAGCAGCAGCGCTCCTGCTGGGGATGGAGGGGCAGAGGGACAGGAGGAAACGTAATGGGGCTAGAGGGGCAGGTGAAGGAGTGAGAGGCACCGCCGGCCTAGAGAGGGGCAGAAGGGCAAGTCAGGACACCAACAGCATCTGAGCTTACTCCAGCAGCACTCATTTCAGCAGCACTTACTCCAGCAGCACTTACTTCCGCACACTTACTCCAGTAGCACTTACTCCAGCAGCACTTACTTCAGCAGCACTTACTCCAGCAGCACTTACTTCAGCAGCACCAACTCCAGCAGCGCTTACTTCAGCTGCACTTACTCCAGCAGCACTTACTTCAGCAGCACTTACTCCAGCAGCACTTACTCCAGCAGCACTTACTTCAGCAGCACTTACTCCAGCAGCACTTACCCCAGCAGCACTTACTTCACCAGCACTTATTACAGCAGCACTTACTTCAGCAGCACTTACTCCAGCAGCACTTACTTCATCTACACTTACGGCAGTTAATGCAGGGATGCAGTGAAAGCAGGGTCCCACCCTGGGGGGATAGAACTGAATGGAGAAAACGTCTTCTGGGGAGCAGGGAAGAGAGGACAGTGAGCACTGCAGCTGCACGGCTGCTTACAACAGGGGCAGTATGATAAGAGGCGGAGTGGCTAGAGGAAGCAGGGGGGCTGTATGGGCGGCGAGGGCAGATGGGCTCAAGGACAAATCTAGCATAATTTAGCAGAAACAACTTATGGAGGAGTAGGGAGGTGGGGGAGGGGCAGGGATGGGCAGTGAGGGACAACCAACAGAGAGGGACAGGGAGAAGCAGATGCCTGCAGCAGCATCTCACCTTCCAGTAGCATCAGGACAGCCAGGCGGGGAGGTGTTGGGGAGGGGGCAGGAGTAGGACAGGAAATGGTGGAGTCATAGAGGGGCAGGAAGTTGTATCTACACCTCAGAGAGACGAGAAGTCTGGGAGATGGTAACATCCACTAAATTTACACCAGCACCCTGTGCTGAGGGCAGGAAGGAGAAGAGGGGCAGTGAGGACCAACTACAGGTCAGAGGGGGACGGGGCAGTAACACCTGCACCATCTCAGCCTACACCAGCCAGCCCCTGGGCAGAGAGGAAAAGAGGAGCAGTGAGGACCGACTACAGGTCAGAGGGGGACAGGGCAGTAACACCTGCACCATCTCAGCTTACCCCAGGAGCAGCCAGCCCCTGGGCAGGGAGGAAAAGAGGAGCAGTGAGGACTGACTACAGGGCAGAGAGGGACGGGGCAGTAACACCTGCACCATCTCAGCTTACCCCAGCTGCAGCCTGTGCTGAGGGCAGGAAGGATAAGGGGCGCAGTGAGGACCGACTACAGGTCAGAGGGGGACAGGGCAGTAACACCTGCACCATCTCAACCTACACCAGGAGCAGCATGTGCTGAGGGCAGGAAGGATAAGGGGCGCAGTGAGGACCGACTACAGGTCAGAGGGGGACAGGGCAGTAACACCTGCACCATCTCAGCCTACACCAGGAGCAGCCAGCCCCTGTGCAGGGAGGAAAATATGGGCAGTGAGGACCGACTACAGGTCAGAGAGGGACATGGCAGTAACACCTGCAACATCTCAGCCTACACCAGCAGCCCCTGCTGAGGGCAGGAAGGAGAATAGGGGAAGGGAAGACCGACTACAGGGCAGAGAGGGGACAGGGCAGTAACACATGCAACATCTCAGCTTACACCAGGAGGACCGACTACAGGTCAGAGAGGGGAAATGACACTTGCACCATTTGAGCTCACATCATCAGCACAGACAAAGGTGAAGCGAAAGGTGAGCTGGTAGTGGAAGGGCTGAGGGGAAGAGAGAGCCTGCTACAAGTTAGCGCTCAGTCATGAAACGTTACTTCCTCCTCCACTTGGAATACAACACAGCTCCCAGCACTTTGCCAAAGTTAAATTATCACCGTTCACATGTTTGCCCCATCCATGCATTAGGGAACAGAGAATTTTGTCTTAAGGACCTTTATCTTTTCAATTGATGGATTGTGGGAAAGCTGTTTGTGTACATGAGGTAACAGGGACACTATACATTTAAATGTATTCAACATACAACCAGACATGTTCGTAAGATGGCTTCTTTGAAATGTGTACATTTTATTAAGCTATTGGTACAATTTCATGTTCATGTTCACAATGTAATCTTATCCAAACAGGAGTTGCTCAAGAGGGTACTCTGAGTTCAGTAGAAATACACATAATTCTAATCTCTTTTTAAGATCTGAAGTTTTGGACTTTCAAGTGACTCCTATTAAAATGCTTACTTCATAAGTGTGCAATGTACAGTGATGTTCTGCAGATATGTTTCTTGCTGTAAATAATTGTGTGCAGAGATCTTCTGATGTGAAGACAGAATAAACACAAAACTAATTTCCAGATGACTTGTTTTTATACACGGCTGGGATGCCAAGATTAAAAGAGACACAACATTTGTCTTAAGATGCTTGAAAGTTTAGGCTAGGTTTCAGATAAGTGCAGCAATGTTTTTGTTTTGCCCGCATTATTTTACTCTGGGAGGTAGAAAGAAGAATATTAAAAGGGCACTTCTGTCCTTCCATGAAGCATAAAATCATTACTTGTTGGTGAATAACATTTTGAATAGGATCTGGTGAATGCATATACCTTTTTAATATAGATAAATATATCTCCTATAGCTTTGGGATTCATTTTGTATACATGTGGGTGATAATGCCATACTAGCAAGATAATAATATCACACAGTCTGCTTCATAATATCCTTTAAATTGCAGGATATGAAGAATCATTTTCATTGCCTTGCCACATAATGTAGTCAATCCTGCTGTTGGAACTCTGTTATTTTATAATTTCAGTGGCACTGAATATACAGGTCTGTGCTTTTGCATCGTACTGTACTTTGCTCTTTTGTAATTGTACTCTACCTATGTAATGCATAGTAATGTAATGTATTGTGTTTTAAATCTATTCTAGAGCATTGCGTTTTATAGTATTGTACTCTTCTGTGCTTCTTTGCATTTGTATTGTACCATATTATTCTAAGCTGCAGGTTTTTCAATGTATATCATTGTATTCTAATATACTGTATTGCAATATATTCCATTGCACTGCACTGAATTGTAACATCTTTCATTGTACTCTATTGTAACCTACTCAATTGTACTGTATCAAGTTATGGATGAGTAAAAAACATCTAAAATTAAATTGAGGCAAAACAGACATCCAGGCCTCTGTGGAGCGTTGCCAAACAGCGAGCTTTCCTTTTGGCCGTGAAGCCTTGGAATGAAATTTACACCTGTGGAATGTGTTAAAATTATGGTTGTTAAATTCGACTCCTGTCTAACTATGTCTAATAAAATTAACTAGGTTATAAGTTTATGTTTTCTGCACCTTGAGACGGATTCTCTATTTGTTTTCATTCACCCAGAACTCCAAATTCTGGATGCGTTTATTTCAGCAAGGCTGGAATATTGTAACACTCTGTTTGCCTTGCCTTGTCTACAAAATCTAGGAAGAAGCTCCAATGTCTGCAAAATGTATTGTCAAAGCTTATCTTCAATTTAAAATGATTTGACTCCATTATGTCAGGTTTGGCTTCTCTACACTGCCTTCCCATAAACCAGAGGATTAAATTAAAAACCTTATGTCTGGTACATAAAGTTCTCTGTGCTTAGCATAACAATCCTCTTTTGTACTTTTCTTGTTATGTTTCAAGAAGAAATTGAAGATCAGAATTGTCCTTTCTGTGATAGTGCCAAGTTCAAGAGACACTTTGAGAGGCAGACCCTTCTCTGTTGCTGCAACCAAACTTAGGAACTGACTACTGCTCTCTATTTGTTTACAGTCCTCTTCACTGAAATTCAGAAAATCACTTAAGACTCTGTACGCCATTGTAGTTTTTTCAATGAGATTAAGTGTTTGGTTTTGACTGATCAACTCATTTTAGACATTATCGCAAAGGTACCTTTGGGTGCTCAATTGTGCTCTATGAATACAACTGCAAATAAATATTGCATTATTGTATTGTAGCACATGGCCTTGTACTGTAATATACTGTATCACAATGCACTGTACAGTACTGCACTGTATTGTATTATACTATAATGTATTGGATTTCACCAAGCCATGTTGAATTCCATTGCACTGTTTTGTACTGTACTATATACTATATTGCAACCTAATGCGTTGTACTATACTGTATTATATCAAATTGCACAGTATTTTAGTGTACTATATTGTACTATATTGCATTGACTATACTGCACTGTATCATGTTGCACTGTTTTGTAGTGTACTATATTGTAACATATTGCATTGTACTATACTGTATCATGTTGCACTGTTTTGTAGTGTACTATATTGTAACATATTGCATTGTACTATACTGTACTGTGTTATGTTGCACTGTATTATAGTGTATTATATTGTAACATATTGCATTGTACTATACTATACTGTGTCATGTTGCACTGTATTGTAGTGTGCTATATTGTAACATATTGCATTGTACTATACTGTACTGTATCATGTTGCACTGTTTTGTACTGTACTATATTGTAACATATTGCATTGTACTATACTGTACTGTATCCTGTTGCACTGTATTGTAATATACTATATTGTACTATATTGCATTGTACTATACTGTACTGTATCATGTTGCACTGTATTGTAGGGTACTATATTGTAACATACTGCATTATATTATACTGTACTGTATCATGTTGCCCTGCATTGTAGTGTACTATATTGTAACATATTGTATTGTACTATACTGTACTGTATCATGTCGCACTGTATTGTAGTGTACTATATTGTACTATATTGCATTGTACTATACTGTACTGTATCATGTTGCTCTGTTTTGTAGTGTACTATATTGTACTATATTGCATTGTACTATAATGTACTGTATCATGTTGCACTGTATTGGAGTGTACAATATTGTAACATATTGCATTGTACTATACTGTACTGTATCATGTTGCACTGTATTGTAGTGTACTATATTGTACTATATTGCATTGTACTATACTGTACTGTATCCTGTTGCACTGTATTGTAGTGTACTTTATTGTAACATATTGCATTGTACTATACTGTACTGTATCATGTTGCACTGTTTTGTAGTGTACTATATTGTACTATATTGCATTGTACTGTACTATTTTGTATCATGATGTACTGTATTGTGCTGTAAAGTACTGCATTGTAACATTGCATTGTTGTATGCTGTATTGTATTGCACAACACTTTAAGGCACAGTACTGTAATGAATTGCATTGTACCATGCAGTCGTGTATGTACTATTCAGTATTTTACCATGCTGTGCTTTATTGTAATCTACTATATAGTAATGTGGAATATTCTTTTGTATTATGCAACACTTTGTGCTTAAATTGTGATGCAACACATTGAGCACTAGCATTGCATTGTACCACACTGAATTGTATTTTACTACAAGGCATCTTAAGGTACTGCAGTGACATGCTGTATTGCTTTGCAATGTGGTGTATAGTGTCATCCTATACTGTACAATATACTGTATCGAAATGTAACATACTTCAATGTGAACTATAATGTATTGCATGGCAGTTTTCCAGAGTACTATGTTGTACTTCATTCTACTTAATTGCATTGAACTGTGCCTTACTGATTTACATTGCAGTATACGGTACTATATTGCATGCATGCACTATACTATATTGTATCACAGTATGTAGTGCTGTATGGTGTCATTCCACTGTACTATATTGTACTTCATCGTACTGAACTGCATTGAACTCTGCCATACTGATTTACATCGCAGGGTACGGAACTGTGTTGTATGTATGCATTATACTGTACTGTATCATAGTATGTAGTGCTGTATGGCAGCATTCCACTGCACTATATTGTACTTTATCATACTGCACTGAATTGAACTGTGCCTTACTGATCAAAATTGCACTGTACTGTACTGTGTTGTATGTATGCACTATACCTTATTGTATCACAGTATGTAGTGCTGTATCATGGAATACTTATGAGGCAATGCTGCACCCAATGGACTGATAGTCACAAATGAACCCCGAATATTTCTGGAAGATAAGGAATTTAGGAAAGATTGGTCACGTGTGGAAGTGCACGAGAGACTGGAAGATCCTAAGTATAACAAGCATTGGCATAGCCAATAGGTCTCGCCTTTGGGACCTTATAAGTGTTTAGCCATGCAACAGTTGATGTTGTTGCACCAAGGATATTGTGCTGCATAACTAAATATTTATAAGGTCCCAAAAGCAAGACCTATTGGCTATGCCAATGCTTGTTCAAGATGTTTCTTTAATGGGTGTGCAGGGAGGGAAGGACAGGTGGTGGTTTCCTCCATAACAGAAGGGAATACACCATGCATGTTATCTGCAAAACCCATTGGTTAGAGGTAATTTTTCTCTCACCTTTACGAGAGTGGTTTGAGATCATGGTGTTTGAGAATGAGAAAATGTGCTTCTGCTGCAGCCTTGAGCCAAACAATGTTCCCAGCATGGGCAAGAGACTGATGAGGCGCCGGCTAAGGCTTACAAGGTTGACTGTGCTGCAAGTCACAGCCCCTGAATTTCAAATACTGCTGGTGAATCTTGCTGTTGAGAGTAACCCTAGGACCCGAGGCAAAAACTTTCCTCCTCAGGAAGGTCATGAGAAATGCATATGGCCTAAGCTGGCCACAGTGGCCAGCACATTCAGGATCTCTGGTATTAAGAGCAAGCACAAAAATGATTTGGCAAGAGTAGTGGCTTTTAAGTTTCTAGCTATCTTTTACCGGCCAGCCCAGAATGTGTTTCTACATGGCATGCATTATTTCAAGAAGGCCATTATTAAAAGGTTTAAAAAAAGGCTCAGTCTCCTGTTTCAACACTATAATCTCATTAAAAAAATTAGACTTGGCCTATAAAGATTTAAAAGCCACCTCCATGACATGAGTTGCCTTGCGAAAAACAATGAAGTAAGAAAGCTTCTCAGACATGGGGCATTTCAGAATATGTAAACTACATACATATGTATCCCGACCATTACAAATCTACCTAAAGTCCCTTATCGTGTTGAGAAGATGGAAGTAGGTTATCAGCCTGGCTACTTTAATTTTCATTCCAAAATGGATAGCATGAAGAAAACGGAGTGCATAAGAATCAAACCCGAAAAGGTAAAAAATTTAAAATAAAAACCATAGACTCAGGTCAGGTAGACTTTTTCATGACAGGTATTATATCCTCAGGTAAGCAACCTACATCTCTTTTATCGCTTTTGAGTAAAACAGTATCTACCACATGAGTCAGCTGCAGAGTAGACTCCAGGAGAAGGCACTGAACCAGACCCAGCCAATTTGGAGACTGACATGAGATGTTTCTTTTTTAAAGGATAAAGAAGTTGCTAACGATGCCCAAGCCACAACTTAGCCCTTAGCCGGCAACTGAGGCAGAAGCTCGAGGTGATATGGAACCAAGCTAATGACTTCTGCAGGACATCGCCAGACAGGACAAAACAGTGGCAGCAGTGGGTTCATCAAAAGTGGCGTGTTTATGTCTAAGAATTGCCAACATCACATCATAGAAAGTCTTAGTGTAATACAAAGGGAGGACAAATTTGTCTGTTTTTTTAAATTAGCCGAGGCGCTAACTTTGTAAAATAGGGGCAAAATGTCCTTCCCCCAGACTTCTTTCAGGCTTTGGTTCTCTGGGTTATCTCTTCTAGTAAAGCTGTGATTAAGCGATGACTCGGCGTTCGTTTCATTAGGCCAGTGGTTCCCAAACTGTGCGCCACGGCGCCCTGGTGCGCCATCAAAACCAGCCAGGGGCGCCGTGTGTGCTATGCTTGTGTCCTGCTGCATTTTATCACAGGCCCCCCTCCCCTATACGACTGCCTGCCAAGGATTGCATGCAAACACGTCTGTGTTTCACAGCCTTTGCCTTGCGACTTATTAGGACGGGCAGGTTCTCCTACAAGTTATGAATTTTGGTGAAACAATATTTAACAAAGGGGTTATTAGTGAACAAGGCACGTCTGCTATATTTATCACCTTCCTGGAATGTTCCGTGTGAGAAATCTGCGTGGGAGCTGGAGAGGAAAGCGCCACAATGACATTTTAAAAAGTCACAAGAAATAACTGTTGCAAAAATCTCAGCATACACTCACTGCTAATTTTCTGTGCAGTGTACACACTCGAAGCTCTACAATAGTTTATGTAGTAACTTAGGGAGAGCTTCTCCCGTAGGAGCCTGGGTATAAATAGGTGATGTGGCTAGAAACTCGACTCCTATAGCCCATCTTTTGCAAAGGTAAGAAGACCACATTCAAATTTCAATTATGGAAGTGCAATATATGTATTTGTCTGAGCAGACAGAAAAACTGAAGTTTAAGTTGGCTTGAACTCAAAGGGCAACAAAAATATGCAGACTGCCAGGATACTCCGGATGAATGCTTTTTGCCGATTTACTTGGAGAGGTAGGGTCCCAGAGTTTTTTCTGATATTACATCACACGAATCTCTGAAAATCAGGAATACATTTAATTACCCTGTCTCACATGCCCTTGGCGCTTCAGAGATCTCTTCAAAATGTTCATGCATTTCTTGTGCCTGCCAGTATTTTCTGAATTCCATCAGAGTTTTTCAATTTATAAACGCATTAATTGCACTAATCATCAAAATTTAATTAAACTCTTAGACAATGTTACCAGTTGTGTCTCACATTTGCACAATTGCTTGACCAAGAATGTGCTTTAAATAGATGAATGGCGAGTAGCTGGAGCTCCTATGACTATTGTGTGTATTTCTGGGAATTGTCAATCTGGCCCTCCTACCTTGGTCTAAAGCCAATCGCTGTCCCTCATGTGAAAAAAAAAGTGCAATAAATTCGACACTGAACTTTGTATACTTAGTCAAATCACTACTATCATCAGTACTCGTTTTTTCCAACTTTGCACTCAAAAACATAGCTGTTCTTTTCTCCACAAAAGTGCAAATTCGAAAAGGCTTTATTGCAACGGTCTGGACCCTTGTAATTCATTCTACCTGCACTTGTTCAATTCACTGAGGAGAAGCTACAAATTGTGCTGCCAAGATAGCAATGGGTTCATATTTCTTCCTCCCTTGCTTCCTTACATTGGTGGCCTGTTAAGGAACAGGTTTTGTTTAAGTTGGTCTTTCTGGTGCAGAAGGAGATATCTATCTATCTATCTATCCATCCATCCATCTATATATATATATATATATATATATATATATATATATATATATATATATATATATATATATATATATATATATATATATATATATGTATGAATAACAGCTGCTCCGTCTTTGATATTCACGATTTTCTTTTTAAATCATGGCAGACAGATATTACGCTTTTCGACTATGAAGAGTCTTGATAGATATAGATATAGATATATAGTGCTACCCATCCTAAATATAGCCTTGTTTTATCCACATTACATCATTGCAGTACTTCATGTTTTTAATACTTTCATCGGCTTCATCCCAGTTATTTTCAGGGAGAAAAATGGAGGTACTCCCAAGGCCGGATTTACATTCCCCACCCGCCCCAAAAAAAAGTAACATAATGGGGAGCCGCGGCCAACAGCCTGAATAGGTCAAGGGAGCCGTGGGTTGAAAAAGTTTGGGAACCACTGCATTAGGCCTAGAGACGGAGCAGTCCGTGTGACGCCAATGGATTTGCAAATTAGGGTTGAACTCATATTACACCGTGACTCAAATAAGAGGTCAGGCAAAATAAATTAATAATTACTGACGGGAGAAATAGAGAACGAAACACACAGCTACTTGGTTTGGGAACAAAAAACGTAGAGGATAAAATTATAATTTTAAACACTTAAGAAAGTCACCCTATATCCTTCACAAAATGGGATGCAGAGGCCCCGCCAAATTACTTTTACCCACAGACTTAAAAAAAACCAATGACAGCCTTCCAGCCTAAATCCGAAGTGCTGGTATGTATGTTCTATGTACAGGAGTACTCTTATGACTAGTAGTCGGTTTATTGTTTTCTGTAAGTGTGCTGACCCGTTTGTGTGCACATATGTCTGTCTGCAGGTGTTGCCATGTGTGATCTATGTCAATGTGTACATGTCTTTGTGCCTCTATGCTTATACACAACTCAAGCCTTTTAGCTTTGCCACTGCTGGTTCTACTTACAGCGCAAACGTCGGGCAGAGCAGTAGAGGTGATTCTTGGGGTGCACGGGACAGTGTGAGAAACAAGGTATAGTCAGTATTATACATAATAATAACGAAGATGCCTTTCTCATGCCGTGCTATAGGAACATAGCATGGAGCAGGGAGAAACAGCTGACCAAGGAACGGGGAGACCTGAATTCTAATTCATTATTTCGCACTTGGACCAAAAAATGTGTGATCCTGGGCACATTACTCATTTGATCTCTCCCTGGGTTATTTTATTAAAACTGGGACTTTTAAACTTGTGCTGAACATCGGCATTGCATATTATTTAGAAACCAGCACGTGGGGGTTTAGTTCCAGCTACTTTGCACGGAAATACACAATGCTTTCACCTTTGGCCTGTTAATGGTTTTAGGATTAATCAGTAAAGTTGAAACGCATCCCTGAAGACCGAACCATGCTGGCACGCGAACTTCAATACACAGCCCGAGGCTGCTAGGCTGTCAGCATACACGGCAACGGGTGTCTTGTTACCCACTTTAGTCATGCTGCAGCTTTAGAGACACATTTGATCGCAGGTCCTATGAACGTGTATCATGTAAATAATACTTTTCACAGCCCAAAGGAATATGCGGGATACATTGTGAATTATGAAACCATACTGCACGATGCTTGTGCAACCCTTGGCCCTGCACCCGCTGTCAAACTTAAACCAGCCACTTCTGGGAAACAACATATAAGGATAACGAGTACTGGCAAGTCCACGGTGCTGCAATGCACGGACTGAATCACGGCGGGGTACGGAAAGCCTGTTTGGACATTTATGCGTAAAACAAATAAGCCACAAATCCCACAGTATAGACACTATGGTCAGACAAATATTAAATGACCCACTGGACAATTGGGTTGTCCTGGATACAAGATGAAAACAACAGCTTTCCTGCTATAAGATCCTGGTCTCGCAGTTCGTGGGTTCTTCCGTCTTGTTTTCAGCATCTTAGGCGGGGATGTCCCCGCATGCAGCATTCATTGCTCGAGCTGTAGCACAGCCCGAGCAGAGCCGGGGCTTTGTGTGGAAATGTTCACCCAGCGCCGGGAGAGCAGCAGTACGAGGGAGCAGAGCCGGCTGCCAGCCTTCCCCACAAACAATGCGAGGAGCCCGAGTGCGGCCAGGCGCTGCAAGAGGCTGAGGAGCATAGAGAGGGTGAAAGGTTGAGGGGCTGCACCACAACACTGATGCATGAGGACCGCCGAGCGGGAGTGTTACAGTAAATATAGCAAGGAGGAGGAAGTACGAGTGGTGCGCGCGTGAGAGAGAGGGGGAGCAGGAGGTGAGCCCGCGAGTGCTGCACGCGCGCTTGGGAGAGCAGTCTGCTCATTTTCAAGCACTGGACTCGTGCTTGTGGCGCGCCGCTGCTCGCTCCCGCAAAATGGATGCCGCCACAAGCACGAGTGCAGTGCTTGAAAATGAGCAGAGCGACGGCTAAAGGCCCTCATATGCAGCGCATGCGCGCTGCGTAGGCGAGACCTAAAAACTGCGAAGAGACTATCAGATGCCCTAGCAATTTAGATAAAAACAAGTGAAAGCAACCTAAAAGCCTGCATTAGTATAACAACGTATAAAAAGAAGTTAGAAGAAACAAATAAGACAATCTCTGAGTATCGAGAATACCTTACTCAACAAAAAATATCTAAATTTCAGAAGGACCTTAAAGAATTCTCACATGAAACCACCTACCCCTATGCTAAGGAGGATTTTGTCCTCAAAAAACAGCTTCCAGTTCAGAGGGGTCATGACGAAATAGCACGTCATCAGAGTCAGATGGTGAATACCAGAGGTATGATAGACAGAGAAGAGGTAGACATTGGAAGCAACGAGGCTTCCAAAGCCAACAAAGGTTCCCCCATCCAGTACCACAATATGGATCCATTCCCGGTTCCAGTGAAGGTAACTGGGGTTGGGCAGGGAACTACAGAGTTCCACAAAACTATGGTCCTCCTGCATTCCTGCACCCACAGATCATGCCTTGGTACTATCCAAATAAATCAATGCCTTTTTAGAATGAGGCTCGGGAAGGGGAAAAGGGAAGAGAAAAGGAGTCTCCTGGCAGAACTGGGAAGAGGGAAAAGGCAACATCCCAGTGCAAGAGGAACAACCGAGCACGAGCAAATCATAGTTCCCCCACAAAATATAGTGATAAACCTCAGCAAACAAACACTTACTAGTACAGAAAACTTGGTTCTGAATAAAGGCCTGGGTTTTGTCCCCACACCTAAGGATGACATCTTTAAACTAAAAATGGAAACAGCCAACTTTCTAAGAAAAATTAGACTGATAGTCTTCTTTGAAAACAGACCTCCTAATGAGCGAGAGGTCAACACTGGTTTATGACAAAAATCAACCTTCATACCTCGGACTGCCGCAATGCCGGTAGAGGTTTTAGCGTTCGAGAAATCAGTGAATAGAGAAGTTGATAATCTATCGGACAACACCTGGAAAGATTTCAACAACTTGAGCAAAATTGAAAGAAGGGCACTGACTACACTGGATCTAATGAGTCCATTGTTATCAAACCAGCTGATAAAGGAGGAGCCATCGTGATCCTCCCAAAAGAAATGTACCACGATGAATGTATGAAACTCGTAACTGACACGACATTACAAACAACTAAGCAGGGATCCAACTAGTGAAATACTAGAGGAAATAACATTCAAAGTTAATGAAGGCCTAGAGAATGGTTGGATTACAAAAGACGAGGCAGATTTTCTAATCCAAAAAGAACCACAAACTCCTTATTTCTACATTATACCAAAGGTGCATAAACAAAAATTTCCACCTCCAGGTAGGCCTATAGTCTCAGGAATTGGCTCCATTCTGGAGACCCTCTCACAATTTTCTGATTTGTTTCTGAGACCACTAGTGAAAAAAATGCCAACACACTTACAGGATACTATGGATGTTCTGAATCTGATAAAAGATTGTCCTTCTGACACTTCAAAAGAATTACTCCTTAGTTTTGACGTTAAGTCCGCCTACACAAATATCCCACAAGAAGCAACACTACAGTTGGTGGACAGAATCTTCAATACCACGGAATGGAATTCCATTACCCCTCGGGATTTTGCATTGGATCTAGCACACCTAACACTCACACGAACCTTTTTGAATTTGAGGAACAACAATGGGGTGCTCTCAATTGAGGTACATGGTACTTCAATGGGGAGCACCTTCACTCCCAGCCTTGCCTGTTTGTATGTCCATGGGTTTGAAGCAGAATATATTCAAAGTGAACTCAACCCATTTAATAACAATATACAGCTCTGGAGACGCTATATTGATGAAGTGTTGGTGATATGGAAGGGCACACCAGCAGAAGCCTCAACCTTTGCCAACTGGTTGAATGCCCTTGATCCACACCTGCGATTCACAATGTCAATGGGAGGCAATGAGCTCCCCTTTTTGGACCTTCTGATACAAGCTGGGAATGGGAAGCTGACTACTAAGGTGTATTACAAACCTACGGATCGTAACAATCTATTACGCTTTGACAGCTTCCATCCTCGCAGTCTGCGAGAAAACCTACAGGTGGGCTAATTTCTCCAGCTACGACGCAACTGCACGGAGAAAGAAGAGTATTTAATACACGCGAGTAAATTATGTACAAAACACCTTGAAAAGAATTACCCAAAAAGAATAGTTAAAGTGGCTTACAAAAGTGCCCTCAACAACAACAGGGATCAGCTCCTTGGAAAAGAGAAGACAAGGATCGTCTAATCTGTGTCTCAACCTATAACATGCTATCAAACGCCTTCCAGAAAGTAATCAAGAGAAATTGGAAGATACTGTTCACAGGGGGTCTTAAGATTGAGAAGCCCATGTTTTCATTCAGAAAAGGGACAAGTATAAAAGATCTATTCGTACACACACGCCCCAAAAAATCCCTGAAAAGAACACACAGTCTACCTATGGAACCTCCCTCCACCCTCTGGACTTTTGCCATGTGGCAAGTGCAGTGTATGTCCCTTAACCAAGAGAGTAAAAGAGGTAGACATTGGCCTTAGGACGCCGTGGAGTGGAGGTTAAAAAATCTCATGAACTGCAACTCAAAAAATGTAGTTTACATAATCAAATGTCCATGTAACCTTTTTTATGTGGAAATGACAAAAAGACAAGTCCGTACCAGAATAACAGAGCACCGAAGTACCATCCGGTGCAAAAGAGAAGCCACCAGATTAACACAATACTAAATAGAAAAAGGCCACAATGACGGCGAGATGGAATGGTATGTGTTGGAAAAACTTACCCAAACACGCCCGATATGAGTGAGCCTCTACTCCTATTTGAACAAAGATAGGTCTACAGATTACGTACAGATTTACATGGTCTGAACGACGATATCCCGTGGGGCAGTTTAGAATCATGAAACTAGGTTCATGTGCCACACATAAATGGTACAAATCTGTAATTACCCTAATATGATGCATTCTCATCCAATGAACACAGGCAGGCAACACTAAAAATATCACCCTGGTAGTGATTGAGAAATAATATGCCCCCCCTTTTTTCACATCATGATGTTCTCTAGTAATGTACACAGCACAAAGTGAAAGACAATATGAACTATCATCACCTCAAATTCATTTAAAAATTACCCACACGGACCATTTTCTAATACAAATATAAGGTTACATTTTGTTGAATACACAGGTAGAACTAAAGCTCAATAGGAGTACTACAACCCCTATGAGCACTCAGGACCGGGAATGATTTCCGGGTCCTACAATCACTCCCTGTTTCGGTTCGACACAGGCAGCAGAGTGAACGTACTCTGAATAGTTTAAAAATCCCCCCCGTACATGCAGTCCTTCGTACCGTCGGCACAGAGAAGGGAACGGAGTAGGTAACACGGATGGGTGCTCCTTTTGACGAAGTAAGTGGGGGGGAGACACACAGCAGGCAGATTTCTTCGTGAGCTAATATCATTTACCTTTAGAAGAAAGTTCAGACCACATTGGTGTCAATTTAAATGATTAGAAGAATTACGCCTGCCATTTGAGTAGTTTTATACCTGTATACCAATACGTATACCGATAATGATTTTCCATGATTGAAGGACCGGTACAGCATCCTCTATACATGTTTTTCAGTAGTCCAATTTGATGGGTTGAGTCTAACTAGTGATGACATGAATTATGTATTGATTGGTGCTATATAGTGGTTATAGAACTCAACTCTCACTAGAGGATTGAGAGTAACCACACTCGTCTGCAATGTGTTTTTGGTAAAGGACACTTATACCTTTACACCAATGTGTATACCTTTAGTGGTTTCCCATGAGTAGATTAGTCGAGTACTATCTTTTAAGTAGCAGTCTCCTCGACAACATGTTTGAGACTAATGATGACATGAATAATCTATGGACTTTCACGGATTAATGGTTGCAATCTATCACCCTGCTGAGTAAGCTTAGAGAAATGTACTCATCAGTAACGCTGTTAAAGACTTCATGTGTAGTGCATAAAATGTAAATATAGAAACTCAAAAAAAATATTTATAGAAAAATCAAAAACAACCCCCTTGGGTGCTTTTCAACTGAAACTTGTTTTACTGTTATCACTCTCTCCTGCAGTGTGAGACTACAAAGGACCTCGCCCCCTCTGTGACCATGATGCTGGTATCCCTAAAATCTAGGGTAAGGAATAATAAAACATTATGTAGTGTCCACAATGCCACAGACTAAGAATATAGTCCCAAGCAGGCTAAAGGCCATAGCACTATAGTTCACATAGAACTCTCCATATTCTGGAGACTGCTGTCTATAAGCACTTGTATGAGCACGACCTTAGATGTCTCTATTATCTTTAATAGAACTGTTCCTTCCTGGTTAATCCCAGGTCTCTTGAGTAATTGTTTCTCCCTGTTTTGTTTCTCTTTTATATTTCTCTAATGTAGGTTTCAAGTTCCCACTAATCAACAAACAGGTAGGACAGATGGGTAGGGCCTAATTAGGCAGCCTCCCTGACCAACTAAACCAGTCTGAAAGGTAGATTCTTTAGGAACATATCACCATTAGGGATCCACATGCCCTGACGAATGCCCTAGATCTTTTAGGCTATTTACCAATGGGCAGAAACATGTTGCAGGTAGTGGATGGGTGTGAGTCATTGTACTCCAGTTACCCACCCAATTTTGATTTTTAATCACGCCTAGTGTTCCATTGAATAAAGGTATTTCCTCAGGTACACTAAGGTATTTTTAAGTATACGTCTGGATCCCCATCCCTTTGGTGTTGTCCAGTAAGATTTATGTAAGAACTCCCTCTTATCTAGTCAGTCTTCGAGGAGGTCGAGTCCGCCTTGGTGGCACTGTTCTACCAGGGTGGGGAGAGGACTCCTATGATGAAGCATGATACCAAAAAAGAGTGTGAGGTTTCCTCTTCCACTAAGGATGACTTTCCATAGACAATAATCTAAGGTTGAAGTTCTGTGTAGTCTATATATGTGTAAAAGACAATAACCTTGGAGCATCAATAACACAGCTTATCAATCTTTGAAAAGTGCCACTATACTATTATGTTGTGTTAGGTCTTGTGAAGGGATGTACGGTGTCATACCCTTTTTCTCTCCTTCAATTGTGTTTCCCTCGTGGTATAATTCTACTGTACTGAATTGTACTTTATCACACTGCACTGCATTGAACTGTGCTTTACTGATTTACATTGCACTGTATGATAGTGTGCTGTATGCATGCACCGTGCCGTATTGTATCACAGTATGTAGTGCTGTGTGGCATCATTTCACTGTATTATATTGTACTTCATGGTACTGCACTGCATTGAACTGTGCTTTACTGATTTACATTGCACTGTATGATAGTGTGTTGTAGGCATGCACCGTGCCGTATTGTATCACAGTATGTAGTGCTGTGTGGCATAATTTCACTGTATTATTTTGTACTTCATCGTACTGCACTGCATTGAACTGTGCTTTACTGATTTACATTGCACTGTATGATAGTGTGCTGTATGCATGCACCGTGCCGTATTGTATCACAGTATGTAGTGCTGTGTGGCATCATTTCACTGTATTATTTTGTACTTCATCGTACTGCACTGCATTGAACTGTGCTTTACTGATTTACATTGCACTGTATGATAGTGTGCTGTATGCATGCACCGTGCCGTATTGTATCACAGTATGTAGTGCTGTGTGGCATCATTTCACTGTATTATTTTGTACTTCATCGTACTGCACTGCATTGAACTGTGCTTTACTGATTTACATTGCACTGTATGATAGTGTGCTGTATGCATGCACCGTGCCGTATTGTATCACAGTATGTAGTGCTGTGTGGCATCATTTCACTGTATTATTTTGTACTTCATCGTACTGCACTGCATTGAACTGTGCTTTACTGATTTACATTGCACTGTATGGTAGTGTGTTGTATGCATGCACCGTGCCGTATTGTATCACAGTATGTAGTGCTGTGTGGCATTATTCCACTGTATGTTGCTCTTTATCACACTGATATGCATGTAACTGTGTTTTACTGATTTACATTGCACTGCACTGTACTGTGTAGCGTGCATGCACTGTCTGTATTGTATCACAGTATGTAGGGCTGTGTGGCATCATTCCATTGAACTATATTGTACTTCATTGTACTGCATTGCAGTGAACTCTGCTTTACTGATTTACATTGATCTGTACCGTATTGTGTTTTATGAATGCACTATACTGTATTGTATCACAGTATGTAGTGCTGTGTGGCATCATTCGACTGTGCTATATTGTACTTTATCATAATGCACTGCATTGAGCTCTGCTTTACTGATTTACATTGCACTGTACTGTGTTGTATGCATGCACTATACTGTATTATATCACAGTATGTAGTGCTGTATGGCATCATTCGACTGTGCTATATTTCACTTCATCGTACTGGACTGCATTGACCTGTGCCTTACTGATTTACATAGCAGCATACAGTACTGTGTTGTATCACAGTATGTAGTGCTGTGTGGCATAATTCCAATGTACTATATTGTACTTTATCACACTGCACTACATGTAAATGTGCTTTACTGATTAATACTACACTGTACTGTACTGTGTTGTATGATGCACTATATCGTATTGTATCACAGTATGTAGTGCTGTATCATGGTATAATTCTACTGTACTATATTGTACTTCATAGTACTGCACTGCATTGAACTGTTCTTTACTGATTTACATTGCACTGTATGGTAGTGTGTTGTAGGCATGCACTGTACTGTATTGTATCACAGTTTGTAGTGCTGTGTGGCATCATTCCACTGTCTTATGTCGTTCTTTATCATAGTACACTGTGTGTAACTGTGTTCTACTGATTTACATTGCACTGTACTGTACTGTGTAGTATGCATGCACTGTACTGTACTGTGTAGTATGCATGCACTGTACTGTACTGTGTAGTATGCATGCACTGTACTGTACTGTGTAGTATGCATGCACTGTACTGAATTGTATCACAGTTTGTAGTGCTGTGTGGCATCATTTCACTGTATTATATTGTACTTCATGGTACTGCACTGCATTGAACTGTGCTTTACTGATTTACATTGCACTGTATGGTAGTGTGTTGTATGCATGCACCGTGCTGTATTGTATCACAGTATGTAGTGCAGTGTGGCATTATTCCACTGTACTATGTTGCTCTTTATCACACTGCACTGCATGTAACTGTGTTTTACTGATTTACATTGCACTGCACTGTACTGTGTAGCGTGCATGCACTGTCTGTATTGTATCACAGTATGTAGTGCTGTGTGGCATCATTTCACTGTATTATATTGTACTTCATGGTACTGCACTGCATTGAACTGTGCTTTACTGATTTACATTGCACTGTATGGTAGTGTGTTGTATGCATGCACCGTGCTGTATTGTATCACAGTATGTAGTGCAGTGTGGCATTATTCCACTGTACTATGTTGCTCTTTATCACACTGCACTGCATGTAACTGTGTTTTACTGATTTACATTGCACTGCACTGTACTGTGTAGCGTGCATGCACTGTCTGTATTGTATCACAGTATGTAGTGCTGTGTGGCATCATTTCACTGTATTATATTGTACTTCATTGTATTGCATTGCAGTGAACTCTGCTTTACTGATTTACATTGATCTGTACCATATTGTGTTTTATGAATGCACTATACTGTATTGTATCACAGTATGTAGTGCTGTGTGGCATAATTCCAAGGTACTATATTGTACTTTATTATAATTCACTGCATTGAACTCTGCTTTACTGACTTACATTGCACTGTACTGTGTTGTATGCATGCACTATACTGTATTATATCACAGTATGTAGTGCTGTATGGCATCATTCGACTGTGCTATATTTCACTTCATCGTACTGGACTGCATTGACCTGTGCCTTACTGATTTACATAGCAGCATACAGTACTGTGTTGTATCACAGTATGTAGTGCTGTGTGGCATAATTCCAATGTACTATATTGTACTTTATCACACTGCACTACATGTAAATGTGCTTTACTGATTAATACTACACTGTACTGTACTGTGTTGTATGATGCACTATATCGTATTGTATCACAGTATGTAGTGCTGTATCATGGTATAATTCACTGTACTATATTGTACTTCATAGTACTGCACTGCATTGAACTGTTCTTTACTGATTTACATTGCACTGTATGGTAGTGTGTTGTAGGCATGCACTGTACTGTATTGTATCACAGTTTGTAGTGCTGTGTGGCATCATTCCACTGTCTTATGTCGTTCTTTATCATAGTACACTGCGTGTAACTGTGTTCTACTGATTTACATTGCACTGTACTGTACTGTGTAGTATGCATGCACTGTACTGTACTGTGTAGTATGCATGCACTGTACTGTACTGTGTAGTATGCATGCACTGTACTGTACTGTGTAGTATGCATGCACTGTACTGAATTGTATCACAGTTTGTAGTGCTGTGTGGCATCATTTCACTGTATTATATTGTACTTCATGGTACTGCACTGCATTGAACTGTGCTTTACTGATTTACATTGCACTGTATGGTAGTGTGTTGTATGCATGCACCGTGCTGTATTGTATCACAGTATGTAGTGCAGTGTGGCATTATTCCACTGTACTATGTTGCTCTTTATCACACTGCACTGCATGTAACTGTGTTTTACTGATTTACATTGCACTGCACTGTACTGTGTAGCGTGCATGCACTGTCTGTATTGTATCACAGTATGTAGTGCTGTGTGGCATCATTTCACTGTATTATATTGTACTTCATTGTATTGCATTGCAGTGAACTCTGCTTTACTGATTTACATTGATCTGTACCATATTGTGTTTTATGAATGCACTATACTGTATTGTATCACAGTATGTAGTGCTGTGTGGCATAATTCCAAGGTACTATATTGTACTTTATTATAATGCACTGCATTGAACTCTGCTTTACTGACTTACATTGCACTGTACTGTGTTGTATGCATGCACTATACTGTATTATATCACAGTATGTAGTGCTGTATGGCATCATTCGACTGTGCTATATTTCACTTCATCGTACTGGACTGCATTGACCTGTGCCTTACTGATTTACATAGCAGCATACAGTACTGTGTTGTATCACAGTATGTAGTGCTGTGTGGCATAATTCCAATGTACTATATTGTACTTTATCACACTGCACTACATGTAAATGTGCTTTACTGATTAATACTACACTGTACTGTACTGTGTTGTATGATGCACTATATCGTATTGTATCACAGTATGTAGTGCTGTATCATGGTATAATTCTACTGTACTATATTGTACTTCATAGTACTGCACTGCATTGAACTGTTCTTTACTGATTTACATTGCACTGTATGGTAGTGTGTTGTAGGCATGCACTGTACTGTATTGTATCACAGTTTGTAGTGCTGTGTGGCATCATTCCACTGTCTTATGTCGTTCTTTATCATAGTACACTGCGTGTAACTGTGTTCTACTGATTTACATTGCACTGTACTGTACTGTGTAGTATGCATGCACTGTACTGTACTGTGTAGTATGCATGCACTGTACTGTACTGTGTAGTATGCATGCACTGTACTGTACTGTGTAGTATGCATGCACTGTACTGAATTGTATCACAGTTTGTAGTGCTGTGTGGCATCATTTCACTGTATTATATTGTACTTCATGGTACTGCACTGCATTGAACTGTGCTTTACTGATTTACATTGCACTGTATGGTAGTGTGTTGTATGCATGCACCGTGCTGTATTGTATCACAGTATGTAGTGCAGTGTGGCATTATTCCACTGTACTATGTTGCTCTTTATCACACTGCACTGCATGTAACTGTGTTTTACTGATTTACATTGCACTGCACTGTACTGTGTAGCGTGCATGCACTGTCTGTATTGTATCACAGTATGTAGTGCTGTGTGGCATCATTTCACTGTATTATATTGTACTTCATTGTATTGCATTGCAGTGAACTCTGCTTTACTGATTTACATTGATCTGTACCATATTGTGTTTTATGAATGCACTATACTGTATTGTATCACAGTATGTAGTGCTGTGTGGCATAATTCCAAGGTACTATATTGTACTTTATTATAATGCACTGCATTGAACTCTGCTTTGCTGACTTACATTGCACTGTACTGTGTTGTATGCATGCACTATACTGTATTATATCACAGTATGTAGTGCTGTATGGCATCATTCGAGTGTGCTATATTTCACTTCATCGTACTGGACTGCATTGACCTGTGCCTTACTGATTTACATAGCAGCATACAGTACTGTGTTATATCACAGTATGTAGTGCTGTGTGGCATAATTCCAATGTACTATATTGTACTTTATCACACTGCACTACATGTAAATGTGCTTTACTGATTAATACTACACTGTACTGTACTGTGTTGTATGATGCACTATATCGTATTGTATCAAAAATGTAGTGCTGTATCATGGTATAATTCTACTGTACTATATTGTACTTCATAGTACTGCACTGCATTGAACTGTTCTTTACTGATTTACATTGCACTGTATGGTAGTGTGTTGTAGGCATGCACTGTACTGTATTGTATCACAGTTTGTAGTGCTGTGTGGCATCATTCCACTGTCTTATGTCGTTCTTTATCATAGTACACTGCGTGTAACTGTGTTCTACTGATTTACATTGCACTGTACTGTACTGTGTAGTATGCATGCACTGTACTGTACTGTGTAGTATGCATGCACTGTACTGTACTGTGTAGTATGCATGCACTGTACTGTACTGTGTAGTATGCTTGCACTGTACTGAATTGTATCACAGTTTGTAGTGCTGTGTGGCATCATTTCACTGTATTATATTGTACTTCATGGTACTGCACTGCATTGAACTGTGCTTTACTGATTTACATTGCACTGTATGGTAGTGTGTTGTATGCATGCACCGTGCTGTATTGTATCACAGTATGTAGTGCAGTGTGGCATTATTCCACTGTACTATGTTGCTCTTTATCACACTGCACTGCATGTAACTGTGTTTTACTGATTTACATTACACTGCACTGTACTGTGTAGCGTGCATGCACTGTCTGTATTGTATCACAGTATGTAGTGCTGTGTGGCATCATTTCACTGTATTATATTGTACTTCATGGTACTGCACTGCATTGAACTGTGCTTTACTGATTTACATTGCACTGTATGGTAGTGTGTTGTATGCATGCACCGTGCTGTATTGTATCACAGTATGTAGTGCAGTGTGGCATTATTCCACTGTACTATGTTGCTCTTTATCACACTGCACTGCATGTAACTGTGTTTTACTGATTTACATTGCACTGCACTGTACTGTGTAGCGTGCATGCACTGTCTGTATTGTATCACAGTATGTAGTGCTGTGTGGCATCATTTCACTGTATTATATTGTACTTCATTGTATTGCATTGCAGTGAACTCTGCTTTACTGATTTACATTGATCTGTACCATATTGTGTTTTATGAATGCACTATACTGTATTGTATCACAGTATGTAGTGCTGTGTGGCATAATTCCAAGGTACTATATTGTACTTTATTATAATGCACTGCATTGAACTCTGCTTTACTGACTTACATTGCACTGTACTGTGTTGTATGCATGCACTATCCTGTATTATATCACAGTATATAGTGCTGTACGGCATCATTCGACTGTGCTATAGTTCACTTCATCGTACCGGACTGCATTGAACTGTGCCTTACTGATTTACATAGCAGCATACAGTACTGTGTTGTATCACAGTATGTAGTGCTGTGTGGCATAATTCCACTGTACTATATTGTACTTCCTCGTATTGTACTGCATTGAACTCTCCTTTACTGAGTTACATTGCATTATACGGTACTGTGTTGTATGTATGCATTATACTGTACTGTATCATAGTATGTAGTGCTGTATGGCAGCATTCCACTGCACTATATTGTACTTTATCACACTGCACTACATGTAAATGTGCTTTACTGATTAATATTACACTGTACTGTACTGTGTTGTATGATGCACTATATCGTATTGTATCACAGTATGTAGTGCTGTATCATGGTATAATTCTACTGTACTATATTGTACTTCATAGTACTGCACTGCATTGAACTGTGCTTTACTGATTTACATTGCACTGTATGGTAGTGTGTTGTATGCATGCACCGTGCTGTATTGTATCACAGTATGTAGTGCAGTGTGGCATTATTCCACTGTACTATGTTGCTCTTTATCACACTGCACTGCATGTAACTGTGTTTTACTGATTTACATTGCACTGCACTGTACTGTGTAGCGTGCATGCACTGTCTGTATTGTATCACAGTATGTAGTGCTGTGTGGCATCATTTCACTGTATTATATTGTACTTCATGGTACTGCACTGCATTGAACTGTGCTTTACTGATTTACATTGCACTGTATGGTAGTGTGTTGTATGCATGCACCGTGCTGTATTGTATCACAGTATGTAGTGCAGTGTGGCATTATTCCACTGTACTATGTTGCTCTTTATCACACTGCACTGCATGTAACTGTGTTTTACTGATTTACATTGCACTGCACTGTACTGTGTAGCGTGCATGCACTGTCTGTATTGTATCACAGTATGTAGTGCTGTGTGGCATCATTTCACTGTATTATATTGTACTTCATTGTATTGCATTGCAGTGAACTCTGCTTTACTGATTTACATTGATCTGTACCGTATTGTGTTTTATGAATGCACTATACTGTATTGTATCACAGTATGTAGTGCTGTGTGGCATAATTCCAAGGTACTATATTGTACTTTATCATAATGCACTGCATTGAACTCTGCTTTACTGACTTACATTGCACTGTACTGTGTTGTATGCATGCACTATACTGTATTATATCACAGTATATAGTGCTGTACGGCATCATTCGACTGTGCTATAGTTCACTTCATCGTACCGGACTGCATTGAACTGTGCCTTACTGATTTACATAGCAGCATACAGTACTGTGTTGTATCACAGTATGTAGTGCTGTGTGGCATAATTCCACTGTACTATATTGTACTTCCTCGTATTGTACTGCATTGAACTCTCCTTTACTGAGTTACATTGCATTATACGGTACTGTGTTGTATGTATGCATTATACTGTACTGTATCATAGTATGTAGTGCTGTATGGCAGCATTCCACTGCACTATATTGTACTTTATCACACTGCACTACATGTAAATGTGCTTTACTGATTAATATTACACTGTACTGTACTGTGTTGTATGATGCACTATATCGTATTGTATCACAGTATGTAGTGCTGTATCATGGTATAATTCTACTGTACTATATTGTACTTCATAGTACTGCACTGCATTGAACTGTTCTTTACTGATTTACATTGCACTGTATGGTAGTGTGTTGTAGGCATGCACTGTACTGTATTGTATCACAGTTTGTAGTGCTGTGTGGCATCATTCCACTGTCTTTTGTCGTTCTTTATCATAGTACACTGCGTGTAACTGTGTTTTACTGATTTACATTGCACTGTACTGTACTGTGTAGTATGCATGCACTGTACTGTACTGTGTAGTATGCATGCACTGTACTGTACTGTGTAGTATGCATGTACTGTACTGTGTAGTATGCATGCACTGTACTGAATTGTATCACAGTTTGTAGTGCTGTGTGGCATCATTTCACTGTATTATATTTTGCTTCATGGTACTGCACTGCGCTGAACTGTTCTTTACTGATTTACATTGCAATGTGCGGCGCTGTGTTGTAGGCATGCACTGTACTGTACTGTGTTGTAGGCATGCACTGTACTGTACTGTGTTGTATTCATGCACTGTACTGTACTGTGTTGTAGGCATGCACTGTACTGTGCTGTGTTGTATGCATGCACTGTACTGTACTGTGTTGTATGCATGCACTGTACTGTACTGTGTTGTATTCATGCACTGTACTGTACTGTGTTGTATGCATGCACTGTACTGTACTGTGTTGTATTCATGCACTGTACTGTACTGTGTTGTATGCATGCACTGTACTGTACTGTGTTGTATTCATGCACTGTACTGTACTGTGTTGTATGCATGCACTGTACTGTACTGTGTTGTATGCATGCACTGTACTGTACTGTGTTGTATGCATGCACTGTACTGTACTGTGTTGTATTCATGCACTGTACTGTACTGTGTTGTATGCATGCACTGTACTGTACTGTGTTGTATGCATGCACTGTACTGTACTGTGTTGTATTCATGCACTGTACTGTACTGTGTTGTATGCATGCACTGTACTGTACTGTGTTGTATTCATGCACTGTACTGTACTGTGTTGTATGCATGCACTGTACTGTACTGTGTTGTATTCATGCACTGTACTGTACTGTGTTGTATGCATGCACTGTACTGTACTGTGTTGTATGCATGCACTGTACTGTACTGTGTTGTATGCATGCACTGTACTGTACTGTGTTGTATTCATGCACTGTACTGTACTGTACTGTGTTGTAGGCATGCACTGTACTGTGCTGTGTTGTATGCATGCACTGTACTGTGCTGTGTTGTATGCATGCACTGTACTGTACTGTGCTGTATTTATGCACTGTACTGTACTGTATTGTATCACAGTATTTAGTGCTGTATCGTACAGTAGTGCCACGCAGTGTATTGCTTTGTCTTTCCCCACAGCCCCCACCTTCTCATCTTGCATCACTCTAGACCAGTAGGAAACTAGGGCACCGGGGACACCGCAGACCCCCTCCCCCTAGCCCCCTCCACGAGGGCAGGGGTCTCTGGGACCTGCCTCGTCAATGGAGCGCTGCTGGAGAGGGCAGATCTTTCAAGGAACGGCTACGTCACTGATCCAGACGGGGAGGGGCTGTGTGAATGAGAGGTGTCAGCAGAGAGAATTAGCCCCTTCTCTGAAGCAGACATAAACACGCCCCTCCCTCACCGGCTCCTGGGGGAGGGGGCTGCTAGGGGCATGCGTGCGCTCTCATCAGGGGAGGGGGGCTTCAGGCAGCCCCCCACTGACAGGTGAAACAGACCACTTTCTTGAGGAAGGACATTTCCTATAAAAAGATGGCTAAAAATAGACGCCTCCTCTCTGCTCCCTTCCTCCAATCTCCTCGTAAAACCGGTGTATTCCTTTTAAATGCGCTCTATTCTGTTACACAGCCGTGCAGCTGTAATGTAAGGGGGGCATCTCTCTGCAGCGGAGAAGGGTGGCGGGGGGTGGTAGGAAGAGGGTTTGAATCACTACACCCCTAAAGCTGCCTGCCGCCTCATTCACCCCTCAATTATGTATTTATAGATTCGGGTATTTGTAGTGCCAACACCACAAAGGGAAGCCCTTTAGGCGCAGTGAGGCTCAATAACGATATAGGTGCTATGCTGGTCAGGGCTCGAGTCGAGGGTAGACGCGGGTAGACGCCGTCTACCCACTATTTCCAGAAGGTAGACACCGTCTACCCTGCTGCAAAGCTGGCCGCTTTCAGCAGAGTGCCACGTTCCTTTCCCACTTCACCCAGAATTCACAGAAATATGCTGAACTTGTCACCGGGACACTGTCAGTAGTGCCTGCATGTTGTCTATTTGGCCACTTGTTGTTGGAGTGTCCTGGCTGGAAGCTATCAGAGCCTCACACCTAGATGCAATGGAGGGGAAAGAAAGGCACACATCTTATCACTTCACAGGTACTTAAGAGAGAAAAGCTTTTGACTTTCTTCAGTCCCTGTATATAAGAGATATGCAAACACATGTCAGATATGTTGGTTGCCCCTTAATATATACACAAATAATTTAAATACCTCTATTTTGTTTTATTTCTTTTATAGGACTTCAAACTACTCACCCTAATGCAGGATGTCAGAGCGCCTTACATCACAAGTACAGATGATACACAGACAATACATCATATGTGTTTACATCAATATGAAGGATGTGTTAAAAATGTAAGTCCGTTTTTATATAGCGCAGCTACTCATCCTTACAGGTCTCAAGGCGCTGGGGGCCGGAGTGGAAATTAAGTGAGCTATTGCCCAGAGTCACATGGTGCTGAGCTGAGCTGCCGCCGAACCCTGTGCTCCGAAGTCAGCTGCCCTGGCCGCTGCACCAAACCTCTCCACAATGTGTTACATAAGACATTGAGGGTTACAAGCAGTAGAGGCCCATGGAGGGAGTTCCGTGGGGCGGTGAGGCGTGGCGGGGGAGGGGCAGGGTGGGGGGTAGTAAACACCGGAATATGGATGAACGGAGGTAAGCAAACAATTAAATAAATAAATTAATTTTGTTGCGCGCGCTGCATCGCAAAATATGCGTGCAGCGCGCGCAACGAAATTCGTTTTATTTATTTAATTGTTTACTTACCTCCGTTCATCCATATTCCGGTGTTACCTACCCCCCACCTGGCCCTTCCCCGCCACACCTCACCGCCCCACCTGAACTCCCTCCACGGGCCGCTACTGGTTACAAGGTGTGGGAGTCTCATGTTCTTCTTACCTCACTGTGCTATATTAGAAGGATTACAATTTATGAACTGCAAGTAACAAAAGGATCTCTGTGTTAAAAGCAGTAACCCACTTACCCATTTACATAAAATAAAAATCTATCCTCTGCGTGTTACTGATGTGCTTTGCAGGAGACTTCTTTGATTCAAAACCAGGACTAGGAGAAACACAGATCTCCCCAGAACATACATTATCCTCCAGAGTTATCTTACTATTAATATTCCCAGAGATTTTGCTGGCACACAAGGATCTCTGCAGCAGGTGCCTTAACCGCATAAGATATTTTAAAATACAGACATTGCAGCCAATTAAACAGAACAGGTTTACTGCCACGTTCATGGCAGGGTTTAAAAATAATAAATGTATAAGTTGAGGCCCAGATTTTGCCTCAATATTTTGGCACAACCCCAATGCAAAATCGAAATTGTTAAATATTGTAATGCACTCAAATGTACTCATGATAGAGCTGCTAAACATATGTGAGGTCTTAAGATCTGCTGTCACTTCCTGTGAGGTCACGGGTTGTGTTGCCACTTCCTGTGATGCCACATGTGATGGCACGCGCCGTGATGTCACTTCCTGTGATGTCATGTGCAGTGATGTCACACCCATTCTTCCTAACTTGGTGAGTCCCCCACTTCTGTTTTTTAGCGCATGATCCTGATGCGGGAGTTCGAGAAGGGTAGGTTTCCTCTCGCCATACTGTTTCCCTTTCACCGTGAAATATCAATCCGAGCTAATAATGAAAGGGAAGCTTTCACGGAGGACATTCTAGAAGGGCGGGGGAGAGGGAGGGGAGGCCCCTTTCTGTAAACTGGATGGAGCAAGGGTCAGTAAGGGATGTAGGAGAAAGTAAGGGCGCACACGGAGGGGTGATGACAGGAGAGTAAGCTGCCGGGCCAAGTCAGTCGCCCTCTGTGACAGGAGCTGACTTCCAAGCGCTAGACTCGCTCTCTCACGTGCGCTCGATGCCAGTCCATCCAGGGTGCGAGCCGTGGCCCAACTAGGGTTTACCAATTGAAGCTCATCCACCTTTGGAAGCATGAAAGTGTCTAGGGGCGCGACCCCCCCCCCCCCAATCAGAATTTGGCCTCCTTTGGCCTCGTAGGAGTAGGTGAAATCCGGGTCTCTAAAAGACCATGTCGTTTCTGCTCCAATTTGCCAACTTCAGTTGCTTTTCCACCTCATAGGTCGCTCATGAGGCATATATGTAGTCATGGAGGCCCCACCCCATTACTGTAATGTCACGTGTCCAGATGCTTCACAGTGTCTCTGGGGATTGCGTGCCTGTCGCCTCATGGTGTACCCCTAAGAGTGTGTGTTGCATGGTTGTTTAACAGTGCTCCCCGCGGTTGTCCTGCTATTCCTTCTGGTTGAACCTTGCACGTATATGCACTAGTACTTCACCAGTGCCTCCAGGGGCCGTGTCGTTGTATCATGATGGTGTACCCCTAAGAGTGTGTGTTGCATGGTTGTTTAACAGTGCTCCCCGCGGTTGTCCTGCTGTTCCTTCTGGTTGACCCTTGCATGTATATGCACTAGTACTTCACCAGTGCCTCCAGGGGCCGTGTCCTTGTATCATGATGGCGGACCCTTCAGAGTGCGTGTAGCCCAGTTGCTTAGAAGTATTCCTGGTGGTTGTGCCACAGTCACTTCTGGATGGACCCTGCACAGCACACGCCCTGCTTGTTTAACAGTGCCACCTGGGGTTATGTCACTATTGCTTTTTGTTAGACCCTGCATGCTACATACCTTGGGTCTTTAACTGTGCCCCCTGCGTTTGTACCACAGTCGCTTCTGGGTGGAGCTCTCGTGGCATGTGTAGCCTGGTAGTTTAATTGTGCACACAGGCATTGTGCTTCTGTCGCTTCGCATCGGGTCTGGATGACCAAGCACTGCACACACCCTGGCAGTTTAACAGGGTCCCCGAGAGTGTGCCACTGTCGGTCCCGTGGGGACCCTCAAAGATTCAAATCCTGGTTGATCAACAGTGCCCCTGAGGGGTGTGCCACTGTTGCATCATGGTGAACACCACATGTTGTGTAAAACCTGGTAAAATTCTATCTATGCCAACCTGGAATGAGTAACAGGGCATCCCTTGGCATGTGTTTCGCTCTTCTGAGAGCTCAGCAGAGAGGCATACCATTATCCAGACTCAATGAGGAGCCCAGTATAAGTCAAAATAATGCCTTTCAGGCTTAGAGTTCTTGATAAATTATGCAAAAAGGAAGTAACTGCTCTCCACCTAAAACTTGGGAACTTTATAGAGTTTCCCACTTCACTTTTCTCATATTTTCTGTGTACAGTAGTTCTGAAAATAAACATCCTTGTTGCAAAGAATTTGTCTATAGCACTGTATTCAACTGTTTAACACAGGCACTTGCCAAGATACACACTGGTCGATAATCTGTTGTATGCAGCAGCTTTGAGCTTACTCTCAGATATTTTGCAATAGGCTTTGGAATTAAGGAATATTCTACGTTGAAACACTACTCTGCGATACACCTCACATGCGCTCAGTCTGTACCTTGTCTAACATGGAGTACTAATTACGCCCCAATCTTTTGTGATTTGCAAATGGTGCACCATATAACTTTGAACAAGCACAATCAAAATTGCCTCAAGGACTTACACTATTTTTCATGCTATGCATGTACGCGTGTTAACACAGTAACTCAATGCTGTGTATGTCTATCTTGTTATCAGCGATGTCACCAATAAAGTCGTCAATGATGTCTTCAGTGATGTCATCAAATTGTTATTTAGCATGTCATGCGTGCTGTAATATGTGAGGTCATAAGCACTGCATGGCAGGTCACCAATTAAAGTTAGCTCAGTTAACGACAATTGGTGAATTTTAGTATTTTTTGGTTTTAAACGTTAGTTTTTGTGTTATTTCAACAACTAACTATAACACTGAAAAATAAAATGGTAAGAAATTAATTTTATTATCATTTTATTTTTCATTTCTGGGACTTTTCTGCTGCATTTTATTTATTGACACTAACGGAGGAACCACTCCTGGTCACAATATCGAGTGTAAACTAAACTTGTGAAATGTCTGTCAAGTTTCATGTAGATCCATGAAACTGCACCACAGCTATTAGCAAATCAAATATTTTCCCCTCTTTTAACTTTGCTCTCCCCCTTTTTGGATCTGTATCACACCAAGCAAAGCAAAGGCACTCATCTAACTAAAGTTCTACTTTCATGCCAAATTTGGTGCAATGCTGTTCAGAGATTTTTCCTGTAGCGGAGATCAAACTTTCTTAGGGGGGCAAAAAATGATAAATGCTCCTATTTTCCTTAACTTCCACCCCCCACCTATAACATTTTTCACCTGTATGGATCTGCACATAATGTGGCATAACAAAGCTTAGCCATTGTCTCTCGAGGTGCCATTAGTATCAAGTAGACTTTTCAAACAGTAGCAAATTAACGCAGAAAAAAACTGAAATAGTAATTCTGAATTACAAAGCCTGTTTCTGGAATCCTCTGAAGTGGGTGGTGCCCCTACCCCCAGGAAACAAGACTGGCATTTAGGAGCCATCATGGAAAGAGAGCTCTCCTTCAAACCCCAAATTGGAGCAGTACTCACCTTGTACATCTCCACACTGAGAATGATTAAAGAGATATCTATGTTCCTCACATGGGTTGTAAATACACAAAGAACCCACGGGTCCGGGATAGCAGTCAAAAAAGAAGTGTGGACCAGAAAAACAATGTCGATAGGAGTGATGTTGGGAATATCCCTTTTAAAGGACGACTCCCCTCACACACCCAGAGGTGTCATGCTTCATCATAGGGGTGCCTCCTCGTGTCTGGACCTAGTCACGGCACGGGCTACAACCCCCTCTCTACGAGGAGGGAGCTCAGGGATGTTTTAATTTGTTGGCACATGGGTTGTCCTAAAAACCCTATGTGAGCGTGGTGTGTGGGCAAAAACGGTGCAGTGCTGAAAGTGTGAGTTAAAACTGCCTACAGGATTAGCAATAAACTTTACTGAGCTACCCTCTGACAGGATTAAAATGCTGTGAATGAGCCTATCAAAATTATAAGAGGCTTCATAAGCTAGATCAACATGTTTCAGCCACAATGACCTATGCAAGTATCTTGGCTTTCTTCAGGATCTACGTGATGCAGCTACTGCCAAATAGAAGAGTGCTAATTATATCAAAACAATAGTAAACATCGGTGTGTTTATACTGAACCAGATCATTTCATGTTCAGTCTGGTCCACCAATTGAATCCAATCGGTAGAGAGAGTTGCCACAACTGTCCGGTGCTAATTTAGCAAATGGTACAGGCGCCAACCGCTCTAATGGAGCGATTACTCTCGTGGCGGCTGTCCTGCCGACATGGGTTGCCCTAACTCCAGTAATAATGGCCATAATTATATCTAGGCTGGACTACGCAAACTCAATATACATCGGTGTTAGAAATGGGGGTCTCTAGTTGGCAGTTACCTTTGTCCAAATAGGGACCCTTGCTTCTAGTCAGGGTAAGGGGGATACACTCCTAAAATAACCCCTGCTCACCCCCTTGGTAGCTTGGCACGAGCAGACAGGCTTATCTCAGAGGCAGTGTGTAAAGCATTTGTGAACACATACAGTAACACAGTGAAAACACTACAAATGGACACCACACCAGTTTAGAAAAATAAGTAATCTTTATCTAAACCAAAACAAGACCAAACGACAAAAATCCACAATACAGTATCAGAAATATTCTTAAAAATAGGTTATTCACTTAAATCAAGCTAGTAGCAACAAATAACTCCACTTTGAGTTATACGACGTCGTGACAGATAGAAATCCCAAAGTACGGCGCCGACCGCGAGGTGCGCGGCATCGGGCCCGGAGTCAAGCAGACCCACAAAGAACAGTACCTTGGAAAAGCGATGCAAACAAAGACGGCTCACGGCGTCGGGGAGGTGCGGCTTCGTTGACGCTGCGTGGCGTCAGTTCCTTAGGACCCCAGGGGAGGTATAGACTCTGTTCCTTACTGCAGCGTAGGGGAGGTGAGACGACGGTTCCTTACTGGGTCGGGGAGGTGACGTCACGATGGCGCCGAAACCGCTGTTCCTTACGATTACGCGATGTCGATGGATTCGGGGTCACCCACGTCGAGGATCGGCTCCGCGATGATGAAGTCGGCTTCGGAGTCGATGCGGCACAGCAGCAGGAGTCGGGCCCACGTCGTAAGTCGGAGCAGCGCTCACGGCTTCGGGCAGGTTAAGGCGTCGCTCGCTGGCGTCGATGTGGCACGGCAGCTGGCGTTGGGCCTACGTCGCAAGTCGGAGCAGCGCTCACGGCTTCGGGCAGTTTAAGGCGTCGCTCGCTGGCGTCGATGTGGCACGGCAGCTGGCGTTGGGCCTACGTCGCAAGTCGGAGCAGCGCTCACGGCTTCGGGCAGGTTAAGGTGTCGCTCGCTGGCGTCGATGTGGCACGGCAGCTGGCGTTGGGCCTACGTCGCAAGTCGGAGCAGCGCTCACGGCTTCGGGCAGGTTAAGGCGTCGCTCGCTGGCGTCGATGTGGCACGGCAGCTGGCGTTGGGCCTACGTCGCAAGTCGGAGCAGCGCTCACGGCTTCGGGCAGTTTACGGCGTCGCTCGCCGGCGTCGGTGTTGCAATTTCCTTCTGTAGCAGCTAAAACAGCAGTTCTAGATGCAGGCAGACAGAAGGGGTGAAGTCTTTGTGCAGAACAGGAGGCAAGCTCAGTTTCAAGCCCTTGGAGTTCTTTTCTTCAAGCAGGTGACAAAGCAAAGCAGCAAAGTCCTTTGTCTCCTTTCCTTGGCAGCAAGCAGCCACTGCAGGCCAACCCCAGACAGCAAACAGCACAGGGGCAGTATTCCTCCTCAGCTTCTCCGGCTCTTCTCCTTGGCAAAGGTTTCCTCTTGATTTCCCAGAAGTGATCTAAAGTTCTGGGGTCTGGGTCCCCCTTTTTATACACACAAATTCTTTGTTCTCTGAAGGCAGAGAGTGTCTGTATCCAGCCAAAACCAGTTCTGTCCTCACTGGTGCAGCTTCCTGGCAGGAGGTGGAGACAGCATTGTTGAAAGCAGACCTGGCCCAGGCAGGTGAAAGGAAATCTCCTCCCCCCCTCTCTAAATTCAACCCAGGTCCCATTCAGCCCAGCCCTGACTCATCAGCCTGCCGGAGCCGCTGCCCTCGCCCAGCTCCTGTCACTCACAAGCCAGACATGAAATACACAAACCTAGCAGAGGCACACTGGATGGTTAGGCAAGAAAATACCCACTTTCTAAAAGTGGTATTTTCAAACACAGAATGTAAAAATCACCCACACTAAAAGATGCACTTTAACATTCTGAGTTCAGGCATACTAAACTTTATTTTCCTATCTTGTTCCTAGGCCCAGTTATGTTTATAAAATGTTATAAACTAACTGCCCATTCTGGCCTATGGGAACAGATAGCCTTGCAATAGTGAAAAACGAAATTGGCAGTATTTCACTATCAGGACATGCCACACACATCAAGGCATGTCCTACCTTTTACATACAATGCACCCTGCCCACAGGGGTACCTTGGGCCTACCTTAGGGGTGACTAACATGTAGAAAAGGGAAGGTTTAGAGACTGGCAAGTGTGTGCACTTGCCAAGTCGACATGGCAGTCCCAGACTGCACACAGGCTCTGCAATGGCAGGCCTGAGCCACATTTTACCAGCTGCTTCTGTGGGTGGCACAATCAGTGCTGCAAGCCCACCAGCAGCATTTGATTTACAGGCCCTGGGCACACATGGTGCACTGTACTAGGGTCCGACAAGTAAATCAAATCAGCCAATCATGGAATCACTAATCCATTACATCAATTTACAAAAGGGAGCACTTGCACTTTGGCACTGAACAGCAGTGGCAAAGTGCCCAAAGCATCTAGACCAGCAAAAACAGATGAGGCAACAGCAAAAAAATGGAAGGGAGACCCAAGCCAATGATGCCAAGTCTAACAATTGGCCTACCCAAAGATCCTACTCCATAGACTGAAGATGGTTTTGAATCAGGCAGCCAGGCTGATTTTCAGACTACCTAGTAGCTGCCATGTCACCCCTCTGTTGAGGGACATCCACTTGCTATAGTTAGATCAGAGAATCAAATTCAAAACATGTTGCATTACATTTAAAGCCCCACATACTAGGTTTCCCTATTTTTAGCCAACAGGATCTTCAAATACTCCAAAGCTTGTGAGCTTCGCTCCTCGTCACTAAATCTACTCATCATGACACGATTCAGGAAGGAAAAATTGAGGAAGCAGTGGCCGGGTTTCCAGTCAGAATGCAAGAAGCAGAGTCTAGGATCGCACATTTGGAAGATCAAATGACCACGATGCATCAGAGAGTGAGTGAAGCAAAAAAGGAAAAGGTTGCCCTAGAAAACAAGCTTGAGGAACTTGAAAATCATTCCTGGCGTGCAAATCTACGTATAGTTGGGGTGCCAGAGGGGAGTGAAGGGTCCCAAACACTTCAATGGGTCGAGTCTTTTATCAAGAAGAGTGTTTTGCCAGAATTTACTGGAGACCTCACCATAACACGGGCTCATCGTGTCCCGGCTCACCCGTTACCAAATTCAAAGTTTGCACGTACAATTTTGATTAATTTTTCTGATTATCGCATCAAAGAAAAGATTCTAACCAAGGCAATCCAGCAGAGACAATTTGTAATTAACGAACTCTCTAGTTGCCGGATTTTTGCCGATATGTCGGTAGCAGCTGCGCGCAGGCGTAAAGAGTTTGTTAAAATGCTCTATCTTTTCAAGGCTTAGGGCGCGCAGGCCTCAATAGCTCAGCAATCAAAGCTGCGAGTACTAATAAAAGGCAAATTTCACATGTTCACTAACATAGAGGAAGCACAGGATCTGTTGAATGAAATCTCCTCTGGAAGTTAGAATAGAATAGAAGGTCAGACTGCTATGCAGGTTACTTAAGACAGGGGGGGGATGGCGGGCCACCTAGAGTGCAGTACCAGGGCACCCCACAGAACACTAGGGGCGGAAGATGTGGTCAGCGGGTGTTCCCACACTTCTTGGGGGGGTAGTCGGGGGGATGGGTGGTAGTGGGGGGGTGTCTCGCAGTAAAAAGAGCAGTAGCAAAAGGGACAAAGAAGAGGGGAACAGGGTTTTGAACTCAAATGATCATTGTTTCTATTTAAAGTATAAAAATGGCGAGTAGATGTCGTATCATGTCGGTAAATGTGAATGGAATGTTAAACAGACAAAAATATGGAGCGCTTATAAGATGGTTGGCCTCCTTTACACCTCAAGTTCTCTTTCTCCAAGAAACCCACCTAAAAACAAATTCACCGAAGCTCTTTATCCCTAAGGTTTTCTCGAATACCTTTTTTGCGTCAGCCGGGTTGGCAATGAGAGGTGTATCCATTTATTTTAGTAGAAGCGAGGCTTGGGAATTTGTCCAAGTCCAGAGAGATCCTCAGGGAAGATGGTTATGGGTTATGGCTAAAGTAAATGGGAGCATGTTGAATTTTGTTAACTACTATGGACCAATTATGGACGATCCCTGTGCGTTGATGAAGGTATATTAACTACTCAGGGGTGTCACCGGTCAGATAATTCTTGGAGGTGATTTTAACTACATCCAAGACCTTAGAAAAGATACCTCTGATAAAAATAGGAAACAACTGAAGCCACAGACTAAAAAAGTCTTAGTGGCCTTAATACAAGAGTATCAGCTGATTGATTTATGGCGAAAAGCCAACTGGGGAACTTGTGAGTATACCTGCTACTCGCGGCCAATTCCAGACAGCATCGCGTATAGATTTTTTTTAACATCTCGGTCCCTGAACCTTGCAGAGGCAGAAATCGGGGCCAATTCATTCTCGGACCACTCTTTTGTCAGGCTTGACCTAGAAATCGAAGAGGGGAGGAGGACGAGATCCAGGTGGCAGATGGACCGTCTCCTTCTCCAGGATCATCAATGGGTAGAAGGCTTAAGACAGTGGATACTTGACTATTTTAAGATAAATGAGGGGACGGCTGAACCATTTTCAGTATGGGGGGGATTTAAGGTGGCTGTCCGTGGGCAAATGATTGCCTTTTCGGCTGCACAGTCTAAAACTCGACGCACTAAAATAGCTGAACTCCAGCAGGCAGTTGAAAGTGCTTCAAATCAGAGAAACTCCCCTTCATGGGGTCAGCTTGAAAAGGCTAAGAAGGCGCTATGGAATTTTTTCTTAGTAAAAGAAATCAACAGCTCCCGGACTTTTCAACAACGCATTTATGAAGAAAGCCAAATGGTCGGCAAAGTGCTAGCAGCGTCTACTAAGACCAGACAGGAAGCGGCCTTAATCATAGAGTTCATAGATCCCAGGACCGGATCAGTAGTGACGGATAAGGATGGGATTGCTCGGTATTTTTATGGAGCATTACCAATAGCTCTACACTACCAAATATGCGGTCAGGCAAGATTTTATACAGAATTACTATGAAGGTGTAAATCTCCCGAGGTTATCCAATAACCTCGTGGGCCAGATTCAATTAGACATATCAAGCGCTGAGATCTCGGTAGCCCAGAATTCAATTGCAGGAGCGAAAGCCTGCGGAAACGATGGGCTGCCTATAGAATTTTATAAAGCATTTGCAAAGGAGTTGACCCCCTTCTTGACAAAGCTCTTTAATTATATAAAGACCGGTGGCGCTGTTCCCTCAGTCTTTAAGGAAGCCATAATTGTTAGCTTTGTGAAAAAGGGTAAGAATCCTAAGGACGTCACCTCCTATAGACCAATCAGCCTTCTCAATGCTGACTATAAAATTTTAATGAAAACTTGGGCTCAGTGTTTTACTCCCTTAGCCCAGGAAGTGATCCACAGAGACCAGTCTGGGTTCGTTGCGGGGAGGTCGATGTCTTCGAACACTCGACTTTTTCAATATTAATACTCCGGCATGCATTATGATGGTGGACGCCGAAAAGGCGTTTGACCTGGTCAATTGGGATGCCCTTTTCTGTGGTCTCGGCAGGTTCGGTGTTCCCCTTCAGGTCACAAAAATGTTCAGGAATATTTATCAGGGGGCCCAGACCAGCTGGTGATAAATGCAAATCAAGTAGGGACAGTAAACATAAACCGGGGGACTAGACAAGGGTGCCCGCTTTCCCCTTTATTATTCACTTTTTTTATCGAACCCCTGGCTATTAAAATCCGCGATAATGTAGCAATTAGAGCCCCGATTTCAGGCATGTCAAAATTAAAGCTGTTCGCGGACGACATTATTTTATATCTCAGTCCCGAGAGCCAGAATCTGGACCGGGTCCTAACTGAATTTAGTCAATTTGAATTGATTGGGGGCTATAAAATCAACCAAAACAAAACAGAGATTTTAATCTTGAATACTGATAATGATTTTCTTCCTGCAAATCTTAAACATCAAGCCCTCAAGCCGAGTCCAATACGGTATTTGCGGATCTATGTATCAAATCGATACGGGCAGTTATATAAATTGAATTACGAGGTCATGCGGGCAAAATAAAAAAATTGTTGGATAAGTGGTTGCTTTTACCGCTAACCTTGATAGGTCGGGTAGCCCTTATCAAAATGTCCATACTCCCTCTACTTTTTTTTTGTTTACAATATACCTATAAAAATGAATACTAGTTACTTTAAAGAGCTCGAATCTATGTTTAGAGAGTTTGCTTGGAGTAAGAAAGCTCGCAGGGTTAAACTCTCGGCGCTACAACTTGATATCAATCAGGGTGGGTTAGCATTATAGCAAATTCGTACATACTATGAAGCGGCTATTTTAGATTTAACAGCTCGTCTATTATCATCAAATGGTCTATTAGATAATTGTTTCTTGGATAAAATGGTGCAGGAATCTGGGTCGCAGATCCCGACATTTCTAAAAACCTCTAAACTCCCCAAGAGGTCCAGATATAAAACTCTACTGGAATATTCCTTTAGACTGCAGTTCTTTTTTAGGCAAGCTAGTTCTTCTGGGTTCCACTATCTGAAATTTGGCGAATGTAAAAGCTTGGGTCTCCAAATTCATTTTAGTCATCTTAGAAACTGGAAGGAATGTGGTCTAGAAGAGCTGGGGCGCTTTTTAATTCAGAACAGAGTAATTACCTGGCAAGAGGTTCAGGATAGATGCGGCGACCGGAGAAAGCCTGTTTTTAAAAAAAATATTTACAGATCATATATTTTTTAAATAGATACAATCTTTCGTCTAGTGGTGCCCCGCCTAAATTGGCGACCGCTCTATTTGGAGCCAAAGTTAGAGGGGTGGGCAACTGGTACCGTCTTTTGTGCACTCAAAGTGAGTCTCCATTGGTCGAGAAGTTTTTAGAAAGAGTAACCCGGGAAACTCAATGTACTTTTTCTTGTCAAGAGTGGCAGGCCATATCTCTGTTAGGGAGTAAGGCTTTAAGAGCTGCCAATTTTAAAAGAATGGCCTTTCTGTCCCGGTGGATGGCATACTATACTCCCAAAGCCCTCAACAAGAAATATCCAGAAGTAGAGAATAGATGTTTTCGTTGCCAGGCAGAAGGGGAAGGGGCTTGGTTACATGCATTCTTCACTTGTCCAAGGTTAGGGTTATTCTGGGGCAGGATTTTTTCGGCCATAACCCGGGCGATTCAGAAGTGGATAGATCCAGAGGCAGAGGTCGCCCTCTTTAGTATTACGAGATCTGGGACAAACTTGACAAAATCGGAGGAGACTTTTCTAGCTATTTCTTCCCTGGTTGCTCGCTCCCTAATTCTTCAAAATTGGAGGTCGGTGGAAGCACCTTCATATGCGAGGTGACTAATCAAGATGAAACGAACCAGGACATTTGAAGAAGCATATGCAAAGCAGGTGGGTGCTATCAAAAAGTTCACTGCGACTTGGAATTACTTAGCTAATGTTGAGACTATGACGGTATAGAAGATCTTATGACTATAGCACTTTAACACTTTAGCAAGCCAGAACTGTATATGCGCAAAAAGTTGGGATATTAACTTTAGTGCATTTGGAAAACGGGGACTCTGCCAGGTTATTGCTGCAATTTGCTTCTTTTGCACTTATTCTGCACTTTTTCCGCACTGGCTTAATGTATGATCGGTATACGTTGATCAAATGTGGTTTTTAAAACTCCCTGTTAAGAAATCTGTATTTTGTCATATGATGGTTGTTATATGCTTTTCTGCATCTACTTTGCATTTTCATGGTAATGGTTTTATCCAGGATTTGTATGTTTTGATCAAATGCGGTTTTTAAATTCCCTGTAAATTTTATCATTGTAATGTCCCTTATGCTCTGCTCAAAAAAGATTCAGGACGGAAAGCATGAGCGGGTGCAGTTTCTCCTTACAAGTTCCATCTATTTGGAACTCTTTACCACTGAATGCACACTCTCAAACCGATCTTGGATCGGTCAGGAAGAACCTACCGACTTGGTTATTCAGACAAGCTTATCAATAGTGCTTATCGCTGTGCTAAGCATTCCCTCCAGATAATTTACTCCATAGCAGCAAGAAACCTTTGGTGAACGTGCGCTCTTCAAATCTCAACGTATCATAACATACTGTAGCATAGTGTAATTTAACATAACATAACAGAGTTCTTAGAAATCCAAAAATGCTTTGTCAGAGTAATATATACATATATTTTGATTTCACTTGATGTTTCATCACTTTATACAAGCATAAGTCACGACGATGAAATAAGAGTGGTTGAACATTATCTTAACAACAGACCACTGGCACTACACCAATACACCAAAATGTTGATGAAGATGATCAAGCTATGTTTAAGCAACAACTTTTTCCTATTTGATAACTGTATATACCAGCAGATACGGGGACCACAATGGGGGCCTGCTTCTCCCCCAGATACGCGTGTTTACACATGGGCTGGTGGGACGAGCAGGAACTCAAAGTGAATCACTCCACTGAGTGTGGGATCCCACACGAGACAGTGAACTTGGGCTGCATGAATGCAGAAGTTTCTTTCTTCGACATAACTGTTTCTGAGTATTATTACAAATCTTAACAAAGATATTGGCATTTTAGTGAACATGTGAAATGAAATTCGCGCCAACATCACTGAAAACGGGTTTTCATAACTCCCCCATCATGCACCAAAAACGGCCAAAAATTGGCGGCCATTTTGAAAGGTCACGAGGTTGCAAACGCGAGCAGACCTGTCATTTAAGCAGGATGGCTGAGTCACTCGCGTACACCCACGGAGCCACAGGCAGGCAAAGTATGCTTGGCGAGGGAGGAGCTTTAATGCAGTAAGTACGGCATAGCCATCTCGCCGATCACTGAGAACTACAACTCCTTTGTGTCCTTGATTCTGCGCTCACTCGACATAACCCGTATTTTATAATCTAAATCTACCACTTCTACTTATCTCCCCAGAGTCTGACTACAAGCATCCCTCCCCTCCCGTGCGGAGCTCATGGGGCCAAGTTAGGATGATTATAAGTACGTCTGTACAGCTAAGTACTATCACAAAATGGATATAGTGTTTCACTGGCTATGAAGCGCTACGAATAGACACATGCATGGTATTTCTCAAAAAGAACGCCTAGACATGACGTTTTCATAGAGTGTGTGTTTTCTGTTACATGTTGTTCGTATATTTTTACATAGGATAAAAGGGCACTTTGACAATGTCACATTGATAGAAAAATATATCATGCTTTATCCACCAGATGGTGATGAGGTTTACAATACTTAACATGTCGGTAAGTTAACCTGTGTTGTGTGTATATATATATATATATATATATATATATATATATATATATATATATATATTTTTTTTTAATCTTTCCAGAATGATTTAGGACACCATACCAATTTGGTAAACATTGAAGCAACATACCAATTGGGTATCGTATAATGCACAATAATATACCTTGAATATGCACTGAAGAATATATCAGCCATCATTTAGGAGTGGCAATAGGGGATCAATTGTATTTGGCCCTGACGAAAAGCCGAAGGGGAAGGCTTGAAACATGTAGACCAGGAGTTACTCATACATTATATTGTGCACCTCCAAACCCCCCTTTTTTAACAATACCAGCCACAGGATTCAATATAGTTTAGGTCCCTAGCGGCCAGGTATTTTTAAATTTTTTCTTATTAACTCACTGACCCTCCCACTCCTATCTTTCTAGTAATATAGCCCACACCTTCCAGTAAGTTCTCCCACGTCGCTGTCGGTCGTAGCACGCCCAGTCCCGAAGCAGGGCGGGAAGAACCCGATGATGAAGCATGCCACCAAGGGGCCTGTTGATGGGTGAGGGTTATTTTAAGAAAAATTAATATTTTCCCTTAAGGAATATCTACACATCTGTAAGGATATCAGTCCAAAACTTTCTAGTGGATTTCTTTTGATCGATTTAATAACTACATACAGCAACAAACTTAAACAACTAGCAAAGGCAGTCAGAAAGAATTGGCATTTAATTTGCTCAGACTTCATCATAGGGAATATGGTCCAGACCAAACCTCAAATAACGTACCGCAGAGCCAGTTCTATGAGGGACAGGCTGGTTAGATCTAGCCCAGAAATAGGAACACCAACTAATTGACTTAGAGGTACAAATGGATTCCATAAGTGCCCTAGATTTAAAGCGTGCACAATAGGGATCAACACCAGGGAATATTTGTCCCCCTTTTCCCATGTACCTATTTCCATCACAGGTGATTATAATTGCAAAAGCGAGTTTGCTGTATATGTTTTAACATGTAGCTGTAACCTGAGATACGTAGGAAGCATAGTATTGCTAGTACACAGGCGCATTCCGCAGAAAATGCGTGCCATAAAAACAAGGACTTAACCTACCCAGTGGCCAGGCACTGTGCCAAGGTCCATCCATCAAAGTGATGTAACTCAAGTGACATACTATGTAATCAACACAATACCTTATACCATCAGAGGAGGTGATAGGGTTACAACCCTACGAAGACTAGAAAGTAGGTACATCCTGAATCTTGATTCCAAGTCCCCTAATGGGTTAAATATGGAAGAGGATTTACACAATTTCTTGCAAGCCTGGGTGGAGTTCGCGGAGTTCCGCTATGCGGAACTCCACAAAGTGACCCAAAAACTCCACCGGGCTACACGGAGTTCCGCAAGTGGTGGAGTGCGCTTGGTCATGCCTGTTCGCGTTGATTTTCAGCACTGGGTGTTAGTCTTGCGCTGGAAAATCAACACGAATTGCACCATGCGCAGTGCAAGAGGGCGCTGCTACTTTTCTGCCGCATGAGTAGATTTTCTACTTGAGCGGCAACTTTCTCAACGCGAACAGAAGGTTTCTCATCTCATCGCGAGCGGTCGCGACCACACGCGACTGCCCGCATTGAGAAATCTGACCAGGAGGTGAATTTTTCTCACTCGCGCTCGCCAACTTGACTTTGGGGAGCACGAGCTGAGTTTTTCGGACCTCCACATGCTCCGCGGAGCGCAGAGTGCAGAAAACTCCGCAAACTCCGAGAATGGAGCAGAGTTCACCGCCCGGGCTTAATTTCTTGTAGGGAGGACTTACATTTAAAGTCTATGTCAGGCCTAGCTCCATAGTAAATATTAGCAATCCCATGGACAGAAAATAAGTCCAGAGAGTACTGTGAGATAAGGGACTCAGGAGGAAATATAAGAAATACATTTAACATCATGACAATCTTATCTGAACTATAGGAAAGGCTGTATGGTAAAGCACACTGGGAGACACTAACATAAACATCAAAGGCAATTTATTTATTTTCTTCCTTTTTCTGATATTAATCGATATTAAGAAGTGCAAAACAACTGTTTGTAACAGTGATATGTTTAAAAAAAATATTGGAATGTAAAAAAAACAAAAAAGATAAGAGTATTTTGTTTAAGTCAGTGCTTACCTTAACGTTTAAATCCTCCATTAATGGCGCCGCCACGTTAGTGTGATCAAGGCCGCCACTGCGGCTGAAACGCGTAACGGCAACCAAGCAACAGCAATAAAATCTTTCAATCATCCAAGGTGGTCTGTGTTCAATTCTGCGCTCAGATGCCCATGCAAGACATTGACTTATATATATATATATATATATATAGACTCCACGTTTGCTTCGGTTGAGCCCACCACCTCCAAATCAAAGGGCGCGTCGGCGTTCACGGACCTCCGAAACTCGGTCCGAAATATGCACCACTCTTCCAGAAAAGGAAAGTCGACGCCGTGTCGTTTCGCCACAATTACTTTATTGTCAGCTGATAATGTCGGACGCGTTTCGCCTGCCAAGCAGGCTTGCTCACCAACAAATAAATAAAGTTTTTCTGCGAATTTAACTGAAAGTGCTTCCGTGTCACATGTGAACTACAAAAAATAGATAGTGAAAGCAGACTCGTAGTTTTCTTTAAATAGATACCCACATTATTACGAACATTGTTGCAACAACGCATGGACATACACTCAATTAAAACAATGATAAATGCATAGTGATACGATCATGCTTTACATAATAAAAATTGCAAAATTGGCAAACTTCATTACTGCCAAATCGAAATATATTAATTAATCAGTTCATTGCCACAGTTGGCTAAATTACTTAAACAGATCGTGTTCCATTTCACATATATATATATTTTTTCTAAATTTAGCGAGCTACATGTTCATGCTGCTCAATTGTAAACATATAATGTAAAAAATCTATTCTGCTGAGTCCAGCCCAGTGGGCCTTTCTCTAAGGATCTTCTTTATAGAAAACATACACTCTTGCTCCCATCAAACTAGTGCTAATCGTGAATGTGAAATTTAAAAACCAGTTAAAAACCACAGGGTCAGGGGGACATTACAGATGAGTGTGGAGATCTTCCTCCATGTTGAGGCCTGTAGGATCTTAGTATTTAGTTTAATAATGTAACTTGACTCTAGCCTACGCAACGTTTTCTGACGGTCTCCTCCCCTTATACTCAAGGGCACAGCATCAATCACAAAATACGTAAGACCACCCACATTTTTGTTATGACATTTCTCAAAATGGCGAGCAACGGGATACGTCTTGTCACCATTTTTAATGGCTCGCAAGTGTTGCAATACTCGTTTATGGACTGGAAGAATAGTACTCCCCACGTACTTCAAGCCACAAGGGCACTGAAGTACGTAGACCACAAATTCCGTTTTACACGAAAATTGCCCCTTTATCTTTTGTTCATTTTTTGCAAAACCCAAGGGATAGCTCACAGTATTTTTACAAAAGGTACAGGCTTTACACTTCGTGCACTTGATAAACTCGTCCTTTCTAGTAAGCCATGTTTTACTAGACTTCGTTTCCGTTCTCATGGGTAGCATATTGCTAACTAACGATTGTTTAAGAGAACGAGCCCTTCTGAAGGTTATTTGAGGTTTCTTTTGAACCAATTTACCTAAGATGGAATCATTACGAATAATATGCCAGTGTTTATACAAGATGTTCCTTAATTCCTTCTGCTGGCTATTATAAGTGGTAATCAACCTACATTGTGGGTTCTCTGTGTTGGTCCGCTCTTCCTTTTTGTTGACTTTGAAGAGAATTTCCTCCCTAGATTTCTGTCTTGCCTTCCGAATTGCTTCACCAATACACTCTTGGGAGTACCCTCTCATACCAAACCGAGTTTTAAGGCATTCTAGTTCTACTTCTAAATCATCACTGGTACTACAATTCCTCATTGCTCTAAGGCATTCCCCATAGGGGATACTTCTAACCAAATTGGCCGGATGAAAACTCGATGCATGTAGCAACGTGTTTCCATCTGTGGGTTTGCGGTAAAGTTTAGTATGCAATTTCCCATTGTGAATATACACTGTCAAATCCAGAAAGTTCACATTTGTTCCACTAATGTCACTCGTGAATTTTAAATTCAAATTGTTAGTTTGTAACTTTTTAACAAAATTCCTGGCACTGTTTTCATCTCCCTTCCACACCACAAATAAGTCGTCTATAAAGCGACTCCAATGGACCACATTTTCTTGCCATTCTTTCTGCCATAGGGATTGGACCACCTGCTCCTCCCACCAGCCCATATGCAAATTAGCATAGCTGGGGGCGAAGCAGGTGCCCATCGCTGTCCCACACACTTGATGATAAAGTTCTCCGTTGAACAGAAAAAAGTTATTTTCAAGGCAGGTAGTGATCATAGTTAGTAACATCTGCGTGTGATGCCAGAGTTTCACAGGGCGACATCCCCAAAAATGTCTAACAGCATTCAATCCGTCCTTATGGCGGATACTGGTGTACAAAGTTGTGACGTCAATGGTCATCAGAAGAAACTCTGATTCCCATGGAACGTCATACACTTTACGCAAAAAATCCCCGGTGTCCTGAATGAATGAAGGAAGCTTCCTTACCAAGGGACCTAAAAATGAATCTACAAATTTAGATGTGGCTTCAAATGCACTATTAATAGCCGAAATAATCGGTCGACCAGGGGGATTAGTAATGTTTTTATGAATCTTTGGGATCAAGTAGAACACTGGGGTAGTGGGATTAGTTATTCTCAAAAAGGACAATTCCTCTTGACAAATCAAACCCTTCCTGTGCCACTCTAATAGCAATGTATTATACATCTGAAAACTGGTATTCATTTCATCTGTTTTCACTTTAATATAATTCACTCTATTCCCTAGTTGCTTATATGCTTCAGTAAGGTATTGCTGCCTACCCCAGAGAACCACATTCCCACCTTTATCAGCATTACGAATAATCACATCATCATCATGAAACAGTTTATCAACCAGACTGTATACTCTTTCGCCTTCTGAGTAAATGGTTTTTCTTTGCATTTATTCTTTGACACAAACTCTTAACCTCATTAACCACTAGATCATTAAAAACATCTACAGAATCTCTTGCTGTCAATGGTGTGAACTTGGACGTAGGTTTAAACTTGGTAGTGACACTGCCACTTAAATTAATGTCCTCATCTTGGGCCAACTCAATCACTCTACTTGAGGTACTCAATAAATCTTGCGTTTCAGGTATGGCATCTCCCGCCTCATTACTCAGTTGCAGTTCTTGTAGCTCCACCATCAAGTTCATATCATCAACTAACAAATTTCCTTCATCCTCCTGTGTGCTACTCGACCCACATATAGCTGAATTTTTGGGGGTTACTGCAAAGTATTTTTTCAATTTTAATGATCGCACAAATTTAAACACATCCACCCTCGTTGTAGTGTAGTCCATGTCAATTTTAGGACAATAAGAGAGTCCCAATTTCAAGATTCTTTTTTCTCCTTCTGAAAGATTGATCGTCGTGAGGTTGACAATTGTTGCATCACTGTTATCATCTATTTGTTGGCTTTGGATTTGGGCTTCTCTCCTGATATTGCATAATTTGGCGCCTTTGCGCCTCTTCCTCCTTTGCCTCTTGCTCTTTGGGGTCTGAACTCTGCTGGGGGTTTTGGACGCAAATTGAAACGTCTTTCCTCCCTTAAAAAACCAAACTCATCGATAACTGTTGGAATTTGTAAAGATCTTATATTGGAAGGCCCCTCTTCCAAATCGGTATCAGGCTCAGAGCTTTGTATACTACTTTGTTCTGACTGCTGTACCTGCTTTCCTTGAGCACCATTGTTCATCCGCTGTCTTCTCATGTTTTCAAACTTCTTAGCGAATGTATAAATTTGCCCCCGGTCATAATCGATTTTATCCCGCAGGAACTTCTGCGCTTTTCTCTCTTTAATAGTTGTTTCCAATTTTCCAAGACGTTCTTTCATCTCACCCATAAATTTCATGATCGGTTCTTGATTAGTTTCTTTACTGAGCATGTCCATAATTTGTTCTATTTCATCCAAAATCCTTGCCCGGTTAATCTCGGCATACTTAATTAAAATCACTAACATTCTACTTGAAGATTCCTGATTGTTCTCGGCCCACTCTTTAAGCATGTTCGGATTCGGATCTTCATAAGTGGGGGCCACTAAAATTCTAAGCCCACGAGGAATTCTCTTAACTTCCAAATAGCGATTCAGTGATTTTGCCTCCCACCATTTTGCCAATTCAGACCGTTTTAATTTTTCCAATCGTTGCAAGCGAACCGTTACATCCGTTAATTTTGTATTTATACTTGCTGTTGCCATCTTCTTGTTGCCAATCACTAAATTGTCACAAAAAATCGACAGCGCCGCTTCCTCCCGTTCCCTTACTTCAGCAGCTGACATAGTGAATGATTTTAATGTCCTCGTAATAAGTATACGCCAAGAAACGAACCGCCAGTGACCACAATCACTCAATGCGTGTGATTTCACTGACTTTCCCTTTTCCCAACTCCGTCTCGTCAAGCGCTTACCTCGGCACTGCCCACGTACTCCTCGGGTCCTCCGACTCTGCGGGGTGCGCAGCTGAGCCTTCGGGCAGCCACTTGCTTCTCCTTCAGGTAGCGATCGCGATCTCCTGTAATCACGGAGTGGGGGGGGGCGGTGGTATTCAGACAGACTCCACGTTTGCTTCGGTTGAGCCCACCACCTCCAAATCAAAGGGCGCGTCGGCGTTCACGGACCTCCGAAACACGGTCCGAAATATGCACCACTCTTCCAGAAAAGGAAAGTCGACGCCGTGTCGTTTCGCCACAATTACTTTATTGTCAGCTGATAATGTCGGACGCGTTTCGCCTGCCCAGCAGGCTTGCTCACCAACAAATAAATAAAGTTTTTCTGCGAATTTAACTGAAAGTGCTTCCGTGTCACATGTGAACTACAAAAAATAGATAGTGAAAGCAGACTCGTAGTTTTCTTTAAATAGATACCCATATTATTACGAACATTGTTGCAACAACGCATGGATATACACTCAATTAAAACAATGATAAATGCATAGTGATACGATCATGCTTTACATAATAAAAATTGCAAAATTGGCAAACTTCATTACTGCCAAATCGAATTATATTAATTAATCAGTTCATTGCCACAGTTGGCTAAATTACTTAAACAGATCGTGTTCCATTTCACATATATATATATTTTTTCTAAATTTAGCGAGCTACATGTTCATGCTGCTCAAATGTAAACATATAATGTAAAAAATCTATTCTGCTGAAGGGCAATAAATTGATTGAAAAAACGTGTTTCCCTTTCCTGCAACGTGCATGCTCAGCCTGTGAACAAGGAGCGAGGCGGCTCCGAAACGCGTAAGGCATTTTATCATCTGGGTACGAAATGCCAGTTGCCACAATAAAATTCATGTTGAATGAACAGCTGCCGAGTGCGTCTTCATGCGTGGACAAACAATCTGATGGATTTTGACCGGCTGGTCCGAGCCGGGAAGATTGCACCACTCCGAAGCAGAGGAGACCGCTGAGGCTTAGGACTTCCCGCTGCCTCAAATGCGGGGCAACAGTTCCCCTCAAAAGACCGGCACAAGTAACCTGGAAACCCACTGAAGGGTGAATAATGAGAACAATCATGACACGCGGCAGAACCCACTGGAGGGTAAAAATTGAAAAGGGAGACTACGAGGACCAGCCTGCATCACGCATGAACTTACCTGAAAGGCCCACTGGAGGGCAATAAATTGATTGAAAAAACGTGTTTCCCTTTCCTGCAACGTGCATGCTCAGCCTGTGAACAAGGAGCGAGGCGGCTCCGAAACGCGTAAGGCATTTTATCATTTGGGTACGAAATGCCGGTTGCCACAATAAAATTCATGTTGAATGAACAGCTGCCAAGTGCGTCTTCATGCGTGGACAAACAATCTGATGGATATATATATATATATATACATATATATATATATATATGACACCAGGATCCCACAGAAAGACCACACCGGGTCAAGCACGTGCACAGACTCCAATTGAAGATGCAAAGATGTATTTATTGCATTAACATGTCGAGATGACACGTTTCGACCGCAAGCCTGCGGTCTTGATCACATAGCGCGCTGTGTGATTCAACAGGGTTTAAATACACATGTGTATAGTCACTGACAAAATCAAAGGTTACAGGGACATTATATTTAGGAAATAGAATTATAAAGACCTTAGAAAGTCACTGAAAAAACCAAAGGTAACAGAGACATCATTGTTATGCTCGCATTTCATTTGTACACAACCAGTGAAATTTAGCAGCTATAGTTACCTGAGCTAACTATAACTTACGCCCTGCAATACACTGTTTATGACCTTACATATTACATTCCTCATGACAAGGTCAGTGACATCACTGATGACATCACTGATGACATCATCCACAGAACCACTCACACATCCACTCATACCCCCATACAACCTCTCGTACGCTACTCACATACCCACACAACCACTCACATACCCATTCACAGACCCATACCAGTGCTCACATACCCACTCACTCCTCCATAGAGCCACTCACATTACCCTGCCCGCTTTTCATTTATTTTTTTCTGGTACTCAGCTCAAGTCAAGTCCCAAGATGGCTGCCAACACTTCCTGGTTTGAAGTGTTGGCAGCCAACCAGATTTGAGCATGGGGACTGTCGGATCCTTGGAGGATCCATGTCCCTATATATACAAATTGGGATTGTCCTTAATATTTCCAAAACTACTGAACAGATTTATGCCAGTTTACAAAAAAGGAGGCTTTTTGGACCAACAGCTACCTTTCTGCCAAATTTGGTGTAATTCCATTCAACAGTTTAGGCTGTAGCTGTGTCTAAAGTTCCAAAAGGGAATTAACATGGGAAACACATGTTTACTGAATCCCACTTTTTCTTGGGCCATGCTTGACGGATCAGCCCGAAACTTTCAATGTGCAACAAGAATGACCAGCACACTTTTTTGGGGAAAAGTTTGTGAATATTCGTCAAACGGCGCCAAAGATATAGGCAAGTCAAAAAATGCTTTTCCTATGGAAACATGGTCACATTAACCTTTGTTTTTTCAATGAAAATGTTATCTATCTTTGTGTGAATATATATATATATATATATATATGTATATATATATATATATATATATATATATATATTCTGCTCCAAAGGTTGTCCACCAGGTGAGTAGCACTCGATCAGCAGCTTTTTTTATGAAAGGTAGGGACGAGGATCCGCTTGTAGAAGCTGCTCCGTAATGGAAATGCCTGATGCGTTTCGAAGCTCCATATGCTTCTCTTCAGAGGCTTGAACGGAGACAGTGTGTGCAAACGCTGAACCCACTTCGCCATTTTCATATTGCACACCCACCAATGGGAAGCTCGAATGAGACTGTGCATTGTGAGAAATGTGGTCCGGATAGCACACAAATCTTGTCCTGTATGGACCCTGCAAGTGGACTCGTCCTCAATCTTGTTTACGGCTGCTGGCCCACATAGCCGACATGATAGTTACCATGTCGGGTGGCCCCCATAACATTACGGGGTGGTGCACACTCCGTGGCAGGACGGCGCGTATTACATTCTGCTCCAAAGGTTGTCCACCTGGTGAGTAGCACTCGATCAACAGCTTTGTTTATGATGGGCAGGGACGAGGATCCGCTTGTAGAAGCTGCTCCGTAATGGAAATGCCTGACACGTTTCGAAGCTCCATATGCTTCTCTTCAGAGGCTTGAACGGAGACAGTGTGTGCAAACGCTGAACCCACTTTGCCATTTTCATATTGCAGACCCACCAATGGGAAGCTCGAATTAGACTGTGCATTGTGGGAAATGTGGTCCGGATAGCACACAAATCTTGTCCTGTATGGACCCTGCAAGTGGACTCGTCCTCAATCCTGTTTGCGGCTGTTGGCCCACATAGCCGACATGATAGTTACCATGTCGGGTGGCCCCCATAACATTACGGGGTGGTGCACACTCCGTGGCAGGACGGCCGTGTATTACATTCTGCTCCAAAGGTTGTCCACCTGGTGAGTAGCACTCGATCAACAGCTTTGTTTATGATAGGCAGGGACGAGGATCCGCTTGTAGAAGCTGCTCCATAATGGAAATGCCTGACACGTTTCGAAGCTCCATATGCTTCTCTTCAGAGGCTTGAACAGAGACAGTGTGTGCAAACGCTCGAATGAGACTGTGCATTGTGGGAAATGTGGTCCAGATAGCACACAAATCTTGTCCTGTATGGACCCTGCGTGATGAATTTTTTTCTCCCTATAGTAGGTAGTGATTGTGAAAGCAGGCTCATTACGCATTGAATGTTGTGCCATTAAAGTCCCGAACAGTTCAGAACAAGCTTCTCCCAACCGGCAATGATATTCCTACCCCAGCTGGTGACGGTGCTCCTCTCCACGGCCGGGCCGCCGTGTGTAATATTTTCCATCAAATTTGCCCTCAGCAACGAGAGGTCACTCAACAACATCCTGCCATCCGGCTCTGATATGCAGACTGCCTTGCACATTCATAATTTCATTTCCTGACTTTATTTATTTCCATAATAGGGAGAAAAAAATGCATCATTTTAAACTGCACATTGGAACTTACTACAAGTGAATAATTATACTCGCATTAGTGACTGCATACCCCAGAATGCACTAAGGACTTTGCACTGAGCATACGCCCATTGGGGGTCATGGAAATAAATAAAGTCAGGAAATGAAATAATGCGAGCCTCTGATGTGTTTGTATTGCAGCCCAGGAAGAAGAGGCTTGTGGCCTTGAAACGCGTCGGCAAAAAGGAAAATAATTATGAATGTGCAAGGCAGTCTGCATATCAGAGCCGGATGGCAGGATGTTGTTGAGTGACCTCTCGTTGCTGAGGGCAAATTTGATGGAAAACATATATATATATGACTTGCAAAGGTTGCCCCTCGGTGGAACTTCACTCCAGGAGGTCATCGCCATTTGCCAAAGTGATCCCCCTGGACACATTCCTCATGTCGCACTGTCGACGCGTTTCCGGCCAACGCTCTTCTTCCTGGACAGATTGTGGAGATAAAAGGCAAGCGTGAGATACCAGAAAGTCCCTTATTTATTTCATTTAATCAAATACGCTCAGGTGAGCGACAAAATAGCATTCTGGGACTGGTAGTCCAAGTGAAACCCATGTGGGTCGCTGCCGATTAAAACCTTAAAATAAAGTTTCTCAAAGAGGCGTACAATGTCCTGGAGGCTCGCTCGTGCTGTTTGAAAGCGCCTCCTGCTCCGCATTACAGCTGCTCCAGTGCGCAGCGGCGGACCAGCTCGGGTCTCACGGTGGTGCTGTTCCGTGGCCGGGCTAGGCCACATTATACTTGACTTGCAAAGGTTGTCCCTTGGTGGAACTGCACTCCCAGGAGGTCATCGCCATTTGCCAAAGCGATCCCCCTGGACATACTCCTCATGTCGCACTGTCAACGCATTTCGGGCCAACACCCTTCTTCCCGGACAGATTGTGGAGATAAAAGGCAAGCGTGAGATACCAGAAAGTCCCTTATTTATTTCATTTCATCAAATACGCTCAGGTGAGCGACAAAATAGCATTCTGGGATTGGTAGTCCAAGTGAAACCCATGTGGGTCGCTGCCGATTAAAACCTTAAAATAAAGTTTCTCAAAGAGGCATACAATGTCCTGTAGGCTCGCTCATGCTGTTTGAAAGCACTGTAGCAGCTGTAATGCTCCCTTAGTTGTACTGCATCGCTAGATAGCTATACATTGTGAAACTTAGGACCTTATTACGATGTCGGTCGGAAAGCACTCCGACCGACTCCTTGTCGGAATCGGTTCCGAGTGACTCACGTTCGGTGAGTCCGACCGACTGATTAGGATGGTTCCGAACACCGTTCGGAAAGTCTCCCATTGACTTCAATGGGAGCCTGTGTTCCGACTGACAACACAGGCTCCCTTTGAGAAAAGGGGTGGTTGAGGAAAACCTTGCACCCTGTCGCAGGCACCCCAAGGTGCCTGCCACACTGTGCATGGTTTTAAAGGGGGGTCCCTTGGATACCCCCATGGACCCCCAACTTGAGGTCTCAGGGTGAAGGGGGGCCTGCTACGGGCCCCCAAAGTCAGTTTCCGACAGCCGTTCCATGTCGGACAGACCAATTCGGAAAGGCTGTCCGAATCCGACATCGTAATACGTCGGTCAGAAACGCGGTTCGTAGAGCTGTACGATTTGTCTTCGACCGACTCAGAGTCTCCGAATGCCAGTCGGAACCGGTTCAGACTGACTGAACGGTTACCTTTCCATCGTAATCAGTCAGTCGGATATGTTTCCGAGTCGGTCGGAAACATAGGTTCCAACACGGTTTAGGAGACTGCCGTTCGGAGCCTTTCTGACCGACATCGTAATGAGGCCCTTAATGTCTCTCAAGCGGCTGGGTAAAGATCTAGTTTTCTGCCAAATTTGGTGTAATGTTATTCTGCCGTTTTGGCTGTAGCATTGTCTTACGTTCCTATGGAAATTGCGTGGGTAAACACGTTTTAGGGGCCCCCCTCTCTTTTTCTCAGCCATCGCTTGATGGATTACCCTCAAACTTTTTTGAGGAAGGAGCTGAGGTGGATGAAGATTTTTTTAAAAAGTTTTGTGGAGATTCAGCAAATCTGAATCTTCACAAAACATTTTAAGAAACTTGAAATTAATTAACAAATTAATTAATAAAACAAAACATCCAAACCAAGTACGCCCTCGGTAAAATAATGATCAATTTTGAGTTGGGTCCACTGCAACACCAGTGAATCCTAAGGTTCGACACACATCAGTGGAATATGACCAAACTGCAAAAAAATAAAATAATATTAAGGGTGGAATAATTAGGCAGACACCACCCAAACCATTATTAATTTATTGACATGTTACAAAAGGAAGAAACTACTTGGAACTCAGATTTAAAAAATATGACACAGAGTCTGGCCAACCCACTAACTCCTAACGTATCTAGACAAACAGAAAAACCAAAATATGTTTAAGATCTACCATACTTAGAAAGTATTGCCCACACATTGATCTAAATAAACTAACCAATACAATACAGCATAATCAAATCACAAACCTACTAAATAAAACACAAATCAAATAGAAAATAATTGTTTTTTAAATAATCTAAACATAACATGTACAAATTAAGGCAATACCTTTTCTTTACCTGCATTCTAGACTTACAAAACGAATAAATAAATAAAAAATATAAACAACGTAATATAGAATGCAAATGTGAAGAATAAATATTGATTTCAATAACCAAATATACAATCGCACAACATAAAAGAATCAATAAATACATTGCAAAACCCATTACAAGTATTAAGCCCCACATTTACAACCTTTCAATTAAAATTATATTAAAATAACAAAGCAATATAATCACAACCATATCACATAATTTATTACCTATAGATCAATAAATGAAAATATTCACACCAATTAACATTAAGAATTACATAGCAAAGACATAAAGAAATCACCTAATTAATTTCTATAAAACACATACACCGCTTTGACAGGGCAGAAATAAAATTCCATTCAATTAGCACTACAATTATATTACAAACACAGAAAAAAACATAAGAATGCTTACAGCTGTATTGACCTCTTTAATCCATATATTTGATTAATTCCATTGGAGAAATCAAAATAATCTATCTAAGTAGAAAACATGCTAATACATAAATAACATAAATCCAGCAATACAAAAAAATCATTTTCCATGATTTGATAGCCTTCAAAATCACATTTCCTAAAAAAAATATACATAAGAAAACCGAAAAAATAAAATACAATGTTAAACAATTCTGGAATAAAAAACAAGTTTCATAACATTATCCTTTAAAAATAGAACAAAATACAGCAGTTATTCAAAATCTTCTTTCTTTAACTAAAACATGAAACAATAAGACAATACATATACACCCAACCTTTAAACCTTAGAACTAACTTAAGAATATAATAGGTAGTAACAGAAGTCTCCAACTACATTATTAAAACAACATTAAAATTTAACAATTTAAAAAAAAGAAACTTTATTGAGTTTTATCAAACATATAGCCATAATGTACATTATAAATATTTGAGGATATCTGCATCATAAACTTCGCAGCTAGCAATTGCGGTGATACAGCACGTGATAAATATTAGCAAAAGATAGAGGAGGTATATATAGACTGTGTATCCTAATATCGCTGAGATAATACAACTCAAACATTATATCTGTAACTTGCCCCCCACCCTAACCCCAACTAGTCTTCTGTCATGTGTAACGTTTGAGGAATAGTATTGATAGGAGGGTCTTGGCAATGGACTGGGGCAAGACTCTTATGGCGAGGTCGACATACGGCATGCACCAACGCAGAGGCAGTTGGCTTGCTCTGACACATGACAACAGCCATGAGGAAGGCTATGGGGGCATCAGTAATATCTATGAGGTGGACTCTTCCCCCCTACCAACAACTCCCTAACTACTGTCCATTTGGGACATGAATGTTTCTAATAAGCCATCCCACGCTAAAGCTATGGGCTGTTTTTGGAGTCCATGACACTTCTCCCTACGTATTGCTTGTCCCTCGGCCGTGCCCCAGTGTTTGACCTCTTCCCGCCAGCTGTCCGTAGGGGGTGCTCGGTTGAATTTCTAGTGTCTGCTAATCTGTCATTTGGCAAGTAGGAGTGCTAAGTCTATAAAGTGCGGTATAGTTTTAGAGTTCTTGGGGCGTGGGTACAGGCCCAATAGACAGTGTTCTGCTGTATTTCAATAAGGGAACCCCGCCAGTTCTGCAAGGGCAAAGTGAACGTCATCTCAGTAAGATTTCAGGAAGGGACACACCCACATGCTGTGTAACAAGTCTGTGGGGTCTGCATGGCTTATGGGGGCAGTTCAGGGGTACTGTGGGAAATATTTTTTGCAATTTTTGAGGTGTAAAATAAGCTCTGTGCAGCAGTGAGAATTGAATAAATTTGAACTGGGAATTACGGGGAATCATACTAGGATATTCTATGAGGAAGCGCCACTCTTTATCATGCAGGGCACAACCAAGGTCTTCTTCCCACTGAGCTCGAAGGGGTGTTAATGAAATATGCAGGTGTGTACATAGGCCTTTATACAGCTATTTTACAAGGTGCCTACCAGTGCCCATTTCGTATACCGCCTGGATGAAGAAATGTGTCTCTGGTTCTGTCTCTGTTGGCATCCAATGTGTGTGAACGTATCGAGAGATGTTGGCGTGGGTCAAAAAAAGGAAGTTGGACAGTCCATGAATCTGCATAAAGTCCTGGTATGGCATGAGGTCTCCATCCACAAACATGGCTCCCAGCGTCTGAACTCCTGCAGATTCCCAGGGTTCCAACCAAATTGATGTGAGTAGGCCTACCAGTATTGGCAGTCCTCGCTGCTGTATGTTAGTGGTGTAATGTGAGGGGGCAGCTGTGAATTTAAGAACATGCTTCCAAAATGTAAGTGCATTGCTCAGTAGTAATGGTAGGCGGGCGTGTCACACCCAGCAATAATAATGTGTGTAGTTTGCCCAGTTGTAGCATTCGTGGAGTGCAGTAAATCTCAGTTAAGTGAAAGCCTGCTAGCCAATAGGACACCCATTGCAATTGGCTTGCGTAACACTAAGCCCGGAAGTCTGGGGTGCCCATTCCACCATCCTGAGGTGGCAGCTGTAGTTTGGCTAGGCTCACTCTACTTCTCCCCGTGCCCCATACCAAATTTATGAGTAAAGAGTTAAGCAGTCAGGAATAAGCTGCGGGAGCCACTCCATGCAAATTAACAAAACAATATAATAGCTGGGGTACATAACCATTTTAGAGCGTGCCAATCGTCCCGTCACGTAGAAGGGTAACATGATCCAAAACCGTATTTGTGAGCGGAGTGAAGTGATCGCCTCATTGAAGTTATCATCCAACAGATCCAAGGTAGACGTATAATTCTGTATACCGAGGTAACGAAATGTATGTAAAGCTACTGGTATGTTACGTGTACCCATCAGTGTAGTATCGCTCAGGATCCTGTCCTGAAATGAAAATGTGTGGGACTTGGCATGATTAATCCGAAAATCGGAGAGATCTCCAAACATGTGGAGCAGGGTGGCGAGGGACCTAAAATCCATGGTCAGGTCACGTACATATATTATCATATCTTCTGCATGCATAGAAATGGCATGATGTTGTGGCCCATGTGATATACATGATTCGTCTGCCATCTGTCTAATGCTCTGTGCCAGGGGCTTCATTGCTGCACAAAGAGGAGCGGGGACAAGGGGCATTCCTGCCTAGTGCACCAATATATTGAGTAATCGAAAGATATGTGTGGGTCCTTCCATGCTCTAGTAGTGGGGTCTGTGTATAGGAGTTTGATCCGTCTAATGCAGGCTGGGTGAATTCCAAATTTGGTATACTTCCACCCCAGGGTGTTAAATGCCTGTTGGAGGTCAAGAGAGAGACATCCTGTGGCAGGGTAATTGACTTTAGCCACCTCCATGACCCGGTATAGATGGCTGATGTTTAAGGAGGTGCTGCGGCATGGCACAAAGTCACTCTGGTCAATGTGGGTCAAGTGCGGTAGTATGCAGAGTAGCCGCTTTGGGAGCACTATGCTCAAAATCTTATATTCGGTTGTTAATAAAGATAGAGGCCTATATCCTTCAAGTCACAGACGAGTACATGACTAATGCTTGGCAAGTGGTAGGCAGGAGGGAACCAGTCTCCAGTGATGTCTTATATACTTTGTCTAAATGTGGTAGTAAACGGGTTGTAAAGGTGGCATAAAATTTGACGGGTAAACTGTCCAGTCCAGGAGTCTTATTGCAGGGAAGCTCAGTTATCGCCCTGCGGATTTCGTCTTGTGTAAGAGGTGTTCCTAACTCTGCCCAGTGAGATACTGGGACCTGGGGCAGCTGTAAGCCAAGCGTGCGCCTAAGGCAAGCCCGTCTGTGCCCATCCGCGCCCGGTTGTCGCCAGACGCCAGGTATGCTGCCGGTTTGGCTAGAGGTGCAGTGCAGTACTCTTCGGACGACCTTTTGGAGATTAGGAAGGGGCTTAGTCCGTGTAGTCGCCTGCCCTGCAATTGCTATGAGGGCCCTTTTTGCTGTATATCCTGTGGCTATAATTCTTGGCCATTGTTTGCACCTTCTCGTCCCCAGCCTAGCCACAGGTCCATTATAAAACTTCTGAGCCTAAATTGCTGCTCCTTAGTCAAACACTTTTTGGATATCTATAACCTGCTCCAGAACGAATCCCCTGATGTTCTCTTTCTCACTGAGACATGGTTATCAGAGGACACAGTGGCTGAACCTGGTCTGGCTCTCCCCCAGGGCTTCAGCATTCTGACGCTTAACAGAGGTTCTAGGGGGGTGGCATAGCGGTGGTTTTTAAGTCCTGTTACATGTGTACTCTTGTAAAGGAGCTTGTGATCGGGTGTGAATGCGGACGCTTTCGGATTTCGTTCAACGCCAGCTACACTATGTCTGGGCTATTAATCTATCGCCCGCCATGACCCTCTAAGGAGTTTAGGGCCGCCCTCATTGAAGCTGTAAGCCCCCTAGCTATGAGAGCTGCCAACTTTAGTGTTATCAGTGACTTGAATTTGCACCTTGATAGCTCCCAGGACATGGAAGTCACTACCTTTCTAGCCGATCTTGCGGCGTGCGAACTGAGCCAACGGGTTCAGGGCTCTACGCACTCCGCAGGCCATTTATTAGACCCTGTCTTCCCTCACCGTCCACACCCCCCTACCGGTGTGTTGGTCTGATCATTTCTTAATATCTATGACACTGGCAGAGGTTGAGCCGGTCAAGAGGGTCCCTGAGAAGTTTTCTCTTAGGCACCCTTGGCACAAACTTAACATTGCTCAATTCCATGATCTCCTCTCTACTACCACGTTTAAGATGCCACTTGACCCAGAGGTGGCCAACAGAGCATTCTCGGGCTGGATCTCCCACTCCTTGCATTCCCTGGTCCCTGCAAGGTGGTCTAAATGTCGAAGCACCAAATCAAGCGCGTGGTACAATGATAGGTTAGCCTCCATGCGTAAAGGTTGTAAAAAGCTGGAACGTGCATGGAGAAGAGATTATGACCCTATTCTAAAGGGATGTTACCAGGTGGCCATTAAGAAATATCATAGGGCGATCCAGTCCGAGCGGGCAGCATATTATTCAGACGTGATCAGGAATAGTTGCAACCCCTCCAAAAGTATCTTTTCAATAGTGAAAGACCTTAAAACTTCGGCAGATGCTATAACACCTTCAGTATCATCTGATGCACAATGTGAGGCCCTTGCCTCCTTTTTTGTGGGGAAGGTGGAAACAATATATAAATCTTTCCCTCAACACGTAGCTTGTCCGGGTCTTGTGTCTAGACCCTCGTGCAGGCATACTCTGGCTGTCTTTCCGCCAATTTCTCAAGAGGAGCTTGCTGTGCTCTGTTGTAAGATTAAATCGGGCTCTCCTGCTGACCCCCTTAAGCCGGACCAATTTTTGAAATCTCTACCCGTGCTTTCACCATCCTTGAGCCATATGAATAATCTGTCCTTGTCTACGTCTGTTGTCCCTAGATCTTGGAAGCAAGCCAGGGTGGTCCCTTTGTTAAAAAAGCCCAACCTTGACACTGCAAAATCAAGAGAACTTTCGACCTATCTCTCTCCTGCCCTGGGTCTCCAAGATCCTGGAGGCTTACATCAACTCCATGCTGACAGGTCATCTGGAGGAGAACAACATATTGGACCCCTCTCAGAATGGCTTCCGGCCAGGTCACAGAACGGAGTCAGCTCTCCTAGCTGAGACCGAGCATTTGAGTAGGGCTCTAGACGAAGGTCACACATCGGCACTGATTTTGCTAGATCTCAGTGCCGCATTTGACACTGTATCCCACCAGACCCTGTTGCAGAGGTTGGAGGAGGTGGGCATCGTGGACTCTGCCCTGGAGTGGTGTGCCTCCTTTCTAGCGGAAAGGACCTTCCAGGTTGCAGTTCCCCCTTTTGCCTCCAAGATCCATACCATCAAATATGGGGTACTGCAGGGCTCAGCTTTGAGCCCAACACTGTTTAATTTATATGTTCAACCATTAGCAGTGGTGGCCAAGAGCAGAGGGCTCACAGCAGTGTCATATGCGGACGACACACAGTTGGTAGTGGCACTCTCGGATGACTCCGGGCAGGATGCATGTAAGTTTCGGAGAGATCTGGAGATCATCTCTGAGTGGATGACTGCCAACTGTCTCCAGCTCAATGCCAACAAGTCCGAGGTACTGCTGGTTGGGAGAGACTCTGAGCTGTGGAGCGAGCGCTGGTGGCCTGCCAACTTGGGCTGTGCACCCGTCCCCAAACAAGTGGTAAAAAATCTGGGTGTGTAGGTAGACTCTGCCCTCAGCTTTCAGACGCAAACAAAGAAAGTAGCAGGAACATGCTATGGCATCCTAAGGGGATCAAACCGTTGCTAGGGTTTTTTGACCCGTCTATTAGGCAGGTTATTGCCCCCAACCTGGCCATACTTTATATGAACTCCCTTGAGACCAGATCGATTCTGTCTCCATTGAATCCTTTCCGCACTGCCATTTTAGTGTGGAAGAGATACATTGATGATATTTTTATGATCTGGCAAGACTCTGAGACTACTATGAAACAATTCCTTCATTGGCTAAACAATAACTGTGAGGGGCTCAATTTCACGCTGTCACACAGCAAGACCACGATTCCATTCCTTGACCTCAACATCCAACATAAGGAAGGTACACTAATTACAAGTCTGTTCAGGAAACCCACCGAACGTAACACGCTCCTGAGATATGACAGCAACCACCCACGTGCTCTCAGAGACTCACTACCCTACTCACAGTTCCTACGCATTAGAAGGAACTGTACACTGAAAAGAGGATTACTTCCGTGAAGCCAAAGTCCTAAGTAAAAAATTGACAGCAAGAGGTTACCCTCGCAGATTAGTTCGCAACTCCCTGAAAAGAGCCTGGTATTGCCCAAGGGATTGCCTCCTAGAACCCAAAACTAAACACTCACAGAACCGCATAGTATGTGTTACAACCTTCTCCCCTGTTTCACATACCATACGTAAAAGCATTCTTAGACATTGGGAGGTCATCAATGCAGGCATATTGAAACTGGAACGCCCATTGTTTGCATTTAAAAAGAACAAAAACATAAAGGACCATTTGGTCAGAGCAGCCTTGCCAACTTCAACACGCACAGGTACACTCAATGACCATTGGGACTTGGCCCCACTCACTGGGCATGTCAAGTGTGGGAACTGTATTGCATGCAAATTTACTATTGAATGCAAGGAATTTGTCTTTGGCAAAATCAAAATTGGATTGAAAGATTTTTCGAACTGCAACACTTGCAATGTTATATATGCAATTCTATGTCCCTGCAATAAAATCTATATTGGCCAAACCACACAAAAAGCACGAATAAGGATCCCAAAGAAAGCCCAACCCAAATAATAAGGCTTGCAGCAGAGTATTTGTGCCTTCGTGGATGTTGGGAAAGCAGTGCTGAATGTGGTGGGCACTGGTGAACTCCGCTATGCAGTGTTAGCAGAGTTTTTGCTGAACTCCACGCTCCAAGCAGAGCGCGGAGTCGTAAAAAAACTTCCCAAACTCCGCCGGCAGAGCGGAGTTGACTGCCCTCCCCTAATATGGATGTCCCACGTATGTTTACTTTGAATGTCTCGCACTCTATCAGCGGGGAGTAGGAAGTGTCAGTATTTTCTGCAAAGTAATTAGTGATAGCAGTAGCCAGAGTATCTTATGAAGACAATATCATGTAATTGAAGAGACTGTAAATGCCACCGGAGGACTGGGGTAGGGTTCTGGCCCCCAGACATGGTAAGCTCTAGGGGGTTGCGGTTGGACAGGGTTTTACCCAGGTAGGTGGAGTCAGTGATTTTCACTAACATATGTGAGAGGCATAAAAAAAGGTCTAGAAGAAAGTGCGGCTTGTCTGGTGGGGAATAGAAAGGATATTCTGTCATTCCTATACTAAGCATCCCTCCATGCATCTAATAACGACCACTCTAATACCCAGTCCTGCAACGCCCTCGCTTGTTTGAATGATGGAGCACTGGGGAGAGGAAGGTGGGAGCGATCTAGGTGTTTGCTCATGACTGCATTAAAGTATCCTCCAATCAGCCAGGGAAGGTGGGACCAGTCAGCCAACACGGAGGAGAGGTGTGATAGAAAGACATACTGTTCCTTATTAGGAGCATAAACACTACCTAGCACCAATTGTCTACCATCCAGGCTCCTATAGACAAACACGTAACGGCTATTTATATCAATTTTATTCTCCACAGGCTCAAACGTTGTTCCAGCCCACACCCAGACCACGGCTCCAAGGGCAAAGGCAGATAATTTAGTAGCAAACAGCTGCCCTCTCCACTTCCTACATAGTTTGAGGGATTCAGCTGAGGAGAGGTGAGTCTCTTGTAAATAATGTGGGCTTTATGGCAGTTGAGCTGAGACTGGATACAGTGAAGTTTGTGAGCCGAGCCATTCCCCTGACATTCCATGTTAAGATTTTAACGGTGTTTGCAACTGTCGACATATAAAGAGAAATTAGGAAACATATCAAGTAGAGCTTCCCATCAAACCTCCCACATGCTCTAAAACATGAATACATAATTTAGGGCAGAAGGAGAAAAACCAACAATCAAACCCCAATTCTCGGTCCAGCGAGGAACATTCGTTCGACCAAAAATGCAAACGTATCTCAGCTGAGCATAAACTGGAGCAACTGCTCTGGGAGTCGGCTAGTCAGGCCGTCAGTGCAGGACAACCTAAAGCAATAGTGTAATAAAACTCAACTTACTCACAGGGAGCCACAGGAAAGAAAACCCACACATAGGTACAGCATAGCATATTGCATACGATCTTTAAGTCTGAAGTGGTGAAGAAGATCATGGCTCCCAGTTAAACCTCTTCAGCAAAGTACAGGATGTCAGGGTCGGAGACGATGATGCAAGGTCAGATCATATTGTCTGCCATTTGCGGCGTCACAGTAGAAAAGAGGGCCATGCTTGTATTAAAGTCAGAGTCTGAGGCTGTGCTGCTAGATGAGCTGGTTGGAGGCAGGTGGGATTGCTGTTGTCTGGTCGGGGTCATAGTGGCTATTACTGCAAGCCACTCCTCTAACGTGTGTTGAGGAGAGGGGACAGCTCTGGACAGAGGCAGATGAGGAATCCCAGGCTGGCAACGTCGAGGAGGCCACTGTGAAAGTCTATGCGACGTCCCTGGGAGTGGGGACCGACGGGCATTTGGGTATTGTGTTTCCAACCAGTCCCATACAGACTCAGGGGTGTCAAAGAACAGAGTTTGCTGGTAATGCACTACTCTCAGGTGCACTGGAAACATTAGGGCGTATGTCAGACCCTCTGATCGGAGTTGTTTCTTTCCAGCAAGAAATGAAGCATGATTGCGTTGAACTGCTAGTTTGTAGTCAGGAAAGAGGGCCACAATCTGAGCATTTTCCCTGGGCTTTTGTAGCACAGTATCTCAGTCCCTAAAATTTAGGATATGGGACACGATGGGCCTGGGAGGCACCACAGGTGGTGGACAACGTGTGAGTACCCTATGTTATCTCTCCACGGTGAATAAGACAGAAGGACCCTGTGGGGCCACCTTGGTCTTCAGCCAATTTTTGATAAACAGTGTGGCATTAGGTCCCTCCATACCTTCGGGCAGTCCAATAATTTGCTCATTGTTGCATTGCGCTTGACCCTCTGCATCCTCCGCTCTGTCATGTAAGAGGTGCAGTTTGGGAGGGTAGATCATCCAGTTCAGCTGTGTGGGTCATCTGTTGTGGAGTCAGGGTCACTATTTCCATCTCTGTGATTTTGACCCTCTCGGATAATTTTAAGTGATCGTCGCGGAGTAGGCCTAGGTCCGTTGCCAATGTACCAATGCAATGTTCTATTGCGACCCTTGAATTTCAGCTTTCCTGCAGGATTCCATTGAGTTTGTCTGGAGCAGGGCTGAGCGCCGTTGGTGGGATTTAATGCTATCCTGTGCGAGTCATCAGACTGTGCATGTCTCGATTGAGAACTTCCACAGCTTGGTGTTGGGGCCAGCCTCGTACCCTTGGTATGAACCATGACAGCCAAGCACAGCTTGGTTAAGTAGCGCAGGGCACAGAGAGGGAACAATACCCAGGGGCGGACAACAAACCTCAGAAAGTGCCCCTCAGCTTGTATCCTGCGCTAAGAAGTCATCATGACTTCTTCCGGGAGAGCTGGAGCATTCCGACAGTATACAATGAGCGAGTTGCAGGCCCTGGTAAAAAGTTGAGGATGAGGCTAAATTAGGGGCTTGTCATTGGTGTCTGCATACGTCCGTTAAAAAGCAATCGAGGCTCAGGGTGGAGAGGGGGAGGGGTGTAGCACTGAACCAGGCCCTAGTTCGGGCAACAGGGAGGTATGACCGTCCTAGAGTGATGTGTGGGTGCTAGGGGGCCTTGTGTCCATGCTTCCAGGCGTGTCCCGGAGTTTCCGACAAAGCCAGTACTCAGCGCTGTGGCCGCTTGTTATGCCCAGGCCCCTGCTGTTCTCCTAAAGGTCAGCTCCATAGGGCATGAATACGTAAGGACCCAAGGGCAGGCTCGTTGTTGCCTTGCTGTATTGGAAGCAGTGTAGAGAAAATGGTAAGTCACCTGAAGTGGAGACTCAAGCAGTGTCCATATTCCAGCAACCCCTGCTCTAGGCCATAGTCCTCAGCTGTGGGCCTCAAAGGCCCCAGTGTCCAAATTTAGTGTCCCCAGGATCCAGCTGCCTTCGATGTAAGGCACAGCAGTTGGTCGTAGAACACTCCCCCAGGGTGGCCACAGAGGGCCGAGGAGCGCAGCAGCAAATAAAAGAAGGGAATCCCCCAGGGTCGGCTTGTCGGGAATTTTCTCCCCCTGTAAGTTCCTGAGGAGAGCCGCCAGGCCACCATATGCATATAGGCTCTAGTCGTGCCTGTCCCAGCCACAGGCGTGTCAGACAATTGCCGTCAGCACCATTGCTGCCAATCTATTGGTAGATTACTTTCAGGGCTGTCCTGCTCCAGAAGATCGGCCCGCTCTCGTTTGACTTGCGGCTCACTGATGTCGGCTGTCCTGCCACTCACGGTACCTATGTCACCAATCAGGGGAAGATCAGGGGGGCTAGGTGGGCCCAGCAGCAGACTCACCCCAGTCGGCAAGGACAGAGTCAGCGCTTTGGAGCAGGAGGAGAGAAGGCTCTGTCACACCACCAGGGACAGGCCGTGTTGTCAGCCTCGTTGCACGCCTTGCATAATGGTGATCTGCAGCCACTTTGTGCTTTCAGCAGCAGATAGTGCAGCCGTCGAGGGTGGAGAAGGTAATTACTCACTTCTATTTAGTTTTCTGGTGCTGTTTAGGGCAATGATGGTGGTGGTTGATTAATTTTCCTTGGAGCGCCTCGCAAGAGGTCTAATGGAATCCGCCCACCATCTTCGGCGGCTGGCCACGACCCAAACATTAAAATATAACATATACATTAAAAAATTTCCCACAGAGTAAGATATAAAAGTCTGTAAGTAAGCACAAACCTACACAAGTACACCCCTAACCGTAACAAGTAACATGAAACACTAACCTAATAAAACAACTTTACACAATTTAACTATGATGCAAATATAAAAAAGTAAATGTTTCTTACCATAATGGGAAAACGGTAAAAGTAAACATTCAGCCTGTTCCAACAATGTTTTCTTCATAACAATTTCACAGACAGCCCATCCGTAATTCAAAGGGAAAAGTGGCACTGTGATGTAAAATTAAAAAAAGAAAAAATATACCATCGCTAAAATGCTAAAATAATAAATAATTCTTTAATATATTAAAAAATGTGACAAATAATTTAAAATGTTTGAGGTATTTGAAGAAAATAAAAAATGTATTTGTGACCTATAAACATTATTATAAATATAGTTTTGTATTTAAAAAGGTGTATAGAATGATGTAATTAGTTTATATTAAAAATAAAAGTGTAAAACAATTTGTATGCATGCTATTAACAGATTTTATGTTATATATCTTTTTATATATGCACAAAGCAGTTTTAGTTAAGTGAAATGCTTTATATGAAATTAAAAATGTATATAAAATATTCAAATTATTTATAATCCAAATTATTAAATGTGTGCTGCTTTATACAAAATAGATATTTATGGTTTACTATAGAGCATATAAATTATTTTTTGAAAAAACAAAAAAAGTAATTTATAATGTATAATAAATTTTATATGGTCCGTCTTTATATTAAACGTGCATAAAAACATCAACTTCATTTATAATCCTCACAAATATGTACTGTCTATCTTTTTTCTTAATAAATGTTACTATTATTGTATGTTTCTTTTGAGTTTTTAAATAAATGTAAATAAGATTAAAAGATCAAAATGTTTGTCTACGTTTCTTCTGTTTTCTTTTTAATAAATTACATGTCTATTGATCAATTTAATTTTTTTAATATTTTTCTAAATTATAGTTTCAAACCAAATATAAAACTCACTCTTAAGAAAGGGCACCAATGCTCTGTGCGAAAGAAACATCAATATTCTACCCAAGTCCTGCAAACACTGGATGAATGCATACATGGGGGCATCAGATTTACTGTTCTGTCTTTGGTTTAACAAATATTGAGGAAAATCCCTTAGCTTAGGGGGTCAGATATGATATTCTATCACTATTATAACAACATTATGGTAAGTCCAGAAATTGGGGGGTCACATTTACTATTGTAACTCCAATCTAAAAAATATTAGGGTAAGTGCATATATTGTGCGGAGTCTGATTTATTATTCTAACTTCAATCCCAAAAATTATTAGGGTAGGTGCAAAAATTGTGGGGTCAGATTTATTATTCCAAGTTCAATCTAGTGAACAGTGGGGTAAATATATAATTAATAGGGGGGCAGGTTTACTATTCCAACTCCAATCTACATAAAACATTGGGGTAACTGCATACATTGAGGGGGTCAGATATATTATTCCAACTCCTCTTTAATAACCATTGGGGATAGCGCACAAATTGAAGGGGTCTGATCTCCTTTACTATCCTAACTCCAATCGAACAAACACTGGTGTAACTACATACATTTTGGGGGTTGTATTTACTATTCCAACTTCAATCTAACAATCATTGGGGCAAGTGCATAAACAAAAGGGGTAAGGTTCACTGTTACAACCCCAGAAAATACAAACATTTAATAAAATGTAAAGTTGAAGTGTTTCACATTTAGTATTACAACTCCAGTGAAAACATATACAAATAAGACATTTCTGGAGCGCATCAAGTACTAAACTCACTAAGCTCCACAAGTAAGCAAACAACATCCATATAAACACTATCATTTACTAAAACTTTTAAATATTACTATTAGTGTCACCAGAATCCCAAGATGGTAGCATATGAAAATATGGAACATGGTATCCAATATGTGTTTTTATACTAGATGTTTACTTTAGAGTTTAGCTTGAGAGAGCTGTTTTCTTCAAGGTGCAGATAACAATAGGCACTGAATGGAACTAGAATGTTTAGACTTTGTTTACCTTTCCTGAAGAAATCAATAATAAAACACTGAGCAATGGTGAGGGTCAGTGGATTTAGGTGACTGTGATGCCAGCTTTTACTGCATAATTACACCTTTAATTGTTGTGACAAAGGTTAAAGTAATGTTATAGTTAGGTGAATATGTCAGAGACAACATTGATGTTATGACCTCACATATTACTTCACTCATGACTTATGACACCACTGATGACATCTCAAATGACATCATTGATAACATCACTGATGACATCAGATTCTTATGTACACTTTACTCTATAAACTAAACTATAATGGCATTAGAGGCTTGTAAGTAAGTAAAAAATAGCTCAGGATAATATGAAGCATCATTAATGCCATCACAGATACACCTCCATTAGGTGTAGCAAGCATGTGTTATGAGCATCATTAACCTCATACCATACACTTCACGGGTAGCCTAGTTCACATTAACAATCAACCACAGATATAAGAGAAACCCTCATTGCGCACAGTGTTCAATATGTATACAACTGTTCAGAGAAAGTCAAGTTACTCAAGGTACTCAACGTCTGTTCCAAACTGAACGCCCTGCTAAGGACAGCTTTTATCACTACCAAACTCCTCACAGTCACCGAACCTACATTGAGAAAGGAAGCTGATACGAGTAGAAAAGTGGGTACTGTAAACAGTGTTTACTCTACGGAGAGAGTTTATTTTGTACCAGGCTGTTTGCAGAGAGTGAAACTCTCATCAGAAATACACCACAGAGTATTAAAAAGTAGCTACTAAGAACAGTGTACACTCTATGCAACACTTGTCAAAAAATACATTATTTGCTTAAAATAACCAAGGTCTAGAGGTGCTAAAGATTATACTACCTGCAGCCTTTATTCTGTGGTGAAAACGTTATCGATAGCCCATCTTCTGAAGCAAAAGAAGCACATGTACTTAGGTTAGTACCTGGTGCACACAGACCTCTATGTTATATAGAAATTGTCATGCTGTGACAATTCTGTCGAATAACTCAAGGCTGCTAACAATGCTTAATATACCTATAACATTCAGTGAATTTCTAGGGTTTTCTTAAAGTAAAGTAATATTTTCTTAACATACATAAAGCCAGCACCTCGCCACGCATAGCCTTCCTCAGTGGGCGACTGGAATGCGACCCCTCTCATTAAATTAACATGGTGGCCCCGGGAATGGGCTCCCGGGGGCCTATAATTGAAGAATGTGGCACTGGCCACCATTTTGGGTTTTTCTTTCTGATCCCGCGGGAGTCCAGCGAGATTGCGGCAAAAACTGCAGATTCTTCCTGTAACATTGGAAGCTTGGAATTAATCTGCCTCCATTGTGCAAAAAAGTGCAGAAAAACATGAATTAAATTTGGATTACATGGAAGAAAATTGGAAATTTGGTTTGTTACCTGAGTAATTTACGTCAGTATGGCTGTGCAGCTTGGGACTGGAGCACAATGATGCACCAGCTTGTTTTGGGAATGTCACTGACCATGCCTTCAGTGATGTAATATGTGAGGTCATAAACAGAGCATTGCGGGGGCGTAAGTTGTAGTTGTAATGTTATTTGCTAACTATAACGTCCCTGTAACCTTTGTTTTTTTAGTGAACTTCTACAGGTTTGTAATGTTATTTTCTAACTATAACCTTTGGTTTTTTTAGGTGAATTTCTAAGGTTTTTTTAAATTGTATTTCCTAACTGTAACCTGTAACCTTTGAGAATGAGTGCGTAAGTGAGTGCATGAGTGTCTCATTGGGTGTGTGAGTGTCCGAGAGGGTCTAGGATTGGCTGCATAAGTGTCTCACTAGATGTGTAAGTGAGTGCATGAGTGTCTGAGTGGGTGTCTGAGTGTGTGCATGAGTGTCTGAGTGGGTCTGTGAGTGGAAGGCAGAGTGTCTGAGTGGGTTTGCGAGTGCCTCTGTAAGAGTGTGAGTCAGTCTGTGAGAGAGTACATGAGTTTCTGAGCGGGTCTGTGAGTGAGTGCATGAGTCTCTGAGTGGGTATGTGAGTGAGTGCGTGAGTCTCTGATTGGGTATGTGAGTGGGTACATGAGTCTCTGAGTTGGTCTGTGAGTGGGTGTGTGAGTCTCTGAGTGGATCAGTGAGTGGGTGTGTGAGTGTCTGAGTGGGTCTGTGAGTGATTGCATGAGTCTCTGAGTAGGTCTGTGAGTGGGTGCATGGGTGTCTAAGTGGGTCTGTGAGTGGGTGCATGAGTGTCTGGGTGGGTCATTGAGTGGGTGCGTGAGTCTCTGAGTGGGTCTGTAGGTGGGTGTATGAGTGTCTCAGGGGGTCTGTGGGTGGATGCGTGAGTCTCTGAGTGGGCCTGTGAGTGGGTGTGTGAGTGTTTGAGTGCCCTCTGTTTTGCCCTCTGCAGCTCTGTTTTGCCTTTCCTGCTCATTTTTCTGCCTTTAGTTTTGCCCTCTTCTGCTCTGTTTTGCCTTTCCTGCTTGTTTTTCTGCCCTCTGTTTTGTCTTTTCTGCTCGTTTTTCTGCCCTCTGTTTTGCCATTTTCTCCTCATTTTTCAGCCTTCTGTTTTGCCTTTTCTGTTCGTTTTTCTGCCCTCTGTTTTCCTTTTCTGCTGATTTCAGCCATGTCTCCCTGACCATGTCTCCCTGGGCCATGTCTCCCTGGGTACCCTGGAGCCACCCAGGGCACCCAGTGTGCTGTGGGGGAGCCTCAAGGCCCTCACGGTTCCAGCCGGCTGCCCGCCTCCTCCTAGAAATGCAGCTCCCTGCATGTGGGAGCATTCGTTTAATCTGTTTCCAGCAAGCGGGAGCAATATTGACAGCTCCAGCTTGCTGGAAGCAGAGTTATGTTTTCTCTTGCAATGTGGAAGCTGTCAAACAGCTATGTCACGGGGGTGGGCACCCCAGAACATAGCAGGAGCCAGCCATGAGGGGTAGCGGTCCCCATGGCCATAATTGGCTTCAGGACGGGGGCTGCATGGCCCCCCTCCTTTGTTTTGCACTTGCCGGCATCGGGAAGGAGGTGGTCCCCAGGGCCGTATATGGCCCAGGAGGGGGAGGGTCACAAAGCCCCCCTCCCAAATTGAATTATGTATTTGGCCCCGGGGGTAGGTGGTGGTCCCCGCGAACGCCCTTTAAATGTTCAATTTTATCCCCGGGGAGGTGGTGGTCCCCAGGGCTTCAAACAGCCCTAGGAGGGGGGACCGCGTGGCTGCTCTCCATTTAGAAAAGCAAGCCCCGGGGAGGCGGTGGTCCCAGGGGCTTAAATGAGCCCATGGAGGGGGGTCCACGGGGCCGCCCTCCAATATATTAATTAAGCCCAGAGGGTGGTGGTCCCCAGGGCTCAAATAAGCCGTAGGAGGGCGGACGCGTGAACCCCCTCCTTTTTTGTAATATGCCTGCATGTCCCCGGGAACTGGCTCACCTGGGGGCTATAGTCTAAACAAGTGTGGGAGCCCATGCTCGGGAGTTTTTTCTGTCGTGATTTTGCGGCAAAAAATTATTTTAATGCTTTTTTGCCCTGGCAGGGTGCCAGGGGGACCACAGGCCCAGAGCTACAGGGTCAGGGTATTCCTACCCTGTTCCCTTTTTCTTTTTTATAAAAAGTTTTTGAGACTTGGCTGAAGCTGAGTCCCAAGATGGCTGCCAACACTTCCTGGTTGAAGTGTTGGTAGCCAATCTGATTTCAGCACAGGGACTGTCTGATTCCCGGAGGACCCGAGCCTCTACATATAAAATTTGGATTTTCTTTAATATCTCCAAAACTACTGAACAGATTTACACCAATTTACAAACAGGTTGCTTTGTGGACCAACAGCTACCTTTCTGCCAAAATTTGGTGTAATTCCGTTCAGCGGTTCGGGCTGTAGTTGTGTCTAAAATTCCAATGGGAATTAACATAGGAAACGTACGTTTTTTGCCCCCTCCCCCCCCACTTGATGGATCACCCCAAAACTTTCCATGCACAACTAGAATGACTGTTGTACCAAGGATATACGCAAATCAAGGCACCCCTTTCATGCAGATACCTGCGTGAAAGGGTACCAAATTTACAAAGTGGTGTTAAGCCACAAAAAATGGTTTAACACCACTTTGTAAATATGGTGCAGGGCATTGTGTCACCGGAACCTTAAAAAAGTGATGTTCCGTTGGCACAACCCCATTGTAAATATGCCCCACGGTTCTGAAATCATACAAATGCAAATTGAAGTACTGGTGATCCCAATAGATTGCAATGGCTTCCCTTTCAATTTGAGAGTACCGTTGTTTGGTGGGTGTGAAGGCCCAGCTGACATAGGCTAATGTGGCCCACTCTGTGCAGCCCTGTCTTTAGGACAAGACTGCTCCCAGTCCCATAGGGCTGGCATCAGCTGATAGCTTGGACTCTCTCACTGGATCAATGTAGACTAGATTGGTCTTCATGACAGAGCATCCTTGGGGTTTTGAAATGACACAACCTGCGTGTCTTCCCAGACCCACTTAGCCAACACTTTTGTGAATTCCAGAGAGGACCAGAGACGTTTGTCAAATTCTTTATGAAACCCCACAACAGTTGACCATGCCCAAGAAACCCCTTACTTCGGTCACAGAGGATGGAAACGGTGCTGACTTGATGTCTCTCATCTTGGCAGGGTAAGGTGCTACCCCGTCTGCAAAAAAGTGGTATGCAAAGAAGCTTATGTTGGGTCTCAGGAGCTCCTACTTTTCCTGGTTGAGGGTGAGGCCACAGGGTCCGAGTCACTGGGGTATCTTTCTAAGGTGAACATGATTCTGTTCCAGTGTTGAGCATAGACTGGTATGTCAACACTCACATTTATGAACCCTATCAATCCAGACAGGACTTCACTTATGGTGTTCTGGAAGACCTCAGATGTGCTAAATATCCCAATGGACATCCTTTTGGGGTATATTTACAAGCCCCTATCGCCACCGGAACTTCACTTTTAAAGACAATCCTGTGGCGATAAGGGCTTTGCCTTATTTACAAGGCAGTGTTAAGCCACTTAACGTGGCTTAACACTGCCTTGTAAATAAGGCACGCTTTCACGCTATACTTAGCGTGAAAGGGGTGGGCAGTGGGTGTTGCAGCGGGCTTTCCTCCGCAACACCCATTGATTTTGATGCTGCCCCCTATTTACAAGGGTGGTGTAAATAGGAGGCAGCGTCAAAATTAAGACAAAAAAAACCTAGTCTTTACATGGCAAAACAAGGAGAAATATTATATTTCTCCTAGTTTTTGCTGTTTCTGTGTGTGCTGCATTGTACAGCACACAAAAACAGCAAAACTCCATGCATGATTGTTTATGTGCAGGAAGGTGTCTCTTCCTGCACATAAACAATCATTTTTAAAATGATGAATTGCAACTTCTATGTGTGCTACACAAAGCAGCACACATAGAAGGTACAAATCACCATTTAAGATTTTTATGTGCAGGAAGAGACACCTTCCTGCACATAAACAATCATGTCCCACAATGCAGGCACCCTTTCACTATGCCTGCATTGGCGCTAGGCAGCTGAAATTAGCGCCAGCGCAGGGGAAAACGCAGGCTGCACCGTATTGTTGTAAATATGGTGCAGCCCTGTGTTTCAGAGGCGGCCGAGCGCTGCGTTAAGCCAAGAAGGCTAACACCGTGCTCCGTCACTTCTTTGTAAATATGCCCCTTTGTATTTAGCAGAGGCCCAGGTGAATGGAGAAAGTGGTGATTTACTAGGACTCTGGGTCCAGCAGGATTTGGTGATACCCTGACTGAGGTCCATCTTGAATAGCGCGGGGACACACCTATAGGGGTAGCCAGGCGCTCTATAAATGACCTATTATTATTATTATTATACCCAACAGTACCCGGTTATTTCACTCACCAGATGGTACACTGTTGGGGTGAAATGACTATATTTTTATCAGCAGATTTGGAAGGTTCATGTCCACACAGAGGCGCACCTCCCCTTGGTGCTTGGCCTTGCAGGTCACCACAATTGGTGATACCCAGGGGGTGTGGCCCTCCACCCTTTCAATCAATAATATCTGCCTTCCCCACTTCTCGGAGGGCCTATTTCACCATGGGCCGGTTAAGGGAAAGCTACTCAATGATCTCACATCACCATGTGTTGCACAGACCGGTCAAAGTGGACCTTCACCATTTTCCCTATCAGGCATCCAATTCCCTGGAAAGTTCCTTGAAGTCCTCCAACTAGCTATGTGCGATGTACACATAGCACAAATTGGATCAGCTGCAGTCTTTTCACTGTGCTGCAGCTTAGCAACCTACCCCTCTTCTTGCCACATTCAACTTAGCGCAGGTGGCTGTGTCCCAGTGTGTAATGTCCATACAAAACATGTCTGGGGGAGAGGGGGTGCAGGATTTGGGGGGTGTAGGCATAAACTCTCACTTTGGTGGATTTCATGACTGGCTGACACCCCAGGGTCTAATGGGTTTCTTGTGTCCTAACATTAATGGGGGCCCCAGTGTTGATAACCGGGGTTACTGGTCACCCCCCCATATTAACACCTGACATGTGGGTGAAGATCAGGCATATGTCTGGCATTGGCTGATGGCATACACCACATGTAGGGTGCCATTTCCCTCATCATCATCCATGTCATCTTCTGTTGTGCACCCATTGAGAACGTGACAGCATTCACTGCCTTCTTCTGGGGTTTTTGTTTGGGTTTGGGACGACCTGCTCATTTTTCAGAAGTGTTTCATTTTTCCACATGCTGGGCACTCTCCTGTATGCAGAAACGGTCCCCTACAGTGCCTGCTGGCAGCAGCGGCCTGTGCAGGTAAGAGCGGTGGGGCAGTGGGGCCAAGTGGGGGGGGGGATTTCTATGGACGATGGCGAGGGAAATGAACTATTTATTTAATTTTCCCTCATCTTCGTCCGTCGAAATCCCCCCCCCACCTGGCCCCACCTCTCTTACCTGCACGGGCCACAGCTGCCCGCTGGATTGGCACAGTCTCGAGCACACTTCTCCCTTTGGCGAGCCTGCAGTCTTGATGATCTGGTTTACCGGTACCTTCTTGGTGGCTTTTTGAGGGGCCTCCTCCATATGGAAAGGTCTTGCCTTGGATAGTTTTTGAGCATCCGAGAGTGGAATGCACTGCATTGGCTTGCCAGGCTTCTGTGTTCTCTGTTCTCTCAGCTTGGATGATGCACAGCCGTGTATGAGCTGTGCCAATGTTTCGGCTGTTTCGCCACGCAGGGTGTAGTGCTGGTGAGCTCCATCAGTCCAGTTTAGAAAGCGTCCACTGATTCATCAGGGCTTTGATGAGCTTGGCGCAACAGAAATCGTTCATAGTCCGGGTTGGACATGGGCTCGAAGTGATTGCTGAGTGCTGTTAAGATTGTGTCGTATGTAAATGGGGGGGTCCTGTTTCAGGCAGGTTGTGTGACTGTATATATATCTTCCCCGATCAGGTGAAGCAGTAGAGAGTGTTTCCTGTTATCCTCCACCTTTATGACTGAAAAAAACATTTCGAGCCTCAACAGTGCTTAATTTGTACAAAAATAAGTTCCAGGGCCCTCGTCAGGAGACAGCTGCAGCTAGGGACACCTATTGCCTCTGTCAGCATTACCAGTGACAGTACCAACACAACTACTAACCATCTCACTCCTACAAGAGTGATAATTCAGACTACTCCAGGCCCCCAAAGATATAAGAACAGCTTGGGAGGCAGGTATTAGTCATTTTTACTGTATATTGAACAAATAAACTGTTGTTGTCCTCATCTCTAAATTAGATATACAGCGCCACCATGTGGCAGACTATCATAAGTCCCGGTGTTGACAATTAAGTGTGAGTGCCGAGCACCGTAAACCACCGGCTCAAATTAAGCACTGCTCTTGACTCAAAGATTCCACTTCGGTACTTGTGCTGATCGTGGCCATGTCACGACGAATGGCTCAGTGGCTGGAATGGACATTGCCGTTTTCCACTGCCAGGCCCTCTGCTCTTGCCTGGCAGTGCAATGTTTATTTTATTTATTTATCTAAGAGTTTTAAATAGCGTTGGCCAGACCCGAGGGTATCGGAGCGCTTTACAACATACATATCAAGGAAATCACACAATAACACAGTAGTATACATAATGGCTCATGGCGCTTCGGAGATCTGAGCGCGCTGTACAGCATTAAGGCAAGGAAGTCAGATAGAATTCTAGCAATGTGCACGTTGGCTCAAGCCGACCTCCTTCAGGGAGGGGGGGATAGAGGGAGGGGTCCGGTGGCTTGGCGGAGGTAGAAGTCTTAATGTCAAAGTATCGGAATGCTGCCATGTGCCAGCTTGTGTGCTCCGGCGGCAGCTATTGATTCGAGAGCGAACGATTGAGGAAGAGGTCTTTGAGCTGCCTTTTAAATTTTGAAAAGGATGGAGTAGTCCTAATATGGACTGGGATGGAATTCCAGATTTTGGGCGCGCTTCCAGAGAAGGAACGGGCTGCGGTTTTTTGTTTACGAGTTTTCGGCGGGATGAGGAGAAGCGTATTGGAACTCCTGAGGGTCGTTGTCTGACCGGCCTTCTTAAGTTTGGAGGCCAGGTAGGCGGGTTTCCCTGTGTGCAGGGCTTTGTGCGCGAGGCAGGCAGTTCTGAAGTTGGCACGCATTTCGACTGGGAGCCATTTTAGCTCTCTGAGTGCTGGTGAGATGTGATTGTATTTCTTTACTCATGTGATCATTCTGGCTGCTGCATTGAGCGTTGTTCTGAGGGGAGCTAAGTGGGATTTAGCTGTACCTGTGAGGGCTGCATTCCCGTAGTCGAGTCTGGACAGCACCAGAGATTGAGTAGCTTGATTGAGGTCCTTGGGTGGGATGAAGGGTTTTATTTTGTTGAGTAACTTCAGGTTGAGGAAGGCGCTCTTTGCGGAGTTCTTGATGTGCTTGGCCATGTCTAGTTTTGGGTCGAGGGGGATTCCCAGCGATTTTACGGAGTCAGCCAGGGTGATATTGCCATTGAGAGCATCTATAGCTTTTAGCCATTCTATGATTTGGGGGTTCTCTTCTTTGTTAGAAATGAGGAGGAATTCCGTTTTGTATTGGTTGAGTTTCAGGTGATTTAGTGATAGCCAGTGTTGGACTTCACTAAGAGTGTCGTTGAGTCTTTGAATGTCATCGATGGAGGAGGTTTCAAGATAGATCTGGGTGTCGTCTGCATATAGGTGGAAGGGGATGTTGTTTTTTTTTAGTATGGTGGAGAGGGGTTCCATGTAGATGTTGAAAAGTTGCGGGGAAAGAACTGACCCTTGGAGGACACCCCTGCTGACGGGGTGTAGGTCTGACGAGAAGTTTTTGATTTTTATTCTTTGTGTGCGGTTCTGGAGGAAGGAGGAGAACCACTGTAGGACCACCTCTTCTGCACCTAACCTTTCTTGAAGAGTAGCTTGTGGTCAACCGTGTCGAAGGCTGCCGATAAGTCCAGAAGTATGAGTAAGCAGCATTGGTCCGTATCTAGTGACTTGTGGATATCATCTATGACATTAAGGATTGCTGTCTCTGTACTGCAGCCTTTACAGAAGCCCGATTGGTGGGGGTCCAGGAGGTTGATGCTGTCCATGTGTTGGGTCAGTTGTAGGAGAACACACCTTTCCAGGATTTTAGATTCGAGGGGAAGATTGGAGACGGGTCTGAAGTTATTCAGATCGTTGGTGTCCAAGCCCGGTTTTTTCAGAAGTGGCGTGACTTGGCCGACTTTGAGGCAATCCGGTATGGTTCCGGTTCTCAGGGAGCTGTTTATGAACTTACTCCAAAGCGGGGCTAGGGAGAGTTTGGGTTTTTTGGCCAGTTGGGTAGGTATAGGATCAAGGACGTGTGATGAGGGTTTGGAGATGAAGATTAGTTTAACTATCACTGATTCAGAGATGGGGTTGAAGGATTTCCAGAGTTTAGGTGGGTGATTAGGTGCGATATCTTCTGTCCTTGGGGCGGGCTCCTGTGGGGGGGGACTGCGGTTGACATCCAAGGAGAGCTCTATCTTGGTAATTTTGTCGTTGAAGAAGTTGGCGAAGTTATCGCACAGGTCTTTGGAGGCCAAAACTGAGGATGAGGGGGGCTTGGAGGTTTGTTGCCTGATGAGGTTGAAGAGTTCTTTGGGCCTGTTTTTTGCGTTGTCAAGAGCAATTCAGAAAAAGGAAGTTTTTTCGTTTATGATGTGTTTTTTTGTACTTCCTGCGAGCTGATTTGAGTTGCTCGCGGAGGATTGAGGATGGGTTGTTTCGCCAGAGTCTTTCTGTGGCTCTTAGTTGTCTTCTTTCCGAGTTTATGTGTGTATTGAACCAGGATCTAGATGGAATGTTTCAGATTTTTTTTAGTTTCAAGGGGGCTAGTTGGTCCAGCAAGGAAGTCATAGTTGTGTTATAGTGAGAGGTGAGTTCTGTTGTGGAGAGATCATCCGTGGAGATGGGAAGGAGAGATCTCACCTTTTCCTCCAGGTTTGCCAGGGGGATCTGAGTTAGATTTCTCGTCCATTTGGGGGGGTCCAGCGTGGGGGGTTGGCATAGGTTCGGTTCGCTGATGCGGAATAGGATGATGTGGTGGTCAGACCAGTCAACGGGCAGGATGTGGTCGATAAGGACTGTGTTGCGTTGAGCAATAATGGCATCCAGGATAGCTCCTCTATCGTGTGTTTCTTCTGAGCAGTGTTGGGTAAGGTTGTTGTTGTTTAGGAGATCGTTCAGGGATTGGATTAGCGGGTTGTTTTCCTCATTCCAGTGTAGGTTGAGGTCACCTAAAATTAAATAGTTTGAGTCTCGGAGTGAGCAGTGAGTAATCAGATCGGACAGGTGTTCCCCGAATGCTGTGGTGTTGTCTGGCGGATGATAGAGGAGGTGGCAGAGTAGAGATTTGTTGTCACTTGTCTTAATGTTGGCGGTTAGGCATTCAAAAGTGTTGTATTTGAAGGTGTCGGTTTCCGTCACGGAGATGTTGATCTTGTGTATGATTGCTATGCCCCCTCCTCGTTGGTCTTTTCTGTCTTTGTTGATGAGTGCAAAGCCCGGGGGCACAAGCATGTCCAAGATTGGGGAAGAGAGTTCATTTAACCAGGTTTCAGTGATGAAGGTGATGTCTATGTCATGGGTGAGGATGGTTTCGGCCAGCTCAGTTGCATGTTTGGTGGCTGATCTGCAGTTTATGAGCATGCATTTGGTGGAGGTCACCCCGTTTTTGTGTTTTTTCCTTAGGGGGGCCCTCGGAATATTGGTGAGGAAGGCAGGGGGTCTTAAGGGTCTCGGAGGGGAGCGGTCTCTTCTGAATCCAGTGATAACCAGGATCCTGGATTTTGGGGTGGGAGAAGTGGGAGTGTCATAGGAGGAGGCGAGATCCAACGCTTCACTCGAGGACATAGCCGCTCTTGTTCTTTTGGGTCTCTGTGATTTGATTGAGAGGGGGGTTGAGATCCAACTGGGATATAGAGCTTTGGGAGGCCGTTGCTGTCTAGTGATGGGAAAAGTGGGAGTCGAGTGAGGGCGTTGGCTAGGCTCTCGGAGTGTGGTAAGGTTTAGTAAGATTACGTTAAGGCCCAGTATTACAGTTTCTAGCTGGCTTTCCAGCAGAGCGAGACATTGCGTTGTCTCCTCAGAGGATGGGGTGGGGGTGTTCTGGGCGGGGTCGTCCCGTGGGGGAGAGAGCTTGTCGTTAATATGTTGGCTTTTGGCGTTCTTGATGTCGGTGTTGTCACTGTGTGGAGCCGTGAGCAAGGGGCGTGGGTATCGTGTCATAATTCCATCGTCCTCTTGCGTGTGGTAAGAGATATGGAGTTAGGTGTCTTAGATAGCGGGTTGGGGTCGTTAGTTGGGTGAGGTGGAATGGGGAGGGAGGGGGTAGGTGGCGATCGTCCAGGGGATGCGGAGCATCCTTGGTGTCGTACCTCCTGTATGTATTGGAAAGGAAGAGAGTATTGTGCGTGTTTTGTGCGAGGAGGATGGAGGGGAGGTTGTTGTCCAGGGGGGAAAGGATGGAGGGGTTGACGGAGGGCATGGGATTGGTTTGTGGGATCTCCTGGCGGGTCAGTCTGTCAAGGGATGGGGAGTAGGTCAGGCATGGGCGATGTGTGTGAGAGGGGGTGTTTTGCAGCGAGGGGAAGAGGGTGTCGAATGCTTCTAGGTTGTCATTGTTGGCTTGAATCAAGACTGTGCCATTGAAGTAGATGGTCGCAGAGGTGTTGCCCTTATGCCTAGGGTGGTTGGGGATAGAGAACGTCAGCTTGCAGCTGTAGGGAGTGTTGGTTGATTTGGATATGTGGAGCTGAGATCTGAGAGTGGAATTCCAGTTTTCAGGTCTTATAGTATGGAAAATGAGATCCATTTTCAGCTGACCCTTGGAGGAGCAGTGGTAAATGTCCACGACTAGTGTTTCTGGATGTTGTCTAATCAGTCTGTGTTTGAAGTTTCTTTTCACTTTCGAAGAGAGGTTGGGGGGGGAAAGTGATAGAGAAGGAGTTAGGGCCATGTGGTTTAAGGTAAATTGATGTGGAGGGGCTGAGGGGGACTGTGGTGGCAGATGTCATTTTGTGTTAGTTGGACGGGAGGATGGCTCCTCGGAGCTCTTCTCAGGCTGTTGGTCTATTGCCAGGACCAGCTGTTTCTTGTAGGCACTATGTGATCAACAATCACGGCAATGTTCTGAGTTCCCTGGTCTTGGTTGGGTCTGAGTGGGTAACCCTCAGAGGACACCCCAGACTGAAGGTATAAGAGGAGTAGCGGTGATTGAGCCGAGGTGACGGCTTGGACAAGTTAGTGGGTGATAGGCCTAGATGCATGTGGGTCCCTTCGGGATCTCCATTGGTTGTATGTGGTGTATGAGGAAGGCACGTGGGGATGTCCGGGCTTGTTTTTACTCATAGGTGTCTTGGGGCTAGTCGTATAGAGTCTTGCCTCTCCTGTCTGGAGGTGATTTGCGGCTAGAGGCTGTTTGTTGCGACTATCTGGTGCTTGGTCGGGTGAGAGGCTGTTGTTGGTGGACAGAGGCTGCCGTCTTGGGGGCAGGCATCAGGCTGCTGTCAGCCTTACCTGCTAATGCTGGGGCTAGTTCGACCGTATTGGTTATTCAGGGGAGGCTGGGGATGCACTTGAGGGATGGTTAGTTGGAATTGGTCCAAGAAGATGTAGGTTATTTATAACATTGGTGTTATAACCTTTGGTTCTCGATAGAAGTGGGAGGTGGCCGTTCCTACTGCGAGGGGGAGACTCTCAGCAGCTTATCAAGCAACTCCTCACCACTTGATCTCCGCTTCCCCGTTGGGGCTTAATTATATCCAGTTTAGCTCCTTGGGCTGTTCTTGCTAGAAGCGCTTCGCTGGTGTGGGGACTCGGTGAGCCGCCATCTCTGGGTCAGGCATCTGTGTCCTAGTGAGCAGCCATTTGAATACCAGGCATCCCAGTGATTACAGAGCTCATCAAGCAACTTCTCACCACTTGATCTCCGCTTCACCGATTGGGCTTATTTGTAGCCAATATTGCTCTTTGGGCTATTCTTGTTGGAAGCGCTTCGTTGGTGTGGGGATTTGGTGTGCCGCCATCTCTGGGTCAGGCATTTGTGTCCCAGAGAGTGGCCATCTGGGAACCAGGCACCCCAGAGATTACGGGGCCACGAGTGCTTCACAAGGGACGGAAAGCAGTAGGTATTTTTGCTCGGGTGCAGAGTGGAGAGTGACGGAGTCCCGCTCTTAGCGCAAAAATTGGTAACCGCGCATCGGCGGTGAATGCGCTCAGGGGGCCGCCATCTTAAGGTCAGGCGTCTGAGATTTGCGCCAAATTGGGGCGAAATTAAGGCATCCGAGGCGTTGGATGCGGATTGCTGCGGTGGTCTATGGAGAAGACCCTTTCTCTCAGCTTCGGTACCCTTTCTTAAGGTTCGGTACTCACCCCCACGGTTTTGTGATCAGGGAAAGTTCCAAGTGTACGCCACGGACAGCCATCTTGGGGACAGGCAAATGTGTTATTGAAGACAGGTCTGAATTTGCTCGGTGTTGGCTTCTCTTCGGTCCTGGAGTTGCCGAGCCAGACAGTGGTCGGTTGTTGCTCGGGACTCTCGCGGGTCTAATGCAGGGCTGTCCAGGAGTCATCCAGTGTGGAATCTGCCGAAACGATCCCCTCCGAGGCATCAGTTGCAGTCCTGGAGGTATTGAGGTGCGGGTCGTCTATTCCAGTGGTGGATGCGACGCGATTCTGGATCTCTCCCCTTGGATTAGTGCTCCGGTGAGTCGCTGGTTCTCGATGGTGTGGGGGGCGGGGGGGTAGTAGGGATTTACATTGGGGATGTGATCCCCGTGCCCAGGAGCTCGGTCTTAGAGCTCCTTTCCTGCGGCCATTTTGTGCAGTTTTGTGCAGTTTGTGCACATTGCAGTTGCAATGTGGGATCTATCTCCTGCTACCACTTGACTTGCGAGGGCACTCCTAACTGGAGGTTCACCAAAGAACCCAATGACATGGTCCAGCCCGGCCACTCTGTTTTGCAGGTGTTGTAGATGAGTTAGGGTGGGGGTAGTCGCATTTTAAGGAAGTTGGGGCCCTGGGGCCGCACAAGATATATTTTGGGGCCCCTGCTCATAATAACTTTGAATTTTATCAGCCACGTTTGTGCTAGTTTTAGCACAAAAACAGTTCAAATATGATTTATCAAGGACCAACAAATCCCTAGGATTACAATGCGCAAAAAGAGACAGTAACTGAGGTAGAAGGAGAGAAGAAGAGAGGTTCAGATATGGCAGAAGACAGAAGGGAGACAAAAAAAGTCAGGGATAGAGGTAGACAGAGAGACAATAAGAGGCAGAGATGTAGGTAGACAGAGAGACAAAGAGAGGCAGAGATAGAGGTAGACAGAGTGACAAAGAGAGGTAGAGATAGCTGTAGACAGAGAGAAGAAGAGAGGTTCAGATATGGAAGAAGACAGAGGGGAGACAAAGAGAGGCAGAGATAGAGATACAACAGGGAGAAGAGTGGAGGTTCAAATATAGAAGACAGAGGGGAGACAAAGAGAGGCAGGGATAGAGGTAGAGGTAGACCGAGAGAAGAAGAGAGGTTCAGATATAGAAGAAGACAGAGAGGACACAAAGAGAGGCAGAGATAGAGGTAGACAGAGAGAAGAAGAGAGGTTCAGATATAGAGACTACAGAGGGGAGACATAGAGACGCAGAGAAAAAGGGAGAACAGAGAGAAGAAGAGAAGTTCGAATATAGAAGAAGACAGAGGGGAGGCAAACAGAGAGACAGAGATGGAGGAAAACAGAGAGAAGAAGAGACGTTGAAATATAAAAGAAGACAGAGGGGAGACAAAGAGAGACAGAGATAGAGGTAGACAGAGAGAAGAAGAGAAGTTTGATATAGAAGAAGACAGAGGGGAGACAGAAAGAGATAGAGATAGAGATAGACAGAGAAGAAGAAGAAAAATTCAAATATAGAAGTAGACAGAGAGGAGACAAAAAGAGAGACAGAGATGGAGGAAGACAGGGAGAAGAAGAGAAGTTGAAATATAACAGAACACAGAGCAGAGACAAAGAGAGGCAGAGATAGAGGTAGACAGAGAGAAGAAGAGAGGTTCAGATATAGAAGAAGACATAGGGGAGCCAAAGAGAGGTAGAGATAGAGGTAGACAGAGAGAAGAAGAGAGGTTCATATATAGAAGAAGACAGAGGGCAGACAAAGAGAGGCAGAGATAGAGGTAGACAGAGAGAAGAAGAGAGGTTCAGATAAAGAAGAAGACAGAGGGGAGACAAAGAGAGGCAGAGATAGAGATACAACAGGGAGAAGAGTGGAGGTTCAAATATAGAAGACAGAGGGGAGACAAAGAGAGGCAGGGATAGAGGTAGAGGTAGACCGAGAAAAGAAGAGAGGTTCAGATATAGAAGAAGACAGAGAGGACACAAAGAGAGGCAGAGATAGAGGTAGACAGAGAGAAGAAGAGAGGTTCAGATATAGAGACTACAGAGGGGAGACAAAGAGAGACACAGAGAAAAAGGGAGAACAGAGAGAAGAAGAGAAGTTCGAATATAGAAGAAGACAGAGGGGAGACAAAAAGAGAGACAGAGATGGAGGAAAACAGAGAGAAGAAGAGACGTTGAAATATAAAAGAAGACAGAGGGGAGACAAAGAGAGACAGAGGTAGAGGTAGACAGAGAGAAGAAGAGAAGTTTGATATAGAAGAAGAGAGAGGGGAGACAGAAAGAGATAGAGATAGAGGTAGACAGAGAAGAAGAAGACAAATTCAAATATAGAAGTAGACAGAGAGGAGACAAAAAGAGAGACAGAGATGGAGGAAGACAGGGAGAAGAAGAGAAGTTGAAATATAACAGAAGACAGAGCAGAGACAAAGAGAGGCAGAGATAGAGGTAGACAGAGAGAAGAAGAGAGGTTCAGATATAGAAGAAGACATAGGGGAGCCAAAGAGAGGTAGAGGTAGACAGAGAGAAGAAGAGAGGTTCATATATAGAAGAAGACAGAGGGCAGACAAAGAGAGGCAGAGATTGAGGTAGAGGTAGACAGAGAGAAGAAGAGAGGTTCATGTATAGAAGAAGAAGGAGGGGAGACAGAAAGAGACAAGAGACAGAGGTAGACAGAGAAGAAGAAAAGTTCAAATATAGAAGAAGACAGAGAGGAGACAAAAAGAGAGACAGAGAAGGAGGAAGACAGAGAGAAGAAGAGAAGTTGAAATATAGAAGAAGACAGAGGTGGAGACAAAGAGACGCAGAGATAGAGGTAGACAGAGAGAAGAAGAGAGGTTCAGATATAAAAGAAGACAGAGGGGAGACAAAGAGAGGTAGAGATAGAGGTAGACAGAGAGAAGAAGAGAGGTTCATATATAGAAGAAGACAGAGGGCAGACAAAGAGAGGCAGAGATAGAGGTAGACAGAGAGAAGAAGAGAGGTTCAGATAAAGAAGAAGACAGAGGGGAGACAAAGAGAGGCAGAGATAGAGATACAACAGGGAGAAGAGTGGAGGTTCAAATATAGAAGACAGAGGGGAGACAAAGAGAGGCAGGGATAGAGGTAGAGGTAGACCGAGAGAAGAAGAGAGGTTCAGATATAGAAGAAGACAGAGAGGACACAAAGAGAGGCAGAGATAGAGGTAGACAGAGAGAAGAAGAGAGGTTCAGATATATAGACTACAGAGGGGAGACAAAGAGACGCAGAGAAAAAGGGAGAACAGAGAGAAGAAGAGAAGTTCGAATATAGAAGAAGACAGAGGGGAGACAAAAAGAGAGACAGAGATGGAGGAAAACAGAGAGAAGAAGAGACGTTGAAATATAAAAGAAGACAGAGGGGAGACAAAGAGAGACAGAGATAGAGGTAGACAGAGAGAAGAAGAGAAGTTTGATATAGAAGAAGACAGAGGGGAGACAGAAAGAGATAGAGATAGAGGTAGACAGAGAAGAAGAAGAAAAATTCGAATATAGAAGTAGACAGAGAGGAGACAAAAAGAGAGACAGAGATGGAGGAAGACAGGGAGAAGAAGAGAAGTTGAAATAGAACAGAAGACAGAGCAGAGACAAAGAGAGGCAGAGATAGAGGTAGACAGAGAGAAGAAGAGAGGTTCAGATATAGAAGAAGACATAGGGGAGCCAAAGAGAGGTAGAGATAGAGGTAGACAGAGAGAAGAAGAGAGGTTCATATATAGAAGAAGACAGAGGGCAGACAAAGAGAGGCAGAGATTGAGGTAGAGGTAGACAGAGAGAAGAAGAGAGGTTCATGTATAGAAGAAGAAGGAGGGGAGACAGAAAGAGACAGAGACAGAGGTAGACAGAGAAGAAGAAAAGTTCAAATATAGAAGAAGACAGAGAGGAGACAAAAAGAGAGACAGAGAAGGAGGAAGACAGAGAGAAGAAGAGAAGTTGAAATATAGAAGAAGGCAGAGGGGAGACAAAGAGACGCAGAGATAGAGGTAGACAGAGAGAAGAAGAGAGGTTCAGATATAGAAGAAGACAGAGGGGAGACAAAGAGAGGTAGAGATAGAGGTAGACAGAGAGAAGAAGAGAGGTTCATATATAGAAGAAGACAGAGGGCAGACAAAGAGAGGCAGAGATAGAGGTAGACAGAGAGAAGAAGAGAGGTTCAGATAAAGAAGAAGACAGAGGGGAGACAAAGACAGGCAAAAATAGAGGAAGACAGATAGAAGAAGAGAAGTTGAAATATAAAAGAAGACGGGGGAGACAAAGAGAGATAGTGGTAGACAGAGAGAAGAAGAGAAGTTCAAATATAGAAGAAGACAGAGAGGAGACAAAAAGAGAGACAGAGATGAAGGAAGACAGAGAGAAGAAGAGAAGTTGAAATATAAAAGAAGACAGAGGGGAGATAAAAAGAGACAGAGATATAGGTAGACAGAGAGAAGAAGAGAGCTTCATATATAGAAGAAGAGGGGAGACAAAGAGAGGTAGAGATAGAGGAAGAGGTAGACAGAGAGAACAAGAGAGGTTCAAATATAGAAGAAGACAGAGGGCAGACAAAGAGAGGCAGAGATAGAGGTAGACAGAGAGACCAAGAGAGGTTATGTTATGTTAGATTATATTTGTAGAGCGCCAATCAATCACCAAAAGGTCTCTAGGCGCTTGCAGCGTGGACCGAGAGCCCGGAAATCCCTTAATCCCGATGATACTCAGCACACAGTAAGGTGGATTTATCTAAATGTCTCAGTAAACAAGATGGTTTTGAGTTTCCTCCTGAACGGAAGTAGGGTGGTTTCCCTGTGCATACTATCTGGAAGCTTGTTCCAGATCTGGGGAATCACAACTGAGAAAGCCCGCCCCCCAATGTAGCTCTGTTAAAGCGCGGGCAGGCCAGCAAGCTAGCCTCAGATGACCGGAGGTTCAAATAAAGAAGAAGACAGAGGGGAGACAAAGAGAGGCAGAGATAGAGGTAGACAGAGAGAAGTAGAGAGGTTCAGATAAAGAAGAAGACAGAGAGGAGACAGAGAGAGGCAGACAGAGAGAAGAAGAGAGGTTCAGATATAAAGAAGACAGAGGGGAGCCAAAGAGAGGCAGATATGGAGGTAGAGAGAGAGAAGATAGGTTCAGATAAAGAAGACAGAGGGGAGACAAAAAGAGGCAGAGATGGAGGTAGAGGTAGAGGTAGACAGAGAGAGAAAGTAAGGTTCAGACATAGAAGATGAGGGGAGACAAAGAGAGGCAGAGATAGAGGTAGACAGACAGAAGAAGAGAGGTTCATATATAGAAGAAGACAGAAGGGAGAAAAAAGAGGCAGAGATGGAGGTAGACAGAGAGAAGAGGATAGGTTAAGATATAGAAGAAGACAGAGCGGAGACAAAGAGAGGCAGAGATAGAGGTAGAACAGAGAGAAGAAGGGAGGTTCAAATATAGAATACAGAGGGGAGACAAAGAGAGGCAGAGATGGAGGTAGACAGAGAGAAGAAGAGAGGTTCAAATATAGAAGAAGACAGAGGGCAGAAAAAGAGAGGTAGAGATAGAGGTAGGCAGAGAGAAGAAGAGAGGTCCAGATATAGAAGAAGACAGAGGGGAGACAAAGAGAGGTAGAGATAGAGGTAGACAGAGAGAAGAAGAGAGGTTCAGATATAGAAGAAGAGGGGAGACAAAAAGAGACAGAGATAGAGGTAGACAGAGAGAAGAAGAGAGGTTCAGATATAGAGAAGACAGATGGGAGACAAAAAGAGGCAGAGATAGAGGTAGACAGAGAGAAGATAGGTTCAGATAAAGAGGACAGAAGGGAGACAAAAAGAGGCAGAGATGGAGGTAGACAGAGAGAACAAGAGAGCTTCAAATATAGAAGAAGACAGAGGGGAGACAAAGAGAGGTAGAGATAGAGGTAGACAGAGAGAAGAAGAGAAGTTTGATATAGAAGAAGACAGAGGGGAGACAGAAACAGATAGAGATAGAGGTAGACAGAGAAGAAGAAGAAAAATTCAAATATAGAAGTAGACAGAGAGGAGACAAAAAGAGAGACAGAGATGGAGGAAGACAGGGAGAAGAAGAGAAGTTGAAATATAACAGAAGACAGAGCAGAGACAAAGAGAGGCAGAGATAGAGGTAGACAGAGAGAAGAAGAGAGGTTCAGATATAGAAGAAGACAGAGGGGAGCCAAAGAGAGGTAGAGATAGAGGTAGACAGAGAGAAGAAGAGAAGTTTGATATAGAAGAAGACAGAGGGGAGACAGAAACAGATAGAGATAGAGGTAGACAGAGAAGAAGAAGAAAAATTCAAATATAGAAGTAGACAGAGAGGAGACAAAAAGAGAGACAGAGATGGAGGAAGACAGGGAGAAGAAGAGAAGTTGAAATATAACAGAAGACAGAGCAGAGACAAAGAGAGGCAGAGATAGAGGTAGACAGAGAGAAGAAGAGAGGTTCAGATATAGAAGAAGACAGAGGGGAGCCAAAGAGAGGTAGAGATAGAGGTAGACAGAGAGAAGAAGAGAGGTTCATATATAGAAGAAGACAGAGGGCAGACAAAGAGAGGCAGAGATTGAGGTAGAGGTAGACAGAGAGAAGAATATAGAAGAAGAAGGAGGGGAGACAGAAAGAGACAGAGGTAGACAGAGAAGAAGAAAAGTTCAAATATAGAAGAAGACAGAGAGGAGACAAAAAGAGAGACAGAGAAGGAGGAAGACAGAGAGAAGAAGAGAAGTTGAAATATAGAAGAAGACAGAGGGGAGACAAAGAGACGCAGAGATAGAGGTAGAACAGAGAGAAGAAGAGAGGTTCAGATATAGAAGAAGACAGAGGGGAGACAAAGAGAGGTAGAGATAGAGGTAGACAGAGAGAAGAAGAGAGGTTCATATATAGAAGAAGACAGAGGGCAGACAAAGAGAGGTAGAGATAGAGGAAGAGGTAGACAGAGAGAACAAGAGAGGTTGAAATATAGAAGAAGACAGAGGGGAGACAAAGAGAGGCAGAGATAAAGGTAGACAGAGAAAAGAAGAGAGGTTCAGAAAAAGAAGAAGACAGAGGGCAGACAAAGAGAGGCAGAGATAGAGGTAGACAGAGAGACCAAGAGAGGTTATGTTATGTTATGTTAGATTATATTTGTAGAGCGCCAATCAATCACCAAAAGGTCTCTAGGCGCTTCCAGCGTGGACCGAGAGCCCGGAAATCCCTTAATCCCGATGATACTCAGCACACAGTAAGGTGGATTTATCCAAATGTCTCAGTAAACAAGATAGTTTTGAGTTTCTTCCTGAACGGAAGTAGGGTGGTTTCCCTGCGCATACTATCTGGAAGCTTGTTCCAGATCTGGGGAATCACAACTGAGAAAGCCCGCCCCCCCAATGTAGCTCTGTTAAAGCGCGGGCAGGCCAGCAAGCTAGCCTCAGATGACCGGAGGTTCAAATAAAGAAGAAGACAGAGCAGAGACAAAGAGAGGCAGAGATAGAGGTAGACAGAGAGAAGAAGAGAGGTTCAGATATAGAAGAAGACATAGGGGAGCCAAAGAGAGGTAGAGGTAGACAGAGAGAAGAAGAGAGGTTCATATATAGAAGAAGACAGAGGGCAGACAAAGAGAGGCAGAGATTGAGGTAGAGGTAGACAGAGAGAAGAAGAGAGGTTCATGTATAGAAGAAGAAGGAGGGGAGACAGAAAGAGACAAGAGACAGAGGTAGACAGAGAAGAAGAAAAGTTCAAATATAGAAGAAGACAGAGAGGAGACAAAAAGAGAGACAGAGAAGGAGGAAGACAGAGAGAAGAAGAGAAGTTGAAATATAGAAGAAGACAGAGGTGGAGACAAAGAGACGCAGAGATAGAGGTAGACAGAGAGAAGAAGAGAGGTTCAGATATAAAAGAAGACAGAGGGGAGACAAAGAGAGGTAGAGATAGATGTAGACAGAGAGAAGAAGAGAGGTTCATATATAGAAGAAGACAGAGGGCAGACAAAGAGAGGCAGAGATAGAGGTAGACAGAGAGAAGAAGAGAGGTTCAGATAAAGAAGAAGACAGAGGGGAGACAAAGAGAGGCAGAGATAGAGATACAACAGGGAGAAGAGTGGAGGTTCAAATATAGAAGACAGAGGGGAGACAAAGAGAGGCAGGGATAGAGGTAGAGGTAGACCGAGAGAAGAAGAGAGGTTCAGATATAGAAGAAGACAGAGAGGACACAAAGAGAGGCAGAGATAGAGGTAGACAGAGAGAAGAAGAGAGGTTCAGATATATAGACTACAGAGGGGAGACAAAGAGACGCAGAGAAAAAGGGAGAACAGAGAGAAGAAGAGAAGTTCGAATATAGAAGAAGACAGAGGGGAGACAAAAAGAGAGACAGAGATGGAGGAAAACAGAGAGAAGAAGAGACGTTGAAATATAAAAGAAGACAGAGGGGAGACAAAGAGAGACAGAGATAGAGGTAGACAGAGAGAAGAAGAGAAGTTTGATATAGAAGAAGACAGAGGGGAGACAGAAAGAGATAGAGATAGAGGTAGACAGAGAAGAAGAAGAAAAATTCGAATATAGAAGTAGACAGAGAGGAGACAAAAAGAGAGACAGAGATGGAGGAAGACAGGGAGAAGAAGAGAAGTTGAAATAGAACAGAAGACAGAGCAGAGACAAAGAGAGGCAGAGATAGAGGTAGACAGAGAGAAGAAGAGAGGTTCAGATATAGAAGAAGACATAGGGGAGCCAAAGAGAGGTAGAGATAGAGGTAGACAGAGAGAAGAAGAGAGGTTCATATATAGAAGAAGACAGAGGGCAGACAAAGAGAGGCAGAGATTGAGGTAGAGGTAGACAGAGAGAAGAAGAGAGGTTCATGTATAGAAGAAGAAGGAGGGGAGACAGAAAGAGACAGAGACAGAGGTAGACAGAGAAGAAGAAAAGTTCAAATATAGAAGAAGACAGAGAGGAGACAAAAAGAGAGACAGAGAAGGAGGAAGACAGAGAGAAGAAGAGAAGTTGAAATATAGAAGAAGGCAGAGGGGAGACAAAGAGACGCAGAGATAGAGGTAGACAGAGAGAAGAAGAGAGGTTCAGATATAGAAGAAGACAGAGGGGAGACAAAGAGAGGTAGAGATAGAGGTAGACAGAGAGAAGAAGAGAGGTTCATATATAGAAGAAGACAGAGGGAAGACAAAGAGAGGCAGAGATAGAGGTAGACAGAGAGAAGAAGAGAGGTTCAGATAAAGAAGAAGACAGAGGGGAGACAAAGACAGGCAAAAATAGAGGAAGACAGATAGAAGAAGAGAAGTTGAAATATAAAAGAAGACGGGGGAGACAAAGAGAGATAGTGGTAGACAGAGAGAAGAAGAGAAGTTCAAATATAGAAGAAGACAGAGAGGAGACAAAAAGAGAGACAGAGATGAAGGAAGACAGAGAGAAGAAGAGAAGTTGAAATATAAAAGAAGACAGAGGGGAGATAAAAAGAGACAGAGATAGAGGTAGACAGAGAGAAGAAGAGAGCTTCATATATAGAAGAAGAGGGGAGACAAAGAGAGGTAGAGATAGAGGAAGAGGTAGACAGAGAGAACAAGAGAGGTTCAAATATAGAAGAAGACAGAGGGCAGACAAAGAGAGGCAGAGATAGAGGTAGACAGAGAGACCAAGAGAGGTTATGTTATGTTAGATTATATTTGTAGAGCGCCAATCAATCACCAAAAGGTCTCTAGGCGCTTGCAGCGTGGACCGAGAGCCCGGAAATCCCTTAATCCCGATGATACTCAGCACACAGTAAGGTGGATTTATCTAAATGTCTCAGTAAACAAGATGGTTTTGAGTTTCCTCCTGAACGGAAGTAGGGTGGTTTCCCTGTGCATACTATCTGGAAGCTTGTTCCAGATCTGGGGAATCACAACTGAGAAAGCCCGCCCCCCAATGTAGCTCTGTTAAAGCGCGGGCAGGCCAGCAAGCTAGCCTCAGATGACCGGAGGTTCAAATAAAGAAGAAGACAGAGGGGAGACAAAGAGAGGCAGAGATAGAGGTAGACAGAGAGAAGTAGAGAGGTTCAGATAAAGAAGAAGACAGAGAGGAGACAGAGAGAGGCAGACAGAGAGAAGAAGAGAGGTTCAGATATAGAGAACACAGAGGGGAGCCAAAGAGAGGCAGATATGGAGGTAGAGAGAGAGAAGATAGGTTCAGATAAAGAAGACAGAGGGGAGACAAAAAGAGGCAGAGATGGAGGTAGAGGTAGAGGTAGACAGAGAGAGAAAGTAAGGTTCAGACATAGAAGATGAGGGGAGACAAATGGAGGTAGCGATAGAGGTAGACAGAGAGAAGAAGAGAGGTTCAGATATAGAGAAGACAGATGGGAGACAAAAAGAGGCAGAGATAGAGGTAGACAGAGAGAACAAGAGAGGTTCAAATATAGAAGAAGACAGAGGGGAGACAAAGAGAGGCAGAGATAGAGGTAGACAGACAGAAGAAGAGAGGTTCATATATAGAAGAAGACAGAAGGGAGAAAAAAGAGGCAGAGATGGAGGTAGACAGAGAGAAGAGGATAGGTTAAGATATAGAAGAAGACAGAGCGGAGACAAAGAGAGGCAGAGATAGAGGTAGAACAGAGAGAAGAAGGGAGGTTCAAATATAGAATACAGAGGGGAGACAAAGAGAGGCAGAGATGGAGGTAGACAGAGAGAAGAAGAGAGGTTCAAATATAGAAGAAGACAGAGGGCAGAAAAAGAGAGGTAGAGATAGAGGTAGGCAGAGAGAAGAAGAGAGGTCCAGATATAGAAGAAGACAGAGGGGAGACAAAGAGAGGTAGAGATAGAGGTAGACAGAGAGAAGAAGAGAGGTTCAGATATAGAAGAAGAGGGAGACAAAAAGAGACAGAGATAGAGGTAGACAGAGAGAAGAAGAGAGGTTCAGATATAGAGAAGACAGATGGGAGACAAAAAGAGGCAGAGATAGAGGTAGACAGAGAGAAGATAGGTTCAGATAAAGAGGACAGAAGGGAGACAAAAAGAGGCAGAGATGGAGGTAGACAGAGAGAACAAGAGAGGTTCAAATATAGAAGAAGACAGAGGGGAGACAAAGAGAGGTAGAGATAGAGGTAGACAGAGAGAAGAAGAGAAGTTTGATATAGAAGAAGACAGAGGGGAGACAGAAACAGATAGAGATAGAGGTAGACAGAGAAGAAGAAGAAAAATTCAAATATAGAAGTAGACAGAGAGGAGACAAAAAGAGAGACAGAGATGGAGGAAGACAGGGAGAAGAAGAGAAGTTGAAATATAACAGAAGACAGAGCAGAGACAAAGAGAGGCAGAGATAGAGGTAGACAGAGAGAAGAAGAGAGGTTCAGATATAGAAGAAGACAGAGGGGAGCCAAAGAGAGGTAGAGATAGAGGTAGACAGAGAGAAGAAGAGAGGTTCATATATAGAAGAAGACAGAGGGCAGACAAAGAGAGGCAGAGATTGAGGTAGAGGTAGACAGAGAGAAGAATATAGAAGAAGAAGGAGGGGAGACAGAAAGAGACAGAGGTAGACAGAGAAGAAGAAAAGTTCAAATATAGAAGAAGACAGAGAGGAGACAAAAAGAGAGACAGAGAAGGAGGAAGACAGAGAGAAGAAGAGAAGTTGAAATATAGAAGAAGACAGAGGGGAGACAAAGAGACGCAGAGATAGAGGTAGACAGAGAGACCAAGAGAGGTTATGTTATGTTATGTTAGATTATATTTGTAGAGCGCCAATCAATCACCAAAAGGTCTCTAGGCGCTTCCAGCGTGGACCGAGAGCCCGGAAATCCCTTAATCCCGATGATACTCAGCACACAGTAAGGTGGATTTATCCAAATGTCTCAGTAAACAAGATAGTTTTGAGTTTCTTCCTGAACGGAAGTAGGGTGGTTTCCCTGCGCATACTTTCTGGAAGCTTGTTCCAGATCTGGGGAATCACAACTGAGAAAGCCCGCCCCCCCAATGTAGCTCTGTTAAAGCGCGGGCAGGCCAGCAAGCTAGCCTCAGATGACCGGAGGTTCAAATAAAGAAGAAGACAGAGGGGAGACAAAGAGAGGCAGAGATAGAGGTAGACAGAGAGAAGTAGAGAGGTTCAGATAAAGAAGGAGACAGAGAGAGGCAGACAGAGAGAAGAAGAGAGGTTCAGATAAAGAAGACAGAGGGGAGACAAAAAGAGGCAGAGATGGAGGTAGAGGTAGACAGAGAGAGAAAGTGAGGTTCAGACATAGAAGATGAGGGGAGACAAATGGAGGTAGGGATAGAGGTAGACAGAGAGAAGAGGAGAGGTTCAGATATAGAGAAGACAGATGGGAGACAAAAAGAGGCAGAGATAGAGGTAGACAGAGAGAACAAGAGAGGTTCAAATATAGAAGAAGACAGAGGGGAGACAAAGAGAGGCAGAGATAGAGGTAGACAGACAGAAGAAGAGAGGTTCATATATAGAAGAAGACAGAAGGGAGAAAAAAGAGACAGAGATGGAGGTAGACAGAGAGAAGAGGATAGGTTAAGATATAGAAGAAGACAGAGAGGAGACAAGGAGAGGCAGAGATTGGGGGTAGACAGAGAGAAGAAGAGAGGTTCAAATATAGAAGAAGACAGAGGGGAGACAAAGAGAGGCAGAGAAAAAGGTAGACAGAGAAAAGAAGAGAGGTTCAGATAAAGAAGAAGACAGAGGGCAGACAAAGAGAGGCAGAGATAGAGGTAGACAGAGAGACCAAGAGAGGTTATGTTATGTTATGATAGATTATATTTGTAGAGCGCCAATCAATCACCAAAAGGTCTCTAGGCGCTTGCAGCGTGGACCGAGAGCCCGGAAATCCCTTAATCCTGATGATACTCAGCACACAGTAAGGTGGATTTATCCAAATGCCTCAGTAAACAAGATGGTTTTGAGTTTCCTCCTGAACGGAAGTAGGGTGGTTTCCCTGTGCATACTATCTGGAAGCTTGTTCCAGATCTGGGGAATCACAACTGAGATAGCCCGCCCCCCCAATGTAGCTCTGTTAAAGCGCGGGCAGGCCAGCAAGCTAGCCTCAGATGACCGGAGGTTCAAATAAAGAAGAAGACAGAGGGGAGACAAAGAGAGGCAGAGATAGAGGTAGACAGAGAGAAGTAGAGAGGTTCAGATAAAGAAGAAGACAGAGAGGAGACAGAGAGAGGCAGACAGAGAGAAGAAGAGAGGTTCAGATATAGAGAAGACAGAGGGGAGACAAAGAGAGGCAGATATGGAGGTAGAGAGAGAGAAGATAGGTTCAGATAAAGAAGACAGAGGGGAGACAAAAAGAGGCAGAGATGGAGGTAGAGGTAGAGGTAGACAGAGAGAGAAAGTGAGGTTCAGACATAGAAGATGAGGGGCGACAAATGGAGGTAGCGATAGAGGTAGACAGAGAGAAGAAGAGAGGTTCAGATATAGAGAAGACAGATGGGAGACAAAAAGAGGCAGAGATAGAGGTAGACAGAGAGAACAAGAGAGGTTCAAATATAGAAGAAGACAGAGGGGAGCCAAAGAGAGGCAGAGATAGAGGTAGACAGACAGAAGAAGAGAGGTTCATATATAGAAGAAGACAGAAGGGAGAAAAAGAGGCAGAGATGGAGGTAGACAGAGAGAAGAGGATAGGTTAAGATATAGAAGAAGACAGAGAGGAGACAAGGAGAGGCAGAGATTGGGGGTAGACAGAGAGAAGAAGAGAGGTTCAGATGTAGAAGAAGACAGAGCGGAGACAAAGAGAGGCAGAGATAGAGGTAGAACAGAGAGAAGAAGGGAGGTTCAAATATAAAATACAGAGGGGAGACAAAGAGAGGCAGAGATGGAGGTAGACAGAGAGAAGAAGAGAGGTTCAAATATAGAAGAAGACAGAGGGCAGACAAAGAGAGGTAGAGATAGAGGTAGGCAGAGAAAAGAAGAGAGGTCCAGATATAGAAGAAGACAGAGGGGACACAAAGAGAGGTAGAGATAGAGGTAGACAGAGAGAAGAGAGGTTCAGATATAGAAGAAGAGGGGAGACAAAAAGAGACAGAGATAGAGGTAGACAGAGAGAAGAAGAGAGGTTCAGATAAAAAAGAAGACAGAGGGGAGACCAAGAGAGGCAGAGATAGAGGTAGAGGTAGACAGAGAGAAGAAGAGAGGTTCATATATAGAAGAAGACAGAGGGGAGACAGAAAGAGACAGAGATAGAGATAGAGGTAGACAGAGAGAAGAAGAGAAGTTCAAATATAGAAGAAGACAGAGAGGAGACAAAAAGAGAGACAGAGATGAAGGAAGACAGAGAGAAGAAGAGAAGTTGAAATATAAAAGAAGACAGGGGGGAGATAAAAAGAGACAGAGATAGAGGTAGACAGAAAGAAGAAGAGAGCTTCATATATAGAAGAAGAGGGGAGACAAAGAGAGGTAGAGATAGAGGAAGAGGTAGACAGAGAGAACAAGAGAGGTTCAAATATAGAAGAAGACAGAGGGGAGACAAAGAGAGGCAGAGATAGAGGTAGACAGAGAAAAGAAGAGAGGTTCAGATAAAGAAGAAGACAGGGGGGAGACAAAGAGAGACACAGATGGAGGTAGACATAGAGAAGAAGAGAGGTTCAGATATAGAGAAGACAGATGGGAGACAAAAAGAGGCAGAGATAGAGGTAGACAGAGAGAAGATAGGTTTAGATAAAGAGGACAGAAGGGAGACAAAAAGAGGCAGAGATGGAGGTAGACAGAGAGAAGAAGAGAGGTTCAGATATAGATAAGACAGAAGGGAGACAAAAAGAGGCAGAGATAGAGGTAGACAGAGAGAAGAAGAGAGGTTGAAATATAAAAGAAGACAGAGGGGAGACAAAGAGAGGCAGAGATAGAGGTAGACAGAGAGAAGAAGAGAGGTTCAGATATAAAGAAGACAGAGGGGAGACAAAAAGTGGCAGAGATAGAGGTAGACAGAGAGAAGAAGAGAGGTTGAAATATAAAAGAAGACAGAGGGGAGACAAAGAGAGGCAGAGATAGAGGTAGACAGAGAGAAGAAGAGAGGTTCAGATATAAAGAAGACAGAGGGGAGACAAAAAGTGGCAGAGATAGAGGTAGGCAGAGAGAAGAAGAGAAGTTCAGATATAGAAGAAGACAGAGGGGAGACAAAAAGAGGTAGAGATAGAGTTAGACAGAGAGAAGAAGAGAGGTTCAGATATAGAAGAAGAGGGGAGACAAAAAGAGGCAGAGATAGAGGTAGACAGAGAGAAGAAGAGAGGTTCAGATATAGATAAGACAGAAGGGAGACAAAAAGAGGCAGAGATAGAGGTAGACAGAGAGAAGAAGAGAGGTTGAAATATAAAAGAAGACAGAGGGGAGACAAAGAGAGGCAGAGATAGAGGTAGACAGAGAGAAGAAGAGAGGTTCAGATATAAAGAAGACAGAGGGGAGACAAAAAGTGGCAGAGATAGAGGTAGGCAGAGAGAAGAAGAGAAGTTCAGATATAGAAGAAGACAGAGGGGAGACAAAAAGAGGTAGAGATAGAGTTAGACAGAGAGAAGAAGAGAGGTTCAGATATAGAAGAAGAGGGGAGACAAAAGGAGACAGAGATAGAGGTAGACAGAGAGAAGAGAGGTTCAGATATAGAGAAGACAGATGGGAGACAAAAAGAGGCAGAGATAGAGGTAGACAGAGAGAAGATAGATTTAGATAAAGAGGACAGAAGGGAGACAAAAAGAGGCAGAGATGGAGGTAGACAGAGAGAACAAGAGAGGTTCAAATAAAGAAGAAGACAGAGGGGAGACAAAGAGAGGCAGAGATAGAGGTAGACAGAGAGACGCAGTGAGGTTCATATATAGAAGAAGACAGAAGGGAGACAAAAAGAGGCAGAGATGGAGGTAGACAGAGAGAAGAGGATAGGTTAAGATATAGAAGAAGGCAGAGAGGAGACAAAGAGAGGCAGAGATAGAGGTAGACAGAGAGAAGAAGAGAGGTTCAGATAAAGAAGAAGACAGAGGGGAGACAAAGAGACGCAAAAATAGAGGTAGACAGAGAGAAGAAGAGACGGTGAAATATAAAAGAAGACGGGGGAGACAAAGAGAGATAGTGGTAGACAGACAGAAGAAGAGAAGTTCAAATATAGAAGAAGACAGAGAGGAGACAAAAAGAGAGACAGAGATGGAGGAAGACAGAGAGAAGAAGAGAGGTTCAGATAAAAAAGAAGACAGAGGGGAGACCAAGAGAGGCAGAGATAGAGGTAGAGGTAGACAGAGAGAAGAAGAGCGGTTCATATATAGAAGAAGACAGAGGGGAGACAGAAAGAGACAGAGATAGAGATAGAGGTAGACAGAGAGAAGAAGAGAAGTTCAAATATAGAAGAAGACAGAGAGGAGACAAAAAGAGAGACAGAGATGAAGGAAGACAGAGAGAAGAAGAGAAGTTAAAATATAAAAGAAGACAGGGGGAGATAAAAAGAGACAGAGATAGAGGTAGACAGAAAGAAGAAGAGAGCTTCATATATAGAAGAAGAGGGGAGACAAAGAGAGGTAGAGATAGAGGAAGAGGTAGACAGAGAGAACAAGAGAGGTTCAAATATAGAAGAAGACAGAGGGGAGACAAAGAGAGGCAGAGATAGAGGTAGACATAGAGAAGAGGAGAGGTTCAGATATAGAAGAAGAGGGGAGACAAAAAGAGGCAGAGATAGAGGTAGACAGAGAGAAGAAGAGAGGTTCAGATATAGATAAGACAGAAGGGAGACAAAAAGAGGCAGAGATAGAGGTAGACAGAGAGAAGAAGAGAGGTTGAAATATAAAAGAAGACAGAGGGGAGACAAAGAGAGGCAGAGATAGAGGTAGACAGAGAGAAGAAGAGAGGTTCAGGTATAAAGAAGACAGAGGGGAGACAAAAAGTGGCAGAGATAGAGGTAGGCAGAGAGAAGAAGAGAGGTTCAGATATAGAAGAAGACAGAGGGGAGACAAAAAGAGGTAGAGATAGAGTTAGACAGAGAGAAGAAGAGAGGTTCAGATATAGAAGAAGAGGGGAGACAAAAGGAGACAGAGATAGAGGTAGACAGAGAGAAGAAGAGAGGTTCAGATATAGAGAAGACAGATGGGAGACAAAAAGAGGCAGAGATAGAGGTAGACAGAGAGAAGATAGGTTTAGATAAAGAGGACAGAAGGGAGACAAAAATAGGCAGAGATGGAGGTAGACAGAGAGAACAAGAGAGGTTCAAATAAAGAAGAAGACAGAGGGGAGACAAAGAGAGGCAGAGATAGAGGTAGACAGAGAGACAAAGTGAGGTTCATATATAGAAGAAGACAGAAGGGAGACAAAAAGAGGCAGAGATGGAGCTAGACAGAGAGAAGAGGATAGGTTAAGATATAGAAGAAGGCAGAGAGGAGACAAAGAGAGGCAGAGATAGAGGTAGACAGAGAGAAGAAGAGAGGTTCAAATATCGAAGAAGACAGAGGGGAGACAGAAAGGGGCAGAGATAGAGAAAGACAGAGAGAAGAAGAGAGGTTCAGATATTGAAGAAGACAGAGGGGAGACAAAGAGAGGTAGAGATGGAGGTAGACAGAGAGAACAGGAGAGGTTCAAATATAGAAGAAGACAGAGGGGAGACAAAGAGAGGCAGAGATAGAGGTAGACAGAGAGAAGAAGAGAGGTTCAGATAAAGAAGAAGACAGAGGGGAGACAAAGAGAGGCAAAAATAGAGGTAGACAGAGAGAAGAAGAGACGTTGAAATATAAAAGAAGACGGGGGAGACAAAGAGAGATAGTGGTAGACAGACAGAAGAAGAGAAGTTCAAATATAGAAGAAGACAGAGAGGAGACAAAAAGAGAGACAGAGATGGAGGAAGACAGAGAGAAGAAGAGAAGTTGAAATATAAAAGAAGACAGAGGGGAGATAAAAAGAGGCAGAGATAAAGGTAGACAGAGAGAAGAAGAGAGGTTCAGATATAGAAGAAGAGGGGAGACAAAGAGAGGCAGAGATAGAGGTAGACAGAGAGAAGTAGAGAGGTTCAGATAAAGAAGAAGACAGAGGGGTGACAAAGAGAGACAGAGATAGAGGTAGACAGAGAGAACAAGACAGGTTCAAATATAGAAGAAGACAGGGTGGAGACAAAGAGAGGCAGAGATAGAGGTAGGCAGAGAGAAGAAGAGAGGTTCAAATATAGAAGAAGACAGAGGGGAGACAAAGAGAGGCAGAGATAGAGGTAGACAGAGAGAAGAAGAGAGGTTGAAATATAAAAGAAGACAGAGGGAGACAAAGAGAGGCAGAGATAGAGGTAGACAGAGAAAAGAAGAGAGGTTCAGATATAAAGAAGACAGAGGGGAGACAAAAAGTGGCAGAGATAGAGGTAGGCAGAGAGAAGAAGAGAGGTTCAGATATAGAAGAAGACAGAGGGAGACAAAAAGAGGCAGAGATAGAGGTAGACAGAGAGAAGAAGAGAGGTTCAGATATAGATAAGACAGAGGGGAGACAAAGAGAGGCAGAGATAGAGGTAGACAGAGAGAAGAAGAGAGGTTGAAATATAAAAGAAGACAGAGGGAGACAAAGAGAGGCAGAGATAGAGGTAGACAAAGAGAAGAAGAGAGGTTCAGATATAAAGAAGACAGAGGGGAGACAAAAAGAGGCAGAGATAGAGGTAGGCAGAGAGAAGAAGAGAGGTCCAGATATAGAAGAAGACAGAGGGGAGACAAAGAGAGGTAGAGATAGAGGTAGACAGAGAGAAGAAGAGAGGTTCAGATATAGAAGAAGAGGGGAGACAAAAAGAGACAGAGATAGAGGTAGACAGAGAGAAGAAGAGAGGTTCAGATAAAAAAGAAGACAGAGGGGAGGGCAAGAGAGGCAGAGATAGAGGTAGAGGTAGACAGAGAGAAGAAGAGAGGTTCGTATATAGAAGAAGACAGAGGGGAGACAGAAAGAGATAGAGATAGAGGTAGACAGAGAGAGAAGAAGAAAAGTTCAAATATAGAAGAAGACAGAGAGGAGACAAAAAGAGAGACAAACCGGAGGAAGACAGAGAGAAGAAGAGACATTGAAATATAAAAGAAGACAGAATGGAGACAAAGAGAGGCAGAGATAGAGGTAGACAGAGAGAAGAAGAGAGTTTCAGATATAGAAGAAGACAGAGCGGAGACAAAGAGAGTCAGAGATAGGGGTAGAACAGAGAGAAGAAGAGAGGTTCAAATATAGAAGAAGACAAAGGGCAGACAAACAGAGGCAGAGATAGAGGTAGACAGAGAGAACAAGAGAGGTTCAAATATAGAAGAAGACAGAGGGCAGACAAAGAGAGACAGAGATAGAGGTAGACAGAGAGAACAAGAGAGGTTCAAATATAGAAGAAGACAGAGTGGAGACAAAGAGAGGCAGAGATAGAGGTAGGCAGAGAGAAGAAGAGAGGTTCAAATATAGAAGAAGACAGAGGGGAGACAAAGAGAGGCAGAGATAGAGGTAGACAGACAGAAGAAGAGAGGTTCCGATAAAGAAGAAGACAGAGGGGCGACAAAGAGAGGCAGAGATAGAGGTAGACAGAGAGAAGTAGAGAGGTTCAGATATAGAGAAGACAGAGGGGAGACAAAGAGAGGCAGATATGGAGGTAGAGGGAGAGAAGATGGGATCAGAAAAAGAAGACAGTGGGGAGACAAAAAGAGGCAGAGATGGAGGTAGAGGTAGACAGAGAGAAAAAGTGAGGTTCAGATATAGAAGACGAGGGGAGACAAAGGGAGGTAGCGATAGAGGTAGACAGAGAGAAGAAGAGAGGTTAAGATATAGAAGAAGACAGAGAGGAGACAAAGAGAGGTAGAGATAGAGGTAGACAGAGAGAAGAAGGGAGGTTGAAATATAAAAGAAGACAGAGGGGAGACAAAGAGAGGCAGAGATGGAGGTAGACAGAGAGAAGAAGAGCGGTTCAGATATAAAGAAGACAGAGGGGAGACAAAGAGAGGCAGAGATAGAGGTAGACAGAGAGAAGAAGAGAGGCTCAGATATAAAGAAGGTTGTGGGGAGACAAAGAGAGGCAAAGATAGAGGTAGAACAGAGAAGAGAGATTCAGATATAGAAGAAGACAGAGGGGAGACAAAGAGAGGTAGACAGAGAGAAGAAGAGAGGTTTGGATAAAGAAGAAGACAGGGAAGACAAAGAGAGGCAGAGATAGAGGTAGACAGAGAGAAGAAGAGAGGTTCCGATATAAAAGACAGAGAGGAGAGAGATAACGTTTACTTTCCCAGGGGGCCCCGGGGAAGGTGGGGCCCTGGTCAATTGTCCACTTTGCCCATGCCTTAAAGCACCTCTGAGAGGGGGGGTGGGGGCGGAGGCCATCTCCCAGCCTTCATCGCCATTATGTGGAGTTGGCCCGGTGATTTATAAACCAGGACACAGACGCGGCGACTGCCTGCATGAACTGGACCACCCGTGTCCAGAGGCGGGCCTATTTACTCCCAAGGCACGTCACCCAGAACAAACTAAAAACCCTTTAACACATGGGGGCGTTACTGCCCCTTGACCAATCCTTTGTGCCGGCATCCTTCCAAGCTTCCTGCCTCCAACAAGCCTCTCTGGGTGCCCTCTTCTTTCTTGACTTCAGTACCAACTCAGTGTCTCCTTTACATAAATATAATAACAAGAGTATTTGTGAGAGCAAACCACCTCTCCACCTCTTTTATCCGGGAAACTGCCATAACATGGCATACCTTACATCACATGCTTTTACAACGCGGTCGTTACAATGACCGCGTTGTTACAACGCGAGCCATCAGATTGCAAGTGTTTCAACGACTTTCTGTAGGTGGCGCACAATCCAACACCTTCCCTGCTGTTGCACAAACTGGAGTAGGAATAGTAAATTATACTATTCCTAAGCCCAGCGCGCACCCTACAGCAAAGACCTCGTTGTAAAGGCATGGATCTAACGCATGCGATGTAAAGGTATGTATTATTGAGGAGGTCTAACATTATTGACACGTAATGGATGTTTATTGCAACACAACTCTATGGTACTCATTACATCAACCTCGGAAGGATTAAAAGCTGAATGCGCCCACAGAGATGCGATCTGTGACCAGATGGATGCATTAGTCACTGAGCTGCCAGACCCGTCGCACATCTCGCCCTCTGTGCCTCATGGACACCGTCTCTTCTTTATCTTTCCTTCCACTTTCTCGGGCACGCTGCCTTCTCTAGCCCCGGAAGTCTCGCGTTCTCTCTGTCCCTCCATCCCGCTGCCTCCTCTCTTCCCTCCTCGTCACCACAGGTGTCTCTCCGCCCTGTCTGTACGTTGAAGCGCCTCGTTACGGTTGTGGTTGGCGCCGCGCAGGTGCACTCTCGAGGTCACCACAGAGTGTGGTGTTCTGGGGGAAGGGCCCTGGGTGGGGGCGCGGGAAGGACGAGGAGAAAAGTGAGGGTCTCTCTGTAGAGTTCAGTTGGGCGGCGTGGCCTGCCCTGCTGTCAGTGGGCGTACAACTCCCTCCTGAATTTAGCTCGAGGGCTGCCCTGCTGGACCCTGTACTCCTGCTGCCCTCCCCCCCACCCACACCCGACACGAGGCGCCAGATGATCATAGTCCATTAACAGCAAAGTCCCCTCCCCATGGGCCGAGAATTAGAAATAGGACCCCGGGAAAACCGAGCCGTCGGGGGCTCCAGGGACCCCGCCACGAGGCAGCCCCCTCACCTCCGACTCCAGCACAGAAGGAGTGGGTTGCGGATGCCCCCCCCTCATCGAGGACCCACAACTCGAAGTACTAGCGCGAGGAACAGCACAGGGACCTACATTAAGTGCCCCACTGCTCTGCACAGGACGAGTGGGGTTCGGCAGCACAACATGCTACCCCTCCCCCCCATGGAGTACCTAAGCACCTACATACGGCCCTCCAGCCATGGACAAGGGTAGGTCCTCGACTCCCCCCCCCCCTCGCCTAGGGAGAGGTGGTAGAGGGGTTAACATGAGCTGTTCTAACTTTCTGCCTGGATGCTGCTGGTGGCCCGGGGGGCGGGTTAAGGGGAGTGGTATTTCACTTTCCGGCTGGAGGAGGGGTCTTCTGCCTCGAAGCAGATGATGGGAAGTATGTTAAATGAGGTGCAACATAGGCTCGGCCTGCCCCTAGGTGATACTTTGTTAAAATTAGCATTATTTTCAAAGCTCCCATTAGAAGCGCAATCCGCGGCTTTTTAGGAAACACGAATGCAGAGCAGAGGCTGCTGGGAGAACTTCGAGAGCGCTCGCATCTCCCTCGCGGTACCCGGGTACCAGAGGATGACGGAGCCAGCGGTTTCCATGAGAACAGAGGAGGCTGCGATGCGAGGAAGCAGTGTGGGGGTGGCGGGGGCTATGATCAATGCTGTCCAGCGGAACTGTGCGAGGAAACAGAGGACGGGAATAAAGCTCACAGGAGCGCCCCCCATCGCTGCTGAGGTGTCACCCCACACCTCAGCACTTTGCTGAGAGAGTCCCCAAGGAAGATTGGAACAAAGCAACTGCCAATGGAATGGGTGTTCACCCTCATAAATGGCTGAGGAGGGGGTTTTCCATTAGGGACCACCCATTCTTCTCAGAGTGTCTTCCCCATCTCCTTACATCATACACTGCTGCCTGTGACATCCTCCTGCCCATGTGTCTCCCCTCACAAGGCTCCGGTGATGCACACTTACAGTCTCTTTGTTGTCCTCACTCCTGTTTCTCCTGCTCATGTGTCTCTGCTCACAAGGCTCCAGTGACACATTTACAGTCTCTTTGTTGTCCTCACTGACAAGGCTCTAGTGCGCACTCTTACAGTCTCTTTGTTGTCTTCATTCATGGGTCCTCAGTCTTGTGTCTCCACTCACAAGGCTCCAGTGCCGCACACTTACAGTCTCTTTGTTGTCCTCATTCCTGTTTCTGATGCTCCTGTGTCTTCCCTCACAAGGCTCCAGTGCCCCACACTTACAGTCTCTTTGTTGTCCTCATTCCTGTTTCTGATGCTCCTGTGTCTTCCCTCACAATGCTCTGGTGCCGCACACTTGCAGTCTCTTTGTTGTCCTCACTCCTGTTTCTCCTGCTCATGTGTCTCTGCGCACCAGGCTCCAGTGCCTCACACTTAGTCTCTTTGTTGTCCTCATTCCTGTTTCTGATGCTCCTGTGTCTCCTCTCACAAGGCTCCAGTGCCCCACACTTACAGTCTCTTTGTTGTACTCATTCCTCTATCCGATGCTCCCGTGTTTCCTCTCACAAGGCTCCAGTGCCACTTACTTACAGTGTTTGTTGTCCACATTCCTACGTTCGATGCTCATGTGTCTCCGCTCACAAGGCTCCAGCGCCGCAGGCTTCCGGTCTCTTTGACATCCTCATTCCTGTTTCTGATGCTCCTGTGTCTCCGCTCACAAAGCTCCAGTGCCCCACACTTGCAGTCTCTTTGTTGTCCTCCTCACTCCTGTTTCTCCTGCTCATGTGTCTCCCCTCACCAGGCTCCAGTGCCGCACACTTACAGTCTCTTTGTTGTCCTCATTCCTGTTTCTGATGCTCCTGTGTCTTCCCTCACAATGCTCTGGTGCCGCACACTTAGTGTCTTTGTTCAACTCATATCTGTTTCTGATGCTCTTATGACTCTCCTCACAAGGCTCCTGTGCTGCACGCTTACAGTCTCCTTGTTGTAGTCATTCCTGCTTCTGATGCTCCTGTGTCTCTTCTCACAAGGCTCCAGTGCGCACTCTTACAGTCTCTTTGTTGTCCTCATTCCTGTTTCTGATGCTCATGTGTCTCTGCTCACAATGCCCTGGTGCCCCACACTTGCAGTCTCTTTGTTGTCCTCACTCCTGTTTCTCCTGCTCATGTGTCTCTGCGCACCAGGCTCCAGTGCCTCACACTTACAATATCTTTGTTGTCCTCATTCCTGTTTCTGATGCTCCTGTGTCTCCTCTCACAAGGCTCCAGTGCCCCACACTTACAGTCTCTTTGTTGTACTCATTCCTCTATCCGATGCTCCCGTGTTTCCTCTCACAAGGCTCCAGTGCCACTTACTTACAGTGTTTGTTGTCCACATTCCTACGTTCGATGCTCATGTGTCTCCGCTCACAAGGCTCTAGCGCCGCAGGCTTCCGGTCTCTGATATCCTCATTCCTGTTTCCGATGCCCCTTTGTCTCCGCTCACAAAGCTCTTATGTTACACACTTACAGTCTCTTTGTTGTACTCATTCCTGTTTCTGATGCTCCTGTGTCTCCCCTCACAAGGCTCCGGTGACACATTTACAGTTTCTTTGTTGTCATCATTCAGTTTCAGTAATTTCTCTCATGGGGCTCCAGTGCTGCACACTTACAGTCCCTTTGCTGAACTGATTCTCATTTACCTTGCCCCTGTGTCTCCACTCACAAGGCTCTGGCGCCACACATTTACCCTCTCTCCGGTGCCTTGCTCTTCTTGCCCTGTGCCTCCACAAGGCTCTGGCGCCACACACTTACCCACTCACAAGGCTCTGATGCTGCTCACTTGTCCTCTCTCAGGCTCCCCTGCTCTTCTTGCCCTGTGTTCTCACAAGGCTCTGGTGCTGCACACTTATCCTCTCTCCGGTGCCCCTGCTCTTCTTGCCCTGTGTCTCCACAAACAAGGCTCTGGCGCTGCAAACTTATCCTCTCTCCGGTGCCCCTGATCTTCTTGCCCTGTGTCTCGACAAGGCTCTGGTGCTGCTCACTTACCTCTCTCCGGTGCCTCTGCTCTTCTTGCCCTGTGCCTCCACACGGCTCTGGCGCTGCATACTTATCTTCTCTCTGGTGCACCTGCTCTTCTTGCCCTGTGCCTCCACAAGGCTCTGGCGCTGCACACTTATCCTCTCTCTGGTGCCCCTGCCCTTCTTGCCCTGTACATCCACAAGGCTCTGGTGCTGCACACTTATCCTCTCTCCGGTGCCCTTGCTCTTCTTGCCCTGTGCCTCCACAAGGCTCTGGCACTGCTCAATTATCCTCTCTCTCGTGCCCCTGATCTTCTTGCCCTGTGCCTCCACAAGGCTCTGGTGCTGGCCACTTATCCTCTCTCTGGTGCCCCTGCTCTTCTTGCCTTGTACCTCCACAAGGCTCTGGCGCTGCACACTTATCCTCTCTCCGGTGCCCTTGCTCTTCTTGCCCTGTATGTACACAAGGCTCTGGCACTGCACACTTATCCTCTCACTGGTGCCCCTGATCTTCTTGCCCTGTGTCTCCACTCACAAGGCTCTGGCGCTGCACACTTATCCTCTCTCCGGTGCCCCTGCTCTTCTTGCCCTGTGTCTCAATCAATCAATCACAGAATTTGTAGAGCGCACTACTTACCCGCGAGGGTCTCAAGGCGCTGGGGAGAGAAAGGGGGGGGGGTGCCTCTACTGGTCGAACAGCCAGGTCTTGAGTAGCCTCCTGAAGGTCAGCAGGTCTTGGGTCTGTCGTAGGCTTAGTGGAAGGGTGTTCCAGGTCTTGGCGGCTAGGTGTGAGAAGGATCTGCCGCCGGTGGTTGTTCTTCGAATGCGAGGGACGGTGGCGAGGGAGAGGTTGGCGGAGCGGAGCTGGCGGTTGGGGACGTAGAAGAAGAGTCGTCTGTTGAGGTAGGCTGGGCCAGTCTTGTGGAGTGCCTTGTGTGCGTGGATGAGGAGTTTGAAGGAGATTCTCCTGTTGACGGGGAGCCAGTGCAGGTTCCTCAGGTAGGGGTGATGTGGCTGTGGCGTGGTACGTCGAGGATCAGGCGTGCGGAGGCATTTTGTATGCGTTGCAGTCGCTTGATGAGCTTGGCCGGGGCTCCCGCGTAGAGGGCGTTCCCATAGTCGAGTCTGCTACTGACGAGGGCCTGGGTGACGGTTCTTCTTGTATCTGTCGGGATCCACCTGTAGATCTTGCGAAGCATGCAGAGGGTGTTGAAGCAGGAGGAGGAGACTGCGTTGACTTGCTTGGTAATGGAGAGCGTTGAGTCGAGGATGACTCCCAGGTTGCGTGCGTGGTCGGTGGGTGTCGGGGCTGCTCCCAGCGTCATTGGCCACCAGGAGTCGTCCCAGGCTGAGGGGTTGGAGCCGAGGATGAGGACCTCTGTATTGTCCGTGTTCAGCTTTAGTCGGCTGATCTTCATCCAATCGGCGACGGCCTTCATTCCTTCATGGAGATTGGATTTGGCGGCGAGGGGTCCTTGGTGAGGGAGAGGATCAGTTGAGTGTCGTCGGCGTAGGAGATAATGTTGAGGTCGTGCTGTCTGGCGATGCGTGCGAGCGGGGCCATGTAGATGTTGAACAGCATTGGGCTGAGGGAAGATCCCTGGGGTACGCCGCAGATGATCTCGGAGGCTTCGGATCGGAAAGGTGGGAGGCGGACTCTCTGGGTCCTGCCGTCGAGGAAGGAGGTGGTACATTCCAGGGCCTTGTCTCGGATCCCTGCGTCGTGGAGGCGTGCGCGTAGAGTGCGGTGGCAGACAGTGTCGAAGGCGGCGGAGAGGTCCAGCAGGATGAGGGCTGTGGTCTCACCGTTGTCCAGCAGGGTCCAGATGTCGTCGGTGGCGGCGATGAGGGCAGTCTCAGTGCTGTGGTTGCTGCGGAACCCTGATTGGGATGGGTCCAGGATGCTGTTTTCTTCGAGGTATCGGGTTAGCTGTTTGTTGACGATCTTCTCGATGACCTTGGCTGGGAACGGAAGCAGGGAGATGGGCCGGAAGTTCTTGAGGTCTCTCGGGTCCGCCTTGGGTTTTTGAGTAGGGTGTTGATCTCTGCGTGTTTCCAGCTCTCTGGGAAGGTCGCGGTCTCGAAGGAGAGATTGATAACGTTGCACAGGTGGGGTGCGATGGAGCTGCTGGCTTTGTTGAAGATGTGGTGCGGGAAAGGGTCTGACGGGGAGCCGGAGTGTATTGTGCTCATGGTCTTGATGGTGTCGTCGATGTTCACGCTGGCCCAGGCTGGCAAGGGGTCATGGTCGATGGTGTGCGGCGGGTCTGGTGTATCTGTCTTAGTAGGGGCTGTCTGGGTGTTGAAGCTGTCGTGGATGTCGGCGATCTTGCGGTGGAAAGAAGGTGGCGAGGGAATCGCACAGGGCTTGCGACGGCGGGATGTCGTTGGTGTTGGAGCTGGGGTTGGAGGAGTTCCTTCACGATGTTGAAGAGCTCCTTGCTGTTGTGTGCGTTGTTGTCGAGGCGGTCTTTGAAGGAGATTCTCTTGGCGGACCTGATGAGGTGGTGGTGGTTACGGATGGCATCTTAGTGGGCTGCGTGGCTGTCCGGTGTCTTATCACAAGGCTCCACAAGGCTCTGGTGCCGCTCACTTATCCTCTCTCTGGTGCCCCTGCTCTTCTTGCCCTGTGCCTCCACAAGCCTCTGGCGCTGCACACTTATACTCTCTCAGGGGCCCTTGCTCTTCTTGCCCTGTACCTCCACAAGGCTCTGGCGCTGCACACTTATCCTCTCTCCGGTGCCCTTGCTCTTCTTGCCCTGTGCTTCCACAAGGCTCTGGCGCTGCACACTTATCCTCTCTCTGGTGCCCCTGGTCTTCTTGCCTTGTGCCTCCACAAGGCTCTGGCGCTGCTAACTTATCCTCTCTCAGGCTCCCCTGCTCTTCTTGCCCTGTGTCTCCACAAGGCTCTGGTGCTGCCCACTTATCCTCTCTCTGGTGCCCCTGCTCTTCTTGCCCTGTGTCTCCACAAGGCTCTGGTGCTGCACACTTATCCTCTCTCTGGTGCCCCTGCTCTTCTTGTCCTGTACCTCCACAAGGCTCTGGCGCTGCACACTTATCCTCTCTCCGGTGCCCTTGCTCTTCTTGCCCTGTGCCTCCACAAGGCTCTGGTGCTGCTCACTTATCCTCTCTCTGGTGCCCCTGCTCTTCTTGCCCTGTGTCTCCACAAGGCTCTGGTGCTGCACACTTATCCTCTCTCTGGTGCCCCTGCTCTTCTTGCCCTGTACCTCCACAAGGCTCTGGCGCTGCTAACTTATCCTCTCTCAGGCTCCCCTGCTCTTCTTGCCCTGTGTCTCCACAAGGCTCTGGTGCTGCCCACTTATCCTCTCTCTGGTGCCCCTGCTCTTCTTGCCCTGTGTCTCCACAAGGCTCTGGTGCTGCACACTTATCCTCTCTCTGGTGCCCCTGCTCTTCTTGTCCTGTACCTCCACAAGGCTCTGGTGCTGCACACTTATCCTCTCTACGGTGCCCGTGCTCTTCTTGCCCTGTGTCTCCACTCACAAGGCTCTGGCGCTGCTCACTTATCCTCTCTCAGGGGCCCTTGCTCTTCTTGCCCTGTGTCTCCACAAGGTTCTGGTGCTGCACACTTATCCTCTCTCTGGTGCCCCTGCTCTTCTTGCCTTGTACCTCCACAAGGCTCTGGCGCTGCACACTTATCCTCTCTCCGATGCCCCTGATCTTCTTGCCCTGTGTCTCCACTCACAAGGCTCTGGTGCTTGCCACTGATTCTCTCTCTGGTGCCCATGCTCTTCTTGCCCTGTGTCTCCACAAGGCTCTGGTGCCGCTCACTTATCCTCTCTCCGGTGCCTCTGCTCTTCTTGCCCTGTGTCTCCACTCACAAGTCTCTGGTGCTTGCCACTTATCCTCTCTCTGGTTCCCATGCTCTTCTTGCCCTGTGTCTCCACAATGTTCTGGCGCTGTTAAATTATCCTCTCTCCGGTGCCCTTGCTCTTCTTGTCCTGTACCTCCACAATTCTCTGGCGCTGCACACTTATCCTCTCTCCGGTGCCCTTGCTCTTCTTGCCCTGTGCCTCCACAAGGCTCTGGCACTGCTCAATTATCCTCTCTCTGGTGCACCTGATCTTCTTGCCCTGTGCCTCCACAAGGCTCTGGTGCTGGCCACTTATCCTCTCTCTGGTGCTCCTGCTCTTCTGGCCTTGTACCTCCACAAGGCTCTGGCGCTGCACACTTATCCTCTCTCCGGTGCCCCTGCTCTTCTTGCCCTGTGCCTCCACAAGGCTCTGGCGCTGCACACTTACTCTCTCTCTGGTGCCCCTGGTCTTCTTGCCCTGTACCTCCACAAGGCTCTGGTGCTGCTAACTTATCCTCTCTCGGGCTCCTCTGCTCTTCTTGCCCTGTGTCTCCACAAGGCTCTGGTGCTGCTCACTTATCCTCTTTCTGGTGCCCCTGCTCTTATGCCCTGTGTCTCCATAAGGCTCTGGTGCTGCACACTTATCCTCTCTCTGGTGCCCCTGCTCTTCTTGCCCTGTACTTCCACAAGGCTCTGGCGCTGCACACTTATCCTCTCTCTGGTGCCCCTGCTCTTCTTGCCCTGTACCTCCACAAGGCTCTGGTGCTGCACACTTATCCTCTCTACGGTGCCCTTGCTCTTCTTGCCCTGTGCCTCCACAAGGTTATAGTGCTGCACACTTATTCGCTCTCCGGTGCCCCTGATCTTCTTGCCCTGTGTCTCCACTCACAAGGCTCTGGCGCTGCACACTTATCCTCTCTACGGGGCCCCTGCTCTTCTTGCCCTGTGCCTCCACAAGGCTCCGGCGCCACACACTTATCCTCTCTCTGGTGCCCCATATCTTCTTGCTCTTTGCCTCCACAAGGCTCTGGCACTGCACACTTATCCTCTCTCCGGTGCCCCTGCTCTTCTTGCCCTGTGTCTCCACAAGACTCTTGTGCCGCTCACTTATACTCTCTCTGGTGTCCCTGCTCTTCTTGCCCTGTGCCTCCACAAGGCTCTGGCGCTGCACACTTATCCTCTCTCTGGTGCCCCTGCTCTTCTTGCCCTGTGCCTCCACAAGTCTCTGGCGCTGCTCACTTATCCTCTCTCTGTTGCCCATGCTCTTCTTGCCCCTGTGTCTCCACTCACAAGGCTCTGGTGCTGCACACTTATCCTCTCTCCGGTGCCCCTGCTCTTCTTGCCCTGTGTCTCCACAAGACTCTTGTGCCGCTCACTTATACTCTCTCTGGTATCCCTGCTCTTCTTGCCCTGTGCCTCCACAAGGCTCTGGTGCTGGCCACTTATCATCTCTCTGGTGCTCCTGCTCTTCTTGCCTTGTACCTCCACAAGGCTCTGGCGCTGCACACTTATCCTCTCTCCGGTGCCCCTGCTCTTCTTGCCCTGTGTCTCCACAAGGCTCTGGTGCCGCTCACTTATCCTCCCTCTGGTGCCCCTGCTCTTCTTGCCCTGTGCCTCCACAAGGGTCTGGCGCTGCACCCTTATCCTCTCTCAGGGGCCCTTGCTCTTCTTGCCCTGTACCTCCACAAGGCTCTGGCGCTGCACACTTATCCTCTCTCCGGTGCCCTTGTTCTTCTTGCCCTGTGCCTCCACAAGGCTCTGGCGCTGCACACTTACTCTCTCTCTGGTGCCCCTGGTCTTCTTGCCCTGTACCTCCACAAGGCTCTGGTGCTGCTAACTTATCCTCTCTCGGGCTCCTCTGCTCTTCTTGCCCTGTGTCTCCACAAGGCTCTGGTGCTGCTCACTTATCCTCTTTCTGGTGCCCCTGCTCTTATGCCCTGTGTCTCCACAAGGCTCTGGTGCTGCACACTTATCCTCTCTCTGGTGCCCCTGCTCTTCTTGCCCTGTACTTCCACAAGGCTCTGGCGCTGCACACTTATCCTCTCTCCGGTGCCCTTGCTCTTCTTGCCCTGTGTCTCCACAAGGTTCTGGAGCTGCACACTTATCCTCTCTCTGGTGCCCCTGCTCTTCTTGCCCTGTACCTCCACAAGGCTCTGGTGCTGCACACGTATCCTCTCTACGGTGTCCTTGCTCTTCTTGCCCTGTGCCTCCACAAGGTTATGGTGCTGCACACTTATTCGCTCTCCGGTGCCCCTGATCTTCTTGCCCTGTGTCTCCACTCACAAGGCTCTGGCGCTGCACAGTTATCCTCTCTACGGTGCCCCTGCTCTTCTTGCCCTGTGCCTCCACAAGGCTCCGGCGCCACACACTTATCCTCTCTCTGGTGACCCATATCTTCTTGCTCTTTGCCTCCACAAGGCTCTGGCACTGCACACTTATCCTCTCTCCGGTGCCCCTGCTCTTCTTGCCCTGTGTCTCCACAAGACTCTTGTGCCGCTCACTTATACTCTCTCTGGTGCCCCTGCTCTTCTTGCCCTGTGCCTCCACAAGTCTCTGGCGCTGCTCACTTATCCTCTCTCTGTTGCCCATGCTCTTCTTGCCCCTGTGTCTCCACTCACAAGGCTCTGGTGCTGCACACTTATCCTATCACTGCTGCCCCTGCTCTGCTTGCCCTGTGCCTCCACAAGGCTCTGGCGCTGCTCACTTATCCTCTCTCAGGGGCCCTTGCTCTTCTTGCCTTGTACCTCCACAAGGCTCTGGCGCTGCACACTTATCCTCTCTCCGGTGCCCCTGATCTTCTTGCCCTGTGTCTCCACTCACAAGGCTCTGGTGCTTGCCACTTATCCTCTCTCCGGTGCACTTGCTCTTCTTGCCCTGTGCCTCCACAAGGCTCTGGTGCTGCACACTTATTCTCTCTCCGGTGCCCCTGATCTTCTTGCCCTGTGTCTCCATTCACAAGGCTTTGGCGCTGCACACTTATCCTCTCTCTGGTGCCCTTGCTCTTCTTGCCCTGTGCCTCCACAAGGCTCTGGTGCTGCTCACTTATCCTCTCTCTGGTGCCCCTGCTCTTCTTGCCCTGTGTCTCCAAAAGGCTCTGGTGCTGCACACTTATCCTCTCTCTGGTGCCCCTGCTCTTCTTGCCCTGTACCTCCACAAGGCTCTGGCGCTGCACACTTATCCTCTCTACGGTGCCCTTGCTCTTCTTGCCCTGTGCCTCCACAAGGCTCTGGTGCTGCACACTTATTCGCTCTCCAGTGCCCCTGATCTTCTTGCCCTGTGTCTCCACTCACAAGGCTCTGGCGCTGCACACTTATCCTCTCTACGGTGCCCCTGCTCTTCTTACCCTGTGTCTCCAGAAGGCTCTGGTGCCGCTCACTTATCCTCTCTCTGGTGCCACTGCTCTTCTTGCCCTGTGCCTCCACAAGGCTCTGGCGCTGCACACTTATCCTCTCTCTGGTGCCCCTGCTGCTCACTTATCCTCTCTCAGGGGCCCATGCTCTTCTTGCCTTGTACCTCCACAAGGCTCTGGCACTGCACACTTATCCTCTCTCCGGTGCCCCTGATCTTCTTGCCCTGTGTCTCCACTCACAAAGCTCTGGTGCTTGCCACTGATCCTCTCTCTGGTGCCCTTGCTCTTCTTGCCCTGTGTCTCCACAAGGTTCTGGTGCTGCACACTTATCCTCTCTCTGGTGCCCCTGCTCTTCTTGCCCTGTGCCTCCACAAGGTTATGGTGCTGCACACTTATTCGCTCTCCGGTGCCCCTGATCTTCTTGCCCTGTGTCTCCACTCACAAGGCTCTGGCGCTGCACACTTATCCTCTCTACGGTGCCCCTGCTCTTCTTGCCCTGTGCATCCACAAGGCTCCGGCGCCACACACTTATCCTCTCTCTGGTGCCCCATATCTTCTTGCTCTTTGCCTCCACAAGGCTCTGGCACTGCACACTTATCCTCTCTCCGGTGCCCCTGCTCTTCTTGCCCTGTGTCTCCACAAGACTCTTGTGCCGCTCACTTATACTCTCTCTGGTGCCCCTGCTCTTCTTGCCCTGTGCCTCCACAAGTCTCTGGCGCTGCTCACTTATCCTCTCTCTGTTACCCATGCTCTTCTTGCCCCTGTGTCTCCACTCACAAAGCTCTGGTGCTTGCCACTGATCCTCTCTCTGGTGCCCATGCTCTTCTTGCCCTGTGTCTCCACAAGGCTCTGGTGCCGCTCACTTATCCTCTCTCTGGTGCCTCTGCTCTTCTTGCCCTGTGTCTCCACTCACAAGTCTCTGGTGCTTGCCACTTATCCTCTCTCTGGTTCCCATGCTCTTCTTGCCCTGTTTCTCCACAAGACTCTTGTGCTGCTCACTTATACTCTCTCTGGTGTCCCTGCTCTTCTTGCCCTGTGCCTCCACAAGGCTCTGGCGCTGCACACTTATCCTTTCTCTGGTGCCCCTGCTCTTCTTGCCCTGTGCCTCCTCAAGTCTCTGGCGCTGCTCACTTATCCTCTCTCTGTTGCCCATGCTCTTCTTCCCCTGTGTCTCCACTCACAAGGCTCTGGTGCTGCACACTTATCCTATCACTGCTGCCCCTGCTCTGCTTGCCCTGTGCCTCCACAAGGCTCTGGCACTGCTCACTTATCCTCTCTCAGGGGCCCTTGCTCTTCTTGCCTTGTACCTCCACAAGGCTCTTGCGCTGCACACTTATCCTCTCTCCGGTGCCCCTGATCTTCTTGCCCTGTGTCTCCACTCACAAGGCTCTGGTGCTTGCCACTTATCCTCTCTCTGGTGCCCTTGCTCTTCGCCTCCACAAGGCTCTGGTGCTGCACACTTATTCTCTCTCCGGTGCCCCTGATCTTCTTGCCCTGTGTCTCCATTCACAAGGCTCTGGCGCTGCACACTTATCCTCTCTCTGGTGCCCTTGCTCTTCTTGCCCTGTGCCTCCACAAGGCTCTGGTGCTGCACACTTATCCTCTCTCTGTTGCCTCTGCTCTTCTTGCCCTGTACCTCCACAAGGCTCTGGCGCTGCACACTTATCCTCTCTCTGGTGCCCTTGCTCTTCTTGCCCTGTGCCTCCACAAGGCTCTGGTGCTGCACATATATTCTCTCTCTGGTGCCCCTGATCTTCTTGTCCTGTGTCTCCACTCACAAGGCTCTGGAGCTGCACACTTATCCTCTCTCCGGTGCCCCTGCTCTTCTTGCCCTGTGTCTCCACAAGGCTCTGGTGCCGCTCACTTATCCTCTCTCTGGTGCCCCTGATCTTCTTGCTCTTTGCCTCCACAAGGCTCTGGCACTGCACACTTATCCTTTCTCCGGTGCCCCTGCTCTTCTTGCCCTGTGCCTCCACAAGGCTCTGGCACTGCACACTTATCCTCTCTCCGGTGCCCCTGCTCTTCTTGCGCTGTGTCTCCACTCACAAGGCTCTGGTGCTGCTCACTTATCCTCTCTCTGGTGCCCTTGCTCTTCTTGCCCTGTTCCTCCACAAGGCTCTGGCGCTGCTCACTTATCCTCTCTCCGGTGCCCTTGCTCTTCTTGCCCTGTGCCTCCACAAGGCTCTGGCGCTGCTCACTTATCCTCTCTCTGGTGCCCCTGCGCTTCTTGCCCCTGTGTCTCCACTCACAAGGCTCTGGTGCCGCACACTTATCCTATCACTGCTGCCCCTGCTCTGCTTGCCCTGTGCCTCCACAAGGCTCTGGCGCTGCTCACTTATCCTCTCTCAGGGGCCCTTGCTCTTCTTGCCCTGTACATCCACAAGGCTCTGGTGCTGCACACTTATCCTCTCTCCGGTGCCCTTGCTCTTCTTGCCCTGTGCCTCTACAAGGCTCTGGTGCTGCACACTTATTCTCTCTCCGGTGCCCCTGATTTTCTTGCCCTGTGTCTCCACTCACAAGGCTCTGGTGCTGCACACTTATCCTATCACTGCTGCCCCTGCTCTGCTTGCCCCGTGCCTCCACAAGGCTCTGGCGCTGCTCACTTATCCTCTCTCAGGGGCCCTTGCTCTTCTTGCCCTGTACATCCACAAGGCTCTGGTGCTGCACACTTATCCTCTCTCCGGTGCCCTTGCTCTTCTTGCCCTGTGCCTCCACAAGGCTCTAGTGCTGCACACTTATCCTCTCTCCGGTGCCCCTGATCTTCTTGCCCTGTGTCTCCACTCACAAGGCTATGGTGCTGCACACTTATCCTCTCTCCGGTGCCCTTGCTCTTCTTGCCCTGTGCCTCCACAAGGCTCTGGTGCTGCACACTTATTCTCTCTCCGGTGCCCCTGATTTTCTTGCCCTGTGTCTCCACTCACAAGGCTCTGGCGCTGCACACTTATCCTCTCTCTGGTGCCCCTGCTCTTCTTGCCCTGTGCCTCCACAAGGCTCTGGCGCTGCTCACTTATCCTCTCTCTGGTGCCCCTGCTCTTCTTGCCCTGTGCCTCCACAAGGCTCTGGTGCTGCTCACTTACCCTGCTCTTCTTGCCCTGTGTCTCCAAAAGGCTCTGGTGCTGCACACTTATCCTCTCTCTGGTGCCCCTGCTCTTCTTGCCCTGTACCTCCACAAGGCTCTGGTGCTGCACACTTATCCTCTCTCACGGTGCCCTTGCTCTTCTTGCCCTGTGCCTCCACAAGGCTCTGGTGCTGCACACTTATTCGCTCTCCAGTGCCCCTGATCTTCTTGCCCTGTGTCTCCACTCACAAGGCTCTGGCGCTGCACACATATCCTCTCTACGGTGCCCCTGCTCTTCTTACCCTGTGTCTCCACACGGCTCTGGTGCCACTCACTTATCCTCTCTCTGGTGCCACTGCTCTTCTTGCCCTGTGCCTCCACAAGGCTCCGGCGCCGCACACTTATCCTCTCTCTGGTGCCCCATACCTTCTTGCTCTTTGCCTCCACAAGGCTCTGGCACTGCACACTTATCCTCTCTCCAGTGCCCCTGCTCTTCTTGCCCTGTGTCTCCACAAGGCTCTGGTGCCGCTCACTTATCCTCTCTCTGGTGCCACTGCTCTTCTTGCCCTGTGCCTCCACAAGGCTCTGGCGCTGCACACTTATCCTCTCTCTGGTGCCCCTGCTCTTCTTGCCCTGTGCCTCCACAAGTCTCTGGCGCTGCTCACTTATCCTCTCTCTGGTGCCCGTGCTCTTCTTGCCCCTGTGTCTCCACTCACAAGGCTCTGGTGCTGCACACTTATCCTATCACTGCTGCCCCTGCTCTGCTTGCCCTGTGCCTCCCACAAGGCTCTGGCGCTGCTCACTTATCCTCTCTCAGGGGCCCTTGCTCTTCTTGCCTTGTACTTCCACAATGCTCTGTCGCTGCACACTTATCCTCTCTCCGGTGCCCCTGATCTTCTTGCCCTGTGTCTCCACTCACAAGGCTCTGGTGCTTGCCACATATCCTCTCTCTGGTGCCCATGCTCTTCTTGCCCTGTGTCTCCACAAGGCTCTGGAGCCGCTCACTTATCCTCTCTCCGGTGCCTCTGCTCTTCTTGACCTGTGTCTCCACTCACAAGGCTCTGGTGCTTGCCACTTATCCTCTCTCTGGTTCCCATGCTCTTCTTGCCGTGTGTCTCCACTCACAAGGCTCTGGCGCTGCACACTTATCCTCTCTCCGGTGCCCCTGCTCTTCTTGCCCTGTGTCTCCACAAGGCTCTGGTGCCGCTCACTTATCCTCTGTCTGGTGCCACTGATCTTCTTGCTCTTTGCCTCCACCAGGCTCTGGTACTGCTCACTTATCCTCTCTCTGGTGCCCCTGCTCTTCTTGCCCCTGTGTCTCCACTGACAAGGCTCTGGTGCCACACACTTATTCTCTCACTGGTGCCCCTGCTCTTCTTGCCCTGTGTCTCCACAAACAAGGCTATGGCGCTGTACACTTATCCTCTCTCCGGCACCCTTTCTCTTCTTGTCCTGTATCTCCACAAGGCTCTGGTGCTGCTCACTTATCATCTCTCCGGTGCCCCTGATCATCTTGCCCTGTGTCTCCACAAGGCTCTGGTGCTGCTCACTTATCCTCTCTCCGGTGCCCCTGCTCTTCTTGCCCTGTTCCTCCACAAGGCTCTGGTGCTGCTCACTTATCCTCTCTCCGGTGCCCCTGCTCTTCTTGCCCTGTGTCTCCACAATGTTCTGGCGCTGCACACTTATCCTCTCTCTGGTGCCCCTGATCATCTTGCCCTGTGTCTCCACTCACAAGGGCCTGGTGCTGCTCACTTATCCTCTCTCTGGTGCCCCTGCTCTTCTTGCCCTGTGTCTCCACAAGGCTCTGGTGCTGCTCACTTATCCTCTCTCCGGTGCCCCTGCTCTTCTTGCCCTGTTCCTCCACAAGGCTCTGGTGCTGCTCACTTATCCTCTCTCCGGTGCCCCTGCTCTTCTTGCCCTGTGTCTCCACAATGTTCTGGCGCAGTTAACTTTTCCTCTTTCCGGTGCCCTTGCTCTTCTTGCCCATGTGTCTCCACTCACAAGACCCTGGTGCTGCTCACTTATCCTCTCTCTGGTGCCACTGCTCTTCTTGCTTTGTGCCTCCACAAGGCTCTGGTGCCGCACACTTATCCTCTCTCTGGTGCCCCTGGTCTTCTTGTCCCTGTGTCTATAGTTACAAGGCTCTGGCGCTGCTCACTTATCCTCTCTCTGGTGCCCCTGCTCTTCTTGCTTTGTGTCTCTACAAGGCTCTGGCGCTGCTCACTTATCCTCTTTCCGGTGCCCCTGTTCTTCTTGCCCCTGTGTCTCAACTCACAAGGCTCTGCTGCTGCTCGCTTATCCTCTCTCTGGTGCCCCTGATCTTCTTGCTCTGTGTCTCCAATCAGAAGCCTCTGGCGCTGCACACTTATTCTCTCTTTGGTGCCCCTGCTCTTCTTGCCCTGTGCCTCCACAAGGCTCTGGCGCTGCTCACTTATCCTCTCTCAGGCTCCCCTGCTCTTCTTGTCCTGTGTCTCCACAAGGCTCCGGCGCCAAACACTTATCCTCTCTCTGGTGCCCCTGATCTTCTTGCTCTTTACCTCCACAAGGCTCTGGCACTGCTCAATTATCCTCTCTCTGGTGCCCCTGATCTTCTTGCCCTGTGCCTCCACAAGGCTCTGGCGCTGCTCACTTATCCTCTCTCTGGTGCCCCTGCTCTTCTTGCCCCTGTGTCTCCACTGACAAGGCTCTGGTGCCGCACACTGATCCTCTCACTGGTGCTCCTGCTCTTCTTGCCCTGTGTATCCACAAACAAGGCTATGGTGCTGCACACTTATCCTCTCTCCGGTGCCCCTGATCTTCTTGCCCTGTGCCTCCACAAGGCTCTGACGCTGCTCAATTATCCTCTCTCAGGCTCCCCTGCTCTTCTTGCCCTGTGTCTCCACAAGGCTCTGGTGCTGCTCACTTATCCTCTCTCTGGTGCCCCTGCTCTTCTTGCCCTGCACCTCCACAAGGCTCTGGCACTGCACACTTATCCTCTCTCCGGTGCCCTTGCTCTTCTTGCCCTGTGCCTCCACAAGGCTCTGGCACTGCTCAATTATCCTCTCTCTGGTGCCCCTGATCTTCTTGCCCTGTGCCTCCACAAGGCTCTGGTGCTGCTCACTTATCCTCTCTCTGGTGCCCCTGCCCTTCTTGCCCTGTACCTCCACAAGGCTCTGGCGCTGCACACTTATCCTCTCTCCGGTGCCCTTGCTCTTCTTGCCCTGTGCCTCCACAAGGCTCTGGCACAGCTCAATTACCCTCTATCTGGTGCCCCTGATCTTCTTGCCCTGTGCCTCCACAAGGCTCTGGTGCTGGCCACTTATCCTCTCTCTGGTGCCCCTGCTCTTCTTGCCTTGTACCTCCACAAGGCTCTGGCGCTGCACACTTATCCTCTCTCCGGTGCCCTTGCTCTTCTTGCCCTGTATGTCCACAAGGCTCTGGTGCTGCACACTTATCCTCTCTCCGTTGTCCTTGCTCTTTTTGCCCTGTGCCTCCACAAGGCTCTGGTGCTGCACACTTATCCTCTCTCAGGCTCCCCTGATCTTCTTGCCCTGTGTCTCCACTTACAAGGCTCTGGCGCTGCACACTTATCCTCTCTCCGGTGCCCCTGCTCTTCTTGCCCTGTGTCTCCACAAGGCTCTGGTGCTGCTCACTTATCCTCTCTCTGGTGCCCCTGCTCTTCTTGCCCTGTGCCTCCACAAGGCTCTGGCGCTGCACACTTATCCTCTCTCAGGGGCCCTTGCTCTTCTTGCCCTGTACCTCCACAAGGCTCTGGCGCTGCACACTTATCCTCTCTCGGGTGCCCTTATTCTTCTTGCCCTGTGCCTCCACAAGGCTCTGGCGCTGCACACTTATCCTCTCTCTGGTGCCCCTGGTCTTTTTGCCCTGTGCCTCCACAAGGCTCTGGCGCTGCTAACTTATCCTCTCTCAGGCTCCCCTGCTCTTCTTGCGCTGTGTCTCCACAAGGCTCTGGTGCTGCTCACTTTTCCTCTCTCTGGTGCCCCTGCTCTTCTTGCCCTGTGTATCCACAAGGCTCTGGTGCTGCACACAATCTCCTCTGTCTGGTGCCCCTGCTCTTCATGCCCTGTACCTTCAAAAGGCTCTGGTGCTGCACACTTATCCTCTCTCCCGAGCCCTTGCTCTTCTTGCCCTGTGCCCCCACAAGGCTCTGGTGCTGCTCACTTATCCTCTCTCTGGTGCCCCTGCTCTTCTTGACCTGTGTCTCCACAAGGCTCTGGTGCTGCACACTTATCCTCTCTCTGGTGCCCCTGCTCTTCTTGCCCTGTGCCTCCACAAGTATCTGGCGCTGCTCACTTATCCTCTCTCTGGTGCCCGTGCTCTTCTTGCCCCTGTGTCTCCACTCACAAGGCTCTGGTGCTGCAGACTAATCCAATCACTGCTGCCCCTGCTCTGCTTGCCCTGTGCCTCCACAAGGCTCTGGCGCTGCTCACTTATCCACTCTCCGGTGCCCTTGCTCTTCTTGCCCTGTGCCTCCACAAGGCTGTGGTGCTGCACACTTATTCTCTCTCCGGTGCCCCTGATCTTCTTGCCCTGTGTCTCCACTCACAAGGCTCTGGCGCTGCACACTTATCCTCTCTCTGGTGCCCCTGCTCTTCTTGCCCTGTGTCTCCACAAGGCTCTGGTGCTGCTCACTTATCCTCTCTCTGGTGCCCCTGCTCTTCTTGCCCTGTGCCTCTACAATGCTCCGGCGCCACACACTTATCCTCTCTCTGGTGCCACTGATCTTCTTGCTCTTTGCCTCCACAAGGCTCTGCTCACTTATCCTCTCTCTGGTGCCCCTGCTCTTCTTGCCCCTGTGTCTCCACTGACAAGGCTCTGGTGCCACACACTTATCCTCTCACTGGTGCCCCTGCTCTTCTTGACCTGTGTCTCCACAAGGCTCTGGTGCTGCACACTTATCCTCTCTCTGGTGCCCCTGCTCTTCTTGCCCTGTACCTCTACAAGGCTCTGGTGCTGCACACTTATCCTCTCTACGGTGCCCTTGCTCTTCTTGCCCTGTGCCTCCACAAGGCTCTGGTGCTGCACACTTATTTGTTCTCCGGTGCCCCTGATCTTCTTGCCCTGTGTCTCCACTCACAAGGCTCTGGCGCTGCCCACTTATCCTCTCTACGGTGGCCCTGCTCTTCTTACCCTGTGTCTCCACAAGGCTCTGGTGCCGCTCACTTATCCTCTCTCTGGTGCCCCTGCCCTTCTTGCCCTGTGCCTCCACAAGGCTCCGGCGCCGCACACTTATCCTCTCTCTGGTGCCCCTGATCTTCTTGCTCTTTGCCTCCACAAGGCTCTGGCACTGCACACTTATCCTCTCTCCGGTGCCCCTGCTCTTCTTGCCTTGTGTCTCCACAAGGCTCTGGTGCTGCACACTTATTCGCTCTCCAGTGCCCCTGATCTTCTTGCCCTGTGTCTCCACTCACAAGGCTCTGGCGCTGCACACTTATCCTCTCTACGGTGCCCCTGCTCTTCTTACCCTGTGTCTCCACACGGCTCTGGTGCCAGTCACTTATCCTCTCTCTGGTGCCACTGCTCTTCTTGCCCTGTGCCTCCACAAGGCTCCGGCGCCGCACACTTATCCTCTCTCTGGTGCCCCATACCTTCTTGCTCTTTGCCTCCACAAGGCTCTGGCACTGCACACTTATCCTCTCTCCGGTGCCCCTGCTCTTCTTGCCCTGTGTCTCCACAAGGCTCTGGTGCCGCTCACTTATCCTCTCTCTGGTGCCACTGCTCTTCTTGCCCTGTGCCTCCCACAAGGCTCTGGTGCTGCACACTTATCCTCTCTCTGGTGCCCCTGCTCTTCTTGCCCTGTGCCTCCACAAGTCTCTGGCACTGCTCACTTATCCTCTCTCTGGTGCCCGTGCTCTTCTTGCCCCTGTGTCTCCACTCACAAGGCTCTGGTGCTGCACACTTATCCTATCACTGCTGCCCCTGCTCTGCTTGCCCTGTGCCTCCACAAGGCTCTGGCGCTGCTCACTTATCCTCTCTCAGGGGCCCTTGCTCTTCTTGCCTTGTACTTCCACAATGCTCTGGCGCTGCACACTTATCCTCTCTCCGGTGCCCCTGATCTTCTTGCCCTGTGTCTCCACTCACAAGGCTCTGGTGCTTGCCACATATCCTCTCTCTGGTGCCCATGCTCTTCTTGCCCTGTGTCTCCACAAGGCTCTGGAGCCGCTCACTTATCCTCTCTCCGGTGCCTCTGCTCTTCTTGCCCTGTGTCTCCACTCACAAGGCTCTGGTGCTTGCCACTTATCCTCTCTCTGGTTCCCATGCTCTTCTTGCCCTGTGTCTCCACTCACAAGGCTCTGGCGCTGCACACTTATCCTCTCTCCGGTGCCCCTGCTCTTCTTGCCCTGTGTCTCCACAAGGCTCTGGTGCCGCTCACTTATCCTCTGTCTGGTGCCACTGATCTTCTTGCTCTTTGCCTCCACCAGGCTCTGGCACTGCTCACTTATCCTCTCTCTGGTGCCCCTGCTCTTCTTGCCCCTGTGTCTCCACTGACAAGGCTCTGGTGCCACACACTTATCCTCTCACTGGTGCCCCTGCTCTTCTTGCCCTGTGTCTCCACAAACAAGGCTATGGCGCTGCACACTTATCCTCTCTCCGGCACCCTTTCTCTTCTTGTCCTGTATCTCCACAAGGCTCTGGTGCTGCTCACTTATCATCTCTCCGGTGCCCCTGATCATCTTGCCCTGTGTCTCCACAAGGCTCTGGTGCTGCTCACTTATCCTCTCTCCGGTGCCCCTGCTCTTCCTGCCCTGTTCCTCCACAAGGCTCTGGTGCTGCTCACTTATCCTCTCTCCGGTGCCCCTGCTCTTCTTGCCCTGTGTCTCCACAATGTTCTGGCGCTGCACACTTATCCTCTCTCTGGTGCCCCTGATCATCTTGCCCTGTGTCTCCACTCACAAGGGCCTGGTGCTGCTCACTTCTCCTCTTTCTGGTGCCCCTGCTCTTCTTGCCCTGTGTCTCCACAAGGCTCTGGTGCTGCTCACTTATCCTCTCTCCGGTGCCCCTGCTCTTCTTGACCTGTTCCTCCACAAGGCTCTGGTGCTGCTCACTTATCCTCTCTCCGGTGCCCCTGCTCTTCTTGCCCTGTGTCTCCACAATGTTCTGGCGCAGTTCACTTTTCCTCTTTCTGGTGCCCTTGCTCTTCTTGCCCATGTGTCTCCACTCACAAGACTCTGGTGCTGCTCACTTATCCTCTCTCTGGTGCCACTGCTCTTCTTGCTTTGTGCCTCCACAAGGCTCTGGCGCCGCACACTTATCCTCTCTCTGGTGCCCCTGGTCTTCTTGTCCCTGTGTCTATAGTTACAAGGCTCTGGCGCTGCTCAGTTATCCTCTCTCTGGTGCCCCTGCTCTTCTTGCTTTGTGTCTCTACAAGGCTCTGGCGCTGCTCACTTATCCTCTTTCCGGTGCCCCTGTTCTTCTTGCCCCTGTGTCTCAACTCACAAGGCTCTGCTGCTGCTCGCTTATCCTCTCTCTGGTGCCCCTGATCTTCTTGCCCTGTGTCTCCACTAAGAAGCCTCTGGCGCTGCACACTTATTCTCTCTTTGGTGCCCCTGCTCTTCTTGCCCTGTGCCTCCACAAGGCTCTGGCGCTGCTCACTTATCCTCTCTCAGGCTCCCCTGCTCTTCTTGTCCTGTGTCTCCACAAGGCTCCGGCGCCAAACACTTATCCTCTCTCTGGTGCCCCTGATCTTCTTGCTCTTTACCTCCACAAGGCTCTGGCACTGCTCAATTATCCTCTCTCTGGTGCCCCTGATCTTCTTGCCCCTGTGTCTCCACTGACAAGGCTCTGGTGCCGCACACTGATCCTCTCACTGGTGCGCCTGTTCTTCTTGCCCTGTGTCTCCACAAACAAGGCTATGGTGCTGCACACTTATCCTCTCTCCGGTGCCCCTGATCTTCTTGCCCTGTGCCTCCACAAGGCTCTGACGCTGCTCAATTATCCTCTCTCAGGCTCCCCTGCTCTTCTTGCCCTGTGTCTCCACAAGGCTCTGGTGCTGCTCACTTATCCTCTCTCTGGTGCCCCTGCTCTTCTTGCCCTGCACCTCCACAAGGCTCTGGCACTGCACACTTATCCTCTTTCCGGTGCCCCTGTTCTTCTTGCCCCTGTGTCTCAACTCACAAGGCTCTGCTGCTGCTCGCTTATCCTCTCTCTGGTGCCCCTGATCTTCTTGCCCTGTGTCTCCACTCAGAAGCCTCTGGCGCTGCACACTTATTCTCCCTTTGGTGCCCCTGCTCTTCTTGCCCTGTGCCTCCACAAGGCTCTGGCGCTGCTCACTTATCCTCTCTCAGGCTCCCCTGCTCTTCTTGTCCTGTGTCTCCACAAGGCTCCGGCGCCAAACACTTATCCTCTCTCTGGTGCCCCTGATCTTCTTGCTCTTTACCTCCACAAGGCTCTGGCACTGCACAATTATCCTCTCTCTGGTGCCCCTGATCTTCTTGCCCTGTGCCTCCACAAGGCTCTGGCGCTGCTCACTTATCCTCTCTCTGGTGCCCCTGCTCTTCTTGCCCCTGTGTCTCCACTGACAAGGCTCTGGTGCCGCACACTGATCCTCTCACTGGTGCGCCTGTTCTTCTTGCCCTGTGTCTCCACAAACAAGGCTATGGTGCTGCACACTTATCCTCTCTCCGGTGCCCCTGATCTTCTTGCCCTGTGCCTCCACAAGGCTCTGACGCTGCTCAATTATCCTCTCTCAGGCTCCCCTGCTCTTCTTGCCCTGTGTCTCCACAAGGCTCTGGTGCTGCTCACTTATCCTCTCTCTGGTGCCCCTGCTCTTCTTGCCCTGCACCTCCACAAGGCTCTGGCACTGCACACTTATCCTCTCTCCGGTGCCCTTGCTCTTCTTGCCCTGTGCCTCCACAAGGCTCTGGCACTGCTCAATTATCCTCTCTCTGGTGCCCCTGATCTTCTTGCCCTGTGCCTCCACAAGGCTCTGGTGCTGCTCACTTATCCTCTCTCTGGTGCCCCTGCCCTTCTTGCCCTGTACCTCCACAAGGCTCTGGCGCTGCACACTTATCCTCTCTCCGGTGCCCTTGCTCTTCTTGCCCTGTGCCTCCACAAGGCTCTGGCACATCTCAATTACCCTCTATCTGGTGCCCCTGATCTTCTTGCCCTGTGCCTCCACAAGGCTCTGGTGCTGGCCACTTATCCTCTCTCTGGTGCCCCTGCTCTTCTTGCCTTGTACCTCCACAAGGCTCTGGCGCTGCACACTTATCCTCTCTCCGGTGCCCTTGCTCTTCTTGCCCTGTATGTCCACAAGGCTCTGGTGCTGCACACTTATCCTCTCTCCGTTGTCCTTGCTCTTTTTGCCCTGTGCCTCCACAAGGCTCTGGTGCTGCACACTTATCCTCTCTCAGGCTCCCCTGATCTTCTTGCCCTGTGTCTCCACTTACAAGGCTCTGGCGCTGCACACTTATCCTCTCTCCGGTGCCCCTGCTCTTCTTGCCCTGTGTCTCCACAAGGCTCTGGTGCCGCTCACTTATCCTCTCTCTGGTGCCCCTGCTCTTCTTGCCCTGTGCCTCCACAAGGCTCTGGCGCTGCACACTTATCCTCTCTCAGGGGCCCTTGCTCTTCTTGCCCTGTACCTCCACAAGGCTCTGGTGCTGCTAACTTATCCTCTCTCAGGCTCCCCTGCTCTTCTTGCGCTGTGTCTCCACAAGGCTCTGGTGCTGCTCACTTATCCTCTCTCTGGTGCCCCTGCTCTTCTTGCCCTGTGTATCCACAAGGCTCTGGTGCTGCACACTTATCCTCTCTCTGGTGCCCCTGCTCTTCATGCCCTGTACCTTCAAAAGGCTCTGGTGCTGCACACTTATCCTCTCTCCCGAGCCCTTGCTCTTCTTGCCCTGTGCCTCCACAAGGCTCTGGTGCTGCTCACTTATCCTCTCTCTGGTGCCCCTGCTCTTCTTGCCCTGTGTCTCCACAAGGCTCTGGAGCTGCTCACTTATCCTCTCTCCGGTGCCCCTGCTCTTCTTGACCTGTTCCTCCACAAGGCTCTGGTGCTGCTCACTTATCCTCTCTCCGGTGCCCCTGCTCTTCTTGCCCTGTGTCTCCACAATGTTCTGGCGCAGTTCACTTTTCCTCTTTCCGGTGCCCTTGCTCTTCTTGCCCATGTGTCTCCACTCACAAGACTCTGGTGCTGCTCACTTATCCTCTCTCTGGTGCCACTGCTCTTCTTGCTTTGTGCCTCCACAAGGCTCTGGCGCCGCACACTTATCCTCTCTCTGGTGCCCCTGGTCTTCTTGTCCCTGTGTCTATAGTTACAAGGCTCTGGCGCTGCTCAGTTATCCTCTCTCTGGTGCCCCTGCTCTTCTTGCTTTGTGTCTCTACAAGGCTCTGGCGCTGCTCACTTATCCTCTTTCCGGTGCCCCTGTTCTTCTTGCCCCTGTGTCTCAACTCACAAGGCTCTGCTGCTGCTCGCTTATCCTCTCTCTGGTGCCCCTGATCTTCTTGCCCTGTGTCTCCACTCAGAAGCCTCTGGCGCTGCACACTTATTCTCTCTTTGGTGCCCCTGCTCTTCTTGCCCTGTGCCTCCACAAGGCTCTGGCGCTGCTCACTTATCCTCTCTCAGGCTCCCCTGCTCTTCTTGTCCTGTGTCTCCACAAGGCTCCGGCGCCAAACACTTATCCTCTCTCTGGTGCCCCTGATCTTCTTGCTCTTTACCTCCACAAGGCTCTGGCACTGCTCAATTATCCTCTCTCTGGTGCCCCTGATCTTCTTGCCCTGTGCCTCCACAAGGCTCTGGCGCTGCTCACTTATCCTCTCTCTGGTGCCCCTGCTCTTCTTGCCCCTGTGTCTCCACTGACAAGGCTCTGGTGCCGCACACTGATCCTCTCACTGGTGCGCCTGCTCTTCTTGCCCTGTGTCTCCACAAACAAGGCTATGGTGCTGCACACTTATCCTCTCTCCGGTGCCCCTGATCTTCTTGCCCTGTGCCTCCACAAGGCTCTGACGCTGCTCAATTATCCTCTCTCAGGCTCCCCTGCTCTTCTTGCCCTGTGTCTCCACAAGGCTCTGGTGCTGCTCACTTATCCTCTCTCTGGTGCCCCTGCTCTTCTTGCCCTGCACCTCCACAAGGCTCTGGCACTGCACACTTATCCTCTCTCCGGTGCCCTTGCTCTTCTTGCCCTGTGCCTCCACAAGGCTCTGGCACTGCTCAATTATCCTCTCTCTGGTGCCCCTGATCTTCTTGCCCTGTGCCTCCACAAGGCTCTGGTGCTGCTCACTTATCCTCTCTCTGGTGCCCCTGCCCTTCTTGCCCTGTACCTCCACAAGGCTCTGGCGCTGCACACTTATCCTCTCTCCGGTGCCCTTGCTCTTTTTGCCCTGTGCTTCCACAAGGCTCTGGCACATCTCAATTACCCTCTATCTGGTGCCCCTGATCTTCTTGCCCTGTGCCTCCACAAGGCTCTGGTGCTGGCCACTTATCCTCTCTCTGGTGCCCCTGCTCTTCTTGCCTTGTACCTCCACAAGGCTCTGGCGCTGCACACTTATCCTCTCTCCGGTGCCCTTGCTCTTCTTGCCCTGTATGTCCACAAGGCTCTGGTGCTGCACACTTATCCTCTCTCCGTTGTCCTTGCTCTTTTTGCCCTGTGCCTCCACAAGGCTCTGGTGCTGCACACTTATCCTCTCTCAGGCTCCCCTGATCTTCTTGCCCTGTGTCTCCACTTACAAGGCTCTGGCGCTGCACACTTATCCTCTCTCCGGTGCCCCTGCTCTTCTTGCCCTGTGTCTCCACAAGGCTCTGGTGCCGCTCACTTATCCTCTCTCTGGTGCCCCTGCTCTTCTTGCCCTGTGCCTCCACAAGGCTCTGGCGCTGCACACTTATCCTCTCTCAGGGGCCCTTGCTCTTCTTGCCCTGTACCTCCACAAGGCTCTGGTGCTGCTAACTTATCCTCTCTCAGGCTCCCCTGCTCTTCTTGCGCTGTGTCTCCACAAGGCTCTGGTGCTGCTCACTTATCCTCTCTCTGGTGCCCCTGCTCTTCTTGCCCTGTGTATCCACAAGGCTCTGGTGCTGCACACTTATCCTCTCTCTGGTGCCCCTGCTCTTCATGCCCTGTACCTTCAAAAGGCTCTGGTGCTGCACACTTATCCTCTCTCCCGAGCCCTTGCTCTTCTTGCCCTGTGCCTCCACAAGGCTCTGGTGCTGCTCACTTATCCTCTCTCTGGTGCCCCTGCTCTTCTTGACCTGTGTCTCCACAAGGCTCTGGTGCTGCACACTTATCCTCTCTCTGGTGCCCCTGCTCTTCTTGCCCTGTGCCTCCACAAGTCTCTGGCGGTGCTCACTTATCCTCTCTCTGGTGCCTGTGCTCTTCTTGCCCCTGTGTCTCCACTCACAAGGCTCTGGTGCTGCACACTAATCCTATCACTGCTGCCCCTGCTCTGCTTGCCCTGTGCCTCCACAAGGCTCTGGCGCTGCTCACTTATCCACTCTCCGGTGCCCTTGCTCTTCTTGCCCTGTGCCTCCACAAGGCTCTGGTGCTGCACACTTATTCTCTCTCCGGTGCCCCTGATCTTCTTGCCCTGTGTCTCCACTCACAAGGCTCTGGCGCTGCACACTTATCCTCTCTCTGGTGCCCCTGCTCTTCTTGCCCTGTGTCTCCACAAAGCTCTGGTGCTGCTCACTTATCCTCTCTCTGGTGCCCCTGCTCTTCTTGCCCTGTGCCTCTACAATGCTCCGGCGCCACACACTTATCCTCTGTCTGGTGCCACTGATCTTCTTGCTCTTTGCCTCCACAAGGCTCTGCTCACTTATCCTCTCTCTGGTGCCCCTGCTCTTCTTGCCCCTGTGTCTCCACTGACAAGGCTCTGGTGCCACACACTTATCCTCTCACTGGTGCCCCTGCTCTTCTTACCCTGTGTCTCCACAAACAAGGCTATGGCTCTGCACACTTATCCTCTCTCCGGTGCCCCTGATCTTCTTGCCCTGTGCCTCCACAAGGCTCTGGCGCTGCTCAATTACCCTCTCTCAGGCTCCCCTGCTCTTCTTGCCCTGTGTCTCCACAAGGCCCTGGTGCTGCTCAATTATCCTCTCTCTGGTGCCCCTGCTCTTCTTGCCCTGTGCCTCCACAAGGCTCTGGTGCTGCTCACTTATCCTCTCTCTGGTGCCCATGCTCTTCTTGCCCTGTACCTCCACAAGGCTCTGGCGCTGCACACTTATCCTCTCTCCGGTGCCCTTGCTCTTCTTGCCCTCAATGTCCACAAGGCTCTGGCGCTGCACACTTATCCTCTCGCTGTTGTCCTTGCTCTTTTTGCCCTGTGACTCCAGAAGGCTCTGGTGCTGCACACTTATCCTCTCACCGGTGCCCCTGATCATCTTGCCCTGTGTCTCCACAAGGCTCTGGTGCTGCTCACTTATCCTCTCTCCGGTGCCCCTGCTCTTCCTGCCCTGTTCCTCCACAAGGCTCTGGTGCTGCTCACTTATCCTCTCTCCGGTGCCCCTGCTCTTCTTGCCCTGTGTCTCCACAATGTTCTGGCGCTGCACACTTATCCTCTCTCTGGTGCCCCTGATCATCTTGCCCTGTGTCTCCACTCACAAGGGCCTGGTGCTGCTCACTTCTCCTCTTTCTGGTGCCCCTGCTCTTCTTGCCCTGTGTCTCCACAAGGCTCTGGTGCTGCTCACTTATCCTCTCTCCGGTGCCCCTGCTCTTCTTGACCTGTTCCTCCACAAGGCTCTGGTGCTGCTCACTTATCCTCTCTCCGGTGCCCCTGCTCTTCTTGCCCTGTGTCTCCACAATGTTCTGGCGCAGTTCACTTTTCCTCTTTCTGGTGCCCTTGCTCTTCTTGCCCATGTGTCTCCACTCACAAGACTCTGGTGCTGCTCACTTATCCTCTCTCTGGTGCCACTGCTCTTCTTGCTTTGTGCCTCCACAAGGCTCTGGCGCCGCACACTTATCCTCTCTCTGGTGCCCCTGGTCTTCTTGTCCCTGTGTCTATAGTTACAAGGCTCTGGCGCTGCTCAGTTATCCTCTCTCTGGTGCCCCTGCTCTTCTTGCTTTGTGTCTCTACAAGGCTCTGGCGCTGCTCACTTATCCTCTTTCCGGTGCCCCTGTTCTTCTTGCCCCTGTGTCTCAACTCACAAGGCTCTGCTGCTGCTCGCTTATCCTCTCTCTGGTGCCCCTGATCTTCTTGCCCTGTGTCTCCACTCAGAAGCCTCTGGCGCTGCACACTTATTCTCTCTTTGGTGCCCCTGCTCTTCTTGCCCTGTGCCTCCACAAGGCTCTGGCGCTGCTCACTTATCCTCTCTCAGGCTCCCCTGCTCTTCTTGTCCTGTGTCTCCACAAGGCTCCGGCGCCAAACACTTATCCTCTCTCTGGTGCCCCTGATCTTCTTGCTCTTTACTTCCACAAGGCTCTGGCACTGCTCAATTATCCTCTCTCTGGTGCCCCTGATCTTCTTGCCCTGTGCCTCCACAAGGCTCTGGCGCTGCTCACTTATCCTCTCTCTGGTGCCCCTGCTCTTCTTGCCCCTGTGTCTCCACTGACAAGGCTCTGGTGCCGCACACTGATCCTCTCACTGGTGCGCCTGTTCTTCTTGCCCTGTGTCTCCACAAACAAGGCTATGGTGCTGCACACTTATCCTCTCTCCGGTGCCCCTGATCTTCTTGCCCTGTGCCTCCACAAGGCTCTGACGCTGCTCAATTATCCTCTCTCAGGCTCCCCTGCTCTTCTTGCCCTGTGTCTCCACAAGGCTCTGGTGCTGCTCACTTATCCTCTCTCTGGTGCCCCTGCTCTTCTTGCCCTGCACCTCCACAAGGCTCTGGCACTGCACACTTATCCTCTCTCCGGTGCCCTTGCTCTTCTTGCCCTGTGCCTCCACAAGGCTCTGGCACTGCTCAATTATCCTCTCTCTGGTGCCCCTGATCTTCTTGCCCTGTGCCTCCACAAGGCTCTGGTGCTGCTCACTTATCCTCTCTCTGGTGCCCCTGCCCTTCTTGCCCTGTACCTCCACAATGTTCTGGCGCTGCACACTTATCCTCTCTCTGGTGCCCCTGATCATCTTGCCCTGTGTCTCCACTCACAAGGGCCTGGTGCTGCTCACTTCTCCTCTTTCTGGTGCCCCTGCTCTTCTTGCCCTGTGTCTCCACAAGGCTCTGGTGCTGCTCACTTATCCTCTCTCCGGTGCCCCTGCTCTTCTTGACCTGTTCCTCCACAAGGCTCTGGTGCTGCTCACTTATCCTCTCTCCGGTGCCCCTGCTCTTCTTGCCCTGTGTCTCCACAATGTTCTGGCGCAGTTCACTTTTCCTCTTTCTGGTGCCCTTGCTCTTCTTGCCCATGTGTCTCCACTCACAAGACTCTGGTGCTGCTCACTTATCCTCTCTCTGGTGCCACTGCTCTTCTTGCTTTGTGCCTCCACAAGGCTCTGGCGCCGCACACTTATCCTCTCTCTGGTGCCCCTGGTCTTCTTGTCCCTGTGTCTATAGTTACAAGGCTCTGGCGCTGCTCAGTTATCCTCTCTCTGGTGCCCCTGCTCTTCTTGCATTGTGTCTCTACAAGGCTCTGGCGCTGCTCACTTATCCTCTTTCCGGTGCCCCTGTTCTTCTTGCCCCTGTGTCTCAACTCACAAGGCTCTGCTGCTGCTCGCTTATCCTCTCTCTGGTGCCCCTGATCTTCTTGCCCTGTGTCTCCACTCAGAAGCCTCTGGCGCTGCACACTTATTCTCTCTTTGGTGCCCCTGCTCTTCTTGCCCTGTGCCTCCACAAGGCTCTGGCGCTGCTCACTTATCCTCTCTCAGGCTCCCCTGCTCTTCTTGTCCTGTGTCTCCACAAGGCTCCGGCGCCAAACACTTATCCTCTCTCTGGTGCCCCTGATCTTCTTGCTCTTTACCTCCACAAGGCTCTGGCACTGCTCAATTATCCTCTCTCTGGTGCCCCTGATCTTCTTGCCCTGTGCCTCCACAAGGCTCTGGCGCTGCTCACTTATCCTCTCTCTGGTGCCCCTGCTCTTCTTGCCCCTGTGTCTCCACTGACAAGGCTCTGGTGCCGCACACTGATCCTCTCACTGGTGCGCCTGTTCTTCTTGCCCTGTGTCTCCACAAACAAGGCTATGGTGCTGCACACTTATCCTCTCTCCGGTGCCCCTGATCTTCTTGCCCTGTGCCTCCACAAGGCTCTGACGCTGCTCAATTATCCTCTCTCAGGCTCCCCTGCTCTTCTTGCCCTGTGTCTCCACAAGGCTCTGGTGCTGCTCACTTATCCTCTCTCTGGTGCCCCTGCTCTTCTTGCCCTGCACCTCCACAAGGCTCTGGCACTGCACACTTATCCTCTCTCCGGTGCCCTTGCTCTTCTTGCCCTGTGCCTCCACAAGGCTCTGGCACTGCTCAATTATCCTCTCTCTGGTGCCCCTGATCTTCTTGCCCTGTGCCTCCACAAGGCTCTGGTGCTGCTCACTTATCCTCTCTCTGGTGCCCCTGCCCTTCTTGCCCTGTACCTCCACAAGGCTCTGGCGCTGCACACTTATCCTCTCTCCGGTGCCCTTGCTCTTCTTGCCCTGTGCCTCCACAAGGCTCTGGCACATCTCAATTACCCTCTATCTGGTGCCCCTGATCTTCTTGCCCTGTGCCTCCACAAGGCTCTGGTGCTGGCCACTTATCCTCTCTCTGGTGCCCCTGCTCTTCTTGCCTTGTACCTCCACAAGGCTCTGGCGCTGCACACTTATCCTCTCTCCGGTGCCCTTGCTCTTCTTGCCCTGTATGTCCACAAGGCTCTGGTGCTGCACACTTATCCTCTCTCCGTTGTCCTTGCTCTTTTTGCCCTGTGCCTCCACAAGGCTCTGGTGCTGCACACTTATCCTCTCTCAGGCTCCCCTGATCTTCTTGCCCTGTGTCTCCACTTACAAGGCTCTGGCGCTGCACACTTATCCTCTCTCCGGTGCCCCTGCTCTTCTTGCCCTGTGTCTCCACAAGGCTCTGGTGCCGCTCACTTATCCTCTCTCTGGTGCCCCTGCTCTTCTTGCCCTGTGCCTCCACAAGGCTCTGGCGCTGCACACTTATCCTCTCTCAGGGGCCCTTGCTCTTCTTGCCCTGTACCTCCACAAGGCTCTGGTGCTGCTAACTTATCCTCTCTCAGGCTCCCCTGCTCTTCTTGCGCTGTGTCTCCACAAGGCTCTGGTGCTGCTCACTTATCCTCTCTCTGGTGCCCCTGCTCTTCTTGCCCTGTGTATCCACAAGGCTCTGGTGCTGCACACTTATCCTCTCTCTGGTGCCCCTGCTCTTCATGCCCTGTACCTTCAAAAGGCTCTGGTGCTGCACACTTATCCTCTCTCCCGAGCCCTTGCTCTTCTTGCCCTGTGCCTCCACAAGGCTCTGGTGCTGCTCACTTATCCTCTCTCTGGTGCCCCTGCTCTTCTTGCCCTGTGTCTCCACAAGGCTCTGGTGCTGCTCACTTATCCTCTCTCCGGTGCCCCTGCTCTTCTTGACCTGTTCCTCCACAAGGCTCTGGTGCTGCTCACTTATCCTCTCTCCGGTGCCCCTGCTCTTCTTGCCCTGTGTCTCCACAATGTTCTGGCGCAGTTCACTTTTCCTCTTTCCGGTGCCCTTGCTCTTCTTGCCCATGTGTCTCCACTCACAAGACTCTGGTGCTGCTCACTTATCCTCTCTCTGGTGCCACTGCTCTTCTTGCTTTGTGCCTCCACAAGGCTCTGGCGCCGCACACTTATCCTCTCTCTGGTGCCCCTGGTCTTCTTGTCCCTGTGTCTATAGTTACAAGGCTCTGGCGCTGCTCAGTTATCCTCTCTCTGGTGCCCCTGCTCTTCTTGCTTTGTGTCTCTACAAGGCTCTGGCGCTGCTCACTTATCCTCTTTCCGGTGCCCCTGTTCTTCTTGCCCCTGTGTCTCAACTCACAAGGCTCTGCTGCTGCTACGCTTATCCTCTCTCTGGTGCCCCTGATCTTCTTGCCCTGTGTCTCCACTCAGAAGCCTCTGGCGCTGCACACTTATTCTCTCTTTGGTGCCCCTGCTCTTCTTGCCCTGTGCCTCCACAAGGCTCTGGCGCTGCTCACTTATCCTCTCTCAGGCTCCCCTGCTCTTCTTGTCCTGTGTCTCCACAAGGCTCCGGCGCCAAACACTTATCCTCTCTCTGGTGCCCCTGATCTTCTTGCTCTTTACCTCCACAAGGCTCTGGCACTGCTCAATTATCCTCTCTCTGGTGCCCCTGATCTTCTTGCCCTGTGCCTCCACAAGGCTCTGGCGCTGCTCACTTATCCTCTCTCTGGTGCCCCTGCTCTTCTTGCCCCTGTGTCTCCACTGACAAGGCTCTGGTGCCGCACACTGATCCTCTCACTGGTGCGCCTGCTCTTCTTGCCCTGTGTCTCCACAAACAAGGCTATGGTGCTGCACACTTATCCTCTCTCCGGTGCCCCTGATCTTCTTGCCCTGTGCCTCCACAAGGCTCTGACGCTGCTCAATTATCCTCTCTCAGGCTCCCCTGCTCTTCTTGCCCTGTGTCTCCACAAGGCTCTGGTGCTGCTCACTTATCCTCTCTCTGGTGCCCCTGCTCTTCTTGCCCTGCACCTCCACAAGGCTCTGGCACTGCACACTTATCCTCTCTCCGGTGCCCTTGCTCTTCTTGCCCTGTGCCTCCACAAGGCTCTGGCACTGCTCAATTATCCTCTCTCTGGTGCCCCTGATCTTCTTGCCCTGTGCCTCCACAAGGCTCTGGTGCTGCTCACTTATCCTCTCTCTGGTGCCCCTGCCCTTCTTGCCCTGTACCTCCACAAGGCTCTGGCGCTGCACACTTATCCTCTCTCCGGTGCCCTTGCTCTTTTTGCCCTGTGCTTCCACAAGGCTCTGGCACATCTCAATTACCCTCTATCTGGTGCCCCTGATCTTCTTGCCCTGTGCCTCCACAAGGCTCTGGTGCTGGCCACTTATCCTCTCTCTGGTGCCCCTGCTCTTCTTGCCTTGTACCTCCACAAGGCTCTGGCGCTGCACACTTATCCTCTCTCCGGTGCCCTTGCTCTTCTTGCCCTGTATGTCCACAAGGCTCTGGTGCTGCACACTTATCCTCTCTCCGTTGTCCTTGCTCTTTTTGCCCTGTGCCTCCACAAGGCTCTGGTGCTGCACACTTATCCTCTCTCAGGCTCCCCTGATCTTCTTGCCCTGTGTCTCCACTTACAAGGCTCTGGCGCTGCACACTTATCCTCTCTCCGGTGCCCCTGCTCTTCTTGCCCTGTGTCTCCACAAGGCTCTGGTGCCGCTCACTTATCCTCTCTCTGGTGCCCCTGCTCTTCTTGCCCTGTGCCTCCACAAGGCTCTGGCGCTGCACACTTATCCTCTCTCAGGGGCCCTTGCTCTTCTTGCCCTGTACCTCCACAAGGCTCTGGTGCTGCTAACTTATCCTCTCTCAGGCTCCCCTGCTCTTCTTGCGCTGTGTCTCCACAAGGCTCTGGTGCTGCTCACTTATCCTCTCTCTGGTGCCCCTGCTCTTCTTGCCCTGTGTATCCACAAGGCTCTGGTGCTGCACACTTATCCTCTCTCTGGTGCCCCTGCTCTTCATGCCCTGTACCTTCAAAAGGCTCTGGTGCTGCACACTTATCCTCTCTCCCGAGCCCTTGCTCTTCTTGCCCTGTGCCTCCACAAGGCTCTGGTGCTGCTCACTTATCCTCTCTCTGGTGCCCCTGCTCTTCTTGACCTGTGTCTCCACAAGGCTCTGGTGCTGCACACTTATCCTCTCTCTGGTGCCCCTGCTCTTCTTGCCCTGTGCCTCCACAAGTCTCTGGCGGTGCTCACTTATCCTCTCTCTGGTGCCTGTGCTCTTCTTGCCCCTGTGTCTCCACTCACAAGGCTCTGGTGCTGCACACTAATCCTATCACTGCTGCCCCTGCTCTGCTTGCCCTGTGCCTCCACAAGGCTCTGGCGCTGCTCACTTATCCACTCTCCGGTGCCCTTGCTCTTCTTGCCCTGTGCCTCCACAAGGCTCTGGTGCTGCACACTTATTCTCTCTCCGGTGCCCCTGATCTTCTTGCCCTGTGTCTCCACTCACAAGGCTCTGGCGCTGCACACTTATCCTCTCTCTGGTGCCCCTGCTCTTCTTGCCCTGTGTCTCCACAAAGCTCTGGTGCTGCTCACTTATCCTCTCTCTGGTGCCCCTGCTCTTCTTGCCCTGTGCCTCTACAATGCTCCGGCGCCACACACTTATCCTCTGTCTGGTGCCACTGATCTTCTTGCTCTTTGCCTCCACAAGGCTCTGCTCACTTATCCTCTCTCTGGTGCCCCTGCTCTTCTTGCCCCTGTGTCTCCACTGACAAGGCTCTGGTGCCACACACTTATCCTCTCACTGGTGCCCCTGCTCTTCTTACCCTGTGTCTCCACAAACAAGGCTATGGCTCTGCACACTTATCCTCTCTCCGGTGCCCCTGATCTTCTTGCCCTGTGCCTCCACAAGGCTCTGGCGCTGCTCAATTACCCTCTCTCAGGCTCCCCTGCTCTTCTTGCCCTGTGTCTCCACAAGGCCCTGGTGCTGCTCAATTATCCTCTCTCTGGTGCCCCTGCTCTTCTTGCCCTGTGCCTCCACAAGGCTCTGGTGCTGCTCACTTATCCTCTCTCTGGTGCCCATGCTCTTCTTGCCCTGTACCTCCACAAGGCTCTGGCGCTGCACACTTATCCTCTCTCCGGTGCCCTTGCTCTTCTTGCCCTCAATGTCCACAAGGCTCTGGCGCTGCACACTTATCCTCTCGCTGTTGTCCTTGCTCTTTTTGCCCTGTGACTCCAGAAGGCTCTGGTGCTGCACACTTATCCTCTCACCGGTGCCCCTGATCATCTTGCCCTGTGTCTCCACAAGGCTCTGGTGCTGCTCACTTATCCTCTCTCCGGTGCCCCTGCTCTTCCTGCCCTGTTCCTCCACAAGGCTCTGGTGCTGCTCACTTATCCTCTCTCCGGTGCCCCTGCTCTTCTTGCCCTGTGTCTCCACAATGTTCTGGCGCTGCACACTTATCCTCTCTCTGGTGCCCCTGATCATCTTGCCCTGTGTCTCCACTCACAAGGGCCTGGTGCTGCTCACTTCTCCTCTTTCTGGTGCCCCTGCTCTTCTTGCCCTGTGTCTCCACAAGGCTCTGGTGCTGCTCACTTATCCTCTCTCCGGTGCCCCTGCTCTTCTTGACCTGTTCCTCCACAAGGCTCTGGTGCTGCTCACTTATCCTCTCTCCGGTGCCCCTGCTCTTCTTGCCCTGTGTCTCCACAATGTTCTGGCGCAGTTCACTTTTCCTCTTTCTGGTGCCCTTGCTCTTCTTGCCCATGTGTCTCCACTCACAAGACTCTGGTGCTGCTCACTTATCCTCTCTCTGGTGCCACTGCTCTTCTTGCTTTGTGCCTCCACAAGGCTCTGGCGCCGCACACTTATCCTCTCTCTGGTGCCCCTGGTCTTCTTGTCCCTGTGTCTATAGTTACAAGGCTCTGGCGCTGCTCAGTTATCCTCTCTCTGGTGCCCCTGCTCTTCTTGCTTTGTGTCTCTACAAGGCTCTGGCGCTGCTCACTTATCCTCTTTCCGGTGCCCCTGTTCTTCTTGCCCCTGTGTCTCAACTCACAAGGCTCTGCTGCTGCTCGCTTATCCTCTCTCTGGTGCCCCTGATCTTCTTGCCCTGTGTCTCCACTCAGAAGCCTCTGGCGCTGCACACTTATTCTCTCTTTGGTGCCCCTGCTCTTCTTGCCCTGTGCCTCCACAAGGCTCTGGTGCTGCTCACTTATCCTCTCTCAGGCTCCCCTGCTCTTCTTGTCCTGTGTCTCCACAAGGCTCCGGCGCCAAACACTTATCCTCTCTCTGGTGCCCCTGATCTTCTTGCTCTTTACCTCCACAAGGCTCTGGCACTGCTCAATTATCCTCTCTCTGGTGCCCCTGATCTTCTTGCCCTGTGCCTCCACAAGGCTCTGGCGCTGCTCACTTATCCTCTCTCTGGTGCCCCTGCTCTTCTTGCCCCTGTGTCTCCACTGACAAGGCTCTGGTGCCGCACACTGATCCTCTCACTGGTGCGCCTGTTCTTCTTGCCCTGTGTCTCCACAAACAAGGCTATGGTGCTGCACACTTATCCTCTCTCCGGTGCCCCTGATCTTCTTGCCCTGTGCCTCCACAAGGCTCTGACGCTGCTCAATTATCCTCTCTCAGGCTCCCCTGCTCTTCTTGCCCTGTGTCTCCACAAGGCTCTGGTGCTGCTCACTTATCCTCTCTCTGGTGCCCCTGCTCTTCTTGCCCTGCACCTCCACAAGGCTCTGGCACTGCACACTTATCCTCTCTCCGGTGCCCTTGCTCTTCTTGCCCTGTGCCTCCACAAGGCTCTGGCACTGCTCAATTATCCTCTCTCTGGTGCCCCTGATCTTCTTGCCCTGTGCCTCCACAAGGCTCTGGTGCTGCTCACTTATCCTCTCTCTGGTGCCCCTGCCCTTCTTGCCCTGTACCTCCACAAGGCTCTGGCGCTGCACACTTATCCTCTCTCCGGTGCCCTTGCTCTTCTTGCCCTGTGCCTCCACAAGGCTCTGGCACATCTCAATTACCCTCTATCTGGTGCCCCTGATCTTCTTGCCCTGTGCCTCCACAAGGCTCTGGTGCTGGCCACTTATCCTCTCTCTGGTGCCCCTGCTCTTCTTGCCTTGTACCTCCACAAGGCTCTGGCGCTGCACACTTATCCTCTCTCCGGTGCCCTTGCTCTTCTTGCCCTGTATGTCCACAAGGCTCTGGTGCTGCACACTTATCCTCTCTCCGTTGTCCTTGCTCTTTTTGCCCTGTGCCTCCACAAGGCTCTGGTGCTGCACACTTATCCTCTCTCAGGCTCCCCTGATCTTCTTGCCCTGTGTCTCCACTTACAAGGCTCTGGCGCTGCACACTTATCCTCTCTCCGGTGCCCCTGCTCTTCTTGCCCTGTGTCTCCACAAGGCTCTGGTGCCGCTCACTTATCCTCTCTCTGGTGCCCCTGCTCTTCTTGCCCTGTGCCTCCACAAGGCTCTGGCGCTGCACACTTATCCTCTCTCAGGGGCCCTTGCTCTTCTTGCCCTGTACCTCCACAAGGCTCTGGTGCTGCTAACTTATCCTCTCTCAGGCTCCCCTGCTCTTCTTGCGCTGTGTCTCCACAAGGCTCTGGTGCTGCTCACTTATCCTCTCTCTGGTGCCCCTGCTCTTCTTGCCCTGTGTATCCACAAGGCTCTGGTGCTGCACACTTATCCTCTCTCTGGTGCCCCTGCTCTTCATGCCCTGTACCTTCAAAAGGCTCTGGTGCTGCACACTTATCCTCTCTCCCGAGCCCTTGCTCTTCTTGCCCTGTGCCTCCACAAGGCTCTGGTGCTGCTCACTTATCCTCTCTCTGGTGCCCCTGCTCTTCTTGCCCTGTGTCTCCACAAGGCTCTGGTGCTGCTCACTTATCCTCTCTCCGGTGCCCCTGCTCTTCTTGACCTGTTCCTCCACAAGGCTCTGGTGCTGCTCACTTATCCTCTCTCCGGTGCCCCTGCTCTTCTTGCCCTGTGTCTCCACAATGTTCTGGCGCAGTTCACTTTTCCTCTTTCCGGTGCCCTTGCTCTTCTTGCCCATGTGTCTCCACTCACAAGACTCTGGTGCTGCTCACTTATCCTCTCTCTGGTGCCACTGCTCTTCTTGCTTTTTGCCTCCACAAGGCTCTGGCGCCGCACACTTATCCTCTCTCTGGTGCCCCTGGTCTTCTTGTCCCTGTGTCTATAGTTACAAGGCTCTGGCGCTGCTCAGTTATCCTCTCTCTGGTGCCCCTGCTCTTCTTGCTTTGTGTCTCTACAAGGCTCTGGCGCTGCTCACTTATCCTCTTTCCGGTGCCCCTGTTCTTCTTGCCCTGTGTCTCCACTCAGAAGCCTCTGGCGCTGCACACTTATTCTCTCTTTGGTGCCCCTGCTCTTCTTGCCCTGTGCCTCCACAAGGCTCTGGCGCTGCTCACTTATCCTCTCTCAGGCTCCCCTGCTCTTCTTGTCCTGTGTCTCCACAAGGCTCCGGCGCCAAACACTTATCCTCTCTCTGGTGCCCCTGATCTTCTTGCTCTTTACCTCCACAAGGCTCTGGCACTGCTCAATTATCCTCTCTCTGGTGCCCCTGATCTTCTTGCCCTGTGCCTCCACAAGGCTCTGGCGCTGCTCACTTATCCTCTCTCTGGTGCCCCTGCTCTTCTTGCCCCTGTGTCTCCACTGACAAGGCTCTGGTGCCGCACACTGATCCTCTCACTGGTGCGCCTGCTCTTCTTGCCCTGTGTCTCCACAAACAAGGCTATGGTGCTGCACACTTATCCTCTCTCCGGTGCCCCTGATCTTCTTGCCCTGTGCCTCCACAAGGCTCTGACGCTGCTCAATTATCCTCTCTCAGGCTCCCCTGCTCTTCTTGCCCTGTGTCTCCACAAGGCTCTGGTGCTGCTCACTTATCCTCTCTCTGGTGCCCCTGCTCTTCTTGCCCTGCACCTCCACAAGGCTCTGGCACTGCACACTTATCCTCTCTCCGGTGCCCTTGCTCTTCTTGCCCTGTGCCTCCACAAGGCTCTGGCACTGCTCAATTATCCTCTCTCTGGTGCCCCTGATCTTCTTGCCCTGTGCCTCCACAAGGCTCTGGTGCTGCTCACTTATCCTCTCTCTGGTGCCCCTGCCCTTCTTGCCCTGTACCTCCACAAGGCTCTGGCGCTGCACACTTATCCTCTCTCCGGTGCCCTTGCTCTTTTTGCCCTGTGCTTCCACAAGGCTCTGGCACATCTCAATTACCCTCTATCTGGTGCCCCTGATCTTCTTGCCCTGTGCCTCCACAAGGCTCTGGTGCTGGCCACTTATCCTCTCTCTGGTGCCCCTGCTCTTCTTGCCTTGTACCTCCACAAGGCTCTGGCGCTGCACACTTATCCTCTCTCCGGTGCCCTTGCTCTTCTTGCCCTGTATGTCCACAAGGCTCTGGTGCTGCACACTTATCCTCTCTCCGTTGTCCTTGCTCTTTTTGCCCTGTGCCTCCACAAGGCTCTGGTGCTGCACACTTATCCTCTCTCAGGCTCCCTGATCTTCTTGCCCTGTGTCTCCACTTACAAGGCTCTGGCGCTGCACACTTATCCTCTCTCCGGTGCCCCTGCTCTTCTTGCCCTGTGTCTCCACAAGGCTCTGGTGCCGCTCACTTATCCTCTCTCTGGTGCCCCTGCTCTTCTTGCCCTGTGCCTCCACAAGGCTCTGGCGCTGCACACTTATCCTCTCTCAGGGGCCCTTGCTCTTCTTGCCCTGTACCTCCACAAGGCTCTGGTGCTGCTAACTTATCCTCTCTCAGGCTCCCCTGCTCTTCTTGCGCTGTGTCTCCACAAGGCTCTGGTGCTGCTCACTTATCCTCTCTCTGGTGCCCCTGCTCTTCTTGCCCTGTGTATCCACAAGGCTCTGGTGCTGCACACTTATCCTCTCTCTGGTGCCCCTGCTCTTCATGCCCTGTACCTTCAAAAGGCTCTGGTGCTGCACACTTATCCTCTCTCCCGAGCCCTTGCTCTTCTTGCCCTGTGCCTCCACAAGGCTCTGGTGCTGCTCACTTATCCTCTCTCTGGTGCCCCTGCTCTTCTTGACCTGTGTCTCCACAAGGCTCTGGTGCTGCACACTTATCCTCTCTCTGGTGCCCCTGCTCTTCTTGCCCTGTGCCTCCACAAGTCTCTGGCGGAGCTCACTTATCCTCTCTCTGGTGCCTGTGCTCTTCTTGCCCCTGTGTCTCCACTCACAAGGCTCTGGTGCTGCACACTAATCCTATCACTGCTGCCCCTGCTCTGCTTGCCCTGTGCCTCCACAAGGCTCTGGCGCTGCTCACTTATCCACTCTCCGGTGCCCTTGCTCTTCTTGCCCTGTGCCTCCACAAGGCTCTGGTGCTGCACACTTATTCTCTCTCCGGTGCCCCTGATCTTCTTGCCCTGTGTCTCCACTCACAAGGCTCTGGCGCTGCACACTTATCCTCTCTCTGGTGCCCCTGCTCTTCTTGCCCTGTGTCTCCACAAAGCTCTGGTGCTGCTCACTTATCCTCTCTCTGGTGCCCCTGCTCTTCTTGCCCTGTGCCTCTACAATGCTCCGGCGCCACACACTTATCCTCTGTCTGGTGCCACTGATCTTCTTGCTCTTTGCCTCCACAAGGCTCTGCTCACTTATCCTCTCTCTGGTGCCCCTGCTCTTCTTGCCCCTGTGTCTCCACTGACAAGGCTCTGGTGCCACACACTTATCCTCTCACTGGTGCCCCTGCTCTTCTTACCCTGTGTCTCCACAAACAAGGCTATGGCTCTGCACACTTATCCTCTCTCCGGTGCCCCTGATCTTCTTGCCCTGTGCCTCCACAAGGCTCTGGCGCTGCTCAATTACCCTCTCTCAGGCTCCCCTGCTCTTCTTGCCCTGTGTCTCCACAAGGCCCTGGTGCTGCTCAATTATCCTCTCTCTGGTGCCCCTGCTCTTCTTGCCCTGTGCCTCCACAAGGCTCTGGTGCTGCTCACTTATCCTCTCTCTGGTGCCCATGCTCTTCTTGCCCTGTACCTCCACAAGGCTCTGGCGCTGCACACTTATCCTCTCTCCGGTGCCCTTGCTCTTCTTGCCCTCAATGTCCACAAGGCTCTGACGCTGCACACTTATCCTCTCGCTGTTGTCCTTGCTCTTTTTGCCCTGTGACTCCAGAAGGCTCTGGTGCTGCACACTTATCCTCTCACCGGTGCCCCTGATCTTCTTGCCCTGTGTCTCCACTCACAAGGCTCTAGCGCTGCACACTTATCCTCTCTCTGGTGCCCCTGCTCTTCTTGCCCTGTGTCTCCACAAGGCTCTGGTGCCACTCACTTATTCTCTCTCTGGTGCCCCTGCTTTTCTTGCCCTGTGCCTCCACAAGGCTCTGGCGCTGCACACTTATCCTCTCTCAGGGGCCCTTGCTCTTCTTGCCCTGTACCTCCACAAGGCTCTGGCCCTGCACACTTATCCTCTCTCCGGTGCCCTTGTTCTTCTTGCCCTGTGCCTCCACAATGCTCTGGCGCTGGACACTTATCCTCTCTCTGGTGCCCCTGGTCTTCTTGCCCTGTGCCTCCACAAGGCTCTGGCGCTGCTAACTTATCCTCTCTCAGGCTCCCCTGCTCTTCTTGCCCTGTGTCTCCACAAGGCTCTGGTGCTGCTCACTTATCCTCTCTCTGGTGCCCCTGCTCTTCTTGCCCTGTGTCTCCACAAGGCTCTGGTGCTGCACACTTATCCTCTCTCTGGTGCCCCTGCTCTTCTTGCCCTGTACCTCCAAAGGCTCTGGCGCTGCACACTTATCCTCTCTCCGGAGCCCTTGCTTTTCTTGCCCTGTGCCTCCACAAGGCTCTGGTGCTGCTCACTTATCCTCTCTCTGGTGCACCTGCTCTTCTTGACCAGTGTCTCCACAAGGCTCTGGTGCTGCACACTTATCCTCTCTCTGGTGCCCCTGCTCTTCTTGCCCTGTACCTCCACAAGGCTCTGGTGCTACACACTTATCCTCTCTACGGTGCCCTTGCTCTTCTTGCCCTGTGCCTCCACAAGGCTCTGGTGCTGCACACTTATTTGTTCTCCGGTGCCCCTGATCTTCTTGCCCTGTGTCTCCACTCACAAGGCTCTGGCGCTGCCCACTTATCCTCTCTACAATGAGGTGGCCCTGCTCTTCTTACCCTGTGTCTCCACAAGGCTCTGGTGCTGCTCACTTATCCTCTCTCTGGTGCCCCTGCTCTTCTTGCCCTGTGCCTCCACAAGGCTCCGGCGCCACACACTTATCCTCTCTCTGGTGCCCCTGATCTTCTTGCTCTTTGCTTCCACAAGGCTCTGGCACTGCACACTTATCCTCTCTCCGGTGCCCCTGCTCTTCTTGCCTTGTGTCTCCACAAGGCTCTGGTGCCGCTCACTTATCCTCTCTCTGGTGCCCTTGCTCTTCTTGCCCTGTGCCTCCACAAGGCTCTGGTGCTGCACACTTATCCTCTCTCTGGTGCCCCTGCTCTTCTTGCCCTGTGCCTCCACAAGTCTCTGGCACTGCTCACTTATCCTCTCTCTGGTGCCCGTGCTCTTCTTGCCCCTGTGTCTCCACTCACAAGGCTCTGGTGCTGCACACTTATCCTATCACTGTTGCCCCTGCTCTGCTTTCCCTGTGCCTCCACAAGGCTCTGGCGCTGCTCACTTATCCTCTCTCAGGGGCCCTTGCTCTTCTTGCCCTGTACCTCCACAAGGCTCTGGCGCTGCACACTTATCCTCTCTCCGGTGCCCCTGATCTTCTTGCCCTGTGTCTCCACTCACAAGGCTCTGGTGCTTGCCACTTATCCACTCTCCGGTGCCCTTGCTCTTCTTGCCCATTGCCTCCACAAGGCTCTGGTGCTGCACACTTATTCTCTCTCCGGTGCCCCTGATCTTCTTGACCTGTGTCTCCACTCACAAGGCTCTGGCGCTGCACACTTATCCTCTCTCTGGTGCCCCTGCTCTTCTTTCCCTGTGTCTCCACAAGGCTCTGGTGCCACTCACTTATCCTCTCTCTGGTGCCCCTGCTCTTCTTGCCCTGTGCCTCTACAACGCTCCGGCGCCACACACTTATCCTCTGTCTGGTGCCACTGATCGTCTTGCCCTGTGCCTCCACAAGGCTCTGATCACTTATCCTCTCTCTGGTGCCCCTGCTCTTCTTGCCCCTGTGTCGCCTCTGAGAAGGCTCTGGTGCCACACACTTATCCTCTCACTGGTGCCCCTGCTCTTCTTGCCCTGTGTCTCCACAAACAAGGCTATGGCGCTGCACACTTATCCTCTCTCCGGTGCCCCTGATCTTCTTGCCCTGTGCCTCCACAAGGCTCTGGCGCTGCTCAATTATCCTCTCTCAGGGGCCCTTGCTCTTCTTGCCCTGTGCCTCCACAAGGCTCTGGTGCTGCTCACTTATCCTCTCTCCGGTGCCCCTGATCTTCTTGCCCTGTGCCTCCACAAGGCTCTGGCGCTGCTCAATTATCCTCTCTCAGCCTCCCCTGCTCTTCTTGCCCTGTGTCTCCACAAGGCTCTGGTGCTGCTCACTTATCCGCTCTCTGGTGCCCATGCTCTTCTTGCCCTGTACCTCCACAAGGCTCTGGCGCTGCACACTTATCCTCTCTCTGGTGCCCTTGCTCTTCTTGCCCTGTGCCTCCACAAGGCTCTGGCACTGCTCAATTATCCTCTCTCTGGTGCCCCTGATCTTCTTGCCCTGTGCCTCCACAAGGCTGTGGCGCTGCTCACTTATCCTCTCTCCGGTGCCCTAGCTCTTCTTGCCCTGTGTCTCCACAAGGCTCTGGTGCTGCTCACTTATCCTCTCTTCGGTGCCCCTGATCTACTTGCCCTGTGCCTCCACAAGGCTATGGCGCTGCTCACTTATCCTCTCTCTGGTGCCCCTGCTCTTCTGGCCCTGTGTCTCTACTCACAAGGCTCTGGCGCTGCACACTTATCCTCTCTGGTGCCCTTGCTCTTCTTGACCTGTGCCTCCACAAGGCTCTGGTGCTGCTCACTTATCCTCTTTCTGGTGCCCCTGATCTTCTTGCCCTGTGCCTCCACAAGGCTCTGGCGCTGCTCACTTATCCTCTCTCTGGTGCCCCTGCTCTTCTTGCCCTGTGTCTCCACTCACAAGGCTCTGGCGCTGCACACTTATCCTCTCTCCGGTGTCCTTGCTCGTCTTGCCCTGTTCCTCCACAAGGCTCTGGTGCTGCTCACTTATCCTCTCTCCGGTGCCCTTGCTCTTCTTGCCCTGTGTCTCCACAAGGCTCTGGTGCTGCTCACTTATCCTCTCTCTGGTGCCACTGCTCTTCTTGCCCTGTGTCTCCACTCACAAGGCTCTGGCCATGCACACTTATCCTCTCTCCGGTGCCCTTGCTCTTCTAGCCCTGTTCCTCCAGAAGGCTCTGGCGCTGCTCACTTATCCTCTCTCCGGTGCCTTGCTCTTCTTGCCCTGTGTCTCCACAAGGCTCTGGTACTGCTCACTTATCCTCTCTCTCTCTGGTGCCCCTGGTCGTCTTGCCCTGCGGCTCCACTCACAAGGCTCTGGCGCTGCACACTTATCCTCTCGCCGGTGCCCTTGCTCTTCTTGCCCTGTTCCTCCACAAGGCTCTGGCGCTGCTCGCTTATCCTCTCTCCGGTGCCCCTTATCTTCTTCCCCTGTGTCTCCACTCACAAGGCTCTGGCGCTGCACACTTATTCTCTCTCTGGTGCCCCTGCTCTTCTTGCCCTGAGCCTCCACAAGGCTCTGGCGCTGCTCACTTATCCTCTCTCAGGCTCCCCTGCTCTTCTTGCCCTGTGTCTCCACAATGTTCTGGCGCTATTAAATTATCCTCTCTCCGGTGCCCTTGCTCTTCTTGCCCCTGTGTCGCCACTGAGAAGGCTCTGGTGCCACACACTTATCCTCTCACTGGTGCCCCTGTTCTTCTTACCCTGTGTCTCCACAAACAAGGCTATGGCGCTGCACACTTATCCTCTCTCCAGTGCCCCTGATCTTCTTGCCCTGTGCCTCCACAAGGCTCTGGCGCTGCACACTTATTCTCTCTCTGGTGCCCCGGCTCTTCTTGCCCTGAGCCTCCACAAGGCTCTGGCGCTGCTCACTTATCCTCTCTCAGGCTCCCCTGCTCTTCTTGCCCTGTGTCTCCACAATGTTCTGGCGCTATTAAATTATCCTCTCTCCGGTGCCCTTGCTCTTCTTGCCCATGTGTCTCCACTCAAAAGACTCTGGCGCTGCTCACTTATCCTCTCTCTGGTACCACTGCTCTTCTTGCCCTGTGTCTCCACTCACAAGGATCTGGTGCTGCACACTTATCCTCTCTCCGGTGCCCCTGCTCTTCTTGCCCTGTGTCTCCACAAGGCTCTGGTGCCACTCACTTATCCTCTCTGGTGCCCCTGCTCTTCTTGCCCTGTGCCTCCACAAGACTCTGGCGCTGCACACTTATCCACTCTCTGGTGCCCCTGCTCTTCTTGCCCATGTGTCTCCACTCAAAAGACTCTGGCGCTGCTCACTTATCCTCTCTCTGGTACCACTGCTCTTCTTGCCCTGTGTCTCCACTCACAAGGATCTGGCGCTGCACACTTATCCTCTCTCCGGTGCCCCTGCTCTTCTTGCCCGGTGTCTCCACAAGGCTCTGGTGCCGCTCACTTATCCTCTCTGGTGCCCCTGCTCTTCTTGCCCTGTGCCTCCACAAGACTCTGGCGCTGCACACTTATCCACTCTCTGGTGCCCCTGCTCTTCTTGCCCTGTGCCTCCACAAGGCTCTGGCACTGCACACTTATCCTCTCTCAGGGGCCCTTGCTCTTCTTGCCCTGTACCTCCACAAGGCTCTGGCGCTGCACACTTATCCTCTCTCCAGTGCCCCTGATCTTCTTGCCCTGTGTCTCCACTCACAAGGCTCTGGTGCTGCACACTTATCCTCTCTCTGGTGCCCCTGCTCTTCTTGCCCTGTTCCTCCACAAGGATCTGGCGCTGCTAACATATCCTCTCTCAGGCTCCCCTGCTCTTCATGCCCTGTCTCCACAAGGCTCTGGTGCTGCTCACTTATCCTCTTTCTGGTGCACCTGCTCTTCTTGCCCTGTGTCTCCACAAGGCTCTGGTGCTGCACAGTTATCCTCTCTCTGGTGCCCCTGCTCTTCTTGCCCTGTACCTCCACAAGGCTCTGGCGCTGCACACTTATCCTCTCTCAGGTGCCCTTGCTCTTCTTGCCCTGTGCCTCCACAAGGCTCTGGTGCTGCACACTTATTCTCTCTCTGGTGCCCCTGATCTTCTTGCCCTGTGTCTCCACTCACAAGGCTCTGGTGCTGCAAACTTATCCTCTCTCCGGTGCCCCTGCTGTTCTTGCCCTGTGTCTCCACAAGGCTCTGGTGCCGCTCACTTATCCTCTCTCTGGTGCCCCTGCTCTTCTTGCCCTGTGCCTCCACAAGGCTCCGGCACCGCACACTTATCCTCTCTCCGGTGCTCTTGGTCTTCTTGCCCTGTCCCTTCACAAGGCTCTGGTGCTGCACACTTATCCTCTCTCCGGTGCCCCTGATCTTCTTCCCCTGTGTCTCCACTCACAAGGCTCTGGTGCCGCACACTTATCCTATCACTGCTGCCCCTGCTCTGCTTGCCCTGTGCCTCCACAAGGCTCTGGCGCTGCTCACTTATCCTCTCTCAGGGGCCCTTGCTCTTCTTGCCTTGTACTTCCACAATGCTCTGTCGCTGCACACTTATCCTCTCTCCGGTGCCCCTGATCTTCTTGCCCTGTGTCTCCACTCACAAGGCTCTGGTGCTTGCCACATATCCTCTCTCTGGTGCCCATGCTCTTCTTGCCCTGTGTCTCCACAAGGCTCTGGAGCCGCTCACTTATCCTCTCTCTGGTGCCTCTGCTCTTCTTGCCCTGTGTCTCCACTCACAAGGCTCTGGTGCTTGCCACTTATCCTCTCTCTGGTTCCCATGCTCTTCTTGCCGTGTGTCTCCACTCACAAGGCTCTGGCGCTGCACACTTATCCTCTCTCCGGTGCCCCTGCTCTTCTTGCCCTGTGTCTCCACAAGGCTCTGGTGCCGCTCACTTATCCTCCGTCTGGTGCCACTGATCTTCTTGCTCTTTGCCTCCACCAGGCTCTGGCACTGCTCACTTATCCTCTCTCTGGTGCCCCTGCTCTTCTTGCCCCTGTGTCTCCACTGACAAGGCTCTGGTGCCACACACTTATTCTCTCACTGGTGCCCCTGCTCTTCTTGCCCTGTGTCTCCACAAACAAGGCTATGGCGCTGCACACTTATCCTCTCTCCGGCACCCTTTCTCTTCTTGTCCTGTATCTCCACAAGGCTCTGGTGCTGCTCACTTATCATCTCTCCGGTGCCCCTGATCATCTTGCCCTGTGTCTCCACAAGGCTCTGGTGCTGCTCACTTATCCTCTCTCCGGCGCCCCTGCTCTTCTTGCCCTGTTCCTCCACAAGGCTCTGGTGCTGCTCACTTATCCTCTCTCCGGTGCCCCTGCTCTTCTTGCCCTGTGTCTCCACAATGTTCTGGCGCTGCACACTTATCCTCCCTCTGGTGCCCCTGATCATCTTGCCCTGTGTCTCCACTCACAAGGGCCTGGTGCTGCTCACTTATCCTCTCTCTGGTGCCCCTGCTCTTCTTGCCCTGTGTCTCCACAAGGCTCTGGTGCTGCTCACTTATCCTCTCTCCGGTGCCCCTGCTCTTCTTGCCCTGTTCCTCCACAAGGCTCTGGTGCTGCTCACTTATCCTCTCTCCGGTGCCCCTGCTCTTCTTGCCCTGTGTCTCCACAATGTTCTGGCGCAGTTCACTTTTCCTCTTTCCGGTGCCCTTGCTCTTCTTGCCCATGTGTCTCCACTCACAAGACCCTGGTGCTGCTCACTTATCCTCTCTCTGGTGCCACTGCTCTTCTTGCTTTGTGCCTCCACAAGGCTCTGGTGCCGCACACTTATCCTCTCTCTGGTGCCCCTGGTCTTCTTGTCCCTGTGTCTATAGTTACAAGGCTCTGGCGCTGCTCACTTATCCTCTCTCTGGTGCCCCTGGTCTTCTTGCTTTGTGTCTCTAAAAGGCTCTGGCGCTGCTCACTTATCCTCTTTCCGGTGCCCCTGTTCTTCTTGCCCCTGTGTCTCAACTCACAAGGCTCTGCTGCTGCTCGCTTATCCTCTCTCTGGTGCCCCTGATCTTCTTGCTCTGTGTCTCCAATCAGAAGCCTCTGGCGCTGCACACTTATTCTCTCTTTGGTGCCCCTGCTCTTCTTGCCCTGTGCCTCCACAAGGCTCTGGCGCTGCTCACTTATCCTCTCTCAGGCTCCCCTGCTCTTCTTGTCCTGTGTCTCCACAAGGCTCCGGCGCCAAACACTTATCCTCTCTCTGGTGCCCCTGATCTTCTTGCTCTTTACCTCCACAAGGCTCTGGCACTGCTCAATTATCCTCTCTCTGGTGCCCCTGATCTTCTTGCCCTGTGCCTCCACAAGGCTCTGGCGCTGCTCACTTATCCTCTCTCTGGTGCCCCTGCTCTTCTTGCCCCTGTGTCTCCACTGACAAGGCTCTGGTGCCGCACACTGATCCTCTCACTGGTGCTCCTGCTCTTCTTGCCCTGTGTATCCACAAACAAGGCTATGGTGCTGCACACTTATCCTCTCTCCGGTGCCCCTGATCTTCTTGCCCTGTGCCTCCACAAGGCTCTGACGCTGCTCAATTATCCTCTCTCAGGCTCCCCTGCTCTTCTTGCCCTGTGTCTCCACAAGGCTCTGGTGCTGCTCACTTATCCTCTCTCTGGTGCCCCTGCTCTTCTTGCCCTGCACCTCCACAAGGCTCTGGCACTGCACACTTATCCTCTCTCCGGTGACCTTGCTCTTCTTGCCCTGTGCCTCCACAAGGCTCTGGCACTGCTCAATTATCCTCTCTCTGGTGCCCCTGATCTTCTTGCCCTGTGCCTCCACAAGGCTCTGGTGCTGCTCACTTATCCTCTCTCTGGTGCCCCTGCCCTTCTTGCCCTGTACCTCCACAAGGCTCTGGCGCTGCACACTTATCCTCTCTCCGGTGCCCTTGCTCTTCTTGCCCTGTGCCTCCACAAGGCTCTGGCACAGCTCAATTACCCTCTATCTGGTGCCCCTGATCTTCTTGCCCTGTGCCTCCACAAGGCTCTGGTGCTGGCCACTTATCCTCTCTCTGGTGCCCCTGCTCTTCTTGCCTTGTACCTCCACAAGGCTCTGGCGCTGCACACTTATCCTCTCTCCGGTGCCCTTGCTCTTCTTGCCCTGTATGTCCACAAGGCTCTGGTGCTGCACACTTATCCTCTCTCCGTTGTCCTTGCTCTTTTTGCCCTGTGCCTCCACAAGGCTCTGGTGCTGCACACTTATCCTCTCTCAGGCTCCCCTGATCTTCTTGCCCTGTGTCTCCACTTACAAGGCTCTGGCGCTGCACACTTATCCTCTCTCCGGTGCCCCTGCTCTTCTTGCCCTGTGTCTCCACAAGGCTCTGGTGCTGCTCACTTATCCTCTCTCTGGTGCCCCTGCTCTTCTTGCCCTGTGCCTCCACAAGGCTCTGGCGCTGCACACTTATCCTCTCTCAGGGGCCCTTGCTCTTCTTGCCCTGTACCTCCACAAGGCTCTGGCGCTGCACACTTATCCTCTCTCGGGTGCCCTTATTCTTCTTGCCCTGTGCCTCCACAAGGCTCTGGCGCTGCACACTTATCCTCTCTCTGGTGCCCCTGGTCTTTTTGCCCTGTGCCTCCACAAGGCTCTGGCGCTGCTAACTTATCCTCTCTCAGGCTCCCCTGCTCTTCTTGCGCTGTGTCTCCACAAGGCTCTGGTGCTGCTCACTTTTCCTCTCTCTGGTGCCCCTGCTCTTCTTGCCCTGTGTATCCACAAGGCTCTGGTGCTGCACACAATCTCCTCTGTCTGGTGCCCCTGCTCTTCATGCCCTGTACCTTCAAAAGGCTCTGGTGCTGCACACTTATCCTCTCTCCCGAGCCCTTGCTCTTCTTGCCCTGTGCCCCCACAAGGCTCTGGTGCTGCTCACTTATCCTCTCTCTGGTGCCCCTGCTCTTCTTGACCTGTGTCTCCACAAGGCTCTGGTGCTGCACACTTATCCTCTCTCTGGTGCCCCTGCTCTTCTTGCCCTGTGCCTCCACAAGTATCTGGCGCTGCTCACTTATCCTCTCTCTGGTGCCCGTGCTCTTCTTGCCCCTGTGTCTCCACTCACAAGGCTCTGGTGCTGCAGACTAATCCAATCACTGCTGCCCCTGCTCTGCTTGCCCTGTGCCTCCACAAGGCTCTGGCGCTGCTCACTTATCCACTCTCCGGTGCCCTTGCTCTTCTTGCCCTGTGCCTCCACAAGGCTCTGGTGCTGCACACTTATTCTCTCTCCGGTGCCCCTGATCTTCTTGCCCTGTGTCTCCACTCACAAGGCTCTGGCGCTGCACACTTATCCTCTCTCTGGTGCCCCTGCTCTTCTTGCCCTGTGTCTCCACAAGGCTCTGGTGCTGCTCACTTATCCTCTCTCTGGTGCCCCTGCTCTTCTTGCCCTGTGCCTCTACAATGCTCCGGCGCCACACACTTATCCTCTCTCTGGTGCCACTGATCTTCTTGCTCTTTGCCTCCACAAGGCTCTGCTCACTTATCCTCTCTCTGGTGCCCCTGCTCTTCTTGCCCCTGTGTCTCCACTGACAAGGCTCTGGTGCCACACACTTATCCTCTCACTGGTGCCCCTGCTCTTCTTGACCTGTGTCTCCACAAGGCTCTGGTGCTGCACACTTATCCTCTCTCTGGTGCCCCTGCTCTTCTTGCCCTGTACCTCTACAACGCTCTGGTGCTGCACACTTATCCTCTCTACGGTGCCCTTGCTCTTCTTGCCCTGTGCCTCCACAAGGCTCTGGTGCTGCACACTTATTTGTTCTCCGGTGCCCCTGATCTTCTTGCCCTGTGTCTCCACTCACAAGGCTCTGGCGCTGCCCACTTATCCTCTCTACGGTGGCCCTGCTCTTCTTACCCTGTGTCTCCACAAGGCTCTGGTGCCGCTCACTTATCCTCTCTCTGGTGCCCCTGCCCTTCTTGCCCTGTGCCTCCACAAGGCTCCGGCGCCGCACACTTATCCTCTCTCTGGTGCCCCTGATCTTCTTGCTCTTTGCCTCCACAAGGCTCTGGCACTGCACACTTATCCTCTCTCCGGTGCCCCTGCTCTTCTTGCCTTGTGTCTCCACAAGGCTCTGGTGCTGCACACTTATTCGCTCTCCAGTGCCCCTGATCTTCTTGCCCTGTGTCTCCACTCACAAGGCTCTGGCGCTGCACACTTATCCTCTCTACGGTGCCCCTGCTCTTCTTACCCTGTGTCTCCACACGGCTCTGGTGCCAGTCACTTATCCTCTCTCTGGTGCCACTGCTCTTCTTGCCCTGTGCCTCCACAAGGCTCCGGCGCCGCACACTTATCCTCTCTCTGGTGCCCCATACCTTCTTGCTCTTTGCCTCCACAAGGCTCTGGCACTGCACACTTATCCTCTCTCCGGTGCCCCTGCTCTTCTTGCCCTGTGTCTCCACAAGGCTCTGGTGCCGCTCACTTATCCTCTCTCTGGTGCCACTGCTCTTCTTGCCCTGTGCCTCCACAAGGCTCTGGTGCTGCACACTTATCCTCTCTCTGGTGCCCCTGCTCTTCTTGCCCTGTGCCTCCACAAGTCTCTGGCACTGCTCACTTATCCTCTCTCTGGTGCCCGTGCTCTTCTTGCCCCTGTGTCTCCACTCACAAGGCTCTGGTGCTGCACACTTATCCTATCACTGCTGCCCCTGCTCTGCTTGCCCTGTGCCTCCACAAGGCTCTGGCGCTGCTCACTTATCCTCTCTCAGGGGCCCTTGCTCTTCTTGCCTTGTACTTCCACAATGCTCTGGCGCTGCACACTTATCCTCTCTCCGGTGCCCCTGATCTTCTTGCCCTGTGTCTCCACTCACAAGGCTCTGGTGCTTGCCACATATCCTCTCTCTGGTGCCCATGCTCTTCTTGCCCTGTGTCTCCACAAGGCTCTGGAGCCGCTCACTTATCCTCTCTCCGGTGCCTCTGCTCTTCTTGCCCTGTGTCTCCACTCACAAGGCTCTGGTGCTTGCCACTTATCCTCTCTCTGGTTCCCATGCTCTTCTTGCCCTGTGTCTCCACTCACAAGGCTCTGGCGCTGCACACTTATCCTCTCTCCGGTGCCCCTGCTCTTCTTGCCCTGTGTCTCCACAAGGCTCTGGTGCCGCTCACTTATCCTCTGTCTGGTGCCACTGATCTTCTTGCTCTTTGCCTCCACCAGGCTCTGGCACTGCTCACTTATCCTCTCTCTGGTGCCCCTGCTCTTCTTGCCCCTGTGTCTCCACTGACAAGGCTCTGGTGCCACACACTTATCCTCTCACTGGTGCCCCTGCTCTTCTTGCCCTGTGTCTCCACAAACAAGGCTATGGCGCTGCACACGTATCCTCTCTCCGGCACCCTTTCTCTTCTTGTCCTGTATCTCCACAAGGCTCTGGTGCTGCTCACTTATCATCTCTCCGGTGCCCCTGATCATCTTGCCCTGTGTCTCCACAAGGCTCTGGTGCTGCTCACTTATCCTCTCTCCGGTGCCCCTGCTCTTCCTGCCCTGTTCCTCCACAAGGCTCTGGTGCTGCTCACTTATCCTCTCTCCGGTGCCCCTGCTCTTCTTGCCCTGTGTCTCCACAATGTTCTGGCGCTGCACACTTATCCTCTCTCTGGTGCCCCTGATCATCTTGCCCTGTGTCTCCACTCACAAGGGCCTGGTGCTGCTCACTTCTCCTCTTTCTGGTGCCCCTGCTCTTCTTGCCCTGTGTCTCCACAAGGCTCTGGTGCTGCTCACTTATCCTCTCTCCGGTGCCCCTGCTCTTCTTGACCTGTTCCTCCACAAGGCTCTGGTGCTGCTCACTTATCCTCTCTCCGGTGCCCCTGCTCTTCTTGCCCTGTGTCTCCACAATGTTCTGGCGCAGTTCACTTTTCCTCTTTCCGGTGCCCTTGCTCTTCTTGCCCATGTGTCTCCACTCACAAGACTCTGGTGCTGCTCACTTATCCTCTCTCTGGTGCCACTGCTCTTCTTGCTTTGTGCCTCCACAAGGCTCTGGCGCCGCACACTTATCCTCTCTCTGGTGCCCCTGGTCTTCTTGTCCCTGTGTCTATAGTTACAAGGCTCTGGCGCTGCTCAGTTATCCTCTCTCTGGTGCCCCTGCTCTTCTTGCTTTGTGTCTCTACAAGGCTCTGGCGCTGCTCACTTATCCTCTTTCCGGTGCCCCTGTTCTTCTTGCCCCTGTGTCTCAACTCACAAGGCTCTGCTGCTGCTCGCTTATCCTCTCTCTGGTGCCCCTGATCTTCTTGCCCTGTGTCTCCACTCAGAAGCCTCTGGCGCTGCACACTTATTCTCTCTTTGGTGCCCCTGCTCTTCTTGCCCTGTGCCTCCACAAGGCTCTGGCGCTGCTCACTTATCCTCTCTCAGGCTCCCCTGCTCTTCTTGTCCTGTGTCTCCACAAGGCTCCGGCGCCAAACACTTATCCTCTCTCTGGTGCCCCTGATCTTCTTGCTCTTTACCTCCACAAGGCTCTGGCACTGCTCAATTATCCTCTCTCTGGTGCCCCTGATCTTCTTGCCCTGTGCCTCCACAAGGCTCTGGCGCTGCTCACTTATCCTCTCTCTGGTGCCCCTGCTCTTCTTGCCCCTGTGTCTCCACTGACAAGGCTCTGGTGCCGCACACTGATCCTCTCACTGGTGCGCCTGTTCTTCTTGCCCTGTGTCTCCACAAACAAGGCTATGGTGCTGCACACTTATCCTCTCTCCGGTGCCCCTGATCTTCTTGCCCTGTGCCTCCACAAGGCTCTGACGCTGCTCAATTATCCTCTCTCAGGCTCCCCTGCTCTTCTTGCCCTGTGTCTCCACAAGGCTCTGGTGCTGCTCACTTATCCTCTCTCTGGTGCCCCTGCTCTTCTTGCCCTGCACCTCCACAAGGCTCTGGCACTGCACACTTATCCTCTCTCCGGTGCCCTTGCTCTTCTTGCCCTGTGCCTCCACAAGGCTCTGGCACTGCTCAATTATCCTCTCTCTGGTGCCCCTGATCTTCTTGCCCTGTGCCTCCACAAGGCTCTGGTGCTGCTCACTTATCCTCTCTCTGGTGCCCCTGCCCTTCTTGCCCTGTACCTCCACAAGGCTCTGGCGCTGCACACTTATCCTCTCTCCGGTGCCCTTGCTCTTCTTGCCCTGTGCCTCCACAAGGCTCTGGCACATCTCAATTACCCTCTATGTGGTGCCCCTGATCTTCTTGCCCTGTGCCTCCACAAGGCTCTGGTGCTGGCCACTTATCCTCTCTCTGGTGCCCCTGCTCTTCTTGCCTTGTACCTCCACAAGGCTCTGGCGCTGCACACTTATCCTCTCTCCGGTGCCCTTGCTCTTCTTGCCCTGTATGTCCACAAGGCTCTGGTGCTGCACACTTATCCTCTCTCCGTTGTCCTTGCTCTTTTTGCCCTGTGCCTCCACAAGGCTCTGGTGCTGCACACTTATCCTCTCTCAGGCTCCCTGATCTTCTTGCCCTGTGTCTCCACTTACAAGGCTCTGGCGCTGCACACTTATCCTCTCTCCGGTGCCCCTGCTCTTCTTGCCCTGTGTCTCCACAAGGCTCTGGTGCCGCTCACTTATCCTCTCTCTGGTGCCCCTGCTCTTCTTGCCCTGTGCCTCCACAAGGCTCTGGCGCTGCACACTTATCCTCTCTCAGGGGCCCTTGCTCTTCTTGCCCTGTACCTCCACAAGGCTCTGGTGCTGCTAACTTATCCTCTCTCAGGCTCCCCTGCTCTTCTTGCGCTGTGTCTCCACAAGGCTCTGGTGCTGCTCACTTATCCTCTCTCTGGTGCCCCTGCTCTTCTTGCCCTGTGTATCCACAAGGCTCTGGTGCTGCACACTTATCCTCTCTCTGGTGCCCCTGCTCTTCATGCCCTGTACCTTCAAAAGGCTCTGGTGCTGCACACTTATCCTCTCTCCCGAGCCCTTGCTCTTCTTGCCCTGTGCCTCCACAAGGCTCTGGTGCTGCTCACTTATCCTCTCTCTGGTGCCCCTGCTCTTCTTGCCCTGTGTCTCCACAAGGCTCTGGTGCTGCTCACTTATCCTCTCTCCGGTGCCCCTGCTCTTCTTGACCTGTTCCTCCACAAGGCTCTGGTGCTGCTCACTTATCCTCTCTCCGGTGCCCCTGCTCTTCTTGCCCTGTGTCTCCACAATGTTCTGGCGCAGTTCACTTTTCCTCTTTCCGGTGCCCTTGCTCTTCTTGCCCATGTGTCTCCACTCACAAGACTCTGGTGCTGCTCACTTATCCTCTCTCTGGTGCCACTGCTCTTCTTGCTTTGTGCCTCCACAAGGCTCTGGCGCCGCACACTTATCCTCTCTCTGGTGCCCCTGGTCTTCTTGTCCCTGTGTCTATAGTTACAAGGCTCTGGCGCTGCTCAGTTATCCTCTCTCTGGTGCCCCTGCTCTTCTTGCTTTGTGTCTCTACAAGGCTCTGGCGCTGCTCACTTATCCTCTTTCCGGTGCCCCTGTTCTTCTTGCCCCTGTGTCTCAACTCACAAGGCTCTGCTGCTGCTCGCTTATCCTCTCTCTGGTGCCCCTGATCTTCTTGCCCTGTGTCTCCACTCAGAAGCCTCTGGCGCTGCACACTTATTCTCTCTTTGGTGCCCCTGCTCTTCTTGCCCTGTGCTTCCACAAGGCTCTGGCGCTGCTCACTTATCCTCTCTCAGGCTCCCCTGCTCTTCTTGTCCTGTGTCTCCACAAGGCTCCGGCGCCAAACACTTATCCTCTCTCTGGTGCCCCTGATCTTCTTGCTCTTTACCTCCACAAGGCTCTGGCACTGCTCAATTATCCTCTCTCTGGTGCCCCTGATCTTCTTGCCCTGTGCCTCCACAAGGCTCTGGCGCTGCTCACTTATCCTCTCTCTGGTGCCCCTGCTCTTCTTGCCCCTGTGTCTCCACTGACAAGGCTCTGGTGCCGCACACTGATCCTCTCACTGGTGCGCCTGCTCTTCTTGCCCTGTGTCTCCACAAACAAGGCTATGGTGCTGCACACTTATCCTCTCTCCGGTGCCCCTGATCTTCTTGCCCTGTGCCTCCACAAGGCTCTGACGCTGCTCAATTATCCTCTCTCAGGCTCCCCTGCTCTTCTTGCCCTGTGTCTCCACAAGGCTCTGGTGCTGCTCACTTATCCTCTCTCTGGTGCCCCTGCTCTTCTTGCCCTGCACCTCCACAAGGCTCTGGCACTGCACACTTATCCTCTCTCCGGTGCCCTTGCTCTTCTTGCCCTGTGCCTCCACAAGGCTCTGGCACTGCTCAATTATCCTCTCTCTGGTGCCCCTGATCTTCTTGCCCTGTGCCTCCACAAGGCTCTGGTGCTGCTCACTTATCCTCTCTCTGGTGCCCCTGCCCTTCTTGCCCTGTACCTCCACAAGGCTCTGGCGCTGCACACTTATCCTCTCTCCGGTGCCCTTGCTCTTTTTGCCCTGTGCTTCCACAAGGCTCTGGCACATCTCAATTACCCTCTATCTGGTGCCCCTGATCTTCTTGCCCTGTGCCTCCACAAGGCTCTGGTGCTGGCCACTTATCCTCCCTCTGGTGCCCCTGCTCTTCTTGCCTTGTACCTCCACAAGGCTCTGGCGCTGCACACTTATCCTCTCTCCGGTGCCCTTGCTCTTCTTGCCCTGTATGTCCACAAGGCTCTGGTGCTGCACACTTATCCTCTCTCCGTTGTCCTTGCTCTTTTTGCCCTGTGCCTCCACAAGGCTCTGGTGCTGCACACTTATCCTCTCTCAGGCTCCCCTGATCTTCTTGCCCTGTGTCTCCACTTACAAGGCTCTGGCGCTGCACACTTATCCTCTCTCCGGTGCCCCTGCTCTTCTTGCCCTGTGTCTCCACAAGGCTCTGGTGCCGCTCACTTATCCTCTCTCTGGTGCCCCTGCTCTTCTTGCCCTGTGCCTCCACAAGGCTCTGGCGCTGCACACTTATCCTCTCTCAGGGGCCCTTCCTCTTCTTGCCCTGTACCTCCACAAGGCTCTGGTGCTGCTAACTTATCCTCTCTCAGGCTCCCCTGCTCTTCTTGCGCTGTGTCTCCACAAGGCTCTGGTGCTGCTCACTTATCCTCTCTCTGGTGCCCCTGCTCTTCTTGCCCTGTGTATCCACAAGGCTCTGGTGCTGCACACTTATCCTCTCTCTGGTGCCCCTGCTCTTCATGCCCTGTACCTTCAAAAGGCTCTGGTGCTGCACACTTATCCTCTCTCCCGAGCCCTTGCTCTTCTTGCCCTGTGCCTCCACAAGGCTCTGGTGCTGCTCACTTATCCTCTCTCTGGTGCCCCTGCTCTTCTTGACCTGTGTCTCCACAAGGCTCTGGTGCTGCACACTTATCCTCTCTCTGGTGCCCCTGCTCTTCTTGCCCTGTGCCTCCACAAGTCTCTGGTGGTGCTCACTTATCCTCTCTCTGGTGCCTGTGCTCTTCTTGCCCCTGTGTCTCCACTCACAAGGCTCTGGTGCTGCACACTAATCCTATCACTGCTGCCCCTGCTCTGCTTGCCCTGTGCCTCCACAAGGCTCTGGCGCTGCTCACTTATCCACTCTCCGGTGCCCTTGCTCTTCTTGCCCTGTGCCTCCACAAGGCTCTGGTGCTGCACACTTATTCTCTCTCCGGTGCCCCTGATCTTCTTGCCCTGTGTCTCCACTCACAAGGCTCTGGCGCTGCACACTTATCCTCTCTCTGGTGCCCCTGCTCTTCTTGCCCTGTGTCTCCACAAAGCTCTGGTGCTGCTCACTTATCCTCTCTCTGGTGCCCCTGCTCTTCTTGCCCTGTGCCTCTACAATGCTCCGGCGCCACACACTTATCCTCTGTCTGGTGCCACTGATCTTCTTGCTCTTTGCCTCCACAAGGCTCTGCTCACTTATCCTCTCTCTGGTGCCCCTGCTCTTCTTGCCCCTGTGTCTCCACTGACAAGGCTCTGGTGCCACACACTTATCCTCTCACTGGTGCCCCTGCTCTTCTTACCCTGTGTCTCCACAAACAAGGCTATGGCTCTGCACACTTATCCTCTCTCCGGTGCCCCTGATCTTCTTGCCCTGTGCCTCCACAAGGCTCTGGCGCTGCTCAATTACCCTCTCTCAGGCTCCCCTGCTCTTCTTGCCCTGTGTCTCCACAAGGCCCTGGTGCTGCTCAATTATCCTCTCTCTGGTGCCCCTGCTCTTCTTGCCCTGTGCCTCCACAAGGCTCTGGTGCTGCTCACTTATCCTCTCTCTGGTGCCCATGCTCTTCTTGCCCTGTACCTCCACAAGGCTCTGGCGCTGCACACTTATCCTCTCTCCGGTGCCCTTGCTCTTCTTGCCCTCAATGTCCACAAGGCTCTGGCGCTGCACACTTATCCTCTCGCTGTTGTCCTTGCTCTTTTTGCCCTGTGACTCCAGAAGGCTCTGGTGCTGCACACTTATCCTCTCACCGGTGCCCCTGATCTTCTTGCCCTGTGTCTCCACTCACAAGGCTCTAGCGCTGCACACTTATCCTCTCTCTGGTGCCCCTGCTCTTCTTGCCCTGTGTCTCCACAAGGCTCTGGTGCCACTCACTTATTCTCTCTCTGGTGCCCCTGCTTTTCTTGCCCTGTGCCTCCACAAGGCTCTGGCGCTGCACACTTATCCTCTCTCAGGGGCCCTTGCTCTTCTTGCCCTGTACCTCCACAAGGCTCTGGCCCTGCACACTTATCCTCTCTCCGGTGCCCTTGTTCTTCTTGCCCTGTGCCTCCACAATGCTCTGGCGCTGGACACTTATCCTCTCTCTGGTGCCCCTGGTCTTCTTGCCCTGTGCCTCCACAAGGCTCTGGCGCTGCTAACTTATCCTCTCTCAGGCTCCCCTGCTCTTCTTGCCCTGTGTCTCCACAAGGCTCTGGTGCTGCTCACTTATCCTCTCTCTGGTGCCCCTGCTCTTCTTGCCCTGTGTCTCCACAAGGCTCTGGTGCTGCACACTTATCCTCTCTCTGGTGCCCCTGCTCTTCTTGCCCTGTACCTCCAAAAGGCTCTGGCGCTGCACACTTATCCTCTCTCCGGAGCCCTTGCTTTTCTTGCCCTGTGCCTCCACAAGGCTCTGGTGCTGCTCACTTATCCTCTCTCTGGTGCCCCTGCTCTTCTTGACCAGTGTCTCCACAAGGCTCTGGTGCTGCACACTTATCCTCTCTCTGGTGCCCCTGCTCTTCTTGCCCTGTACCTCCACAAGGCTCTGGTGCTACACACTTATCCTCTCTACGGTGCCCTTGCTCTTCTTGCCCTGTGCCTCCACAAGGCTCTGGTGCTGCCCACTTATCCTCTCTACAATGAGGTGGCCCTGCTCTTCTTACCCTGTGTCTCCACAAGGCTCTGGTGCCGCTCACTTATCCTCTCTCTGGTGCCCCTGCTCTTCTTGCCCTGTGCCTCCACAAGGCTCCGGCGCCGCACACTTATCCTCTCTCTGGTGCCCCTGATCTTCTTGCTCTTTGCCTCCACAAGGCTCTGGCACTGCACACTTATCCTCTCTCCGGTGCCCCTGCTCTTCTTGCCTTGTGTCTCCACAAGGCTCTGGTGCCGCTCACTTATCCTCTCTCTGGTGCCCTTGCTCTTCTTGCCCTGTGCCTCCACAAGGCTCTGGTTCTGCACACTTATCCTCTCTCTGGTGCCCCTGCTCTTCTTGCCCTGTGCCTCCACAAGTCTCTGGCACTGCTAACTTATCCTCTCTCTGGTGCCCGTGCTCTTCTTGCCCCTGTGTCTCCACTCACAAGGCTCTGGTGCTGCACACTTATCCTATCACTGTTGCCCCTGCTCTGCTTTCCCTGTGCCTCCACAAGGCTCTGGCGCTGCTCACTTATCCTCTCTCAGGGGCCCTTGCTCTTCTTGCCCTGTACCTCCACAAGGCTCTGGCGTTGCACACTTATCCTCTCTCCGGTGCCCCTGATCTTCTTGCCCTGTGTCTCCACTCACAAGGCTCTGGTGCTTGCCACTTATCCACTCTCCGGTGCCCTTGCTCTTCTTGCCCATTGCCTCCACAAGGCTCTGGTGCTGCACACTTATTCTCTCTCCGGTGCCCCTGATCTTCTTGACCTGTGTCTCCACTCACAAGGCTCTGGCGCTGCACACTTATCCTCTCTCTGGTGCCCCTGCTCTTCTTTCCCTGTGTCTCCACAAGGCTCTGGTGCCACTCACTTATCCTCTCTCTGGTGCCCCTGCTCTTCTTGCCCTGTGCCTCTACAACGCTCCGGCGCCACACACTTATCCTCTGTCTGGTGCCACTGATCGTCTTGCCCTGTGCCTCCACAAGGCTCTGATCACTTATCCTCTCTCTGGTGCCCCTGCTCTTCTTGCCCCTGTGTCGCCTCTGAGAAGGCTCTGGTGCCACACACTTATCCTCTCACTGGTGCCCCTGCTCTTCTTGCCCTGTGTCTCCACAAACAAGGCTATGGCGCTGCACACTTATCCTCTCTCCGGTGCCCCTGATCTTCTTGCCCTGTGCCTCCACAAGGCTCTGGCGCTGCTCAATTATCCTCTCTCAGGGGCCCTTGCTCTTCTTGCCCTGTGCCTCCACAAGGCTCTGGTGCTGCACACTTATCCTCTCTCCGGTGCCCCTGATCTTCTTGCCCTGTGCCTCCACAAGGCTCTGGCGGTGCTCAATTATCCTCTCTCAGGCTCCCCTGCTCTTCTTGCCCTGTGTCTCCACAAGGCTCTGGTGCTGCTCACTTATCCGCTCTCTGGTGCCCATGCTCTTCTTGCCCTGTACCTCCACAAGGCTCTGGCGCTGCACACTTATCCTCTCTCTGGTGCCCTTGCTCTTCTTGCCCTGTGCCTCCACAAGGCTCTGGCACTGCTCAATTATCCTCTCTCTGGTGCCCCTGATCTTCTTGCCCTGTGCCTCCACAAGGCTGTGGCGCTGCTCACTTATCCTCTCTCCGGTGCCCTTGCTCTTCTTGCCCTGTGTCTCCACAAGGCTCTGGTGCTGCTCACTTATCCTCTCTTCGGTGCCCCTGATCTACTTGCCCTGTGCCTCCACAAGGCTATGGCGCTGCTCACTTATCCTCTCTCTGGTGCCCCTGCTCTTCTGGCCCTGTGTCTCTACTCACAAGGCTCTGGCGCTGCACACTTATCCTCTCTGGTGCCCTTGCTCTTCTTGACCTGTGCCTCCACAAGGCTCTGGTGCTGCTCACTTATCCTCTTTCTGGTGCCCCTGATCTTCTTGCCCTGTGCCTCCACAAGGCTCTGGCGCTGCTCACTTATCCTCTCTCTGGTGCCCCTGCTCTTCTTGCCCTGTGTCTCCACTCACAAGGCTCTGGCGCTGCACACTTATCCTCTCTCCGGTGTCCTTGCTCGTCTTGCCCTGTTCCTCCACAAGGCTCTGGTGCTGCTCACTTATCCTCTCTCCGGTGCCCTTGCTCTTCTTGCCCTGTGTCTCCACAAGGCTCTGGTGCTGCTCACTTATCCTCTCTCTGGTGCCCCTGCTCTTCTTGCCCTGTGTCTCCACTCACAAGGCTCTGGCCATGCACACTTATCCTCTCTCCGGTGCCCTTGCTCTTCTAGCCCTGTTCCTCCAGAAGGCTCTGGCGCTGCTCACTTATCCTCTCTCCGGTGCCTTGCTCTTCTTGCCCTGTGTCTCCACAAGGCTCTGGTACTGCTCACTTATCCTCTCTCTCTCTGGTGCCCCTGGTCGTCTTGCCCTGCGGCTCCACTCACAAGGCTCTGGCGCTGCACACTTATCCTCTCGCCGGTGCCCTTGCTCTTCTTGCCCTGTTCCTCCACAAGGCTCTGGCGCTGCTCGCTTATCCTCTCTCCGGTGCCCCTTATCTTCTTCCCCTGTGTCTCCACTCACAAGGCTCTGGCGCTTCACACTTATTCTCTCTCTGGTGCCCCTGCTCTTCTTGCCCTGAGCCTCCACAAGGCTCTGGCGCTGCTCACTTATCCTCTCTCAGGCTCCCCTGCTCTTCTTGCCCTGTGTCTCCACAATGTTCTGGCGCTATTAAATTATCCTCTCTCCGGTGCCCTTGCTCTTCTTGCCCCTGTGTCGCCACTGAGAAGGCTCTGGTGCCACACACTTATCCTCTCACTGGTGCCCCTGTTCTTCTTACCCTGTGTCTCCACAAACAAGGCTATGGCGCTGCACACTTATCCTCTCTCCAGTGCCCCTGATCTTCTTGCCCTGTGCCTCCACAAGGCTCTGGCGCTGCACACTTATTCTCTCTCTGGTGCCCCGGCTCTTCTTGCCCTGAGCCTCCACAAGGCTCTGGCGCTGCTCACTTATCCTCTCTCAGGCTCCCCTGCTCTTCTTGCCCTGTGTCTCCACAATGTTCTGGCGCTATTAAATTATCCTCTCTCCGGTGCCCTTGCTCTTCTTGCCCATGTGTCTCCACTCAAAAGACTCTGGCGCTGCTCACTTATCCTCTCTCTGGTACCACTGCTCTTCTTGCCCTGTGTCTCCACTCACAAGGATCTGGCGCTGCACACTTATCCTCTCTCCGGTGCCCCTGCTCTTCTTGCCCTGTGTCTCCACAAGGCTCTGGTGCCACTCACTTATCCTCTCTGGTGCCCCTGCTCTTCTTGCCCTGTGCCTCCACAAGACTCTGGCGCTGCACACTTATCCACTCTCTGGTGCCCCTGCTCTTCTTGCCCATGTGTCTCCACTCAAAAGACTCTGGCGCTGCTCACTTATCCTCTCTCTGGTACCACTGCTCTTCTTGCCCTGTGTCTCCACTCACAAGGATCTGGCGCTGCACACTTATCCTCTCTCCGGTGCCCCTGCTCTTCTTGCCCGGTGTCTCCACAAGGCTCTGGTGCCGCTCACTTATCCTCTCTGGTGCCCCTGCTCTTCTTGCCCTGTGCCTCCACAAGACTCTGGCGCTGCACACTTATCCACTCTCTGGTGCCCCTGCTCTTCTTGCCCTGTGCCTCCACAAGGCTCTGGCACTGCACACTTATCCTCTCTCAGGGGCCCTTGCTCTTCTTGCCCTGTACCTCCACAAGGCTCTGGCGCTGCACACTTATCCTCTCTCCAGTGCCCCTGATCTTCTTGCCCTGTGTCTCCACTCACAAGGCTCTGGTGCTGCACACTTATCCTCTCTCTGGTGCCCCTGCTCTTCTTGCCCTGTTCCTCCACAAGGATCTGGCGCTGCTAACATATCCTCTCTCAGGCTCCCCTGCTCTTCATGCCCTGTCTCCACAAGGCTCTGGTGCTGCTCACTTATCCTCTTTCTGGTGCACCTGCTCTTCTTGCCCTGTGTCTCCACAAGGCTCTGGTGCTGCACAGTTATCCTCTCTCTGGTGCCCCTGCTCTTCTTGCCCTGTACCTCCACAAGGCTCTGGCGCTGCACACTTATCCTCTCTCAGGTGCCCTTGCTCTTCTTGCCCTGTGCCTCCACAAGGCTCTGGTGCTGCACACTTATTCTCTCTCTGGTGCCCCTGATCTTCTTGCCCTGTGTCTCCACTCACAAGGCTCTGGTGCTGCAAACTTATCCTCTCTCCGGTGCCCCTGCTGTTCTTGCCCTGTGTCTCCACAAGGCTCTGGTGCCGCTCACTTATCCTCTCTCTGGTGCCCCTGCTCTTCTTGCCCTGTGCCTCCACAAGGCTCCGGCACCGCACACTTATCCTCTCTCCGGTGCTCTTGGTCTTCTTGCCCTGTCCCTTCACAAGGCTCTGGTGCTGCACACTTATCCTCTTTCCGGTGCCCCTGATCTTCTTCCCCTGTGTCTCCACTCACAAGGCTCTGGTGCCGCACACTTATCCTATCACTGCTGCCCCTGCTCTGCTTGCCCTGTGCCTCCACAAGGCTCTGGCGCTACTCACTTATCCTCTCTCAGGGGCCCTTGCTCTTCTTGCCCTGTACCTCCACAAGGCTCTGGCGCTGCACACTTATCCTCTCTCCGGTGCCCTTGCTCTTCTTGCCCTGTGCCTCCACAAGGCTCTGGTACTGCACACTTATTCTCTCTCCGGTGCCCCTGATCTTCTTGCCCTGTGTCTCCACAAGGCTCTGGTGCTGCTCACTTTTCCTCTCTCTGGTTCCCCTGCTATTCTTGCCCTGTGCCTCCACAAGGCTCCGGCGCCACACACTTATCCTCTCTATTGTGCCCCTGAACTTCTTGCTCTTTGCCTCCACAAGGCTCTGGCGCTGCTCACTTATCCTCTCTCTGGTGCCCCTGCTCTTCTTGCCCCTGTGTATCCACTCACAAGGCTCTGGTGCTGCACACTTATCCTATCACTGCTGCCCCTGCTCTGCTTGCCCTGTGCCTCCACAAGGCTCTGGCGCTGCTCACTGATCCTCTCTCAGGGGCCCTTGCTCTTCTTGACCTGTGTCTCCACTCACAAGGCTCTGGCGCTGCACACTTATCCTCTCTCTGGTGCCCCTGCTCTTCTTGCCCTGTGTCTCCACAAGGCTCTGGTGCCACTCAATTATCCTCTCTCTGGTGCCCCTGCTCTTCTTGCCCTGTGCCTCTACAAGGCTCCGGCGCCACACACTTATGCTCTGTCTGGTGCCACTGATCTTCTTGCCCTGTGCCTCCACAAGGCTCTGATCACTTATCCTCTCTCTGGTGCCCCTGCTCTTCTTGCCCCTGTGTCGCCACTGAGAAGGCTCTGGTGCCACACACTTATCCTCTCACTGGTGCCCCTGCTCTTCTTACCCTGTGTCTCCACAAACAAGGCTATGGCGCTGCACACTTATCCTCTCTCCGGTGCCCCTGATCTTCTTGCCCTGTGCCTCCACAAGGCTCTGGCGCTGCTCAATTATCCTCTCTCAGGGGCCCTTGTTTTTCTTGCCCTGTGCCTCCACAAGGCTCTGGTGCTGCACACTAATCCTCTCTCCGGTGCCCCTGATCTTCTTGCCCTGTGCCTCCACAAGGCTCTGGCGGTGCTCAATTATCCTCTCTCAGGCTCCCCTGCTCTTCTTGCCCTGTGTCTCCGCAAGGCTCTTGTGCTGCTCACTTATCCTCTCTCTGGTGCCCATGCTCTTCTTGCCCTGTACCTCCACAAGGCTCTGGCGCTGCACACTTATCCTCTCTCCGGTGCCCTTGCTCTTCTTGCCCTGTGCCTCCACAAGACTCTGGCACTGCTCAATTATCCTCTCTCTGGTGCCCCTGATCTTCTTGCCCTGTGCCTCCACAAGGCTGTGGCGCTGCTCACTTATCCTCTCTCCGGTGCCCTTGCTCTTCTTGCCCTGTGTCTCCACAAGGCTCTGGTGCTGCTCACTTATCCTCTCTTCGGTGCCCCTGATCTACTTGCCCTGTGCCTCCACAAGGCTCTGGCGCTGCTCACTTATCCTCTCTCTGGTGCCCCTGCTCTTCTTGCCCTGTGTCTCCACTCACAAGGCTCTGGCGCTGCACACTTATCCTCTCTCCGGTGCCCTTGCTCGTCTTGCCCTGTTCCTCCACAAGGCTATGGCGCTGCTCACTTATCCTCTCTCTGGTGCCCCTGCTCTTCTGGCCCTGTGTCTCCACTCACAAGGCTCTGGCGCTGCACACTTATCCTCTCTGGTGCCCTTGCTCTTCTTGACCTGTGCCTCCACAAGGCTCTGGTGCTGCTCACTTATCCTCTTTCTGGTGCCCCTGATCTTCTTGCCCTGTGCCTCCACAAGGCTCTGGCGCTGCTCACTTATCCTCTCTCTGGTGCCCCTGCTCTTCTTGCCCTGTGTCTCCACTCACAAGGCTCTGGCGCTGCACACTTATCCTCTCTCCGGTGCCCTTGCTCTTCTTGCCCTGTTCCTCCAGAAGGCTCTGGCGCTGCTCACTTATCCTCTCTCCGGTGCCTTGCTCTTCTTGCCCTGTGTCTCCACAAGGCTCTGGTGCTGCTCACTTATCTTCTCTCTCTCTGGTGCCCCTGGTCTTATTTCCCTGTGTCTCCACTCACAAGGCTCTGGCGCTGCACACTTATCCTCTCGCCGGTGCCCTTGCTCTTCTTGCCCTGTTCCTCCACAAGGCTCTGGCGCTGCTCGCTTATCCTCTCTCCGGTGCCCCTGATCTTCTTCCCCTGTGTCTCCACTCACAAGGCTCTGGCGCTGCACACTTATTCTCCCTCTGGTGCCCCTGCTCTTCTTGCCCTGAGCCTCCACAAGGCTCTGGCGCTGCTCACTTATCCTCTCTCAGGCTCCCCTGCTCTTCTTGCCCTGTGTCTCCACAATGTTCTGGCTCTATTAAATTATCCTCTCTCCGGTGCCCTTGCTCTTCTTGCCCATGTGTCTCCACTCAAAAGACTCTGGCGCTGCTCACTTATCCTCTCTCTGGTACCACTGCTCTTCTTGCCCTGTGTCTCCACTCACAAGGATCTGGCGCTGCACACTTATCCTCTCTCCGGTGCCCCTGCTCTTCTTGCCCTGTGTCTCCACAAGGCTCTGGTGCCGCTCACTTATCCTCTCTGGTGCCCCTGCTCTTCTTGCCCTGTGCCTCCACAAAACTCTGGCGCTGCACACTTATCCTCTCTCTGGTGCCCCTGCTCTTCTTGCCCTGTGCCTCCACAAGGCTCTGGCACTGCACACTTATCCTCTCTCAGGGGCCCTTGCTCTTCTTGCTCTGTACCTCCACAAGGCTCTGGCGCTGCACACTTATCCTCTCTCCAGTGCCCCTGATCTTCTTGCCCTGTGTCTCCACTCACAAGGCTCTGGTGCTGCACACTTATCCTCTCTCTGGTGCCCCTGCTCTTCTTGCCCTGTTCCTCCACAAGGATCTGGCGCTGCTAACATATCCTCTCTCAGGCTCCCCTGCTCTTCATGCCCTATCTCCACAAGGCTCTGGTGCTGCTCACTTATCCTCTTTCTGGTGCACCTGCTCTTCTTGCCCTGTGTCTCCACAAGGCTCTGGTGCTGCACACGTATCCTCTCTCTGGTGCCCCTGCTCTTCTTGCCCTGTACCTCCACAAGGCTCTGGCGCTGCACACTTATCCTCTCTCAGGTGCCCTTGCTCTTCTTGCCCTGTGCCTCCACAAGGCTCTGGTGCTGCACACTTATTCTCTCTCTGGTGCCCCTGATCTTCTTGCCCTGTGTCTCCACTCACAAGGCTCTGGTGCCGCACACTTATCCTATCACTGCTGCCCCTGCTCTGCTTGCCCTGTGCCTCCACAAGGCTCTGGCGCTACTCACTTATCCTCTCTCAGGGGCCCTTGCTCTTCTTGCCCTGTACCTCCACAAGGCTCTGGCGCTGCACACTTATCCTCTCTCCGGTGCCCTTGCTCTTCTTGCCCTGTGCCTCCACAAGGCTCTGGTACTGCACACTTATTCTCTCTCCGGTGCCCCTGCTATTCTTGCCCTGTGCCTCCACAAGGCTCCGGCGCCACACACTTATCCTCTCTATTGTGCCCCTGAACTTCTTGCTCTTTGCCTCCACAAGGCTCTGGCGCTGCTCACTTATCCTCTCTCTGGTGCCCCTGCTCTTCTTGCCCCTGTGTCTCCACTGACAAGGCTCTGGTGCCGCACACTTATCCTCTCACTGGTGCCCCTGCTCTTCTTGCCCTGTGTCTCCACAAACAAGGCTATGGCGCTGCACACTTATCCTCTCTCTGGTGCCCCTGATCTTCTTGCCCTGTGCCTCCACAAGCCTCTGGCGCTGCTCAATTATCCTCTTTCAGGCTCCCCTGCTCTTCTTGCCCTGTGTCTCCACAAGGCTCTGGTGCTGCTCACTTATCCTCTCTCTGGTGCCCCTGCTCTTCTTGCCTTGTGCCTCCACAAGGCTCTGGCGCTGCACACTTATCCTCTCTCCGGTGCCCTTGCTCTTCTTGCCCTGTTTCTCCACAAGGCTCTGGTGCCGCTCACTTATCCTCTCTCTGGTGCTCCTGCTCTTCTTGCCCTGTGCCTCCACAAGGCTCTGGCGCTGCACACTTATCCTCTCTCAGGGGCCCTTGCTCTTCTTGCCCTGTACCTCCACAAGGCTCTGGCGCTGCACACTTATCCTCTCTCCGGTGCCCCTGCTCTTCTTGAACTGTGCCTCCAGAAGGCTCTCATGCTGCACACTTATCCTCTCTCTGGTGCCCCTGCTCTTCTTGCCCCTGTGTCTCCACTCACAAGGCTCTGGCGCTGCACACTTATCCTCTCTTTGGTGCCCCTGCTCTTCTTTCCCTGTGTCTCCACTCACAAGGCTCTGGCGTTGCACACTTATCCTCTCTCTGGTGCCCCTGCTCTTCTTGTCCCTGTGTCTATAGTTACAAGGCTCTTGCGACGCACACATCCTCTCTCTGGTGCCCGTGCTCTTCTTGCCCTGTGTCTCCACAAGGATCTGGCGCTGCTCACTTATCCTCTCTCAGGCTCCTCTGCTCTTCTTGCCCTGTGTCTCCACAAGGCTCTGGCGCTGCACACTTATCCTCTCTCAGGCTCCTCTGCTCTTCTTGCCCTGTGTCTCCACAAGGCTTTGGTGCCGCTCACTTATCCTCTCTCTGGTGCCCCTGCTCTTCTTGCCCTGTGTCTCCCCAAGGCTCTGGCGCTGCACACTTATCCTCTCTCAGGCTCCTCTGCTCTTCTTGTCCTGTGTCTCCACAAGGCTATGGCGCTGCTCACTTACTGCCCCTATGCTTCCCTCACCTCTTGTTCACATGGGTCTGACCTCCGGGTGTGACAGGTTGCTGCTTTGTCCAGGAAAGCACGACCCCATGTAGAAGGTTTCACTTTGTACAAGAATCCGCATGTCACAGGACAGTTAACTTACCTTAGTGATTACCTGTGTAAACATGTGAAGACATGCTGCATTTGCTGAGTGTCTTAAATATGTGGCCTTGGTAGCATACACTCTGCCAAAGATTTTGTAAGATATTGCCAACATTTCCCAATACCTTGTTAGTCAACCAAGGTTAGGAGCATTTCCTGAAAAAAACAGAGGGGCATATTCACAAGGAGCTATCGCCGAATTAACGGCACTTTATCGCAGCCAAAGTCGTGATAAATTTACCTCCCCATTCACAAGCCGGTGTTAACAGCCCACAGCACCAGTTTACCCACGATAGCAGCCGCAAAAAACATCGCCACAGAGGACCCCCGCAAATATCGCTAATGAGATGCAGAGTAGGCGTTCCCGTGACAAAAGCCGAGACAACAGCACACCTCAACATTCACAACGACCAGCCACATCCGCGATAAATACACAAAACAGGCGATAAGGCGCATTAGCACCAGGAAATCTACACCTGCTCTGCCTGGTGTAAAGTCGGACGGCAGCCTGCAAACCAAAAGGGAGCACAGCCCAGGGCTACATCGGAAGGGCAACAGATGCCATGGAGCCACCCATCATGCGGCCCGGACACCCAAGAGGGCCACAACACCCACCGCCACCACCCCCAGGACCACCTCTCCCTGGCACCCCCCGACCAAAGACATGCCACATCAGCCACACAAAAACATGTACAAAATATTCCGCTTGATGCTGCACAATTATAACTGGTGACATGGATGTGTCAAATGACCAGCACACAATCACTTTCGAAGCAACAAATGAAACTTTTTTCAAATGAACAAGGAAATGAAATGAAGACACATGGCCGCTCCCCTCGGGACAATACTAGGTCACAGCCTGTAAGACAAAAAACATGATGAGAAGGTGTGTCCTGCGCACATCAGAGGACAGAGAGAGAGCGAAGGAGAGAGAGAGGAAGAGTGGGAGGGAGAGAGAGAGGAAGAGAGGGAGAGAGAGAGAGAGAGAAGAGGAGAGAGAGAGGAAGAGAGGGAGGGAGAGAGAGAGAGGAAGGGAGGGAGAGAGAGAGGAAGAGAGGGAGGGAGAGAGAGAGGAAGAGAGGGAGAGAGAGAGGAAGAGAGGGAGAGAGAGAGGAAGAGAGGGCGAGAGAGAGGAAGAGAGGGAGGGAGAGAGAGAGGAAGAGAGGGAGAGAGAGAGAGAGAGAGAAGAGGAGAGAGAGAGGAAGAGAGGGAGGTAGAGAGAGAGGAAGAGAGGGAGAGAGAGAGAGAGAAGAGGAGAGAGAGAGGAAGAGTGGGAGGGAGAGAGAGAGGAAGGGAGGGAGAGAGAGAGGAAGAGAGGGAGAGAGAGAGAGAAGAGGAGAGAGAGGAAGAGAGGGAGAGGGAGAGAGAGAGAGAGAGAGAAGAGGAGAGAGAGAGGAAGAGAGGGAGGGAGAGAGAGAGGAAGGGAGGGAGAGAGAGAGGAAGAGAGGGAGAGAGAGAGAGAGAGAGAGAGAAGAGGAGAGAGAGAGGAAGAGAGGAGAGAGAGAGAGAGAGAAGAGGAGAGAGAGAGGAAGAGAGGGAGAGAGAGAGAGAGAGAGAGAGAGAGAGAGAGAGGAAGAGAGAGAGAGAGAGAGAGAGTGCCGCCCCTGCGCACCCAGGCCACACTGCTCACCTGCTGCCACCGGTGTGTCTCCAACCACGTGCCGGTATGTAGTGCAGTTCACCAGGTCACACATCTGATTCAGAGCCGTCAGCTGAAACAGAGCTCAGATACATGACTGGCACAGTACACACACTTGCACAAGACAACATCGCCTACCCGCCCATGCACACCCAGGCAGAGGCACCCCAACCTCTCCCGCCGCCCATCGGAGCATGCCCACCCATGCACACCCAGGCCTCAATGCTCACCTTCCGGCGCGTAGACAGAAGGTCCCACCACGTGCCGCTGCAAGCCACAAGCCCGGGGCCCGAGGACATGGCACCCTCCACATCATGCAGCCCCGCTCCGCAGGCCACCAGGTCTCACGTTTGGTGCTGGGTCTTGATTACTCCATGGCAGAGGACATACCAGTGCACCCGGCACCATCGCAGGCTGCACACCAGTTCAGCCCAATGGGTGCCACCAACTCTGGAATCCTGGAAGTGATGCCACGTGGCGGTAGGCCCGCACTGCCCGCTGGCTCTGGCCTGCACTGCGGTCCAGTAGGGCACACAAAACCTGAGCTGTCCGGACCGCCAGGATGGGGCATCATCGCAGGCTGCACACCCGCTCAGCAGCTCAGGGTGCCACTGACACAGTGCACCCAAAGTCACCGTCCCGTGGCGGGGTGCCTGTGCCGTCCGCAAGGCCCCGGGTGCCACTAACCCTGTGCAACCCCAGTCTGTGCCATGTGGTGGTAGGCCCGTGCCTTACTCAAGGCCTCGTGTGCCACTAACCCTGTGCAACCCCAGTCTGTGCCACGTGGTGGTAGGCCCGTGCCTTACTCAAGGCCTCATGTGCCACTAACCCTGTGCAACCCCAGTCTGCGCCACGTGGTGGTAGGCCCGTGCCTTACTCAAGGTCTCGTGTGCCACTAACCCTGTGCAACCCCAGTCTGCGCCACGTGGTGGTAGGCCTGTGCTGTCCGCAAGGCCTCAGATGCCACTAACCCTGTGCGCAACAACTCATGGGCCCTACATGAGTGAGAACCGTGGAGCGGCAGTCATCCAGTCACCACCAGAAGAGGGGAATGTGACGTCGTCGGCCCCTTATGTTGGCGGAGTCACATGGCCTGTGACGCCTGTGCCGGATGGGTGTGGTGTGTGTGAAAACCTGCCCTCAGGGAGTGGCTGTGACACGCTGACAACTAGACCAGTGACCTGCACATCACCAGCGAGTACGGCTGCGACGGGTAGCAATGAGGGCCCCCCTTCGGGGCGTTAGCGGAGTGGTCTGGCCTGCCGTACGCCCGACCAGCGCAGGGCTTGCAACAAGGACTCGTGGGCTCTGGGCGTGGTCCAGTCCATGTCCGGACAAGGAAGTGACTGATGCGTGTGTCCCTGTTGTAGTGTTCACGGAACCCGGTACACAAAATGCAATGTCGCACCCTCTGACTGGCATCCCACAGGATGAACATCATTGACGCAAGGGAAGGCACTGTCCCCACATCCATCCACACATCCATACATGAATGACGTAAGACATTACACAGCAGTGCGTCACTGGATGTTTATTTGCACATCCAGTGCAGTCATGCAGGTGGAGCGGTACAGAGCAATGCCGAGCACACTACACAATATGGGCCCGTGGAGGGCCAGCCAGTGTCCATCCGGGGATGACCTGTACTGCGGAAGAGGAAGGGTACAGTCCGCAGTCTGTCCGCCGTGTCATTGGTCATCAAACAGGATGTGGCAGTCCATGTCGCTGACCAAGGTGAGTGCATCGGAGTGTATCGGGGGTCAGTGGTAGGTCTTGAGGCCATGTGCGGCACCAAGCAGAAACAGGCAAGGTGGCGGAAATGGATGCTAGTGCCTGGCCCTCCTGACCACAGTCCCATCCACGTCCTCGTCCCCGGGTGTGTGCCCTGCCCCACCTGTGGGTGTTGCAGTACCGGCTGCGGCACTGTGTGCCACTGACACATCAGGGGCCGGAGGAGGATTGTCGGCTGCACTGTGTGGCAGTGACACATCAGGTGCCGGAGTGGATACACCTGCCGCACTGGGAGGCACTGACACACCAGGGGGCGGAGATGTGGATGGTGTGGGGGCAGCAGCATTCATCATCGCCACGCCTTGTGGCAGCAATGCCATGATGAGGACATTCAGGGCACGGTAGATCCCAGCTACATTTCGCTGATTTGCAGCGGTGGCTGCCATCCTTTCCGCCTCCATCCGCACCATGTCCTCCATGAGCCTCCGCATGTGTGCCAGCTCACGGCTGGCATCGCTGGGGCCACTCTGAGCGGACAGGTATTCGTCCCTCCGTGTCATGACTCCAGAGATGTCAGTCAGGGCTCGCTGGAGTCCATGGGGCGGACATAGACACCCAAGGATGGCGTCCAGTTTGGTAGCCATGAGCTCGAACTCCACCCGTACCTGCTCGGCCGTCTCCCTCTGGCCCTCCAGCACACGGCGTTGGAAGGCCATTTGTTGTTCCTGGGGGACTTGGGAGGGTACCGGGGCTGTGGGTGCCTCCTGCTGGGTGGTTTGGGTGGTGGGTGGTGTCTCATGGATGTAGCTGGGCTGCCCTGATCCTGGAGGTGAGTTGCGGATGAGGTCAATGAGGTCTTGGATGGTTTGGGTGTCGATGCTGGTGTTGTCCTCCTCGTCATCAGTGAAGAGTGGCTGTGACTGCTCTGCAGGAGGTGTTGACAATGCCCCTGCGATGTGAAGGGGAGATGGTGTATTACAATGTGTCCACATGTATGTAGCCGCATGGTACAGGTTGACATTCAGACAGCATGGCATTGTACATTGTGACCGTGTGTGGGTCTGGGCGAGGACCCAGAGTGATTGTGGGTGTGCACTGTGCCCTGCTTGCTTGTGCATGTGTGCCATTGTGGCCATCTCCCCCCGTCCCCCCAGTACCTGGTAGTCACTCACCCTGTTGCGGTTGTGTTTTGTCCTGTCGAGCAGTGTCCGGTCCCCCGACTCCGGCCACAGTCTCCACCATGATGACTGTCGACACCAGCTCCTCCATGTCATCCAGCTCCAGCTGTGGCGCTGGGCCCCCACCTCCGGTCTGCGTTGCTGCCTTCAGGTTGGTGGAGTGTTTCTCCTTGGTCTTCCGCTTGATGTCATTCCATTGCCTCTTGACCTCGTCCATTGTCCGCTTGTGCTCTCCGACGGCGTTCACCTTGTCGATGATGTCACGCCATATTCCATTTTTGGTGCCTAATGACACGTTGGAGGTGACGAAGAGTTGTTGATGGTGTTCCATCACCTCCGTGACTATGATCCTGTTCGCCTGCGGACTGAACTTGGTCTTCCTTGTCTTCTTGTCCTTGCCCTTCCCTGTCCCCGAGGTCCCAGGCTGGTCGTCCGGGGTGCTTGTGGGGTTGCGCTCGTCCTCTGCGCATGCTCCGGCTGCCTCCATGGTGCTTGTGTGTTGGTCAGTTTGTGTGTGGGTGTTTTTCTACTTTTATGGAGATTTTGACGCCTGCCAGGTGTGTGTTGCAGGCCTGGCGCTGCTTGTCGCTGATTCCTCATTGCGCTTTGGCCCATCGCGTGTTTTTGGTGTTGTGGTTTGTGTTTATATCTCCATCGTGGTGGTTGTATCGCGGACATTGTCCGCGGTTTCGGCAGACTATTGCATGCTACCGCCTTTTTGTGAATTCCACATTGACACGGGGTTATTTTCCCGCGATAGGCTGCGATATTGAAAGTTGCGTTACGCTACTCTTGCGGTAGTTATCACACGTTCTTGTGAATATACCCCAGAGTACGCTGACATGTAATGAGCACATCCATCATTTATAGGAGTTTGAAACACTGAACGTGTTCCAGGGGAGGGGAGGGGAGGAGATGAGAACCCATTGGAGTAGACATTAGTCATAACGAACACTGAACATCTGTGTCGCATGGACAAACAGACACATTACTGGAAATTGTAGCAAACCTGGATGATGACAGACAACTCTAACCATTGGAAGAATGAGAAGGAGGTCAACTTATGAGATATAAAACTCTGTATAACATGACATTTGTCAGACTTCTACCTTTAGAAATGATTCCCAGAAGAGTTCCAATGTTAGTGGCCAAAGTGAAGCCTCCTCGGTCTGTACAAGAAACACGTGTCTGTGAGCATCAACCAGGCCGTCAGAGGTCACACAATGTCTTCGGGATCAAACACGAGCGGGCATATTCATGAGCCCCTTTCGCTGCCAGAGTGGGACTTTTTGTGACGCTCCAACGGCGCAAAAAACAAAATCATATGTATGAGGCTACACAAAGCCACTCTGGGTGGCTTTGAATTGCCTCATCGATATGGAGTAAGGCAAGGCAGCGCATATCGCTGCGTTGCTTCACTCTGCACTAGGGAGGCATTCCATGGGTGTTTTGCGGTGGGTGTCCCCATGCAACAGGAATGGATTTTGATGCTGCCCAGATGTACAAAACTATGTAAACCTGGGAATGCGCCACCAAAACCTTACGCCTCCTCAAAGGAGGTGCAAGGAGAAGAAATAACTTTATTTCTCCTCGTTTTGTCCTCTTTCCATTTGTGTTGCATTCTGCAGCACATATAGTAAGAGGAAAACACCTCCTAGGGTGGTTTTTGTGCATGAATGTGCCCCTTCCTGCACAAAAACAATCCTTCCAACATCACAGGAACCTTTGCACCATGGTGCAAGGGTGCCGACATTGACAGCGCCGAAACTGTGACAGCACAGGGGGAAAGGGCAGGAATGCACCATATTGGATAAATACTGTACACTCCTGCCCTCTCACTGGGGTATAGGGTAGCGCAGCAAAGTGACTTCCTGTGCTGCCTTACACCAAGATCCCATAAAAGAGGCCTCGGTATATGCACCTCTCTCCTGTGTAGAGAATTCATACAACACGCCCACTCCACCAGACAAGTGGAGAAACAGAATGCTCGAACAACTGAACTGCTTATTTTTATTTAAAAGAAATATTAGAAAACGTGAACTAATTTATCTTTACATTTTTAGGGCAATACCTAAAAAAAAAATGCACCCATCGAAACTTCGAGTCGTGTTACTGGTGACTCACTGTGCGGATCAATCAAAATGTAGTTGTTCGTTCACTGAACTGATATTTACATCATTAAAAAGTTGGTTAGTGTTGTTGTTTCTCAGTGACGTGCCTGCCCCACAACAAACGAGAGACTGTGGCGCCAGTAACTTCCAAGTGTGAAAGTTTAAAGCTGAATAATGGCCTCTGTGGCAGTGAAAATTAAAGCATCTTCAGACAGGTCTGCGGCAGACATGCGCTGTGGGAGCTGACAGGGTCACAGCCCAAGCGGAAGGGTCTTCAACTGCACGTCCAGGCGTGTCGTCGACCTCATCTAGTGCAAGGAGGTCAACCTCTGGGAACTAAATCCACAACACCAAAGAAAGCTTGCAGATGAGGAAGAGGAGGAATCTGTTTGATAAAACTGCAAAGACCACCTTCAACTCCGGAGAAGCTACATTAATGTGACGGAGGGTTCAGGGCGCCAAAGTCCACCCTCGAGATGTGTCCTCTTCTGCGCTCGACCCCTTAGAGTCAGCGATAACTTGGACACATCTAGGCAATTGTGTCCTAGTCCTAGGGCTTTAAGTGGGCCGGGTCTCACCGGGTCTGAGCACCAGCAGTTTTTAGGTCTCGGCCTGCACCAGCGCTTGCGCTGGTCTGGCCGAGAGTTTTAGTAAGCGGGTTTTGGAAGTGCAAACACTGGCTTTCGGCTGGCGACCAGCTTGAGTTCACGATGGCGTGCACGCGCAGCTGGCATCTGGGTTTCCTATCTCTTCCTCATTTCCTCGTCATGGCTCATTAACTCTCTGGACTCTGATGTTTCAATCGCAGCAGCAGCTCACATTACCAACTGAGGGCCCTGGACTACAGTCACATGAAAAACAACAGCGATTAGCATTGAAATGCAAGCTTTTTTTTGTCTAGTTAGAAATATTGCTTCGGTGGGTTGATTTCACCTTATATCGCTATTTGTTTTATATTGGGAGTCACAGCCTAATTACCAGTATTTTTGTCTCTCACTGGTTTTTTAAAAATATTTATTCGCGCAAAGCACAAAGCTATATTTAAGGTTACTTTTTCCGCGTCACTTCTTCACTCTATTTAAACTCCACACCCCCCACTCTTATTGTCTCTCTCCTTCTCTCTCTCTCTCCCCTCTCTAATTCTCTCTCTACTTAATTAACTCTCCCCTCTCTATCTTTTTTAGCCTTTCATTCTCTCTCACCTCTTTATCTGTTTCTCTTTCAAACTCCTTCATTCACTCTCTCTCCCCTTCTTTCTCTCTCTCTATCCCGCTCCACTCTTTATTCTATGTACACCCTTTCTCTCTCTTTCTCTCTCACCACCCTCTCTAATTGGGCATTATATCTTCACTCTATCTCTCACTAGGCAACACAACAGCATCACTCAGCGCAACCACAGCATCAATCAGAGCCAGCACAGCATCAATCAGAGCCAGCACAGCATCACTCAGCACCAACACAACATCTCTCAACGCCATCACAGCATCACTCAACGCCATCACAGCATCACTCAGTGCAACCACAGCATCACTCAGTGCAACCACGGCATCACTCAGCACAACCACAGCATTACTCAGCACAACCACAGCATCACTCAGCGCAACCACAGCATCACTCAGCGCAACCACAGCATCAATCAGAGACACCACAGCATCAATCAGAGCCAGCACAGCATCAATCAGAGCCAGCACAGCATCACTCAGCACCAACACAACATCTCTCAACGCCATCACAGCATCACTCAACGCCATCACAGCATCACTCAGTGCAACCACAGCATCACTCAGTGCAACCACAGCATCACTCAGCACAACCACAGCATCACTCAGCACAACCACAGCATTACTCAGCGCAACCACAGCATCACTTAGCGCCACAACAGCATCACTCAGCGCCACCACAACATCACTCCGCGCCACCACAGCATCACTCAGCACCACCATAGCTTTACTCAGCGACACCACTTCATCACTCAGGGCTAACACTGCATCACTCAGCACCACCACAGGATGACTCAGCACCACCACAGGATGACTCAGCACCACCACAGGATGACTCAGCACCACCACAGCATCGCTCAGCACCACCACAGCATCGCTCAGCGCCACCACAGCATCGCTCAGCGCCACCACAGCATCGCTCAGCGCCACCACAGCATCGCTCAGCGCCACCACAGCATCCCTCAGCGCCACCACAGCATCACTCAGCGCCACCACAGCATCACTCAGCGCCACCACAGCATCACTCAGCGCCACCACACCATCACTCAGCGCCACCACAGCATCACTCAGTGCCACCACAGCATCACTCAGCGCCACCACAGCATCACTCAGCGCCAAGACAATATCACTCAGCACGACCACAGCATCACTCAGCGCCAAGACAATATCACTCAGCACCACCACAGCATCACTCAGCACCACAGCAGTATCACTCAGCAACACCTGAGTATCATTCAGCATCACCTCAGCATCGTCTCCGCAACAGTCACCACCACCACCACTACCACCTCAGCATCACTCAGCACCACCTCAGCCTGCTCTCGGAATCTGGCATCTGTTGATTCTCCCTAGCGTCTGGCCGCTGCTAGTGTTATAATACAGGTACTAGTTCCCAACCTTCACCCTCCGATTGTTTATGCCCCCTCAAAAAAAAGCTTTAACAAACAACCATTGCAATAGGCAGAAACAAGTTGCCAGCATTGCAAGAACAAAAGAAAACTGAGGAAATTTTTTATTGTAAATACTTTTTTAATATGGTCGTTCAGTTTTACATAATGCCTTCTTGGTCATATATAAAGTAACAAAAATGCTTCTGACACTTTTTATTATAACTTTTCAGCATGCCGCACAGCAGCCACACTTCTCTACAGCACAGCTTGAAGACATTGGCAAAGTCAATAGCTCTGGCTAAACACTTATAAGGCCCCAAAGGCGAGACCTATTGGCTATGCCAATGCTTGTTTTTAGAGGGGCCTCGAAACGGGTCTCTATCGGGCTCTGTTTTATGCCCTGGAGGCGGTCCGTTTTTTCCGGACTGCAGTGACAGCAGGCACATCGATGTGCGCGTGCTCACACTGCTCTTCTCACTAGTGGAGAAGTTACGGACGTCATGCCAGGTGAGCATTGTAAGAGAAGGGAAATCCTTTAAAGAGAGAAATTTTCTCTCTGGATTTCCGTTCTCTTTTTGATACGCAGGAGCAGTAACATCGTCGTGGTGTCAGCAGGGCTTTAAGTGGAAGCTTTTTCAATATTATATAAAACAAGCCATAGTTGCTGCTTATTTATCTTATGCAACTAACAACCATTGACAAAGCCAATAGTCCTGCCTTGTTGTAGGTATGATGTTACTTGTTGTATCATATATCTAGATGATATGACCGAAACAGCAAAATACAAGTCGGGCGGCACACTATGCTAAGCACAGATGTTTAGCTTATGTGTTTTTAAGCCACACCCTTAATTACATTGGCCACGCCCCTTTGAGAGACCCCCCAGTTTTTTCATCCCACTTAAAGCCCTGCCTAGTGAGAACCTTTCAATATTCTTTCATACCATCGTCCAACCAGAGAGAAGCAGCAAACAAGACTAAAGGCGTCTTTTACAGCCTAAAAGCAGCTTTAGACACCTGCATCGTAGCAGGATAGTTTTGTGCTTCTGGACTATAAAGATGAATATTGTATCATTCTGATAAACACCTTTTCAATTCCCTATTTTCTTCTCAACTTTACAAAGTACAGACCCCCACCCTCTTTCAAATTGTCAAATTTCTCACCCTCCCAACTTTTTTTGAAATAACCTGCATGCTGTTTGTTGGTGGAGTTTATTTGTACACGAGGAAGGCTCCAATGTTTGTCCACATGTCTATAATGTGAATATATTTGTGCTTGTTGACTCACAGGTATCAGCACCTCCACAGAGGGTTCCTTTGAGTTTCCTGAACTAAGACATCGTTTGAAACCTTCCTCTGTGCTACCTGCGCTAACACCCTTCTAACAGCCACATAAGCTGCGGATTTGGACCCCTTCTACCCGTATCATCACCCCATGACAAGTCCCCGGCCACCTTACAAGCAGTTGGATAGGGGGAGACATGGTGGGCTTTGTCCATCTGCTCCCAATATGCCTGGTCACGTGGTCCCTCGCCTCACCTTTCACCGACCTTCCATCACAGAAACATTGACACATCACACCACCGAACCCCCACCACCATCACACTCACACAGTGGGTCAGATTTACAAGCCCCTTGCGCCACTTTTGCGTCATTTTTAACATGGGAAAAATGACACAAAAGTGGCGCAAGGCACTTGTAAATCTGCCCCAGTGTGTCTTGTTCGTAACTTTCACCTTGTCGTCTGGGTTGCTCCTGGTGATCTTACACTGTTGACACAAAGTAAGTCCTACACGCTTTGCCTGATTAATCTCCACTTTTAGTTTCTCATATTGACATCCATTTTTGACCGTCTTCCACCAATATACTCAGCTCGTTCTACAAACACTTTTCTGGAGTGCACAGTAACCCTGCCTGGAGGGCACTGAGGCACGCAGTGGAGACCCTGCCTGGGGGACAAGCAGCCCTCCACCCTGCCTGGAGAGAACGAAGCCTTGGTGGCGGTGTCCCTGCCTGGAGGGAATGCAGCCCTGGAGGTGGTGACCCTGCCTGGAAGGAACGCAGCCCTGTGGGCGGTGTCCCTGCCTGGAGGGAACGCAGCCCTGGGGGCGGTGTCCCTGCCTGGAGGGAACGCAGCCCTGGGGGCGGTGTCCCTGCCTGGAAGAAACGCAGCCCTGTGGGCGGTGTCCCTGCCTGGAGGGAACGCAGCCCTGGGGGCGGTGTCCATGTCTGGAGGGAACGCAGCCCTGGGGGCGGTGTCCCTGCCTGGAGGGAACGAAGCCCTGGGGGCGGTGTCCCTGCCTGGAAGGAACGCAGCCCTGGGGGCGGTGTCCCTGCCTGGAGGGAACGAAGCCCTGGGGGCGGTGTCCCTGCCTGGAGGGAACGCAGCCCTGGGGGCGGTGTCCCTGCCTGGAAGGAACGCAGCCCTTGGGGCGGTGTCCCTGCCTGGAAGGAACGCAGCCCTGTGGGCGGTGTCCCTGCCTGGAGGGAACGCAGCCCTGGCCTGGAGGGAACGCAGCCCTGTGGGCGGTGTCCCTGCCTGGAGGGAACGCAGCCCTGTGGGCGGTGTCCCTGCCTGGAAGGAACGCAGCCCTGGGGGCGGTGTCCCTGCCTGGAGGGAACGCAGCCCTGGGGGCGGTGTCCCTGCCTGGAGGGAACGCAGCCCTGGGGGCGGTGTCCCTGCCTGGAGGGAACGCAGCCCTGGGGGCGGTGACCCTGCCTGGAAGGAATGCAGCCCTGGGGGTGGAGTCCCCGCCTGAAGAGATCGAAGCCCTGGGGGCGGTGACCCTGCCTGGATGGAACGAAGCCCTGGGGGCGGTGTCCCTGCCTGAAGGGAACGTAGCCCTGTGGGCGGTGTCCCTGCCTGGAGGGAAGGCAGCCCTGGGGGCGGTGTCCCTGCCTGGAGGGAACGCAGCTCTGGGGGCGGTGTCCCTGCCTGAAGGGAACGCAGCCCTGTGGGCGGTGTCCCTGCCTGGAGGGAACGCAGCCCTGGGGACGGTGACCCTGCCTGGAAGGAATGCAGCCCTGGGGGCGGTGTCCCTGCCTGGATGGAACGAAGCCCTGGGGCAGGGGCGGTGCGTCCATTGGGGCGTTGGGGCGTAGCCCCCCCGCCCGCAGCTCCCTCGGCGTCTTTGAACCTAAGTAAACTGAATCAGTTTACTTAAGTTCAAAGACGCCGAGAGACTGATAATCATGTCAGTCAGCATGACGTCGGACCGCCCACCCCTTCAGAGTCTGAAGGGGGTGGGCGGTCCTGCGTCATGTTGACTGACATGATTGTCAGAGGACCAGGGGCAGCAGGCAGCACTGCAGCACAAGTGCGCATGAGTGGGCAAGGGCACCGGAATTTTCGCGCCGTGCCCAGTCATGCGCACTTGTGTGTGCACTGGCTGCGTATGCCCATTAGGAGAGCGAGGTTGAGCAAAGGCTCAAACCTCGGTCTCCCTAATGGGCAGGCGGGCGAGAGGTAACCGTGCCTAAGCCAATCCTGGCGCTGCCAGCAGCGCCAGGATTGGCTGAGAGGCTATGCGCAAACGGAGTCGGACCGAGGCGGCGCGGACGGCGGACCTGCTCAGCTTAGGTAGGAGGATTTTCTTTTTAGTTAAAAAATCCCCGGGCCCCGGCAACCCCCGGGACTTGACATATACAAATGCTCAACTATAAAAACCCAATTAAAACCTTCAAGGGCCTAATAACAAGCAGCAAAAGTTATGCAAGGAAGGCCTTCAAATACTTCAGGGCAACGCACCCGCCTGAGTTGAAAGAAGTGTGATTTTGAAAAGTGATTGACGGATTATGTTCCTGGCATCTCACTGACGTTTTACCTTTCTTAAGGTTTGATTTTCAACCAGCTTTTTGTATTTGAATTTATTTTGTAATTTTTTTCTTTGTTCGGATGTTGTGGCACTTTAGCACTGCAAGGAAACTACTGTTACTTTAGTATTATAAGAAAAGTAGGTTCATGGATGGCGGTGGCAAACCAGGTAACATATGCTGTCTCTGTAAAATAGAGCTTCAATTGCCTTGGTGCACTTCACAGCGTCCATGGCGCGCTGATCCTGTTTGATGCACATCGGCGCATATAAAAAATGAAATCTCTGGGTTATTTATGCCGGAAGAATGCCGTGGAATTCTTTTAGCATAGGCAGTGGTTTAATTGAGCCGGTACTGTCCGGTATGGAGTACCTGGCTGCACTTCTATTTTCATATTTCAAGCACTGAGCATACGTAATCCTTCAGGATAAGGACTGACTGAATATGACCGCTATTCTCCGATAATCATTCCAAAGTTTGTAGTTAAACGGCATTTGTGAATATAAAATTAGAAACGATGTACGCAAGAGAAGTGGTCACTGGGAAGCAAGAAGGGAAGAAATGAAAGGTAATGAGCACGTATCACTGCCACTATCAATCCCATCAGGGCGTTTTCCCACACAGTGACCAGTGTTATCTCTTTTGCTGATTAGCAAGTAAAACAAACAATAGAAGAGTCGGCCTGTGTAGGGATAGAACTGATATTACAGGATTATTTTTAAAGCGCACACTGATAAACCAATCCTGAACCAATCACCTCCAGGCGCTTGCCTGTGTTTAAAAAGTGTGGATTTGTGTTTAAAGGAGCCGGTTTACGAGCAACGGTCCGGAAGTCCTTTACAGCCAGGTGCCCTTCTCACACTGCCCACCAGTCCTTCATCTTTGTTGAGCCAGGGTGCAAGCGGGGATGGTGGCATTGTTTTGAATTGTGAATTTATACAGCGCAGGCGAGGCGCCGAAGTGCGCCTGACAACGGGTAGCATGTTACTCCACTGCTGTAGTGATCTTTCCATATGGACCCAGCGTGGGCTGTATGGGCGCCATGCATCATGTACCTCACTTATGCCAGCTAAAACACTAACCAGCCGTGCTCAATGTGTGGTATGGTAGTCATATTCCCCCGCTTTCTGTTGCAGCATGCAATTTGCCCAGCTTTAGTTTTGGCTTCCTTCCAGCCCATATGAATGTCTTCATGAGTGTCGCGGGTTCTGCGGACAGATGGGCAAGTATGTGGAGAGGCACTGGGCTGTCCTGTGTCCATGTTCAGAGGTGTTGCTTCTGGTGTAACCTGATCTGCCCCCTCTCGCTCCCCTTCCTCTCAACTCTCTCATGCTCCCGCTCATCTCCTTTGTCATACTCGTTCCCTTTTCAGTGGCTGCTTGGCCTGTTCTCACCTGCCTCTTCCCCAGGTCTCTCTCCCTTTTAGTCCTGCTCCCCTAGACTGTATTCTCTATCTCTCATTCATTCACTTCACCTCACCCCTCCTCCCTCTCTTTACTCCGCTCTCTCTTTCCTCCTCCCTCGCTTTTCTTCTCTCACTCTCTCTGCCCCATCCCCCTGGCTGCTCTGACTGGCTCTCCATAATCCCACTGCATATATAGGCTGTACCTGCAGCCCAAACAGTCTGGGTGGAAGGTATTGTGCCGTCACGGTCTCCTAAATAAGTGCACAGGTAAGCTCTCAATCGTTGTTTATCATCTTTACCGGGACATATTCAGTCTCCATCGATCGGCCCGCAAAGGGTTTCATAATGCTAAGATCTCACCATATCTGAATAGTGTTGTGATCTGATACAATATTGTGTTTCCGCTTGTCTGGCAAACAGGCTAATTGAGAACGTGGTTCAAATACAGACAAGCAAATATACACTTTCATTGAGATGGATGGATGGATGGAAGGAGGTTGTCTGAAGATGGCTGGATGCTCTGGTTATTCACCAGTGGTGAAAGGATACATAGATGAATGAGTGGGCAGAAGAGTTACAGGAGAGTGTGTCCAGAAGGATGAGTGAATGTGTACATGAATGAATGCTCCAAATGATGGACAAATGAGTGGAAGATTTTCTACTGAATGGATACATGGATGGATGAGCGAATGGGATCGTCTCTAGAAGGACCGATGGATGGATGGATGAACAGATGAATAGAGTGGATGATAGAAACATGGATAAATTAATGGGGGATGATTGGGTGAATGATGCATGGGCTGAACAGTGAACACCTCTTATGTCGGCCGCACTCGCTTGCTACGTAAAATTCATCCCCAACTTTTACGCCCCACCACTTTCAAATGTCACCAGCCACCACTGCCCTGGGGGCGGTGTCCCTGCCTGAAGGGAATGTAGCCCTGTGGGCGGTGTCCCTGCCTGGAGGGAACGCAGCCCTGGGGGCGGTGTCCCTGCCTGGAGGGAACGCAGCCCTGGGGGCGGTGTCCCTGCCTGGAGGGAACGCAGCCCTGGGGGCGGTGACCCTGCCTGGAAGGAATGTAGCCCTGGGGGCGGTGTCCCCGCCTGAAGAGAACGAAGCCCTGGGGGCGGTGTCCCTGCCTGGAGGGAACGAATCCCTGGGGGCGGTGTCCCTGCCTGGAGGGAATGAAGCCCTGGGGGCGGTGTCCCTGCCTGGAAAGAACGACGCCCTGGGGGTGGTGTCCCTGCCTGGAGGGAACGAAGCCCTGGGGGCGGTGTCCCTGCCTGGAGAGAACGAAGCCCTGGGGGCGGTGTCCCTGCCTGGACGGAACGCAGGCCTGGAGGTGGTGACCCTGCCAGGAAGGAACGCAGGCCTGGAGGTGGTGACCCTGCCTGGAAGGAACGCAGGCCTGGAGGTGGTGACCCTGCCTGGAAGGAACGCAGGCCTGGAGGTGGTGACCCTGCCTGGAGGGAACGCAGCCCTGGGGGCGGTGACCCTGCCTGGAAGGAATGCAGCCCTGGGGGCGGAGTCTCCGCCTGAAGAGAACGAAGCCCTGGGGGCGGGGTCCCTGCCTGGAGGGAACGAAGCCCTGGGGGCGGTGTCCCTGCCTGAAGGGAACGTAGCCCTGTGGGCAGTGTCCCTGCCTGGAGGGAACGCAGCCCTGGGGCGGTGTCCCTGCCTGGAGGGAACGCAGCCCTGGGGGCGGTGTCCCTGCCTGAAGGGAACGCATCCCTGTGGGCGGTGTCCCTGCCGGGAGGGAACGCAGCCCTGGGGGCGGTGACCCTGCCTGGAGGGAACGCAGCCCTGTGGGCGGTGTCCCTGCCTGGAGGGAACGCAGCCCTGGGGGCGGTGTCCCTGCCTGGAGGGAATGCAGCCCTGGGGGTGGTGTCCCTGCCTGGAGGGAACGCAGCCCTGGGGGCGGTGACCCTGCCTGGAAGGAATGCAGCCCTGGGGCGGTGTCCCTGCCTGGAGGGAACACAGCCCTAGGGGCGGTGTCCCTGCCTGGAGGGAACGCAGCCCTGGGGGCGGTGACCCTGCCTGGAAGGAATGCAGCCCTGGGGCGGAGTCCCCGCCTGAAGAGAACGAAGCCCTGGGGTGCTGTCCCTGCCTGGAGGGAACGAAGCCCTGGGGGCGGTGTCCCTGCCTGAAGGGAACGTAGCCCTGTGGGCGGTGTCCCTGCCTGGAGGAATGCAGCCCTGGGGGCGGTGTCCCTGCCTGGAGGAAACGCAGCCCTGGGGGCGGTGTCCCTGCCTGGAGGAACGCAGCCCTGGGGGCGGTGACCCTGCCTGGAAGGAATGCAGCCCTGGGGCGGTGTCCCCGCCTGAAGAGAACGAAGCCCTGGGGGGTGTCCCTGCCTGGAGGGAACGAAGCCCTGGGAGCGGTGTCCCTGCTTGGAGGGAATGAAGCCCTGGGGGCGGTGTCCCTGCCTGGAAAGAACGACGCCCTGGGGGTGGTGTCCCTGCCTGGAGGGAACGAAGCCCTGTGGCGGTGTCCCTGCCTGGAGAGAACGAAGCCCTGGGGGAGGTGTCCCTGCCTGGACGGAACGCAGGCCTGGAGGTGGTGACCCTGCCTGGAAGGAACGCAGGCCTGGAGGTGGTGACCCTGCCTGGAAGGAACGCAGGCCTGGAGGTGGTGACCCTACCTGGAAGGAATGCAGGCCTGGAGGTGGTGACCCTGCCTGGAGGGAACGCAGCCCTGGGGGCGGTGACCCTGCCTGGAAGGAATGCAGCCCTGGGGTGGAGTCCCCGCCTGAAAAGAACGAAGCCCTGGGGGCGGTGTCCCTGCCTGGAGGAACGAAGCCCTGGGGACGGTGTCCCTGCCTGAAGGGAACGTAGCCCTGTGGGCGGTGTCCCTGCCTGGAGGGGACGCAGCCCTGGGGGCGGTGTCCCTGCCTGAAGGGAACGCAGCCCTGTGGGCGGTGTCCCTGCCTGGAGGAACGCAGCCCTGGGGGCGGTGTCCCTGCCTGGAGGGAACGCAGCCCTGGGGGCGGTGTCCCTGCCTGGAGGGAACGCAGCCCTGGGGACGGTGACCCTGCCTGGAAGGAACGCAGCCCTGGGGGCGGTGTCCCTGCCTGGAGGAACGCAGCCCTGGGGCGGTGTCCCTGCCTGGAGGGAACACAGCCCTGGGGCGGTGACCCTGCCTGTAAGGAATGCAGCCCTGGGGCGGAGTCCCCGCCTGAAGAGAACGAAGCCCTGGGGGCGGTGTCCCTGCCTGGAGGGAACGAAGCCCTGGGGGCGGTGTTCCTGCCTGAAGGGAACGTAGCCTGTGGGCGGTGTCCCTGCCTGGAGGGAACACAGCCCTGGGGGCGGTGTCCCTGCCTGGAGGGAACGAAGCCCTGGGGCGGTGTCCCTGCCTGGAGGAACGAAGCCCTGGGGGCGGTGTCCCTGCCTGGAGGGAACGAAGCCCTGGGGGCGGTGTTCCTGCCTGGAAAGAACGACGCCCTGGGGGCGGTGTCCCTGCCTGGAGGGAACGAAGCCCTGGGGGCAGTGTCCCAGCCTGGAGGGAACGAAGCCCTGGGGGCGGTGTCCCTGCCTGGAGAGAACGAAGCCCTGGGGGCGGTGTCCCTGCCTGGAGGGAACGAAGCCCTGGGGGCGGTGTCCCTGCCTAAAGGGAACGTAGCCCTGTGGGCGGTGTCCCTGCCTGGAGGGAACGCAGCCCTGGGGGCGGTGTCCCTGCCTGAAGGGAACGCAGCCCTGTGGGCGGTGTCCCTGCCTGGAGGGAACGCAGCCCTGGGGGCGGTGTCCCTGCCTGGAAGGAACGCAGGCCTGGAGCTGGTGACCCTGCCTGGAAGGAACGAAGCCCTGGGGGCGGTGTCCCTGCCTGAAGGGAACGTAGCCCTGTGGGCGGTGTCCCTGCCTGGAGGGAATGCAGCCCTGGGGGCGGTGTCCCTGCCTGGAGGAAACGCAGCCCTGGGGGCGGTGTCCCTGCCTGGAGGGAACGCAGCCCTGGGGGCGGTGACCCTGCCTGGAAGGAATGCAGCCCTGGGGGCGGTGTCCCCGCCTGAAGAGAACGAAGCCCTGGGGGGGGTGTCCCTGCCTGGAGGGAACGAAGCCCTGGGAGCGGTGTCCCTGCTTGGAGGGAATGAAGCCCTGGGGGCGGTGTCCCTGCCTGGAAAGAACGACGCCCTGGGGGTGGTGTCCCTGCCTGGAGGGAACGAAGCCCTGTGGCGGTGTCCCTGCCTGGAGAGAACGAAGCCCTGGGGGAGGTGTCCCTGCCTGGACGGAACGCAGGCCTGGAGGTGGTGACCCTGCCTGGAAGGAACGCAGGCCTGGAGGTGGTGACCCTGCCTGGAAGGAACGCAGGCCTGGAGGTGGTGACCCTACCTGGAAGGAATGCAGGCCTGGAGGTGGTGACCCTGCCTGGAGGGAACGCAGCCCTGGGGGCGGTGACCCTGCCTGGAAGGAATGCAGCCCTGGGGGTGGAGTCCCCGCCTGAAAAGAACGAAGCCCTGGGGGCGGTGTCCCTGCCTGGAGGGAACGAAGCCCTGGGGACGGTGTCCCTGCCTGAAGGGAACGTAGCCCTGTGGGCGGTGTCCCTGCCTGGAGGGGACGCAGCCCTGGGGCGGTGTCCCTGCCTGAAGGGAACGCAGCCCTGTGGGCGGTGTCCCTGCCTGGAGGGAACGCAGCCCTGGGGGCGGTGTCCCTGCCTGGAGGGAACGCAGCCCTGGGGGCGGTGTCCCTGCCTGGAGGGAACGCAGCCCTGGGGACGGTGACCCTGCCTGGAAGGAACGCAGCCCTGGGGGCGGTGTCCCTGCCTGGAGGGAACGCAGCCCTGGGGGCGGTGTCCCTGCCTGGAGGGAACACAGCCCTGGGGGCGGTGACCCTGCCTGTAAGGAATGCAGCCCTGGGGGCGGAGTCCCCGCCTGAAGAGAACGAAGCCCTGGGGGCGGTGTCCCTGCCTGGAGGGAACGAAGCCCTGGGGGCGGTGTTCCTGCCTGAAGGGAACGTAGCCTGTGGGCGGTGTCCCTGCCTGGAGGGAACACAGCCCTGGGGGCGGTGTCCCTGCCTGGAGGGAACGAAGCCCTGGGGCGGTGTCCCTGCCTGGAGGGAACGAAGCCCTGGGGGCGGTGTCCCTGCCTGGAGGGAACGAAGCCCTGGGGGCGGTGTTCCTGCCTGGAAAGAACGACGCCCTGGGGGCGGTGTCCCTGCCTGGAGGGAACGAAGCCCTGGGGGCGGTGTCCCAGCCTGGAGGGAACGAAGCCCTGGGGGCGGTGTCCCTGCCTGGAGAGAACGAAGCCCTGGGGGCGGTGTCCCTGCCTGGAGGAACGAAGCCCTGGGGCGGTGTCCCTGCCTAAAGGGAACGTAGCCCTGTGGGCGGTGTCCCTGCCTGGAGGGAACGCAGCCCTGGGGGCGGTGTCCCTGCCTGAAGGGAACGCAGCCCTGTGGGCGGTGTCCCTGCCTGGAGGGAACGCAGCCCTGGGGGCGGTGTCCCTGCCTGGAAGGAACGCAGGCCTGGAGGTGGTGACCCTGCCTGGAAGGAACGCAGGCCTGGAGGTGGTGACCCTGCCTGGAGGGAACGAAGCCCTGGGGGCGGTGTCCCTGCCTGGAGAGAATGAAGCCCTGGGGGCGGTGTCCCTGCCTGGAGGAACGCAGGCCTGGAGGTGGTGACCCTGCCTGGAGGAACGCAGCCCTGGTGGTGGTGACCCTGCCTGGAAGGAATGCAGCCCTGGGGTGGAGTCCCCGCCTGAAGAGAACAAAGCCCTGGGGGCGGTGTCCCTGCCTGGAGGAACGAAGCCCTGGGGGCGGTGTCCCTGCCTGAAGGGAACGTAGCCCTGTGGGCGGTGTCCCTGCCTGGAGGAACGCAGCCCTGGGGCGGTGTCCCTGCCTGAAGGGAACGCAGCCCTGTGGGCGGTGTCCCTGCCTGGAGGGAACGCAGCCCTGTGGGCGGTGTCCCTGCCTGGAGGGAACACAGCCCTGGGGGCAGTGTCCCTGCCTAGAGGGAACGCAGCCCTGGGGGCGGTGACCCTGCCTGGAAGGAATGCAGCCCTGGGTGCGGAGTCCCCGCCTGAAGAGAACGAAGCCCTGGGGGCGGTGTCCCTGCCTGAAGGGAACGTAGCCCTGTGGGCGGTGTCCCTGCCTGGAGGGAACGCAACCCTGGGGGCGGTGTCCCTGCCTGGAGGGAACGCAGCCCTGGGGGCGGTGACCCTGCCTGGAAGGAATGCAGCCCTGGGGGTGGAGTCCCCGCCTGAAAAGAACGAAGCCCTGGGGGCGGTGTCCCTGCCTGGAGGGAACGAAGCCCTGGGGACGGTGTCCCTGCCTGAAGGGAACGTAGCCCTGTGGGCGGTGTCCCTGCCTGGAGGGGACGCAGCCCTGGGGGCGGTGTCCCTGCCTGAAGGGAACGCAGCCCTGTGGGCGGTGTCCCTGCCTGGAGGGAACGCAGCCCTGGGGGCGGTGTCCCTGCCTGGAGGAACGCAGCCCTGGGGGCGGTGTCCCTGCCTGGAGGGAACGCAGCCCTGGGGACGGTGACCCTGCCTGGAAGGAACGCAGCCCTGGGGGCGGTGTCCCTGCCTGGAGGAACGCAGCCCTGGGGGCGGTGTCCCTGCCTGGAGGAACACAGCCCTGGGGGCGGTGACCCTGCCTGTAAGGAATGCAGCCCTGGGGGCGGAGTCCCCGCCTGAAGAGAACGAAGCCCTGGGGGCGGTGTCCCTGCCTGGAGGGAACGAAGCCCTGGGGGCGGTGTTCCTGCCTGAAGGGAACGTAGCCTGTGGGCGGTGTCCCTGCCTGGAGGGAACACAGCCCTGGGGGCGGTGTCCCTGCCTGGAGGGAACGAAGCCCTGGGGCGGTGTCCCTGCCTGGAGGAACGAAGCCCTGGGGGCGGTGTCCCTGCCTGGAGGAACGAAGCCCTGGGGGCGGTGTTCCTGCCTGGAAGAACGACGCCCTGGGGGCGGTGTCCCTGCCTGGAGGGAACGAAGCCCTGGGGGCGGTGTCCCAGCCTGGAGGGAACGAAGCCCTGGGGGCGGTGTCCCTGCCTGGAGAGAACGAAGCCCTGGGGGCGGTGTCCCTGCCTGGAGGGAACGAAGCCCTGGGGGCGGTGTCCCTGCCTGAAGGGAACGTAGCCCTGTGGGCGGTGTCCCTGCCTGGAGGGAACGCAGCCCTGGGGGTGGTGTCCCTGCCTGAAGGGAACGCAGCCCTGTGGGCGGTGTCCCTGCCTGGAGGGAACGCAGCCCTGGGGGCGGTGTCCCTGCCTGGAAGGAACGCAGGCCTGGAGGTGGTGACCCTGCCTGGAAGGAACGCAGGCCTGGAGGTGGTGACCCTGCCTGGAGGGAACGAAGCCCTGGGGGCGGTGTCCCTGCCTGGAGAGAACGAAGCCCTGGGGGCGGTGTCCCTGCCTGGAGGGAACGCAGGCCTGGAGGTGGTGACCCTGCCTGGAGGGAACGCAGCCCTGGTGGCGGTGACCCTGCCTGGAAGGAATGCAGCCCTGGGGTGGAGTCCCCGCCTGAAGAGAACAAAGCCCTGGGGGCGGTGTCCCTGCCTGGAGGGAACGAAGCCCTGGGGGCGGTGTCCCTGCCTGAAGGGAACGTAGCCCTGTGGGCGGTGTCCCTGCCTGGAGGGAACGCAGCCCTGGGGGCGGTGTCCCTGCCTGAAGGGAACGCAGCCCTGTGGGCGGTGTCCCTGCCTGGAGGGAACGCAGCCCTGTGGGCGGTGTCCCTGCCTGGAGGGAACACAGCCCTGGGGGCAGTGTCCCTGCCTAGAGGTAACGCAGCCCTGGGGGCGGTGACCCTGCCTGGAAGGAATGCAGCCCTGGGGGCGGTGTCCCTGCCTGGAGGGAACGCAGCCCTGGGGGCGGTGTCCCTGCCTGGAGGGAACACAGCCCTGGGGGCGGTGACCCTGCCTGGAAGGAATGCAGCCCTGGGGGCGGAGTCCCCGCCTGAAGAGAACGAAGCCCTGGGGGCGGTGTCCCTGCCTGAAGGTAACGTAGCCCTGTGGGCGGTGTCCCTGCCTGGAGGGAACGCAGCCCTGGGGGCGGTGTCCCTGCCTGGAGGGAACGAATCCCTGGGGGCGGTGTCCCTGCCTGGAGGAACGAAGCCCTGGGGGCGGTGTCCCTGCCTGGAAAGAATGACGCCCTGGGGGCGGTGTCCCTGCCTGGAGGGAACGAAGCCCTGGGGGCGGTGTCCCTGCCTGGAGAGAACGAAGCCCTGGAGGTGATGACCCTGCCTGGAGGGAACGCAGCTCTGGGGGCGGTGACCCTGCCTGGAGGGAACGCAGGCCTGGAGGTGGTGACCCTGCCTGGAGGGAACGCAGCCCTGGTGGCGGTGACCCTGCCTGGAGGGAACGAAGCCCTGGGGGCGGTGTCCCTGCCTGGAGAGAACGAAGCCCTGGGGGCGGTGTCCCTGCCTGGAGGGAACGCAGGCCTGGAGGTGGTGACCCTGCCTGGAGGGAACGCAGCCCTGGTGGCGGTGACCCTGCCTGGAAGGAATGCAGCCCTGGGGGTGGAGTCCCCGCCTGAAGAGAACGAAGCCCTGGGGGCGGTGTCCCTGCCTGGAGGGAACGAAGCCCTGGGGGCGGTGTCCCTGCCTGAAGGGAACGTAGCCCTGTGGGCGGTGTCCCTGCCTGGAGGGAACGCAGCCCTGGGGGCGGTGTCCCTGCCTGAAGGGAACGCAGCCCTGTGGGCGGTGTCCCTGCCTGGAGGAACGCAGCCCTGTGGGCGGTGTCCCTGCCTGGAGGGAACACAGCCCTGGGGGCAGTGTCCCTGCCTAGAGGAACGCAGCCCTGGGGGCGGTGACCCTGCCTGGAAGGAATGCAGCCCTGGGGGCGGTGTCCCTGCCTGGAGGGAACGCAGCCCTGGGGGCGGTGTCCCTGCCTGGAGGGAACACAGCCCTGTGGGCGGTGACCCTGCCTGGAAGGAATGCAGCCCTGGGGGCGGAGTCCCCGCCTGAAGAGAACGAAGCCCTGGGGGCGGTGTCCCTGCCTGAAGGGAACGTAGCCCTGTGGGCGGTGTCCCTGCCTGGAGGGAACGCAGCCCTGGGGGCGGTGTCCCTGCCTGGAGGGAACGAATCCCTTGGGGCGGTGTCCCTGCCTGGATGGAACGAAGCCCTGGGGGCGGTGTCCCTGCCTGGAAAGAACGACGCCCTGGGGGCGGTGTCCCTGCCTGGAGGGAACGAAGCCCTGGGGGCGGTGTCCCTGCCTGGAGAGAACGAAGCCCTGAAGGTGATGACCCTGCCCGGAGGGAACGCAGCTCTGGGGGCGGTGACCCTGCCTGAAGGGAACGTAGCCCTGTGGGCGGTGTCCCTGCCTGGAGGGAACGCAGCCCTGGGGGCGGTGTCCCTGCCTGAAGGGAACGCAGCCCTGTGGGCGGTGTCCCTGCCTGGAGGGAACGCAGCCCTGTGGGCGGTGTCCCTGCCTGGAGGGAACACAGCCCTGGGGGCAGTGTCGCTGCCTAGAGGGAACGCAGCCCTGGGGGCGGTGACCCTGCCTGGAAGGAATGCAGCCCTGGGGGCGGTGTCCCTGCCTGGAGGGAACGCAGCCCTGGGGGCGGTGTCCCTGCCTGGAGGGAACACAGCCCTGGGGGCGGTGACCCTGCCTGGAAGGAATGCAGCCCTGGGGGCGGAGTCCCCGCCTGAAGAGAACGAAGCCCTGGGGGCGGTGTCCCTGCCTGAAGGGAACGTAGCCCTGTGGGCGGTGTCCCTGCCTGGAGGGAACGCAGCCCTGGGGGCGGTGTCCCTGCCTGGAGGGAACGAATCCCTGGGGGCGGTGTCCCTGCCTGGAGGGAACGAAGCCCTGGGGGCGGTGTCCCTGCCTGGAAAGAACGACGCCCTGGGGGCGGTGTCCCTGCCTGGAGGGAACGAAGCCCTGGGGGCGGTGTCCCTGCCTGGACGGAACGCAGGCCTGGAGGTGGTGACCCTGCCTGGAGGGAACGCAGCCCTGGGGGCGGTGACCCTGCCTGGAGGAAACCCACTCTTCCTCTATTGGGAACTCCCTTGTGGGACCCCCACTGTTTCCCAGCCACCACTTGGCGCGGTAGTGAGCATAAGCTGCAACATGTCCCATGCCCAGGGCCCCTAGAGAGTGTCTGGGGCCACACTGGGCCCTTTTCATGTCCCAGAGAAAAAAAAAGGTGAAACCTCGCTTGCCTGTATATATAAAGGAAAACAAATTGTGTATAATTGGTCAAGGGATGGGATTCTATAGAACCCCTAGCAATTACTTCATACCTAACGTCATCTGGGCATCCCACATTGAATCGTTGTACTCATGCTCTCCAAAGATCTCAGTTTTAAGGAGCAGTTATGCAAACTCGCTATCTTAGATCACAGAGGAAGAAAATACTTTGTTGATTAAAAAAACAGCCCCCGAGAGGGCAGGTCCGGTCACCAGACGCAATAGAAGCGGATCCCTGCTTGTGGGGCTCCCTTCATTCAAACTCTTTTCACATTTCCTTTCAGAGGATCGATACCAGGGTCATGGAAAGGTTCAATCATACACCCTGTCTACAAAAAAAGGCCAAAAATCTGACCCTCGAAATGATCAGCTCACAGCCTTGTTAGATAGTGAGGGGAAACTATTTGCTAAATATCTACTCAGACTTTCAACAACCTGGGCACACAATAATCTCCTAGTACCATTCACCCAAAGGGGGTTTGCTGCAGGCTGTTCAACTTTGGACAAAACTGCAGATCCAACCATACTTGTGAAGAAGGCAAGCAGTAAAACCGCACTCTTTACACCTGCTTCATAGATTAACGTTCCACTTCTGACAAAATCACTCGGGAACTGCTCTGTTACAAACGGACAGATTGGGGAACAGATCCCTTTCTGCTCCGTCTCATTGTAGAATTACGCAGATACCTGGGTAAGGAAATGACTAACTTCTAATGTATTATCATCAAAAATGCGAGCCAAAAGTAGCTTAAAGGGGGCGTGGCTTGGCGCCCACGGAGCATGGCGGCATTCGCGTGAAGCTCCCCGAGGCGGCTCGGCGGTTCCGCGCTGTCCGGTTGTCTTCCTCGAGGCGAGGTTGGGCAAAAGATGTCGGAAGGATCACTGATGGAGATGTGACCTTCGTAGATCCCATGCACAGCAGGAAAGCTGCATTTCTATCAGACATATACTAGCGGTTTGGCGTGTGTTCCCCCTAGTCCTTCGTGTGGTTGATCCTGGATGTCCTGTTTGCTCCATGTGGCTCCACCTCCCCTCCCCTGTATCCTCCCGATTCTCCTGTTTGTAGGTATGTCATGTTTTTACACCTTCCTCGTATTGCCTTTCCTATCCCTTTTTCTGTCCACTCTTGTCTTTTCGTTTTTTGATCTCTACTCAGGTGTCATCGATATCTTGTTTTCTTGTTCTTCTCATTTCATCTTACACAAGTTTGCTTTTCGTCTTACATCAACTGTTTCTTGTTTTCGATTCATGTTCTTGAAGATTCTTGCTGTCATCTACTGGATATCTCCTATACTTCTCCTTGTTTTATTTTCGCTATATATTTTATCTTATTTGATTCTTTCATATCACGTTTTTCAGTTGCCTAAATTTCAGTGCTCATTTTCTCTCTCTTGTCTACTTTCATTCTCTAGATACATAGTCTATATGGTCATACAGTTGATTCTTTCTTTCTTTGTCTTTTGTTGGTATTATGATGGATTGGATTATTATTATTCTTTTCTTTCTGTTTCTTCTTGCACTTTACATTGTTGTTGTAATGAATTAGACTCGTTTCATTACTCTAAATCATTCTGTCTTTAATATCTTATGTCATTAAAACTGATTACATGGAACGTTAGGGGTTAAACTCTCCTATTAAGAGGCAGAGAATTCTGACCCACTTAGCCAAATTAGAAGCTGATATTGTATTCTTGCAAGAAACACACCTATCGGAGGTCGAATCATTAAAATTAAAAAAGGTTTGGGTGGGTGAAGTATTTTACTCTCCGGGTGATGGTAAACGCAATGGAGTAATGATCCTCTGCCGTAAATCTCTTCCTTTCTCGCTCATGACTCAAGAATCGGACGAGGATGGTAGATGGTTGAGCGTCAGATTGTCATTAAAGGGTGTTCCAGTCTCTCTTCTGAATGTTTATGCCCCTACATGTGGTGACCCACTTTTTTGGTCCGCATTAGCTAAGCAAATTACCCATTGCATGGAGGACAATTTCATTTTAGCAGGCGACTGCAATCAGACTTTTGATCCCTTTATCGATAGAAACTCCAGAGTCTCTTTTGTTCCTAACAAACCCCACAAGTCTTTTGTTCATACTACCACTCAACATAAACTCCTGGATGCCTGGCGTTTATGTAATCCGACTACTAGAGAGTACACTTTTTACTCTCCCTCCCATCAAACTCAATCAAGAATTGACTATATATTTGTTTCCCATAATATTTCACAAACTCTTACACATGCAGAGATTGGTCCCATCCTATTATCTGACCATGCCCCTGTTTCAATTGGCCTAGACATTTTACCCAAAGCTACAGGTCCTCGAAGATGGCGTTTTAATAATGCTCTCCTCTTAGACCCAAAATTTACTGCATCCTTTATCACCTTTTTTGATGAGTTTTTTGAGACAAATCAAACACATTCCATGCCCTTCTCAACTTTATGGGATGCTTTCAAGTCCTCAGCGAGGGCTTTTATAATCGACTTTGTAGCCAAAAAACGAAAAAGTGCCCGTAAATTTACTATGGATCTCATTCAAGACATTAAGAGACTGGAGCACTCTTATTATACCTCACACTCAAGGACTTGTTTAACAGCTCTCGTGAATGCCAAAATGCAATTTAATAAGATGTCAACGGAAGATGCCTCATTATATATGTTAAAATCTTGTGCAAAGTTTTACGGGGGTAAAAATAAAGCGGGGAAAATATTGGCTAATTATTTAAAGGTTAGGCACAACAAATTAAATATTGAATCTATTTACGATGAACAATTAGAGTTAAAATTTAAGGATGCTGAAATTTTGAATGTTTTCTCCCTCTTTTATAAGTCACTATATGATTCCGAAGCACAGCCTACAGATCATGCTTTGTCGCACTTTTTCTCTAATATCCAAAGGCCTCAACAAACTCTTCCAGACTTATCCTCTCTGTTAGATTTAACGCAGCAAGAATTATTAATAGCCCTCCAACATCTTAAAAAAGACAAAGCACCGGGACCACATTGTTTCACTGTCGAATTTTATCTCCATTTCTCTAAAATAGTAATGCCTAAAATGTACTCCTTGATAAATTCCTTCAGCACATTAGGAGGCTCCTCGGGTTCTTTCTCAGAAGCGCATATATGCCTCATTCCCAAGGAAGGCAAAGATTCTAAACTTTGTAAAAATTATAGGCCCATATCCCTGGTTAATATTGATTATAAAATCTTTTCTAAAGCTTTAGCCATACGTTTAGATTCCTATTTGCCAGATTTGTTGGGGAAAGAACAATCTGGATTTGTAAAGGGCCGATTCATAACTGATAATACACGACTCCTTTTCAACGTTTTATCTAAATCCTCCCACTTAAAGCAATCACTTGCGGCGATAGCACTAGACGCCGAAAAGGCATTTGATAGAGTCGAGTGGACTTATTCGTTTTTTGCCCTCAAATGGTTTGGTTTTGGCCCCAAATTTACATCCTTAATCTCTCTTCTCTATTCTAATCCCCGCGCGGAAGTTTATGCTAATGGTTTGCTTTCTCCATTTTTTGATTTGAGGAGAGGAGTGCGTCAGGGTTGTCCTTTATCACCTTTCCTTTTTAATTTGGCTTTGGAACCCTTTCTTTCTAAATTACGTGGTTTTCAGACACTTAACTCCCACATTAAACTTGCGGCATACGCAGATGATATCTTGCTTTTTATGTCAACAGCAAATGATTCAATTCCAGCCTTCTTGGCAGAAGTGCAAGCATATTCCAATATCTCTGGCTACAAACTAAATAGTGATAAATGCGAGATTTTGCCCCTCACCAAATATACTTTTAAGACAGATTTTAGTGCTTCCAACTTTACATGGAAACCTAATCATATTAAATATCTAGGACTGCATATTACTCCTTCAATTTCGGACACAGTAGCATTATGCATGAACAAATGCACTCAAAAGATCTCAGACCTATCCACCAAATGGCATCCCCTCTATTTATCCTGGTGGGGTCGTTTGGACACTATAAAAATGATGCTGTCACCTATAATTCTATATACCATCTCCAATATCCCAGTCCCTATTCCCGCTAAATTCTTTAAGAAGATTAATACCGTCCTTTCTTCCTTCCTATGGAATCATAAGAAGCCTAGAATGTCTCTATTCAAGTTAGTTCGTCCTAAAACAGAGGGTGGAGTTAATTTTCCTGATTTTCAGATGTATCAGAAAGCATTCCTCTTACGTCAGGCCTCTTTTTGGCTGCTGGATCCCACAAAAGAATGTCCTCTGTGGACTACAATTGAGCGTCATTTTTTATCTCCCTTTTCTTTTTCTGAATACCTTTCCTTCACACGTAAACCGCAGACCTTATCCACTCCTATACTCAAACTAACCTCTAGACTTTTGGAATCAATATCCCCCCCTATTCATAATACTATAGATTCCTTCCTCAATTCCACAATTTGGCATAACAAAAACCTACTCATCCGAAATAAACCATTCTATTGGAAGACTTGGCGTCATAAAGGATTAATATGGATCCATCAGCTACTCTCACAATTGGATTTTCTACCTTTTGTCTCACATAGGCAAACATTCAATTTACCTGCCTCATCTATTCATAAATACAATTTACTTAAAGAAGCTGTGATGGATGCATATAATCATTTATCTGCTATCCCTGCTGATTCTACCATTTCGGGCCCTCCTCACAATTGCACACTTTGTTAAAAATTACACCCAAAGCTTCCACAATATACAGTTATCTACAAGGTAAAGATTGTATTAGGCAAAAATCCAAAATAGAAGAGTTTTGGGAGCGTGATTTTCAGTCATCCTGGCCAGTGTCTTTATGGAACAGCCTATGGATCAAGATCCGTAAATCGTCTAGAGCAGCTAACACAACTCAAACATTGTTCTTTGTCTATAATAGACTTTTATTAACACCGAACACTTTAAGTAAAAGATTCACGACTGTATCTGATGTGTGTTGGACGTGCTCCTCCTCAAATGCGGATTTATTTCATAATTTCTGGAAACAAGTGTGGTCCCAAATTAATCTGATTTTTGGAACTAAGTTTTCTTTTTCTTATACTGCTGTTTTCTTAGGTAGCCTTTCACCTTGTTGGAAGAATGTTAGGCTTAATGTTAAAATTGTTGATTTGTTATTAGCGGTCGCATTTCAGGAAATTACTGCAAATTGGAAAGACTTCACAAAAATCTCCCATAAGGCATGGTGGTATGCTGTGTGTTATAACCACAGGTTGGACACCGCTTTTGTGTATCCCATTCATATGGCAATGAAACGTCTGGATTTATGGTCACCTGTCACAGCATACCTAGACGTAAATGCCAGGCGATGTTCCCAGCTAAATCCATCCCGGCAAGAAGTACTGAAACCACCTTGAATCCCCTGAGTGTTCCTAAAATATTTGATATTTGATATTTCAATGTTATTCATGATTCCTTTTCTGTCGTTTCACTCCTCTATTTTATTCACGAGTCTGATTCTTATTCTTATTTTTTCAATGCAACAAATTCTAATGTAATGACATGAATTTAACAATCTGATTTGTGTTTTGACACCTTCGTTTCAATTAATAAAAAAATTTCTGAACTTAAAAAAAGTAGCTTAAAAGAAGGTTGCTTTCAGGTCTCTTTGTTGTTTTCTTTCTATATCGCAGATTTGCCACTTTCTTTGGAGGGATCCGGAGGTTTGCCACGGAAACTCGACAACCAGTGTATCACCCATTGGGCTTACGCCAATGATAGTGTGATTATTTCAATAACCGCCAAAGGTTTGAAGCATTAGGTATCCAAACTTTAAGTCTATAACTTGGAAAATAAACTCCAACTTCATTATTCAAAAACTAAAGTGGTCACATTTGGAATAAAAGTAAAACCTACAACTTGGTCATTTGGGAATGCAACGGTAGAACATATTGACAAATACGCATATTCGGGTGATACTGTTGAATCCAAGTTATCCTGTTAGAACACACACACCAGGAAACAAAAAACCTGCAATCACAAAAGGCATCAGAATATTTGCTAAACCCTATGGAGGAGGAGCCATTACTCAATGGATCACAGCATTCACAACAGAGCTTATCCAGTTGTTGCATTATGCATCTCCGGGCCTTAATCACTAGACAATAACAGAATCGGAAAAATCTTATATGAGCAGTATCAAACGACTTTTTAACATACGAACAGCCACCCATGTAGCAAACTCAGGCGGGAACTAAATCCGAGCTCTCTAGTCAGCTTTCACACTGCTTCAACTATAAACTACATATGTGACGGTAGTAATGCAAGTCTTTCATCATTTAAAGAGATCATTTTCAAGGACTTAAAATGGAATAACTTCAACAACCTTGGCTCAAGTCATCGGTGTGGTTACAAATCGGAATCTATCGAGTGTATTATTTGCATTTGCCCTAACTTGTTACATTTACGTAAACAATACCTGCGGAGATTCTTTAACGTGGCCAACGTCATGACCACTAGAGAAGCAATCAATCACTGCTTTACTAACCAATCTCCTTCTTTCATTAATGCTTTGATTACATTTTGAGGTCATGTTTAGAACTGCTTGGGTTCTTAAACCATCCAATGTATTTTCTTTTACATACTACTTTTAATTGTTTCCTTATTTTTAACGATCTATTTTTAGGTCTACCAAAATGGATCAGTTTATGTGTATTTTTATTTGAGAGATTTCACATTTATTGTAATACCATTTGATAAATACAATTTAAAAAGTACCTACCTAAAGAAAATGTGTATAATCCTCAAGATTGTGAGCAAAACAATGAACATTTGTATGCTCTATACATGTCCAAATAGGACTACATAAGGCCACAATAAAAATATTGTATTTTACAAAAATAAATGTGAGGTTAATTTGTAGTAGGTAAGTGCCTTGAATACATATGGAAGGGATAACACAAGCTTAACAGTGTGCTCATCATTGAAGCTACTGCATCCTTAGCTCTTGGAAATATTCGCACATACGTATATAAGAAAGGCCCTCACCACTTTCATCAATAGAAGCATGGGCTCTGGTCCCACAATTGATCGTCAACAGTGAACTGACTCTTTTAATACAGTGTTGTGCCAGAATGGTAAAATAACCAGTGGCATTTCAAAAGGTGTTGATGAATGTTTTGGTTGGTAAATTAGTTGCTGAAACACCTTCCTCAGGACCACATGCACAGAAAACAGGTTATAGTAGGGGTAGGAAGTCCATCCTGACTAAATGGCCATATAGGAAATCAAAAAACGTGTATCACAACCCAAAAACAAAGAATCATTAAAAATGGAGTAATGCAGCCAGAGGGGAAGGAATGAAGTGAGAAGAGATGGAAATCAGCAAGATCAAAGGACTTGGCAAGGAATAGTGAACAAGTTCCAGAAGAAAGTTCCTAAAGCTAGTACCCAGTAAATAAGAGACATGATATGTGCCTTACCAATAATAACTAGGTAAAAAGGAAAACAAAAATATGGCAGTCAGGAGAAAGAAACACCGTACCATCAAGACAAGAGATGCAGATTCAGCTCAAAATTAAAAAATGAAGTTAATCTAAAAAGTAAGCTCAGTAAACCTGAAAGGAAAATCAAATGCATCAGAAATGACTTCTAAACAAGAAGTAACCAAGATTACTGCATGAAATCACCTGAACTATCCCAAAATACTAGCACCACTAGTTAAACTTAAAGCCAAACGCTATATGTCAGGGCCAGCATCAATCGGACTTTTCGTAAAACCACCCCAACAAGCTATCAAAACAGCTCCAAATGCTTCAGGAGTCAGAACTCGACTGTCATTCTGCTAACACAGAAATGCCAAAGTTCAATAAGCAATATCATCCATCATTCTTACACAGAACACTTCCGCAGACATCATTCAGAGGTGGAGAAGCCGCTGAAAGCTTGAGCATGAAGCCTAGATCTGGCTCAGCTCGAGGTCCTGCCGGAATCTCGAGCCCATAACGAGCCAAGCTTTCATGTGGCTTCACGTTTGCCCCCCTCCCTCTTCCCAGGATGTGGCGTTACTGCCAAAGCTGCTGGAGCTGAGAAACCAGGTTAGAGTGTCGGCATTGGCTCAACATCCTGTGACTTGGTTCAAATCACTTAATCTCCCTGTGCCTAAGAAAAATGAATGCGACCTTGCATAATGTAACTGGTGCTCATGTAAAGCGCTCCGACAGCTTTGGGTCGAGTTTGCGCTACATAAAAGCTGCAGAAAAGTGCACAAAGAGGTAAAAACAAGGCATTAACATAAAAAAGGAGGGATAAATAGATGCCCATTTAGTGGGGTGCAAAGTGAAACCAGAAAACATGGCTAAATTGTGGCTTCCCTGCTCGAATTGTGAGATCTTAGGCAAATATTGTACTTCACCCAAACTCCATTTTCTTCATATTAGCTATGAAACCACTTTCAAACATGTGAGTCCAGAACACAGAGTCCAGAACCAGCTGTAAAAAACTATTTTCTTTGATTTAACAGACTACAATGTTGCTCTGACTATAAGAATCTGGGCCACATACAGAGCACATGGCAACTGTCTTGCCTCTTAGCTCACTAATGGCATGTCGCTTTGAATAAGTCCTTTTCAGTGCAGCGCTAATGTGATTTATTATTGTCAAACATTTGGTGGGAATGATTCTGGTAGCGATGTCAGCTAGGAGTGGAGCTGAAGCCCTCAGAGGAGCTCTGCACAGAGAAACCTTGGCCGTGCCATATTGAATTGTCCCTCGAGTGCCCTGCAGGATAGCCAGGAGCCAGGCACAGGAGAAGGCTGAAGCAGGGAGTTCAAAAACCAAGCTCCCAGCAATGTACACCCTTTTAGAGTACAGGAGGCTTGTTGAAAATGCTCCTGGTGACTGAGCTTGCCACCAGGAGAAAAAGGCGCCAAAGATTAACAAATCGGCCCAATGGGGCCCGAGTTATGGCATTTGAAAGACTTAACCTCTGACCTTAGAATGAAGAAACGAGGACATGGCGTTCCACCATAGTTGCAAATCTTACATCTGGGGTAGTCCAGGGGTCAGGGGTCAGTGCATCCTAGTTTTCATATTTTTCCTCCAGGAGTGGGTGTGTGTGTGTGGGGACCCTTCCCTGGATTCCAGATACCTCCATGTGCCCCATCACCTCTAGGCCGGCTCATACATGCTGGGCCCTGGGGCCCAGAGCAAGAAAGCCAGCAGTGGCCAGGCACGTGCCCACCCCGCACCCGTATCTGGGGCTGTGGGTCACACCAATTTAGGGGCATATTATCAAGGGCTGGCGATATAATTATCGCCGTTTTAGCGTCCGTTTTTGGGCGAAAAGCGGCGATAATTATATCGCATTATTCCCAAGGACACGCTATCGCGTGTTTCCTTGATTCAGCTCCCGTTTTGTTTACGCCTCGCTTTGCATCTCTAATGAGATGCAAAGTAGGCGTTCCCTGCGAAAACTAATGGAAAATGATCGCTAACTGTCCGTCTCCGTACTTGCAATACGGCCCAGGACACCCATAGCGACATTAAAAACTGCGCTAACCGCTGTTATCGCCAGTATTGTACGTCTGCTTTTTTCATGACTACCCTATCTTTGACATGGGAGGTGGATTCAGTGGCTGAATCCACATCTCCCTATCATCAAGATTTCCCCTATCGCTGCGGGAATATCGCGGGATTTCCAGCGATATTCCCGCATAACGCCGCTTTTGCTGGATTATTTATCGCCCTGGAGAAACGCGTTGTTGATAACGCGTTATCCGGGCGATAAATGCCTGCGATAGGCGGCGATAAATATAAAAGCGCTAAGCGCGCTTTGCGATATTTATGGCCGTCTATTGCTGATATGCCCCCTGGTAACTCCTGGCATGCGCTCCTCGCGTGCAGGGGAATCAAGGCTGCTCTCTCCCTGTGGGAGCAAGAGAGAACGCTGCTGGTTCCCACTTCTGACATGGAAGGCTCCCAGGAAGTCTGCTAGGGTCATGGGGCTGAGAGGGCTCCCCTTGCGGCCCCCAAAGACTTATGGCAGCTGTGGGTGGCCCTGGATTGAACCAGGCTCCTATTAAAAATGAAATAAGTGGAAAATTACTGCAACGCAAAGCTGCAGCACACAGCGAGCAACTTGCTAATTTCTTATTCACAGCTCCCGCGAAGAGCGCCCCATAAAGCCATGCAAGGGGCTTAAATCTACATACAGTTTCTTGGTGATGCCCCAAGGAGTTGCAAGGGCACCACCACTGGTTGACACACATCTTGCGGGGGCTGCAGGAGGTTCAACAGCCCCCGGGAAAATATTTTTCAAAAAATGATCTTAAGTCTCCCAGGTCATAGGGCGCATGACCTGAGAGAAGGTGCAGCTAATTTCAAAGCATTCTAAGCTGGGGCTTCTGCTCCTTAGCCCTGGAGCGCAGGGACCCCTTGTGGTTGGTCCTTCAACTGCATTAGACAGCCTAATGGAAGTAAGAGCAAGACTCTAACACGTGTTCAGTGACCATTAGAATACAAATGTTTTAATGAGAGATTCATTTACAAAGACTCAAATGTTTATATTCATAATTTATCGATTCGGTGAACCCTTGACAAAGCCAATAGGATTATCTTATATATTGATGTGGAAACCTCTTGACATATATATGAGCTTACTTCGTATATTGATGTGGTAAACCCTTGACAAAGCCAATAGGCCTGAATTATATCTAATGACACCCCCTTATATTATGGTGTTGCACCTGGTATACATGTGAGTATTGTGATTATGGGGGTCATGACCCACTAGGGGTCAAAGTTGATACATGAGTGTCACCAAAGATATTTTCATCTACCTGAGTATTTTGATGCATGGTATTTAGTATTGTGTGCAATAAAAGTAGTTTTCCTTTTTATAAAAAAAAAATATTGACTGGACAAGAATGTATTGAATGTTGGTATTGTGTGCCAGCGAATGGAGATTACTAGCCCACATCACGTCCCCTGAGTAGGCCTTGACTGCTCTGCTTCACTGCCCTGAGATAGTCAAGTGCTACAATGGGGTACTTGGTTACCAGTAAGTAGACAATTTCAGACCTATTATTTGTGCAGGACTCACATCCTGCAAAACGTATAACCTGATTTCTTACACTTTATAGTTCCATTCTAGACCATAAACAGGTTATCTGTCTAGCAAAGCCACAAAATGACCTGTGACATATATTTGTCAAGATACATGTCACCGCACACCTGCTCCTCACACCAGCCTAAATATAAAGTTGCTTATCTGGGGGAGAAGCAGGTGCCTATTACCGTGTCCCCTGAATTGTCTGCTCAATAAGCCACTCTTCAGTGTTCAGTTTCCATTCGTCCTAACACTTTATGGCTTGGATTTTCTTGTGATGGTGTATTGTAGATTAACAAGCCTTGTCGCATTCTGCTCACTTCCTACCACCACTTGCTGAGCTCCTTTTTGCATCAATGTTCAAGGCTGTAGCTGTGCATATATGGGTAACTTTTTCAATGATTCACCCCCTACATTTTTGTGCGTCTGTTCCTGTAGCAGATTAGCCAAAGAGTTCTAGTCAGTGCTTTAATGGAAATATAGAAGTGCGAGTACTCACTCTTGAAAGTGCTTGTTTGCTCCTGAGAAGTGCTTGTACTTTCCCATTAAAAGTATTGCAGCAGTGCTGAGAAGTGCTGGTACAATCCCTTTCAGATTAAAGAAGTGTGGGTACTCAGTACCGGTCAGTATCTACCCACTTAAAGCACTGGTTCTGGTGATATGGCCTGTCTTTTTCTGTCTCTTTGCACGGAGCAGTCATGTTGGTGTGAGTTCGATGCACTTTGCCTTTGCCCCTGAACAGAGACAGTGTAAAATACCATCGAGTATCTCTGCCTCTTCGCTCTCGTGTGATATTTTAGACATACTCCACTTTTACCACACTCCACCCTTGCATCAAAAGGATGCCCAACCTCTCGGGTATTCCCCCGATGAATCATTGGGTAGAAGAAGAGACAGTCAGAACTTACATTTTCGCTGTCCTGTTTCAGATGCGCTCGTTCATCTCGGGCGTGCCCACCCATGTCTGCCTCAGATGTTGTTTTTAGTGACGTCTCACAGTGTTGGGATGGCCTTTCAGACAGTCTGGCACTGACAAATGGGCGGGCTTGAGGTAGCCAGTGGGAGTGGGCTGTGTTTTTTGGGCCCGTGATGGCCCACGCTCTGCCCTTTCCAGCTGGAAGCCACGGTTCTGTGGCATACTTCTGATCAGCACCCGGCCTTCCATGAACCCGGCTTCTGCTGCTCGAGCCAGGCCCCCCCGGAGAGTCAAAGAGGGGTTCAAGGCTGAGCCTCCCGTCTCAACCCCAGTACCCTGCCCTATGGTGAGTGGGACACACAGGCATCCTCACTTGTGATACCCTTCGGCGGTCCCTTCATCCCCATCATCTGAGGAACAAAGCTGGTAATGCGCGTCGTGTGAAACCTTTGATCTGTATTTTTTATGAACTATCACTGTCATTTTAACAGTGATTGGGATTCATTGACTCCTTGTTGGGCCCAGGTGCAGTTATAGAACGGACTCGTGGCTGGGCCCGGATGTCTGTCCTATCTCTGGCATGTTGCCTGTGTCTGACCTCATAACTGCGTCCCAGGAGCTCGCGCCTCGGGCTGTCACAGGTGAGGCAAAGAGGTAAGGGACGCTTTGTATCTGTGAGCGGGCCTGGGCCATGGCTACAAGGGCGCCTAGACAGGCAATACAAGGCACTGCGTGCCCTTCCTGGTGGCTCACAGCCGGGATAGCACAAACAGGTGTCACGGGGACCAAAGAGAGCCCAGGTGCTGAAGGTGGGGGAGGGGATTACAGCAGGGAACAGAAAGGACGAATGGAAAGGGTGGAGGGAACAGAGACAGATGCGACATTAGAGGACGCGATGGAAGCAGCCCCGGTTCTAGGAATTTTCATCTGGATGGGCCAAGGGTTCGTCCGGGTGGGCCCAATTTTTGTCAAATCTGTAGATAGCCTATAAGCCCAAGATTTCCATCATAGCTTCTTCCAAACAGGCCTACAGTGTGTCTAGAGCCTCATTTGAGAGTAAGAGCTGATGTAAATACTCACCAGCCCAACTCTTATCATTTCCAGCAGCCAGGCTTCAGCAACAGCGCCTGGATTCCAAGCAGAGTGCAATAGTGGTTCAAGGTTAAGGAGGTCCCTGTTACCACACCTAAGCCTCACTGGCACTGAAAGCTTGATCCGGGCCTGAGCCTGAAGCCTGGCTCTGGCTCAACTTGAGGTCCTGTTGGAACTTGGAGCCCATAATGAGCCGAGCTTTCATGTACCTTCTGCCTGCCAGCCTCAATCTACCCAGGATGTGGCGTTGGGGCGAGAGCTACCAACTTTGGAACTGAACAAGCTAGGTTCGAGTCTCGGCGTTGGCTCAACATCCTGTGATTCTGGGCAAATCTCCAGGGCCTAAAAGAATTGAATGTGACCTTTTACAATGTAACTGGTGTTCATATAAAGCACTTCAATATCTCCAGGTCGAGTTCACACTATATAAAAACAGCAGAAAACTGTCCAAAGAGGTAAAAACAAAGCATTAACATAAAAAGGAGAGACATAAATAGCCATTTAGTGGCTGATTCGTACAAAGTGAAAACATAAAACCTGGATAAATTGCAGCATCCCCACTTAAATTGTGTGACCTTCGGCAAATGTTTTACTTCATCAAAACTCGTTTTTGCACATGCACACTCAAATACATGAATCAGAAAACAAGCTATACAAAAACCTATTGTGTTTGATTGAATAGACTAATGTTGCTCTATAATAATCTGGGCCACATACAGGGTCCACGTGACAAGTCTCTTTCCTCTTGGTTCACTAATAGCACTGTCACCAGTGAGAGGATGGGGCAGGAATGACTCTAAGCTCATGTTTAAAAACGATCACTTTTAATAAGCACTTCTTAGTGCAGCGCTATAATGTGACATACTAACGTCAAAGCTTCCATGTGTTAAAGAAATACACTTTTTTGCATTTTGAAGAGATTGTATCATATTTTATGTGATGTTTGTATGTTTTAAATAGCTAACATTTTCAGGGCTCGGCTTGTGCATGGGCTCCAAGAGCCAAGCCAGACCCTTAGCTCGGCTCTCCCTGTTAATTTGTTTGCTCGCCCACCTCTACCCCCAAAACACACCATCCAATTTCAGTTTTAAAGACCATGGAAAAAACCCACATTTCAACCTTCAGACCAGGTGCCTTCTCTGTGGCCTCCTCTCCTGTGACTGGGTGGGCCAAACGTCATGTTTGGGTGGGCCTGCCCCCCCCCCCCACTGCTAGAACTGGGCCTGGATGGAAGGAGAGAGAAAGGAGTTGGGAGATAGTGGAATGGGAAAACGAACAGAGGAAGAGAAGGGAGAGACAGGAGAACAGAGGGGCTTATTTACAAGCCCTTTACGCCACCCGTACGTCACTTTTCCCATGGTAAAAATGACGCAAAAGTGGCGCAAGGGGCTTGTAAATAAGCCCCAGAGTATTTAAGCTAGGGTGACCAGGCGTCCCAGATTTGCCGGGACAGTCCCGGGTTTCCACCAGCTGTCCCAGCAGATTTTGACAATTTTGGCTCATGTCCTGGTTTTTAGAGGGGGCCGACTGAAACCAGCGAAAGGCACTTAGGGGCACATGCATCAAGCTAGGCAATTGCGATTCCTTAATAGCTATTATTAAGGAATCGCTATTAAGGAATCGCAATTGCCTATGCATGTAGAAATCGCTCAATAAATAGCGATTCCTAAACATTCCTTAATTGCTACTCGCAGATTGCGAGTCGCAATTAAGGAATACCTACCCATTCATTCCTATGGGCCAGGAGGCCCATAGGAATGAATGAGAAGATATTCACTATTAGTGATTCGCTATTAAAGAATGGCTAATAGCGGGAGCTATTTCAAGGGTGCCAGGGTGTCAAAGGACACCCTGTTGCACCTGAAATCTGCATATGAGTACATCTTGCACACACACATGCCCCAAGGGCATGTGTGTGTGTAAATGGAAGTTTGAAAAATGAACTTTAGTGCATTTTTCAAAGTTTTTGCAAATTACCATGCAGTTTAACTTCATGGTAATTTGCTCCCCTATTAGCGAAATCGTAAATTTTTAACTTTAATGCATTGCATTTAAGGAATCTCAATTTGTGATTCCTTAAATGCAAATGCAATTTAAGGAATAGCAATTTTGCGATTCCTTAAATTGCGATTTCTGCATTTGGGATGATGCATCCCAAATGCAGAAATACTGAATCATAACGGGGCAGATTCTGAGAATCTGCCCGTTTGCGACTTCAGTATTTGGAGTTGATGCATGTGCCAGTTAGTCAGTGTTCTAAAGTTGTGCTAGTTAGCAGCTGATATAAGTAAGCAATTTAATTAACAGGTATGATGCTGGTTTTTAAAATTACATTTTATTTATTTTCTTAGTGCTTCTTCTGTGTTCCTATGTTGATAAGAGTTGTCACTCTGCGCAGCACCGTTGATGTAAAATTGTAGTCCTTCTTCTATTTTAGCAAAATGTCCCGGTTTTTGGTGCTCAAGATCTGGTCACCCTAATTTAAGCAAAAGAGGAGACAGAGAAAGGTAGGATTAAAGACAAAGGAGAAAGAGAGAGAGGAGAGTCTAGGGGAGAAAAAAGCAGAGAAAATGGACGAAGGCGTGAGGAGAACGACGTGAAAAGGGAGGGAGAGGCAGAGAGGAGGGGAGAAAATGGCGAAAGAGAGCGAGACTGCGCGTCTTCGCTGCCAGGCCTGTGGAGGGTCTGCCATCTTTTTCATGCTCCCTCCTCCTCGGCTGCATGGCTTGTTTTTTGGCTCTTCCTGGGGGGGGGGGGCAGTTCCACAGCTCTGCAGTGCTGCGAGTGGCGACCCCGGCCTCAGATGCATGGCGGGGTTTTCGAGCAGATCACACAGCTGGGGAGGGCTTCTAAGGTCACAGGAGGGGTCCGCCTACCCAGTCCTGCTGTGAAGAGAGTGGGCGCTACATCGAATGTTCTCTTCAAAGCGCAGTACTGCCAGCCGCTCTAGGGACCTGCAGAACCGACTGCCTGTCTAGGGACCTGCAGCACTGCCCACCGCCCTAGGGACTTGCAGCACAGACTGCCTGCCTAGAGACCTGCAGCACTGCCCGCCACCCTAGAGTTCTGAAACCCTGCCCCTGCCCTAGGGACCTGCAGCACTGCCCACCGCCCTAGGGACCTGCAGCACTGCCCGCTGCCCTAGGGACCTGCAGCACTGCCCTCCACCCAGGGACCTGCAGCACTGCCCGCCGCCCTAGGGACCTGCAGCACCGACTGCACCCTAGGGATCTGCAGCACCGACCGCCTGCCTAAAGACCTGCAACACCGACCGCCTGCCTAGAGACCTGCAGCACTGACCGCCTGCCTAGGGGCCTGCAGCACTGACTTCCAACCGGGACCTGCAGCACTGACCACCACCCTAGGGACCTGCAGCGCAGACCGCCTGCCTAAAGACCTGCAAAACCGACCGCCTGTCTAGGAACCTGCAGCCCCGACCACCTGCCTAGGGACCTGCAGCACTGACCGCCTGTCTAATAACCTGCAGCACCGAACACCTGCCTAGGGTCCTGCAGCACTGCCCGCTGCCCTAGGGACCTGCAGCACTGACAGCCACCTAAGAACCTGCAACACCGACCGCCTGCCTAGGTACCTGCAGCACCGACCGCTGCCCTAGGGACCTGCAGCACTGCCTGCTGCCCTAGAGACCTGCAGCACAGGCTGCCTGCCTAGGGGCATGCAGCACTGCCCGCAGCCCTAGAGACCTGCAGTACTGCCCGCCGCTCTAGGGACCTGCAGAACCGACTGCATGTCTAGGGACCTGCAGCACTGCCCACCGCCCTAGGGACCTGCAGTACAGACTGCCTGCCTAGAGACCTGCAGCACTGCCTGCCACCCTAGAGACCTGAAACACTGCCCCTGCCCTAGGGACCTGCAGCACTGCCCACCGCCCTAGGGACCTGCAGCACTGCCCGCTGCCCTTGGGACCTGCAGCACTGCCTGCCACCCAGGGACCTGCAGCACTGCCTGCCGCCCTAGGGACCTGCAGCACTGACTGCACCCTAGGGACCTGCAGCACCGACCGCCTGCCTAGAGACCTGCAGCACCGACCGCCTGTCTAGGAACTTGCAGCACCGACTGCCTGCCTAGGGACCTGCAGCACCGACCGGCTGCCTAGGGACCTGCAGCACAGCCCACTACCCTAGGGAACTGCAGCACTCTCTGCCTGCCTACGGACCTGCAGCACTGCCTGGTGCCCTAGGGACCTGCAGCACTGCCCACCTGCCTAGGGACATGCAGCACCCACCGCCGCCCTAGGTACCTGCAGCACCGACCGCCGCCCTAGGGACATGCAGCACCCACTGCCGCCCTAGGGACCTGCAGCACAGACCACCGCCCTAGGGACCTGCAGCACTGATCGCCTGCCTAAAGACCTGCAACACCGACTACCTGCCTAGAGACCTGCAGCACTGACCGCCTGCCTAGGCGCCTGCAGCACTGACTTCCAACCGGGACCTGTAGCACTGACCACCGCCCTAGGGACCTGCAGCACAGACCGCCTGCCTAAAGACCTGCAACACCGACCGCCTGTCTAGGAACCTGCAGCCCCGACCACCTGCCTAGGGACCTGCAGCACCGACCGCCTGTCTAGTAACCTGCAGCACCGAACACCTGCCTAGGGACCTGCAGCACTGCCCACTGCCCTAGGGACCTGCAGCACTGACCGCCGCCTAAGGAACCTGCAGCTCCGACCATCTGCCTAGGGACCTGCAGCACTGACAGCCACCTAAGAACCTGCAGCACCGACCACCTGCCTAGGTACCTGCAGCACCGACTGCTGCCCTAGGGACCTGCAGCACTGTCCGCCGCCCTAGGGACCTGCAGCACTGTCCGCCGCCCTAGAGACCTGCAGCACTGACCGCCGCCTAAGGAACCTGCAGCTCCGACCATCTGCCTAGGGACCTGCAGCACTGACAGCCACCTAAGAACCTGCAGCACCGACCACCTGCCTAGGTACCTGCAGCACCGACTGCTGCCCTAGGGACCTGCAGCACTGTCCGCCGCCCTAGAGACCTGCAGCACCGGCTGCCTGCCTAGGGGCCTGCAGCACTGCCCGCAGCCCTAGAGACCTGCAGTACTGCCCGCCACTCTAGGGACCTGCAGAACCGACTGCCTGTCTAGGGACCTGCAGCACTGCCTGCTGCCCTAGGGACCTGCAGCACCGCCTGCCTGCCTAGAGACCTGCAGCACTGCCCGCCACTCTAGAGACCTGAAACACTGCCCCTGCCCTAGGGACCTGCAGCACTGCCCACCGCCCTAGGGACCTGCAGCACTGCCCTCTGCCCTAGGGACCTGCAGCACTGCTCGCCGCCCAGGGACCTGCAGCACTGCCCGCCACCCTAGGGACCTGCAGCACCGACTGCACCCTAGGGACCTGCAGCACCGACCGCCTGCCTAGAGACCTGCAGCACCGACCGCCTGTCTAGGAACTTGCAGCACCGACCGCCTGCCTATTGACCTGCAGCACCGACCGCCTGCCTAGGGACCTGCAGCACTGCCCACCTGCCTAGGGACCTGCAGCACAGACTTTCATCTGGGACCTGCAGCACTGCCTGCCGCCCTAGGGCGCCTGCAGCATAGATGTCCATCCGGGACCCACAGCACTGCCTACTGCCCTAGGGACCTGCAGAACTGACCGCCTGCCTAGGGACCTGCAGCACTGCCCGCCGCCTTAGGAACCGGCAGCACAGACTTCCAATCGGGACCTGCGGCACTGCCCGCCGCCCTAGGGATCTAAAACAGTGACTGCCTGCCTAGGGACCTGCAGCACTGACCGCCACCCAAGGGACCTGCAGCTCTCTCTGCCTGCCCAGGGACCTGCAGCACCTACCACCTGCCTAGGGACCTACAGCACTGCCCACCGCCCTAGGGACCTGAAGCAGTGACCGCCTGCATAGGAACCTGCAGCACAGACTTCTATCTCGGACCTGCAGCACTGCCTGCCACCCTAGGGACCTGAGACAGTGACTGCCTGCATAGGAACCTGCAGCACTGCCCGCTGCCTTAGGGACCTGCAGCACAGACTTCCATCTGGGACCTGCAGCACTGACCGCCTGCCTAGGGCCCTGCAGCACAGACCACCTGACTAGGGACCTGCAGCACTGACCACCACCCTAGGGACCTGCAGCATTGACCGCTGCCCTAGGGACCTGCAGCACAGACTTCCATCTGGGACCTGCAGCACTGACAGCCTGCCTAGGGTCCTGCGGCACTGCCCGCTGCCCTAGGGACTTGCAGTGCAGTGTTCCAACCGGGACCCATGGCACTGCCCGCCGCCCTAGGGACCTAAAACAGTGACCGCCTGCCTAGGAACCTGCAGCACTGACTGCCGCCCTAGGGACCTGCAGCACTCTCCACCTGCCTAGGGGCCTGCAGCACAGACTTTCATCGTGGACCTGCATCACTGCCCGCCGCCCCAGGGACCGGCAGCACAGACATCCATCTGAGACCCGCAACACTGCCTGCCGCCCTTGGGAACGGCAGCACTGGCCGCCTGCCTAGGGGCCTGCAGCACTGCCCCCACCCTGGGGACCTGAAGCAGTGACTGCCTGCATAGGAACCTGCAGCACAGACTTCCATCCGGGACCTGCAGCATTGACTGCTGCCCTAGGGACCTGAAACAGTGACCGCCTGCATAGGAACCTGCTGCACTGCCTGCTGCTTTAGTGACCTGCAGCACAGACTTCCATCTGGGACCTGCAGCACTGACCGCCTGCCTAGGGACCTGCAGCACAGACCGCCTGAGTAGGGACCTGCAGCACTGACTGCCGCCCTAGGGACCTGCAGCACTGACCCCCACCCTAGGGACCTGCAGCACAGACTTTCATCTGGGACCTGCAGCAGTGACCACCTGCCTAGGGTCCTGCAGCACTGCCTGCCACCCTAGGGACCTGCAGCACAGAGTTTCATCCAGGATCTGCAGCACTGACCACCACCCTAGGGACCTGCAGCACTGACCGCCTGTCCACAATGATGATGGATTAAACCCAGATCAGTTGACTGGGGGTGAGTGCTTGCAATGTTCAACACTCCGTCCATCATCCCCTTTGGTATCGCTTTGTTCGCCCTAAGTTGGCAGGGTATGCCCAGACGTGGGTCCCTTGCTCACTTTGCCACTGGATTCAAGATAGCCTGGCTGATGACGGCTGTAAGCCAGAAACCGGTCCCAGGATGCTTGTTTCCGGTCCAGGAAAGACATGGCTTGGCAGTTCGGGCTGGACTGTTCCCATGAGGCACAGGGTCAGACTGATTTGCATATGGCCATGTCTGAACTGGGGTGGCGGAGTGAGCTAAAGAATGATGATGGATTAAACCCAGATCAGTTGACTGGGGGTCAGTGTTTGATTTGCTCTAACGCTCCGTCCATCATCCCCTTTGAATTTGCTATGTTCGCCCTAGGGACCTGCAGCACAGACTTCTATCCGGGACCTGCAGCACTGCCCGTCACCCTAGGGACCTGCAGCACTGCCCGTCGCCCTAGGGACCTGCAGCACAGACCGCCTGTCTAGGAACCTGCAGCACTGACCGCCTGCCTAGGGTCCTGCAGCCATAATTTCCATCCGGGACCTGCAGCACTGACTTCCATCCAGGGGCATGCAGCATAGAATTTCATCAGGGACCTGCAGCACAGATCTCCATCCGGTACCTGCAGCAGAGACTTCCATCCCGTGATCTCTGCAACAATCACTGCTCCCACCGTGACCCCCACTGCAGAGACTGCTTCACAGAGACTGCTCCCATTGTGACCCGCACTGCAGAGACTGCAGCACAGACACTACTCCCATTGTGACCTGCACTGCAGAGGCAACAGCACAGAGACTGCTCGGATTGTGACCCGCACTGCAGACTGCAGCACACAGACTGCTCCCACTGTGACCCGCACTGCAGAGACTGCAACACAGAGACTGCTCCCACTGTGAGCCGCACTGCAGACTGCAGCACAGAGACTGCTCCCATTGTGACCTGCACTGCCGAGACTGCAGCACACAGACTGCTCTCATTGTGACCCGCACTGCAGACTGCAGCACAGAGACTGCTCCGATTGTGAACCGCACTGCTGATACTTCAGCAAAGACACTACTCCCATTGTGACCCGCACTGCAGAGGCAACAGTACAGAGACTGCTCCCATTGTGACCCGCCCTGCTGAGACTGCAGCACAGAGACTGCTCCCATTGTGACCCGCACTGCAGACTGCAGCACAGAGACTGCTCCCATTGTGAACCGCACTGCTGATACTTCAGCAAAGACACTACTCCCATTGTGACCCGCACTGCAGAGGCAACAGTACAGAGACTGCTCCCATTGTGACCCGCCCTGCTGAGACTGCAGCACAGAGACTGCTCCCATTGTGACCCGCACTGCAGAGACTGCAGCACAGACACTACTCCCATTGTGGCCCGCACTGCAGAGACTGCAGCTCAGACACTACTCCCATTGTGACCCACACTGCAGAGACTGCAGCACAGAGACTGCTCCAATTGTGACCCACACTGCAGAGACTGCGGCACACAGACTGCTCCCATTGTGACCCGCACTTCAGACTACAGCACAGAGACTGCTCCTATTGTGACCCGCACTGCAGACTGCAGCACAGAGACTGCTCCCATTGTGAACCGCACTGCAGAGACTACAGCACAGACACTACTCCCATTGTGACCCACACTGCAGAGACTGCAGCACAGAGACTGCTCCCATTGTGACCCGCACTGCAGACTGCAGCACAGACACTACTCCCATTGTGACCCGCACTGCAGACTGCAGCACAGACACTACTCCCTTTGTGGCCCGCCCTGCAGGGACTGCAGCACAGAGACTGCTCCCATTGTGACCCACACTGCAGAGACTGCAGCACAGACACTACTCCCATTGTGACCTGCACTGCAGACTGCAGCACAGAGACTCCTCCCATTGTGACCCGCCCTGCAGACTGCAGCACAGAGACTGCTCCCATTGTGACCCGCACTGCAGAGACTGCAGCACACAGACTGCTCCCATTGTGACCCGCACTGCAGAGGCTGCAGCACAGACACTACTCCCACTGTGACCCGCACTGCAGAGACTGCAGCACAGACACTACTCCCATTGTGACCCACACTGCAGAGAGTGCAGCACAGACACTACTCCCATTGTGACCCGAACTGCAGAGACTGCAGCACAGACACTACTCCCATTGTGACCCACACTGCAGAGACTGCAGCACAGACACTACTCCCATTGTGACCCGTGCCGCAGAGACTGCAGCACAGAGACTGCTCCCATTGTGACCCGCCCAGCAGAGACTGCAGCACACTGACTGCTCCCATTGTGACCCGCACTGCAGAGACTGCATCACAGAGACTGCTCCCATTGTGACCCGCCCAGCAGAGACTGCAGCACACAGACTGCTCTCATTGTGACCCGCACTGCAGACTGCAGCACAGAGACTGCTCCCATTGTGAACCGCACTGCAGAGACTGCAGCACAGACACTACTTCCATTGTGACCCACACTGCAAAGACTGCAGCACAGACACTACTCCCATTGTGACCCGCACTGCAGAGGCATTAGTACAGAGACTGCTCCCATTGTGACCCGCACTGCAGAAACTGCAGCACAGAGACTGCTCCCACTGTGACCCGCACTGCAGACTGCAGCACAGAGACTGCTCCCATTGTGACCCGCACTGCAGAGACTGCAGCACAGAGACTGCTCCCATTGTGACCCGCCCTGCAGAGACTGCAGCACAGAGACTGTTCCCATTGTGACCCGCACTGCAGACTGCAGCACAGAGACTGCTCCCATTGTGACCCGCACTGCAGAGGCCACAGTACACAGACTGCTCCCACTGTGACCCGCACTGCAGACTGCAGCACAGAGACTGCTCCCATTGTGACCCGCACTGCAGACACTGTTCCCACTGTGACCCGCACTGCAGACACTGTTCCCACTGTGACCCGCACTGCAGAGGCCACAGTACACAGACTGCTCCCACTGTGACCCGCACTGCAGAGACTGTAGCACAGAAACTACTCCCATTGTGACTCGGACTGCGACTGCAGTACAGAGACTGTTCCCATTGTGACCCGCACTGCAGAGACTGCAGCACAGAGACTGCTCCCATTGTGACCCGCACTGCAGAGACTGCAGCACAGACACTACTCCCATTGAGACCCGCACTGCAGAGACTGCAGCACAGAGACTGTTCCCACTGTGACCCGCACTGCAGAGACTGCAGCACAGACAAAGAGGCTGCAGTGACTTCTTCTCGACTAGGGGGAAGTGGGGAGGGAAGGCGAGAGAAACACCAGGAAATTCTAGTGCCACCTGTAATGGCACGGGGTGAAAGAAAAACAAGAACTATAAACACACAACAGCGATGGCCCAACCCCCGAGCTCCCAGGGAGCCATTCCTACCAACCCCGATCCCAATAGGATCAGATCGAGGGAACTCAGTACTGGGCGTATTGGGAAGAGGTCAGCGCGGTGCTAAACCGCACAGGATGACAGTACAGAACTCACCAGCATAGGATGCAGGGGAGGGAACCACAGGCTACAGCTGTCCAAGGAGCTGGACCGCCATAGACTGACATTAAAGCGTTCAGTAACATGGGCCGCAAGACATGTACGGCCTTCAGTCACCGAGAGTGCAGGATAACACGGAGGGATGCTTCAGCACCACGGACAGCGAATGGTGAAATGGTACCGATGCTCCATAGGATAACATAAGCGCACTGAATACTCAAGAAACCCGGAGTGACGCTAGAGCAGACGTAAGCACAAGAACAGAGAATGAGCTCTCCGTGGTGCTGAACCGCTGTAAGATGATATTACCACGTTAACTAACATTAACTTCAAGGGAAAATACAGCGCCGCAGAACACAGCCACCCGTGGTACTATAGGATAACTAGACCACAGGCACTAATATAGGCAAAAGGGTAGACTTCAGCACCACAGCGCACTCCATCTATGGGGCTGAACATCTATAGGAGGACATTACCGCATCACTAATATGGACTGCAGAGGAGAGCTCAGAACCACAGAGAATAGGTGTCCATGGTGCACAATCACAGGGTAACATCACCACAGGTACTAACATGGACTGCAGCGGACAGATCAGAACCACAGGTCTTAGACACAAAATACATCATCGTCTACGTCTCCAGTGATGCAGTCTCTTCATACTCCCATCATGACTGCCCCACAGTTGAAAGAAGCAGCCATCTACCTCAGCAACCACTCAATCCTGCAACATGCAGAAGGCAGAACAGCTACGGCATTTCAATATGGACAATTTGAAGAAAAAAAACTTTTAAGTACAACAAAGACATGTGAGGGCACCAGTAAGAGTTATGTACTACAGTTTCATCCGTAAAAAATACCGCCAGCGATGGCTTCGACTCGCGCCCAGGTACAGTTAGTGAGATCTCACAGGCAGTTACAGCCCTTTGTTCATCAATGAACAAATACATTAATTCCCAAACAGAACAACTGAGCCATGTGGACACTCGTCTACAAACGTTTGGACGATCAGTTGATCGACTGCCTAGTGCTACGGCAAGCCTTAGGAGACACACAGCAAATATCCAGTTCTGACTTACTAGAAAGGCCTACTTCAAGTTACCTCCACTCTTGAGGAACGTCAAACTTCTATTGTAGTGATAAAGACCTTTCCCTATTACAGATAGTAAGGAGGCATCAGGCCATAACAGCACATGTGTATGCGAGAGAAGTAGAATGCATCAGCCCTGAAGTCAGTTAGGTGGATTAAAAAGACAAAATAAGTAGTACTTAAAAAAGTCAAGAACTTGAAACGTAATAGAAATCTTTTCATAAGAATTCTTTTGAAAAGTTGATGATCAATTAAATACACTATGCTGTAATAATCTGCATTTAATGAGTTTGTTTTATTCTGTCAATATATATAATTTTTGTGAAAAGTTATAAATATATATTTTAAAAAAACTATTAGTAAACATCATGGGCCATATTATCAAGAACGGCGATAACATTATCGCCGCTTTAGCGGCAGGAAACTGCCGCTAAAGCGGCGATAAGGGGCTTGATAATATGCCCTATAGAATTCCAATAGAAGCCCAGGTTCTGGTGTGAAGGACATCAAACCTGGGCTTCTATTGGAATTCTATAGGGCATATTATCAAGCCCCTTATCGCCGCTTTAACAGCAGTTTCCTGCCGCTAAAGCGGCGATAATGTTATCGCCGTTCTTGATAATATGGCCCTAAAAGTGACTTTACCATTAATGTGTTTGCAAGTCAATTATTATTTAAATATTTTATGATATTATATGTTTGGCTTTAGTAATGATTAAAAATAATTATTCAAATGAACATTAGCATATGCTATTTTTTAAATAAATTATAGAAACAAACTTATAACTCATTCACGCAAATTTTGTAGCAAATAAAATTACGATTTTGCAATTATAAAAGCGTTAAAAAATACGGATATGTTTTAACATTCAATTCAATCTTTAATATACATATATATATATATATATATATATATATATATATATATATATACACTCACATATAAAAATATATATATATATAGTACAAAAAATAAATTAAAGAAACATTTTTTTAAGTAGAAGAATAATATTCATCATTATTTATAATTTTTAGACTGTTCAATATTTTCTAAAACATTTTGTATTGGTTAGCAACAAGGTCCACTGGATAGTAATTTGCGAGTGCAACGTGCTTATTTTTCAGAAATCGGTATTAAGAAATACTTCATACATATCATTTACGAATCTATATTTGAGATTTCTTAATTAGTAATTCGTAAGCCTATTGGTTAAATAGAGTTTCCTTGTTTATTCCGTTAGGTATGCTAAACGAAGAAATCCCTATTTCTGAACATTTGGTACATTGAAAAGGCTAATTTTGGCAGTCGCAGTTCAGTTTGCGAACATTTACTGATTAGGTGAGCTCTTGTACACCGGGCCTGATATTACCTCATTTGCTAATATAGGCTACAGGGAAGAGCTCAGAAACACAGATAATAGCTCTCCGTGGTGCTGACGCACCATAGGATGACATTACCACATTCAATAATATGAACTGCAGGGGAGAGTGCAGAACCAATAGCTGTCCATGCTGTTGAATAGATATAAGATATAAGATGACATTACCGCACTCGTGCGACCGGGACGATCTCAGCCCGAGGTTTTGGAAGCCACGTCGAGTGCGTGCGCCGAGGATGAGTTGTCATTAGCTCCCCCGACAACACGGGGACAACGCTGACCAGCTGATTCTTACAATTGGTTCATCAGCCTTCTAGCTGGCTGTATCCTTTTACCCCACCTACCAGACTTGGTATTGTGGCCATATTCACCATTTCACATTTTTTCACATTTCACCCGGTCCTGAAGAAAGCCACGTCACCTCTGCAGAGGGCATTTAGGCTGAAACATGTCGACCATCTGACCACGTAGAGACCAAGACAGGCTTAATCTTCCTGCCATGGCCCATATACCACTTTTTTAATCCTGAACCCCGGATGTCCCATTATAAATGTATCTTTAACATACCAGGTAGTTAGTTTTAACTCCACTTTCACTACCCTCAGACACTCCCTCCACGCCTGGCTCATCTGAAGGATTTAGTATACCTCCTAACTATCTCAATAAAAACATCCCTTAGCTCCTCCCTCTCAGTGAGGGGGTTGTAGACGGCACTGCGACTAGGTTCACAGTGCGAGGAGGTTCCCGATGATGAAGTATGCCACCTACGGGTTTGTGAGGGAATTCATCTAATAAAAGAGACTCCCCCGCACTCCGTTGTTGTAATTATGACCCAGGGTGGCTTGTTTGTGTTGCCAATACTACATTCAATGACATGTACTGCAGGGAGAGTTCATAACCAATAACTGTCCTTGCCTCTGAACTGCTATAAGATGACACTACCACATCAGCTGACATGGACTGCAGGGGAGAGTTCTGAACCAATAGTTGAACTGGCTGCTGAACTGATATAAGATGGCATTACTACAATCACTAATATGGACTGAAGGGGAAAGTTCAGAACATATAGCTGTCCATGCTGCTGAACTGATATAAGATGGCATTACCACATTCAAAGACAAGGACTGCAGGGGAGATTTCAGAACCAATAGCTGTCCTTGCTGCTGAACTGCTTTAAGATGACACTACCACATCCATTGACATGGACGTCGGGGAACACTTCAGAGCCAATAGCTGTCCATGGTGCTGAACTGATATAAGATGGCATTACCAACTGTATTGACATGGACTGCAGGGTAGAGTTCTAAACCACTAGTTGTCCATGCTGATGCACTGATATAAGGTGGCATTACTACATTCACTAATATGGATTGAAGGGGAGAGTTCAGAACCAATAGCTGTCCATGCTTCTGAATGTAAGATGACAATCACACATTTACTAATATGGACTGATGGGGAGAGTGCAGAACCAATATCTGTCCAAGGTGCTGAACTGATATAAGATGGCATTACCACATTCACTAATAAAGACTGCAGGGGAGAGTTTAGATCCAATAGCTTTTCCATAGTGGTGAACTGATATAAGATGACATTACCACATTCACTAATAAAGACTGCAGGGGAGAGTTCAGAGCCAATAGCTGTCCATGGTGTGGAACTGATATAAGATAACATTACCACATTAATTGACTAGACTGCAGGGGAGAGTTCAGAACCAATAGCTGTGCATGATACTGAACTGATATAAGATGATATTACCACATTCACTAATATGGATGGAAGGAGAGAGTTCAGAAGGAATAGCTGTCCTTGCAGCTGAACTGATATAAAATGACATTACTACATTTTTTGACATGGACTGCGGGGGAGAGTTCAGAACCAATAGTTGTCCTTGCTATTCAACTGATATAAGATGAGATTGATACATTCACTAATATGGACTGAAGGGGAGAGTTCAGAAACAATAGCTGTCCGTGGTGCTGAACTCATAAGAAGACATTACCACATTCATTGATAAGGACTGCAGAGGAGAGATCAGACCAAAAAGCTTTCCATAGTGCTGACGTGATATAAGATGACATTACCTCATTCACTAACATGGACTGCAAGGTAGAGTTCAGAACCAATAGCTGTCCTTGCTGCTAAACTGATATAAGATGACATTACCTCATTCACTTATACGGACAGAAGGGGAGAGTTCAGATCCAATAGCTGTCCATGGTGCTGAACTGATAGATGATGACATTACCACATTCACGAATATGGACTGAAGGGGAGAGTTCTGACCCACTTGTTGCCCATAGTCCTGAACTGATATAATGACATTACCACATTCATTGCGATGGACTGCAGGGAAGAGTTCAGAACTAATGGCTTTCCATGGTACTGAAATGAAAAAAGATAACTTTGAACATTCACTCATATGGACTGAAGGTGAGAGTTCAGAACCAATAGCTGTCCATGGTGCTGAACTGATATATGATGACATTACCACACTCACTAATATGGATTGAAGGGGAAAGTTCAGATCCAATAGCTGTTTTTGCTGCTGTACTTATATAAGATGATATTACCACATTAATTGACATGTACTGCAGGTGAGAGTTCAGATCCAAAAGTTGTGCATGCTGCTGAAATGATATAAGGTTACATTACCACGTTCACTAATATGGACTGGAAGGGAGCGTTGAGAACCAGTAGCTGTCCTTGGTGCTGAACTATATAAGATGGCTTCACTCCATTCACTAATATATAGACAGCAGGGGAGAGTTCAGATCCAATGGCTGTCCATGCTGGTGAACTGATATAAGATGACATTACCACATTCACTAAAATGGATTGGAGGAGACAGTTCACAACCAACGCCTTTCAAAGATGCTGAACTGCTATAAGACGACATTAACACATTCAATGGCATGGACTGCAGGGGAGAGTTCAGAACCACGAGTGATAGTTATTCTGAACTGAAATATTTTATTTTATTTATTTATTTATTTATAAAGTTTTATATAGCGCGAACGTGACCCACGAGGGTATCAGAAATAAGATGACATTACCACATTCACTAATGTAGAGTGAAGATGACAGTTCAGAACCAATAGCTGTCGAATGCTGCTGAACTGACTTAAGATGACATTACCGCATTTATTGACATGGACTGCAGGGGAGAGTTCAGATCCAATAGCTGTCTATGGTGATGAACTGCAATAAGATGACATTACCACGTTCACTAAAATGGATTGGAGGAGACAGTTCACAACCAACGCCTTTCAAAGATGCTGAACTGCTATAAGACGACATTACCACGTTCAATTAAATAGATGACAGGGCAGAGTTAACAACCGATAGCTGTTCATGTTGCTGAACTGATATAAGATGACCTTACCACATTCCCTTATATGGACTACAGGGGAGAGTTCAGAACCACGAGTGATAGTTATTCTGAACTGATATAAGATGACGGTACAACATTCACTAATATTGGCTACAAGGGAGTGCTCAGAGCGAATAGCTGTCCATGGTGCTGAACTGATATTTGATGGCTTTATCACATTCATTAATATGAACTACAGGGCAGAGTTCAGAGCCAATAGCTGTCCATGGTGCTGAACTGATATATGATGACATTACCAAATTCACTAATATGGATTGAAGGGGAGAGTTCAGATCCAATAGCTGTTCTTGCTGCTGAACTGATATAAGATGACATCACAACATTTATTGACATGGACTGCAGGGGAGAGTTCAGATCCAAAAGTTGTCCATGCTGCTGAAATGATATAAATTGACATTACCACGTTCACTAATATGGACTGAAGGGGAGGGTTCAGAACCAATAGCTGTCCAAGATGGTGAACTGATATAAGATGACATTACCACATTTATTGGCATGGATTGAAGGGAAGGGTGAAGATCCAGTGGCTGTCCTTGGTGCTGAACTGATATAAGATGACATTACCACATTCACGAAAATGGATTGGAGGTGACAGTTCACAACCAACACCTTTCAATGATGCTGAACTGCTATAAGATGACATTAACACATTCAATTACATGGACTGCAGGGGAGAGTTCAGAACCACGAGTGATAGTTATTCTGAACTGATATAAGATGACATTACCACATTCAATAATGTGGAGTGTAGGTGAGAGTTTAGAACCAATAGCTCTCCATGGTGCTGAACTGACATAAGATGACATTACCACATTCATCGATGTGGACTGCAGGGAAGAGTTCAGAACCAATAGCTGTCTATGGTGCTGAACTGATATAAGAGAACCCCGCACGCACCAGTTCCTGATGCGGGGGGAGAGGACTACAATCCCCAGACTCACCCACTCCATTGTTGCAGCATTTGCGCACCTGGAGGTGCTTAAATACATCTTGTGGGTCCCACGGTGCGAGAAGCCCGCACACACCAGTTCCTGAGGAGGGGGAGAGGACTACAATCCCCAGACTCCCCCGCTCCATTGTTGCAGCATTTGCGTGCCTGGAGGCGCTCAAACACATCTCGCAGGTCCCGCGGCTCGGGACACATGCGGGCGGCACCTGTGCAAAGCCTGTGCCAAGGGCGGGCCCGTCCTTGCCCGTCATGGACAGAAAGAGGCAGGGCAGGGCCTTACCGCGTGGATCTCTTGCTCCGTGTCAACCGCGCCTGGGCCTGACAGGCAGATTCTGTTCTGTAAGTCATTTTAAGATTCTCGTTCCTTGTGAGACTGCATCTATTTTTAGATCAGCACCTGAGTATTTAGCATGATCATCGGTGCACCGAGCGCAAATTTATAGACATTGTGGACACCCTGCTGATAATCCATTTGTTCTGCCCAATCCTTTTATAAGATGGGAAAAAGAAGGGCAACAAACAATCAGTCGCTATTGACGAAAAAGACACCAGGGAATTCCATGTCTAACGCACCTCACAGGGGTGATGGGAGCAATTGAGAAGCAGATTACAACAGTGGAAGAGACATTGAACTCAGGAGGGGCGGGGGGAGTAGGGTCTTTGAGTAATGAGGTAATAGCCGACGCAGTCGTAACAGCCAAGATCACAAAGGGCCAACAAATCCAAAATGGCTGGATACAAAATGTGTCAGATCACATATCGGTTGGCGACCTTGAAATTGATACACAACCACCTTTGAAACCCCCAGAAATCCCGAGGACACTCTTAGAGATACTCGGTTTGAGGTTATAGATACGCAGCACAACATCAGCCATACCAACGGCGGCTCAAAGGGAAGATTTCATGTAAAAAGACAACCTAAAAACCCTCCAACTGAACTTAGAAAACTACTTACAATAGTGGACGGTCTAGATAAATACCTACGAGATGCTCTAGCCAGCCTAACCAATAGAGTTGGCCTGATTGAAGACAAGTTAAATAAACATCCTGGAACTACAAGGGCAGATAGGCATGATGGCTCAACCCAAAAACAAGGGGGGACATGTGAACCAATTAGCAAAGAGGTAATAACCAGCCCATTTAGGCAGGTCCCCACGATAGCCAATTCAACAGAGGTATACTGTAACGCATGTCGAACAAAGGCTGGCCCAAAGACATTAGCAGAAGTCACGATGACTACATCACATCCTATTCCATCAGATACGAGGAGAGGTAACTCAAAAAAAAGGTGGCGATTCGCATGCCTCTAGCACTACATGTTCTAATAATATATGTGCTAATCAGCGTCCGACCCAATACAGGAATTTGCTCCATATGGATTGTTTGGATCTACCCCCAGCTGCTACCCCCTGTACAGTAGTGCTAGCCAATGTCCCGAGACTATCAGCCCAGGAAATAGAACCCTGGGACACCCTGAGAAGTAAAGCCCTGCATTGGACAGGCACCAAAACAGGGCAAACACAGGCCCTTTTTACAGATTTTAAAATGGTCAGAAGAGTTAGCTGGATCAGTAGATACCGTAAAACCTTACAAGGCGATTGCGTGGTACTATCATTTAAAACCCCAGATTTGGTAGAAAGTATTATCAAGAGAGCGGGTAATCACATGGTCACTAGTTATGGTGTAAACCTACTGCCATTGGGTTACTTCTATCAGCCACCGCTTAATATAAGACCAAGAAAAATCAGAGGGGATACAAACGATAATGGCCACTGCGCATATAATATTCCTGTCAGCAGCCGGTTTGACAGACTTCCAACACTAGAAGACGTAGATTGACTCAACATGGTAGACATTAGCGATGCAGAACTTAACGCACAATGTCTATACATAGCCCCACATACACCAGAGTATAGCTTTGAGACTGGGACAAACTTAGATAAAGGATCTACTGCAGATATGCCAACAAGGACTTCATGTCCTTTTCATACAGGCTCCGCTACTCCACCGTATAGTCTTGATGCAAGGGCAATTCGAGGAACTGGCCTAACTGCAGACATCTTACCCACGACATCATGTCCTCCCCATAAGCTAAATGAAGTCAACTGCAAAGTCAATAACGGAGACGATCAATGTTGTGCATTATTTTGGAACATCGCAGGTTTACGGACAACAATATCAAACCCATTATGGTAAGAATTTGTAGGGAAATTTAACATCCTCTGTTTTCACGAAACTTGGGGAGGGGATATCATGCATATTAGTGGGTACAAGACCTTCCCTACTGCAGGGGTACCATCTGCACATGGGAGCTCTAAGGGTGGGCTATGCACATATGTGTCAAATTATATGAATGTGATCAAGACAACTTTGACGATTTCTGAAATTTACTACCAATTTATCATTATTGAAATCGATAAATATCACAGTATAGTTGTGATAAATTATTATGATAATTCTCCGCCTGAAATAATCCCGGGGTTTTGAGAAAACTGAGTAACAATCTTAATCATGCACTTAATGAAACTGTAAATGATATGTTTGTCCTCTGGGGTGGGGATTTCAACATTGGCCTGTGTTCGCTTAATGGGGGAGAAAATTGTGGAATACTATCTGATGATAATACCACTTACCATTTTCCGTGTTCGAACTATGGGGCTTGCTTGAATGAGAGACTGTTTATGTTTGATTTAAGTCTTGCTAATGATTTATTTATCCTTTTGGTACCTTTCGATTTCACGTTTAATGGGAGAGGCGGGAATTAGACCATCGATTACATAATTTCACCCAATAGACATTCAACAAGAATTAAAGGTTTTAAAACACACAAGAACGCCCTAAGTGACCATTTTCCTCTGAGTGTAACATTCCAACTGTCTAGTAAGGTAATAAACAACAAGGGTAAGGTTACACATTTGGTCCAGGACATTGCTCTGAATAAAATTAATGGTTATTCTCTACGTTGGTCTAAAGTGGACAAAGAACATAGTGGTCAAACATCAAACAGCTTTTTTTGCCTGTCTAGACGAGACGACTGCCCATGTCAACATTTTAGAATCCTTCTTACAGATCACTCTAGGAATTAAGGAAGCTCTTATGGTGGAGAACAAAAAAGAACATAAGAAAAATCAAGGATGGTTTAACGCTAGGTGTATACAAGCCATCAGGAAATAGCCAAGAAATAAAAGCGAGTAGATGGGAGTACAAACAGGCACTGTAAGAACGTAAGGGGGACATCAGAAAGGAAGCCTGGAGAGCCTTGCGCGAAGCTACATTGGCTAGAGATAATACAGCCTTTTGGCGGACAGTAAATGCCCCCTTTCTGACATCCCATGATATTCCCACTATAGAGATTGCCATTGGCGAGGACGAATGGGTGAAACACTATTCAAACATGTACAAATTCTCACTATACAAGATAGGCATAGATGATACACAGATGGCTCAGGGAACAATCGCCCCAAGGAATTACCCTATAGATCTCCATTTACCTTAGAAGAGGTAAATCGAGCAATCAAAGCCAGCAAGGGAGGGAAAGCACCTGGTCCTGACGGCGTGCCTGTAGATCTAGCTAAAGCTAATCTACCTGTATGGGGTCCACTTTTGACCCAAGTCATAGCAGCTTATTGTTCTTCAGGTTTATTACCACATGGTCAGAATCATTATTGGTACCAATCTTTAAGAAAGGTGACCGCCAGAACCCTGTCTGTTATCGGCCAATACCATTGCTCGACTCACTGGTTAAGGTGGTGGGGCGCATTGAACTTAATAGACTTCAGGATCGGGCTGAAGACAACGATGTTCTATCTGAGTTACAGTTTGGCTTCCGACCGGGCCTAGGTACAGTCGAGCAGGGATTAAATTTAAATATTTTAATTGGGAAATATACGCTGGCTAAACAGAGTAGATTATATTTGGCATTCGTACATTTAACTGCAGCTTTTGACTGTGTAGAACACGATAAATTATGGAGCATCTTGGCTAATTTGTTTGTGGAAGCTCCACTTTTACACTTTATGAGACAGCTTTATTCTGGCTCGAAAGCAAGGGTCTGTTATGAGGCAAAGGGTGAATGCACTGCATCATTCAACGTGGAGAGAGGGGTAAGACAGGGCTGCCTCCTGGCACCCTTTTTTATTTATGCTTTACACCAATGGCCTGGGACAAGCATTGGTGGATCAGTGCCAGGACCTGCCACAAATCGATAATCGCCCTATACCCGCCCTTCTCTATGCTGATGATGCTGTGCTGATGGCCTGTACGCAATTGAGGCTCCAACGGGTGCTGACAAGTTTCACCCCGTATATGCAGAATTTGGGATTCCGAGTTAACATTTCGAAAAGACTATTATTATGAAATGTGGAAGGAGAAGCACAAAATGTAGAGACATATATATATATAATAAAAAGATAGAACCTACAAAGACATTTCCCTACCTAGGGATTCATTTCAAGCAAAAGGGGTCTTGGTCCCAGGCAGTTAAAGCTAGGAAGCTTTTATTTTCGAAAGCCACAGCGGCGTTAGCTAATTTCGCACGGAAACTGGGTAAAAGACCACCCGTAGAGCTGCTAAGCATATATTGGGCAAAATGTGTTACCACCGTTATATATGGCGCAGGTGTGTGGGGCTATTCTGATTCTCAGCTAGTCGAGAATGCCTTTTTAAGATTCCTCATGGGTGTCCCAGGCAGTTCTTCTACTTATATATGTCATTCAGAGCTAGGGCTACCTTACATAACGGCCTTAATAAAAATCCAACTAGTCCTTCTGTGGCATAGGATTTGGACCTCCACGAAAACTACCTCTAACAGGGATAACATAAGAGACTGTGCTAAGCTTCACCGGGCCTTTAACATCCCATGGTTGAAATATATAAAAGATTTCATGAATGACCTAGGGCACGCAGAATATTACGAAGATCCGGATTCTATAGTTTTTGTTACTAGAAAAGATCTCAAGAGAGAATGTATGACTCTCCTGGAGACAAACAGATTTTCCGCAGAAATATTAAGGCCAACTGTACAGTCCAAACAAATGATACTAACCACTTTCTGCATCCAGCCTTACCTTAAAAACATTGAAGGCTTGCAGGATAGATTTGTCCTGACCCGTTTTAGGTTTGGGAACTTTCATCGATTAATAAGCTTCCCTTCAATCAATGATTGGTCAAAATGGCTAAGTAAATGCCAATGCGATGAAATGTCACAGCAAACAACAATACATGTAGTCCTCTTCTGTAAATTTTATGACGCACAAAGAAAGAAGTGGATCTTGACAATTTTAAAGCTGCTTGGTTTCAGACAATGCCGCCCTGCATTTTTATTTATTGCTATTTTTAGATAATTAATATTTTACGAGGTGAGTAGCATCCTTTTTAAAGAACATAATTAGATGTAGGAAAACTAATATATTATGAAACCTTGTTGTTTTTAATCATGCTCGTACTTAGGTGCAGCGAAAGATTTTAACTTTCTATAGATAACTGTATATTTAATAATGTTATTATATGAGCTTTTTGGATTCGAAACATATTAATGATTTGACTGTATCTGCTTTTATGATTCTTTTGTAAGAAATGGAATAAAGCTTATTGAATTGAATTGATATAAGATGACATTACCACATTCATTGACATGGACTGCAGGGGAGAGTTTAGAACCAATAACTGTGCATGGTGCTGAACTGATATAACATGACATTACCACAAATCTAATCACATGGACTGCAGGGCAGAGTTCAGAACCAATAGCTGTCCATGGTGCTGAACTGCTATCGGACGCCATTAGAACATTCATTGACAGGGACTGCAGAGGAGAGTTCAGAACCAATAGCTGTCCAAGGTGCTGAACTGATATAAGATAACGTTACCACATTCACTATTATGGATTACAGGGCAGAGTTCAGAGCCAATAGCTGTCCATGGTGGAGAACCGATATTAGATAACTTTACCAAATAAATTGACATGGACTGCAGGGAAGAGTTCAGAACCAATATATGTCCAAGGTGCTGAACTAGTGTAAAATGACATTACCACATTCATTGGGATGGCCTGCAGGGGAGAGTTGAGATCCAAAGCTTTCCATGCTGCTGAACTGCTATAAGATGACATTAGCACATTCACTAATATGGACAGGAGAGGAGAATTCATAACCAATAGCTGACCTTGCTGCTGAACGGCTATAGAACGACATTACCACATTTATTGACTTGACTGCAGGGAAGAGTTCTAATCAATAGCTCTCCATACTGCTGAACGTATATAAGATGACATTACCACATTCAATGACATTCACTGAAGGGCAGAGTTCAGAACCAATGGCTGTCCTTGCTGTTGAACTGCTATAAGATTACATTGCCACACACATTGATATGGACTGCAGGGCAGAGTTCAGAACCAATAGCTGTCCTTGCTGATGAACTGATATAGTTACCACAGTCACTAATATGGACTTCAGAAACAATAGCTGTCCATGGTGCTGAACTGATATAAGATGACATTAACACATACTCTAATATGGACTACAGGGGAGAGTTCAGAACCAAAGCTGTCCTTGCTGATGAACTGATATAAGCTGCCATTACCACATTCATTGACATGGACTACTGGGGACAGTTCAGAGCCAATTGCTGTCCTTGCTGCTGAACTGATATAATATGACATTACCACATTTATTGACATGGACTGCAGGGGAGACTTTAAAACCAATATCTGTCCTTGATGATAAACAGATATAAGATGACATCACCACATTCATTGAGATGGACTGCAGGGAGAGTTCAGAACCAATAGCTGTCCATGCTGCTGAACAGATAAAAGATGACATTACCACATTCGATGATATGCACTGAAGAGGAGAGTTCGGAACTAATAGCTGTCTTTGCTGGTGAACTACGGTAAGAGGATATTACCACATCCATTGGCATAGACTGCTGAGGTGAGTTCAGAACAAATTGCTGTCCATGGTGCTGAGCTGATAAAGATGACGTTACCATATTCAGTAGTTCAGAACGAGTAGCTATCCTTGCTACTGATCTGATATAAGATGACTTTACCTCATTCACTGATATGGACTGCAGGGCAGAGTTCAGAACCGATAGCTATCCTTCTTGCCGAACTGCTATAAGATGACATTACCACATCCATTGACATGGACTGCAGGGGAAAGTTCAGAACTAATAGCTGTCCATGGTGCTGAACTAATATAAGATTATTATTGAAATGGACTGCAGGGGAAAGTTCAGAACTAATAGCTGTCCATGGTGCTGAACTAATATAAGATTATTTTACCACATCCATTGACATGGACTGCAGGGGAAAGTTCAGAACCAATAGCTGTCCATGGTGCTGAACTGATATAAGATGACATTACCACATTCATTGACATGGACTGCGGAGGAGATTTCAAAACCAATATCTGTACATGGTTCTGAAATGATATAAGATAACATTACCACATTCACCATTATGGACTAAAGAGGAGAGTTTAGAACCAATAGCTGTCGATGCTGCTGAAATGATATAAGATGACATTACCACATTCACTAATATTGACTGACTGGGAGAGTTCAGAACAAATAGTTGTCCTCGCTGCTGAACTGATATAAGACAGCATTACCACATTCACTAATATGGGCTGCAGGGGAGTTCAGAACCAAACCAATAGCTCTCCATACTGCTGAACTGAAATAAATGACATTACCACATTCAATGAGATAGACTGCAGGGGATAGTTCTGAGCCAATAGCTGTCCATGGTACTAGACTGATATAATATGACTTTACCACATTTACTGATATTGACTACAGGGGAGAGTCGAGAACCAATATCTGTCAATGGTGCTGAAATGATACTATATCACATTACCACATTCACTACTATGGACTACAGAGGAGAGTTTAGAACCAATAGCTGTCCTTGCTGATGAACTGCTAAAAGTTGATGTAACCAAATTCATTGACAAGGACCACAGGGAGAGATCAGAGCCAATAGCTGTCCATGCTGCTGAGCTGATATAAGATGACATTACCACATTCATTGCCATGGATTTCAGAGGAGTGTTCAGAACCAATAGCTGTCCTTGCTGATGAACTGCTAAAAGTTGATGTAACCAAATTCATTGACAAGGACCACAGGGAGAGATCAGAGCCAATAGCTGTCCATGGTGCTGAACTGATATAAAATGACATTACCCCATTCACTAAAATTGACTACAAGGGAGAGTTCAGAAACCATAGCTGTCCTTGTTGCTCAACTGATATAAGGTGGCATTACCACATTCATTGACGTGTACTGCAGAGGAGAGTTCAGAACCAAACCAACAGTCTCCATACTGCTGAACTGAAATAAATGACATTACCACATTCAATGAGATAGACTGCAGGGGAGAGTTCAGAGCCAATGGCTGTCCATGGTGCTGGACTGATATAATATCACTTTACCACATTCAATGATATTGACTACAGGGGAGAGTTGAGAACCAATATCTGTCAATGGTGCTGAAGTGATATAATATCACATTACCACATTCACTACTATGGACTAAAGAGGAGAGTTTAGAACAAATAGCTGTCCAGGTTGCGGAATTGATATAAGATGACATTACCACATTCATTGTGATGGACTGCAGGGGAGAGTTCAGAACCAATAGCTGTCCATGCTGCTGAACTGATATAAGATGACATTACCACATTCAATGACATTCACTGAAGGGCAGAGTTCAGAACCAATAGCTGTCCATGGTGCTGAACTGATATAAGATGAGATTACCACATTCAATGACATGCACTTCAGGTTGGAGTTCAGAACTAATAGCTGTCCTTGCTGCTGAACTGCTATATGAGGAAATTACCAGATACATTGACATGGACAGCAGGGGAGACTTCAGAACTAATAGCTGTCCTTGATTCTGAACAGGTATAAGATGACATTATCACATTCATTGACATAGACTGCAGGGGAGAGTTCAAAACCAATAGCTGTACTTGCTGATGAATTGCTATAAGATGATATTAGAACATTGGAATGTTGGGAGCTCCATTGAAGACAATGGAGTAGCTCTGGGCTTATAATGGCTGGTATAAGCCCAGCGCTCCAACATTCCAATGTTTGTCTTTTTGTTTCTCCATTTTTAATTTAGAACATTCTACCCTTAGTGGGTGGAATGTTCTAATAGCCTTCATAGCTCTTCTGCCTCAGGCTATACCGGTTGTTAAAGGCCCTCTCCCTCGTTATAGGCCCTCGCCTGCGGCTCGGGCCTATAACTCGGGATCAGGGCCTTTAACAGCCGGTATAGCCCTCGGCAGCGGGCTATAAGGCTATATTACCACATTCATTGGCATGGACTGCAGGGGAAAGTTCAGAACTAAAAGCTGTCCATGGCACTGAACTAATATAAGATTAAGTTACCACATTAAAAAATATGCACTACTGGGGGGAGTTCAGAGCCAATAGATGTACATGGTGCAAGAATTGATATAAGATGAGATTACCACATTCATTGACATTGACTGCAGGGAGAGTTCAGAACCAATAGCTGTCCTTGCTGCTGAACTGATATAAGATGACTTACCACGTTCACTAATATGGACTTCAGAAACAATAGCTGTCCATGGTGCTGAACTGATATAAGATGACATTAACACATACTCTAATATGGACTACAGGGGAGAGTTAAGAACCAAAGCTGTCCTTGCTGATGAACTGATATAAGCTGCCATTACCACATTCATTGACATGGACTACTGGGGACAGTTCAGAACCGATAGCTGTCCTTGCTGCCAAAGAGCTATAAGATGACATTACCACATCCATTCACATGGACTGCAGGGAGATTTCAGAACCAATAGCTGTCCATGGTGCAGAACTGATATAAAACGACATTACCACATTCACAAATATAGACTCCAGGGGAGAGTTCAGAACCAATAGCTGTCTTTGCTTCTGAACTGCTATAAAATGGCATTACCATGTTCACTAATATGGACTACAGTAAAGAGTTTAGAACCAATAGCTGTCCATGCTGCTGAACTGATATAAGATTAAATTACCACATTCACTAATATTGACTGCAGAGGAGAGTTCAGAACCAATAGATGTCCTCGCTTCTGAACTGATATAAGACGGCATTACCACATTCACTAATATGGACTGCAGGGGAGAGTTCAGAACCAAACCAATAGCTCCCCATACTGCTGAACTGATGTAAGATGACATTACCACATTCAATGAGATAGACCGCAGGGGAGAATTCAGATTCAGGAGCTGTCCAAGGTGCTGGACTGATATGAGATGACTTTACCACATTCACTAATATGGACTGCAGGGCCGGAGTTCAGAACCGATAGCTGTCCTTGCTGCTGAACTGCTATAAGATGACATTACAACATGCTTTGATATGGACAGCAGGGGAGATTTCAGAACAAATAGCTGTCCATGGTGTTGAACTGGTATAAGATGACATTACCCCATTCATTGACATGGACTGCAGGGAAGATTTCAGAACCAATATCTGTCAATGGTGCTGAAGTGATATAATATCACATTACCACATTCACTACTATGTACTACAGAGGAGAGTTTAGAACCAATAGCTGTCCTTGCTGCTGAACATATGGTGACATTAACAAATTCTGCTGAACTGATATAAGATTACATTACCACATTCATTGACATGGACTGCAGGGGAGATTTCAGAACCAATAGCTGTCTATGCTGCAGAACTGCTATAGAACGACATTACCACATTTATTGACAAGGACTGCAGGGGAGAGTTCCCAATCAATAGCTCTCCATACTGCTGAATTTATATAAGATTACATTACCTTATTGAATGCCTTTTAATGCAGGGCAGAGTTCAGAACCGATAGCTGTACTTGCTGCCGAACTGCTATAAGGTGGCATTACCACATCCATTGACATGGACTGCAGGGGAGATTTTAGAACCAATATCTGTACATGGTGCTGAAATTATATAAAATGAGATTACCACATTCACTATTATGGACTACAGAGTAGAGTTTAGAACCAATAGCTGTCCATGGTGCTGAACTGATATAAGACGGCATTACCACATTCACTAATATGGACTGAAGGAGAGAGTTCAGAACTAATAGCTGTCCTTGCTGCTGAACTACTGTAAGATGACATTACCACATCCATTGACATGGGCTGCATGGGTGAGTTTAGATATAATACTTGTCCATGGTGCTCAACTGATAAAAGATGTAATTACCACATTCATTGACAGTTCAGAACCAATAGCTGTCTTTGCTGCTGAAATGCTATAATATGACATTACCACGTTCACTAATATGGACTGCAGGGAAGAGTACAGAACCAATAGCTGTCCTTGCTGCTGAACGTCTATAGAACAACAATACAACATTTATTGACAAGGACTGCAGGGGAGAGTTCCGCATCAATAGCTCTCCATACTACTGAACCTATATAAGATGGCATTACCATATTCAATGGCATTTACTGCAGGGCAGAGTTCAGCACTAATAGCTGTCCGTGCTGCTGAACTGCTATAAGATGACATTACCATGTTCACTAATATGGACTTCAGGAAAGAGTTCAGAACCAATAGCTGTCCATGGTGCTGAACTGACATAAGATGACATTACCACATTCACTAATATGGACTGCAGGGGAGAGTTCAGAACCAATAGCTGTCCATGGTGCTGAACAGATAAAAGATAACATTACCACATTTATTAATATAGACTCCAGGGGTGAGTTCAAAGAAATAGCTGTCTTTGCTGGTGAACTGCTTTAAGATGACATTACCACATTCACCATTATGGACTAAAGAGGAGAGTTTAGAACCAATAGCTGTCGATGCTGCTGAAATGATATAAGATGACATTACCACATTCACTAATATTGACTGACTGGGAGAGTTCAGAACAAATAGTTGTCCTCGCTGCTGAACTGATATAAGACAGCATTACCACATTCACTAATATGGGCTGCAGGGGAGTTCAGAACCAAACCAATAGCTCTCCATACTGCTGAACTGAAATAAATGACATTACCACATTCAATGAGATAGACTGCAGGGGATAGTTCTGAGCCAATAGCTGTCCATGGTACTAGACTGATATAATATGACTTTACCACATTTACTGATATTGACTACAGGGGAGAGTCGAGAACCAATATCTGTCAATGGTGCTGAAATGATACTATATCACGTTACCACATTCACTACTATGGACTACAGAGGAGAGTTTAGAACCAATAGCTGTCCATGCTGCTGAGCTGATATAAGATGACATTACCACATTCATTGCCATGGATTTCAGAGGAGTGTTCAGAACCAATAGCTGTCCTTGCTGATGAACTGCTAAAAGTTGATGTAACCAAATTCATTGACAAGGACCACAGGGAGAGATCAGAGCCAATAGCTGTCCATGGTGCTGAACTGATATAAAATGACATTACCCCATTCACTAAAATTGACTACAAGGGAGAGTTCAGAAACCATAGCTGTCTTTGTTGCTCAACTGATATAAGGTGGCATTACCACATTCATTGACGTGTACTGCAGAGGAGAGTTCAGAACCAAACCAACAGTCTCCATACTGCTGAACTGAAATAAATGACATTACCACATTCAATGAGATAGACTGCAGGGGAGAGTTCAGAGCCAATGGCTGTCCATGGTGCTGGACTGATATAATATCACTTTACCACATTCAATGATATTGACTACAGGGGAGAGTTGAGAACCAATATCTGTCAATGGTGCTGAAGTGATATAATATCACATTACCACATTCACTACTATGGACTAAAGAGGAGAGTTTAGAACAAATAGCTGTCCATGGTGGAGAACCGATATTAGATAACTTTACCAAATAAATTGACATGGACTGCAGGGAAGAGTTCAGAACCAATATATGTCCAAGGTGCTGAACTAGTGTAAGATGACATTACCACATTCATTGGGATGGCCTGCAGGGGAGAGTTGAGATCCAAAGCTTTCCATGCTGCTGAACTGCTATAAGATGACATTAGCACATTCACTAATATGGACAGGAGAGGAGAATTCATAACCAATAGCTGTCCTTGCTGCTGAACGGCTATAGAACGACATTACCACATTTATTGACTTGACTGCAGGGAAGAGTTCTAATCAATAGCTCTCCATACTGCTGAACGTATATAAGATGACATTACCACATTCAATGACATTCACTGAAGGGCAGAGTTCAGAACCAATGGCTGTCCTTGCTGTTGAACTGCTATAAGATTACATTGCCACACACATTGATATGGACTGCAGGGCAGAGTTCAGAACCAATAGCTGTCCTTGCTGATGAACTGATATAGTTACCACAGTCACTAATATGGACTTCAGAAACAATAGCTGTCCATGGTGCTGAACTGATATAAGATGACATTAACACATACTCTAATATGGACTACAGGGGAGAGTTCAGAACCAAAGCTGTCCTTGCTGATGAACTGATATAAGCTGCCATTACCACATTCATTGACATGGACTACTGGGGACAGTTCAGAGCCAATTGCTGTCCTTGCTGCTGAACTGATATAATATGACATTACCACATTTATTGACATGGACTGCAGGGGAGACTTTAAAACCAATATCTGTCCTTGATGATAAACAGATATAAGATGACATCACCACATTCATTGAGATGGACTGCAGGGGAGAGTTCAGAACCAATAGCTGTCCATGCTGCTGAACAGATAAAAGATGACATTACCACATTCGATGATATGCACTGAAGAGGAGAGTTCAGAACTAATAGCTGTCTTTGCTGGTGAACTACGGTAAGAGGATATTACCACATCCATTGGCATAGACTGCTGAGGTGAGTTCAGAACAAATTGCTGTCCATGGTGCTGAGCTGATAAAGATGACGTTACCATATTCAGTAGTTCAGAACGAGTAGCTATCCTTGCTACTGATCTGATATAAGATGACTTTACCTCATTCACTGATATGGACTGCAGGGCAGAGTTCAGAACCGATAGCTATCCTTCTTGCCGAACTGCTATAAGATGACATTACCACATCCATTGACATGGACTGCAGGGGAAAGTTCAGAACTAATAGCTGTCCATGGTGCTGAACTAATATAAGATTATTATTGACATGGACTGCAGGGGAAAGTTCAGAACTAATAGCTGTCCATGGTGCTGAACTAATATAAGATTATTTTACCACATCCATTGACATGGACTGCAGGGGAAAGTTCAGAACCAATAGCTGTCCATGGTGCTGAACTGATATAAGATGACATTACCACATTCATTGACATGGGCTGCGGAGGAGATTTCAAAACCAATATCTGTACATGGTTCTGAAATGATATAAGATAACATTACCACATTCACCATTATGGACTAAAGAGGAGAGTTTAGAACCAATAGCTGTCGATGCTGCTGAAATGATATAAGATGACATTACCACATTCACTAATATTGACTGACTGGGAGAGTTCAGAACAAATAGTTGTCCTCGCTGCTGAACTGATATAAGACAGCATTACCACATTCACTAATATGGGCTGCAGGGGAGTTCAGAACCAAACCAATAGCTCTCCATACTGCTGAACTGAAATAAATGACATTACCACATTCAATGAGATAGACTGCAGGGGATAGTTCTGAGCCAATAGCTGTCCATGGTACTAGACTGATATAATATGACTTTACCACATTTACTGATATTGACTACAGGGGAGAGTCGAGAACCAATATCTGTCAATGGTGCTGAAATGATACTATATCACATTACCACATTCACTACTATGGACTACAGAGGAGAGTTTAGAACCAATAGCTGTCCATGCTGCTGAGCTGATATAAGATGACATTACCACATTCATTGCCATGGATTTCAGAGGAGTGTTCAGAACCAATAGCTGTCCTTGCTGATGAACTGCTAAAAGTTGATGTAACCAAATTCATTGACAAGGACCACAGGGAGAGATCAGAGCCAATATCTGTCCATGGTGCTGAACTGATATAAAATGACATTACCCCATTCACTAAAATTGACTACAAGGGAGAGTTCAGAAACCATAGCTGTCCTTGTTGCTCAACTGATATAAGGTGGCATTACCACATTCATTGACGTGTACTGCAGAGGAGAGTTCAGAACCAAACCAACAGTCTCCATACTGCTGAACTGAAATAAATGACATTACCACATTCAATGAGATAGACTGCAGGGGAGAGTTCAGAGCCAATGGCTGTCCATGGTGCTGGACTGATATAATATCACTTTACCACATTCAATGATATTGACTACAGGGGAGAGTTGAGAACCAATATCTGTCAATGGTGCTGACGTGATATAATATCACATTACCACATTCACTACTATGGACTAAAGAGGAGAGTTTAGAACAAATAGCTGTCCAGGTTGCGGAATTGATATAAGATGACATTACCACATTCATTGTGATGGACTGCAGGGGAGAGTTCAGAACCAATAGCTGTCCATGCTGCTGAACTGATATAAGATGACATTACCACATTCAATGACATTCACTGAAGGGCAGAGTTCAGAACCAATAGCTGTCCATGGTGCTGAACTGATATAAGATGAGATTACCACATTCAATGACATGCACTTCAGGTTGGAGTTCAGAACTAATAGCTGTCCTTGCTGCTGAACTGCTATATGAGGAAATTACCAGATACATTGACATGGACAGCAGGGGAGACTTCAGAACTAATAGCTGTCCTTGATTCTGAACAGGTATAAGATGACATTATCACATTCATTGACATAGACTGCAGGGGAGAGTTCAAAACCAATAGCTGTACTTGCTGATGAATTGCTGTAAGATGATATTAGAACATTGGAATGTTGGGAGCTCCATTGAAGACAATGGAGTAGCTCTGGGCTTATAATGGCTGGTATAAGCCCAGCGCTCCAACATTCCAATGTTTGTCTTTTTGTTTCTCCATTTTTAATTTAGAACATTCTACCCTTAGTGGGTGGAATGTTCTAATAGCCTTATAGCCCTTCTGCCTCAGGCTATACCGGTTGTTAAAGGCCCTCTCCCTCGTTATAGGCCCTCGCCTGCGGCTCGGGCCTATAACTCGGGATCAGGGCCTTTAACAGCCGGTATAGCCCTCGGCAGCGGGCTATAAGGCTATATTACCACATTCATTGGCATGGACTGCAGGGGAAAGTTCAGAACTAAAAGCTGTCCATGGCACTGAACTAATATAAGATGAAGTTACCACATTAAAAAATATGCACTACTGGGGGAGTTCAGAGCCAATAGATGTACATGGTGCAAGAATTGATATAAGATGAGATTACCACATTCATTGACATTGACTGCAGGGGAGAGTTCAGAACCAATAGCTGTCCTTGCTGCTGAACTGATATAAGATGACTTACCACGTTCACTAATATGGACTTCAGAAACAATAGCTGTCCATGGTGCTGAACTGATATAAGATGACATTAACACATACTCTAATATGGACTACAGGGAGAGTTAAGAACCAAAGCTGTCCTTGCTGATGAACTGATATAAGCTGCCATTACCACATTCATTGACATGGACTACTGGGGACAGTTCAGAACCGATAGCTGTCCTTGCTGCCAAAGAGCTATAAGATGACATTACCACATCCATTCACATGGACTGCAGGGAGATTTCAGAACCAATAGCTGTCCATGGTGCAGAACTGATATAAAACGACATTACCACATTCACAAATATAGACTCCAGAGGAGAGTTCAGAACCAATAGCTGTCTTTGCTTCTGAACTGCTATAAAATGGCATTACCATGTTAACTAATATGGACTACAGTAAAGAGTTTAGAACCAATAGCTGTCCATGCTGCTGAACTGATATAAGATTAAATTACCACATTCACTAATATTGACTGCAGAGGAGAGTTCAGAACCAATAGATGTCCTCGCTTCTGAACTGATATAAGACGGCATTACCACATTCACTAATATGGACTGCAGGGGAGAGTTCAGAAACAAACCAATAGCTCCCCATACTGCTGAACTGATGTAAGATGACATTACCACATTCAATGAGATAGACCGCAGGGGAGAATTCAGATTCAGGAGCTGTCCAAGGTGCTGGACTGATATGAGATGACTTTACCACATTCACTAATATGGACTGCAGGGCCGAGTTCAGAACCGATAGCTGTCCTTGCTGCTGAACTGCTATAAGATGACATTACAACATGCTTTGATATGGACAGCAGGGGAGATTTCAGAACAAATAGCTGTCCATGGTGTTGAACTGGTATAAGATGACATTACCCCATTCATTGACATGGACTGCAGGGAAGATTTCAGAACCAATATCTGTCAATGGTGCTGAAGTGATATAATATCACATTACCACATTCACTACTATGTACTACAGAGGAGAGTTTAGAACCAATAGCTGTCCTTGCTGCTGAACATATGGTGACATTAACAAATTCTGCTGAACTGATATAAGATTACATTACCACATTCATTGACATGGACTGCAGGGGAGATTTCAGAACCAATAGCTGTCTATGCTGCAGAACTGCTATAGAACGACATTACCACATTTATTGACAAGGACTGCAGGGGAGAGTTCCCAATCAATAGCTCTCCATACTGCTGAATTTATATAAGATTACATTACCTTATTGAATGCCTTTTAATGCAGGGCAGAGTTCAGAACCGATAGTTGTACTTGCTGCCGAACTGCTATAAGGTGGCATTACCACATCCATTGACATGGACTGCAGGGGAGATTTTAGAACCAATATCTGTACATGGTGCTGAAATTATATAAAATGAGATTACCACATTCACTATTATGGACTACAGAGTAGAGTTTAGAACCAATAGCTGTCCATGGTGCTGAACTGATATAAGACGGCATTACCACATTCACTAATATGGACTGAAGGAGAGAGTTCAGAACTAATAGCTGTCCTTGCTGCTGAACTACTGTAAGATGACATTACCACATCCATTGACATGGGCTGCATGGGTGAGTTTAGATATAATACTTGTCCATGGTGCTCAACTGATAAAAGATGACATTACCACATTCATTGACAGTTCGGAACCAATAGCTGTCTTTGCTGCTGAAATGCTATAATATGACATTACCACGTTCACTAATATGGACTGCAGGGAAGAGTACAGAACCAATAGCTGTCCTTGCTGCTGAACGTCTATAGAACAACAATACAACATTTATTGACAAGGACTGCAGGGGAGAGTTCCGCATCAATAGCTCTCCATACTACTGAACCTATATAAGATGACATTACCATATTCAATGGCATTTACTGCAGGGCAGAGTTCAGCACTAATAGCTGTCCGTGCTGCTGAACTGCTATAAGATGACATTACCATGTTCACTAATATGGACTTCAGGAAAGAGTTCAGAACCAATAGCTGTCCATGGTGCTGAACTGACATAAGATGACATTACCACATTCACTAATATGGACTGCAGGGGAGAGTTCAGAACCAATAGCTGTCCATGGTGCTGAACAGATAAAAGATAACATTACCACATTTATTAATATAGACTCCAGGGGTGAGTTCAAAGAAATAGCTGTCTTTGCTGGTGAACTGCTATAAGATGACATTACCACATTCACCATTATGGACTAAAGAGGAGAGTTTAGAACCAATAGCTGTCGATGCTGCTGAAATGATATAAGATGACATTACCACATTCACTAATATTGACTGACTGGGAGAGTTCAGAACAAATAGTTGTCCTCGCTGCTGAACTGATATAAGACAGCATTACCACATTCACTAATATGGGCTGCAGGGGGAGTTCAGAACCAAACCAATAGCTCTCCATACTGCTGAACTGAAATAAATGACATTGCCACATTCAATGAGATAGACTGCAGGGGATAGTTCTGAGCCAATAGCTGTCCATGGTACTAGACTGATATAATATGACTTTACCACATTTACTGATATTGACTACAGGGGAGAGTCGAGAACCAATATCTGTCAATGGTGCTGAAATGATACTATATCACATTACCACATTCACTACTATGGACTACAGAGGAGAGTTTAGAACCAATAGCTGTCCATGCTGCTGAGCTGATATAAGATGACATTACAACATTCATTGCCATGGATTTCAGAGGAGTGTTCAGAACCAATAGCTGTCCTTGCTGATGAACTGCTAAAAGTTGATGTAACCAAATTAATTGACAAGGACCACAGGGAGAGATCAGAGCCAATAGCTGTCCATGGTACTGAACTGATATAAAATGACATTACCCCATTCACTAAAATTGACTACAAGGGAGAGTTCAGAAACTATAGCTGTCCTTGTTGCTCAACTGATATAAGGTGGCATTACCACATTCATTGACGTGTACTGCAGAGGAGAGTTCAGAACCAAACCAACAGTCTCCATACTGCTGAACTGAAATAAATGACATTACCACATTCAATGAGATAGACTGCAGGGGAGAGTTCAGAGCCAATGGCTGTCCATGGTGCTGGACTGATATAATATCACTTTACCACATTCAATGATATTGACTACAGGGGAGAGTTGAGAACCAATATCTGTCAATGGTGCTGAAGTGATATAATATCACATTACCACATTCACTACTATGGACTAAAGAGGAGAGTTTAGAACAAATAGCTGTCCATGGTGGAGAACCGATATTAGATAACTTTACCAAATAAATTGACATGGACTGCAGGGAAGAGTTCAGAACCAATATATGTCCAAGGTGCTGAACTAGTGTAAGATGACATTACCACATTCATTGGGATGGCCTGCAGGGGAGAGTTGAGATCCAAAGCTTTCCATGCTGCTGAACTGCTATAAGATGACATTAGCACATTCACTAATATGGACAGGAGAGGAGAATTCATAACCAATAGCTGTCCTTGCTGCTGAACGGCTATAGAACGACATTACCACATTTATTGACTTGACTGCAGGGAAGAGTTCTAATCAATAGCTCTCCATACTGCTGAACGTATATAAGATGACATTACCACATTCAATGACATTCACTGAAGGGCAGAGTTCAGAACCAATGGCTGTCCTTGCTGTTGAACTGCTATAAGATTACATTGCCACACACATTGATATGGACTGCAGGGCAGAGTTCAGAACCAATAGCTGTCCTTGCTGATGAACTGATATAGTTACCACAGTCACTAATATGGACTTCAGAAACAATAGCTGTCCATGGTGCTGAACTGATATAAGATGACATTAACACATACTCTAATATGGACTACAGGGGAGAGTTCAGAACCAAAGCTGTCCTTGCTGATGAACTGATATAAGCTGCCATTACCACATTCATTGACATGGACTACTGGGGACAGTTCAGAGCCAATTGCTGTCCTTGCTGCTGAACTGATATAATATGACATTACCACATTTATTGACATGGACTGCAGGGGAGACTTTAAAACCAATATCTGTCCTTGATGATAAACAGATATAAGATGACATCACCACATTCATTGAGATGGACTGCAGGGGAGAGTTCAGAACCAATAGCTGTCCATGCTGCTGAACAGATAAAAGATGACATTACCACATTCGATGATATGCACTGAAGAGGAGAGTTCAGAACTAATAGCTGTCTTTGCTGGTGAACTACGGTAAGAGGATATTACCACATCCATTGGCATAGACTGCTGAGGTGAGTTCAGAACAAATTGCTGTCCATGGTGCTGAGCTGATAAAGATGACGTTACCATATTCAGTAGTTCAGAACGAGTAGCTATCCTTGCTACTGATCTGATATAAGATGACTTTACCTCATTCACTGATATGGACTACAGGGCAGAGTTCAGAACCGATAGCTATCCTTCTTGCCGAACTGCTATAAGATGACATTACCACATCCATTGACATGGACTGCAGGGGAAAGTTCAGAACTAATAGCTGTCCATGGTGCTGGAACTAATATAAGATTATTATTGACATGGACTGCAGGGGAAAGTTCAGAACTAATAGCTGTCCATGGTGCTGAACTAATATAAGATTATTTTACCACATCCATTGACATGGACTGCAGGGGAAAGTTCAGAACCAATAGCTGTCCATGGTGCTGAACTGATATAAGATGACATTACCACATTCATTGACATGGACTGCGGAGGAGATTTCAAAACCAATATCTGTACATGGTTCTGAAATGATATAAGATAACATTACCACATTCACCATTATGGACTAAAGAGGAGAGTTTAGAACCAATAGCTGTCGATGCTGCTGAAATGATATAAGATGACATTACCACATTCACTAATATTGACTGACTGGGAGAGTTCAGAACAAATAGTTGTCCTCGCTGCTGAACTGATATAAGACAGCATTACCACATTCACTAATATGGGCTGCAGGGGGAGTTCAGAACCAAACCAATAGCTCTCCATACTGCTGAACTGAAATAAATGACATTACCACATTCAATGAAATAGACTGCAGGGGATAGTTGTGAGCCAATAGCTGTCCATGGTACTAGACTGATATAATATGACTTTACCACATTTACTGATATTGACTACAGGGGAGAGTCGAGAACCAATATCTGTCAATGGTGCTGAAATGATACTATATCACATTACCACATTCACTACTATGGACTACAGAGGAGAGTTTAGAACCAATAGCTGTCCTTGCTGATGAACTGCTAAAAGTTGATGTAACCAAATTCATTGACAAGGACCACAGGGAGAGATCAGAGCCAATAGCTGTCCATGCTGCTGAGCTGATATAAGATGACATTACCACATTCATTGCCATGGATTTCAGAGGAGTGTTCAGAACCAATAGCTGTCCTTGCTGATGAACTGCTAAAAGTTGATGTAACCAAATTCATTGACAAGGACCACAGGGAGAGATCAGAGCCAATAGCTGTCCATGGTGCTGAACTGATATAAAATGACATTACCCCATTCACTAAAATTGACTACAAGGGAGAGTTCAGAAACCATAGCTGTCCTTGTTGCTCAACTGATATAAGGTGGCATTACCACATTCATTGACGTGTACTGCAGAGGAGAGTTCAGAACCAAACCAACAGTCTCCATACTGCTGAACTGAAATAAATGACATTACCACATTCAATGAGATAGACTGCAGGGGAGAGTTCAGAGCCAATGGCTGTCCATGGTGCTGGACTGATATAATATCACTTTACCACATTCAATGATATTGACTACAGGGGAGAGTTGAGAACCAATATCTGTCAATGGTGCTGAAGTGATATAATATCACATTACCACATTCACTACTATGGACTAAAGAGGAGAGTTTAGAACAAATAGCTGTCCAGGTTGCGGAATTGATATAAGATGACATTACCACATTCATTGTGATGGACTGCAGGGGAGAGTTCAGAACCAATAGCTGTCCATGCTGCTGAACTGATATAAGATGACATTACCACATTCAATGACATTCACTGAAGGGCAGAGTTCAGAACCAATAGCTGTCCATGGTGCTGAACTGATATAAGATGAGATTACCACATTCAATGACATGCACTTCAGGTTGGAGTTCAGAACTAATAGCTGTCCTTGCTGCTGAACTGCTATATGAGGAAATTACCAGATACATTGACATGGACAGCAGGGGAGACTTCAGAACTAATAGCTGTCCTTGATTCTGAACAGGTATAAGATGACATTATCACATTCATTGACATAGACTGCAGGGGAGAGTTCAAAACCAATAGCTGTACTTGCTGATGAATTGCTATAAGATGATATTAGAACATTGGAATGTTGGGAGCTCCATTGAAGACAACGGAGTAGCTCTGGGCTTATAATGGCTGGTATAAGCCCAGCGCTCCAACATTCCAATGTTTGTCTTTTTGTTTCTCCATTTTTAATTTAGAACATTCTACCCTTAGTGGGTGGAATGTTCTAATAGCCTTATAGCCCTTCTGCCTCAGGCTATACCGGTTGTTAAAAGCCCTCTCCCTCGTTATAGGCCCTCGCCTGCGGCTCGGGCCTATAACTCGGGATCAGGGCCTTTAACAGCCGGTATAGCCCTCGGCAGCGGGCTATAAGGATATATTACCACATTCATTGGCATGGACTGCAGGGGAAAGTTCAGAACTAAAAGCTGTCCATGGCACTGAACTAATATAAGATGAAGTTACCACATTAAAAAATATGCACTACTGGGGGGAGTTCAGAGCCAATAGATGTACATGGTGCAAGAATTGATATAAGATGAGATTACCACATTCATTGACATTGACTGCAGGGGAGAGTTCAGAACCAATAGCTGTCCTTGCTGCTGAACTGATATAAGATGACTTACCACGTTCACTAATATGGACTTCAGAAACAATAGCTGTCCATGGTGCTGAACTGATATAAGATGACATTAACACATACTCTAATATGGACTACAGGGGAGAGTTAAGAACCAAAGCTGTCCTTGCTGATGAACTGATATAAGCTGCCATTACCACATTCATTGACATGGACTACTGGGGACAGTTCAGAACCGATAGCTGTCCTTGCTGCCAAAGAGCTATAAGATGACATTACCACATCCATTCACATGGACTGCAGGGGAGATTTCAGAACCAATAGCTGTCCATGGTGCAGAACTGATATAAAACGACATTACCACATTCACAAATATAGACTCCAGGGGAGAGTTCAGAACCAATAGCTGTCTTTGCTTCTGAACTGCTATAAAATGGCATTACCATGTTCACTAATATGGACTACAGTAAAGAGTTTAGAACCAATAGCTGTCCATGCTGCTGAACTGATATAAGATTAAATTACCACATTCACTAATATTGACTGCAGAGGAGAGTTCAGAACCAATAGATGTCCTCGCTTCTGAACTGATATAAGACGGCATTACCACATTCACTAATATGGACTGCAGGGGAGAGTTCAGAACCAAACCAATAGCTCCCCATACTGCTGAACTGATGTAAGATGACATTACCACATTCAATGAGATAGACCGCAGGGGAGAATTCAGATTCAGGAGCTGTCCAAGGTGCTGGACTGATATGAGATGACTTTACCACATTCACTAATATGGACTGCAGGGCCGAGTTCAGAACCGATAGCTGTCCTTGCTGCTGAACTGCTATAAGATGACATTACAACATGCTTTGATATGGACAGCAGGGGAGATTTCAGAACAAATAGCTGTCCATGGTGTTGAACTGGTATAAGATGACATTACCCCATTCATTGACATGGACTGCAGGGAAGATTTCAGAACCAATATCTGTCAATGGTGCTGAAGTGATATAATATCACATTACCACATTCACTACTATGTACTACAGAGGAGAGTTTAGAACCAATAGCTGTCCTTGCTGCTGAACATATGGTGACATTAACAAATTCTGCTGAACTGATATAAGATTACATTACCACATTCATTGACATGGACTGCAGGGGAGATTTCCAGAACCAATAGCTGTCTATGCTGCAGAACTGCTATAGAACGACATTACCACATTTATTGACAAGGACTGCAGGGGAGAGTTCCCAATCAATAGCTCTCCATACTGCTGAATTTATATAAGATTACATTACCTTATTGAATGCCTTTTAATGCAGGGCAGAGTTCAGAACCAATAGCTGTACTTGCTGCCCAACTGCTATAAGGTGGCATTACCACATCCATTGACATGGACTGCAGGGGAGATTTTAGAACCAATATCTGTACATGGTGCTGAAATTATATAAAATGAGATTACCACATTCACTAATATGGACTGAAGGGGAGAGTTCAGAACTAATAGCTGTCCTTGCTGCTGAACTACTGTAAGATGACATTACCACATCCATTGACATGGGCTGCATGGGTGAGTTTAGATATAATACTTGTCCATGGTGCTCAACTGATAAAAGATGACATTACCACATTCATTGACAGTTCAGAACCAATAGCTGTCTTTGCTGCTGAAATGCTATAATATGACATTACCACGTTCACTAATATGGACTGCAGGGAAGAGTACAGAACCAATAGCTGTCCTTGCTGCTGAACGTCTATAGAACAACAATACAACATTTATTGACAAGGACTGCAGGGGAGAGTTCCGCATCAATAGCTCTCCATACTACTGAACCTATATAAGATGACATTACCATATTCAATGGCATTTACTGCAGGGCAGAGTTCAGCACTAATAGCTGTCCGTGCTGCTGAACTGCTATAAGATGACATTACCATGTTCACTAATATGGACTTCAGGAAAGAGTTCAGAACCAATAGCTGTCCATGGTGCTGAACTGACATAAGATGACATTACCACATTCACTAATATGGACTGCAGGGGAGAGTTCAGAACCAATAGCTGTCCATGGTGCTGAACAAATAAAAGATAACATTACCACATTTATTAATATAGACTCCAGGGGTGAGTTCAAAGAAATAGCTGTCTTTGCTGGTGAACTGCTATAAGATGACATTACCACGTTCACTAACATGACCTGCAGAGGAGAGTTCAGAACCAATAGCTTTCCATGGTGCCTGACTGATATAAGATCACTTTACCACATTCACTAATATGGACTGCAGGGCCGAGTTCAGAACCGATAGCTGTCCTTGCTGCTGAACTGCTATAAGATGTCATTACCACATCCATTGACATGGACAGCAGAGGAGAGTTCAGAACCAACAGCTGTCCTTGCTGCTGAACTGCTATAAGATGACATTACCACATCCATTGACATGGACTCCAGGGGAGAGTTGAGAGCCAATAGCCGTCCATGGTGCAGAACTGATATAAGATAAGATTACCTCATTCATTGACATGGACTACAGGGGACAGTTCAGAGCCAATAGCTGTCCATGGAGCGGAATTGATATAAGATGACATTACCACATTCACTAATATGGACTGAAGGGGAGAGTTCAGAACCAATGGCTGTCCTTGCTGCTGAACTGATATAAGATGACATTGCCAAATATATTGACATGGACTGCAGGGGAAACTTCAGAACCAATATCTGTACATTGTGCTGAAATTATATAAGATGACATTACCATATTCACTAATATAGACTCCATGGGTGAGTTCAAAACCAATAGGTGTCTTTGCTGCTGAACTGTTATAAAATGGCATTACCATGTTCACTAATATGGACTTCAGGGAAGAGTTCAGAACCAATAGCTGTCCATGGTACTGAACTGACATAAGATGACATTACCACATTCACTAATATTGACTGAAGGGGAGAGTTGAGAACCAATAGCTGTCCTTGTGCTGAACTGACATAAGATGACATTACCACATTCACTAATATGGACTGCAGGGGAGAGTTCAAAGAAATAGCTGTCCACGGTGCTGAACTGATAAAAGATGACATTACCACATTTATTAATGTAGACTCCAGGGGTGAGTTCAAAGAAATAGCTGTCTTTGTTGGTGAACTGCTATAAGATGACATTACCACGTTCACTAACATGACCTGCAGAGGAGAGTTCAGCACCAATAGCTTTCCATGGTGCTGGACTGATATAAGATGACTTTACCACATTCACTAATATGGACTGCAGGGCCGAGTTCAGAACCGATAGCTGTCCTTGCTGCTGAACTGCTATAAGATGACATTACCGCATCCATTGACATGGACTGCAGGGGAGAGTTCAGAACCAATATCGGTCAATGCTGCTGAACTGATATAAGATGTCCCTACCATGTTTACTAACATGGACTGCAGCACAGAGTTCAGGACCAATAACTGCCCATGGTGCTGAACTATTATAAGATGACTACCATATTCACAAATATGGCCTGAAGGGGAGAGTTCAGAACCTATAGCTGTCCCTGCTGCTGAACTGGTATAAGGTGGCATTACCACATTCATTAATATGGACTGCAGGGGAGAGTTCAGAACCAATAGCTGTCTTTGCTGTTGAACTGATATAAGATGATATTACCACATTCACTTATATTGACTGAAGAGGAGAATTCAGAACCAATAGCTGTCCTTGCTGCTGAACTGATATAAGACGGCATTACCACGTTCAATAATATGGACTGCAGAGTTCAGTAAAATAACTGCACATAACTGTACATGTAAATTACAGTTAAATTAAATTAATTACAATTAAATGTATTAATTAGTTATTAAATTTATTAATAATTTATTATTTATTAATAATTTATTATTAATTAAGTTTTTGTTTTTTTCACAACAGATTTTGTTGTTGACAGACAGTAGAAAGCCCAAGAGGGTCCAGGGCACTACATCGCATATATAATATGGCATTGGTAAAGATGTCAACGTTTTACAATAAATCCATCTGAAACATGAGGATGTATAAAGCAAAGTCTGTGAAAAATATACATTAAAAACAAAAAACAAAGGTGTCACCTGATCTACACATCTGATATTTATGAATAATTCCAGTCGCGATAGAACAGTAAATGTACAATAGGTCCTAGAGCCTGCACCCAACAGGAAATCAACATGGCAAATCTTCAATACTTTGCGCCGGGGGAACTGGTTCAAGGTAGAGACCGCGATAATCGGCCCATCGCTTCCATATTTTCGGGTGTTTCTGGGGGCATCCGCGTGCCTTAAAAATTGGAATTTCTAGCCCCATGGAGAAATTAAGGCCACGCTTCCAGGCCCCAACCGAAGGCGCGGAGGTCGTCTTCCACGCCCTGGCAATGTCGCGCTTACCAAGGGTAAGGCCTAAAAATAGCAGGTGCTGTTTGTACCTATTCCCTCCGATTTCGTCAGTGATGTGGAGCATGGTTAAGCGCGGAGACCATGGGATGTCCCAACCCAGGACCTCAGAAAGGCAGGTCAGCACCCTGCGCCAAAAGACTGACAGGACTGTGCATTCCCAATCCGTGTGGAGGAAGGTGCCCTCGGCCGACCCGCAGCGGAGGCAAGACGGAGAAGCAATCATCCCAGCGCGCCAGAGCCGATAGCGGGTAAAGTATGCCCTATGGAGGTATTTGAATTGTATGAGTCGAAGACTTGGTGCTATGGCCGCGCCGCGTGGGGATTCCAGAGCCTCCACCCAGTCGTCTTCGTCAAGTGGACCCAGGTCGTCCTGCCAAGCCTCCCTAGTCTTGTGAAGTCTATCGTGACTGTTAATGACCAGGGTGCCGTATAGAGCTGTGATTTTGTGTGTGCCCATCTCGCCCATGAACACCTTGGCCTCAATAGGGCTAAAATCAGGAATAGTATCTTGTCGTGAGAGATAAGGGGAGAAGGCGTGTCGGAATTGAAGATATTTATAGAATTGGGAGCGGGGCATTTGGAAGTCAGCCTGTAGTTGTTGGAATGACTTGAGAGTCTGGCCCCGAAGGACATCACCGACCATTGAGATTCCGATAGCATCGCAGCCCGCAAACCCGGGGAGCTCAAGCAGCTGCAGCAGGATGCCATTATGCCAGAGGGGGGTCTCCTTGGTAAGCTTACCCCACCAGCCGATCTTACGCAAAGCCTGCCGCCAGATCGCAAAGACAGTCCGGGTCGCGGGCGGCAGCGTGCCAAGCGCTGCGTTAGAGTATAGTATTGTGTGTAAAGATTTAGGGTCCATCAGCCATCGTTCAAGCGCATAGGCAGGGTCACACCGGTCGCCGTACCACCAGTCATTTAGGACGAGGAGGTGGGAGGCTGCATGTTACAGCTGGACATCCGGGGTCGCGAGGCCCCCACAATAAGTGGATTGGAAACATGTTCGCAGGGCAACCCGAGCGGAGCCCCCCCCCCCAGAGGAAATGGCTGAGAGCTGAATTCAATTGTCGGAACCATGTGTGGGGTATGGGTAGTTTTGGAGTTGGTAAAGTAGGTACGGCAGCGAAACCATTTTGAAAATGGCCGACCTGCCGAACAGAGTCAGGGGCATACACGACCAGGAGCTCCGCTGTTGTCTAATTTGAGGCAGTAGGGGGGCTAGATTTTTAGACCAGGAGTCCGGTTGGGATGACGACAGGAACACCCCAAGATATTTAAAGCCATCAGGCACAGCCGTGACTTGTTGCGCCCAAGTCCCCAACTGATCGCTCCCCCGCAGAGGCCATAAATAGGACTTGTGTGCGTTCATATAGAGGCCAGAAGTTTGGCCAAAAATTTCCATTATGCGGAGTAACCGGGGGCCAGACCTATTCAGGCGTGTGAAGAAGAATAGGACGTCGTCAGCGTATAGCGCTATATGATCGGACACCTCGCGCGACCACTCGAAGCCGTGGACCTGGGCATCTACGCGCACCCAGGCCACAAGTGGCTCGATGGCTAGTGCAAACAAGTAGGGAGACAGAGGGCAGCCCTGCCTGGTACCTCACCCAATATGGAGAGGCCGCAAGATGGAATCGATGACGTGCACCGAGGCCGTGATGTCAGTGTATAGGAGTCGAATGTATTGTAGAAGTCTGGGCCCTATGTTTAAGAAGGTAAGGAGTGCAAACAGATAGGTCCAGCTGAGGGAATCGAAGGCCTTATCCATATCGGCTAGAAGAAGCGCGGCCGGTTCATTTAACCGGTCTACGGAGGCAATCGCATTGTGCGCCCGACGAATGTTGTGTTGAGTCGCCCGATTGGGCATAAAGCCCGCCTGGTCGGGATGGACGAGCATAGAAAAATGCGGGAGAATGCGACTAGCAATAATTTTGGCAAGGAGTTTGGCCTCGACGTTCAGGAGAGAGATTGGCCTGTAAGAGGCATGCAGTCCAGGGGGTCGGCCGGGCTTCAAGAAGACCACTATCTCAGTGTGGCGCCAGTCAGCCGGGAGACAGCCCTCGTCAACCGCGGCCTGAAGAGCCGCTAGGTAGTGTGGTGATATTTGGGACGAGTATTTCTTGAAAAACTCGCACGGAAACCCATTCGGTCCCGGTGATTTACCAGAGCGCATATCCGTAAGGGCAGCTTGGACCCCTTCCACGGTGATCGGGACATCTAGGTCGTCCCGTATGTCATCGGATAGAGATCGCGGGGGCAAGTCGGCCAGAAATCCGTCAATGGTGTCCGCAGGAAGAGTCTCCTGCGAGGCGTATAAGTTCGCATAGTAGTCGGCGAAGCTAGCAGCGGTACCCGCGGGATCAGTAAGGACCTGGCCCGTCGGTCCCAGGATCCCGGGAAGGGTCACAGGGCTAAGCGTCTGCTGACACAGATGGTGCAGGAGGGCGCTGGATTTATCCCCCCATTGATAAATGTGGCTACGTGTAGCCAGCCAGTACAGCCTGGCCTCATCCAGTAGTTCACTGGCATATAGCTGTTGGGCGATGGGAAGCTAGCGACGAGCCGTCGCACCATCAGCTTCCCGACTCCTGCGTTCCAGGTCCAGGATTTGTGCTTCCGAGTGGACCAGCTTCTCGGGGCGCTGCCGACGCCGCGCGGTGCAGAAGGCAATGTCTACCCCCGCAGAGTTGGTTTCATGACCTCCCACAGGGTCCCAGAGGAATCTACAGTACCAGTATTAAGGGAGAAATATTCAGTGAGGGCCACGTACATTTGTTGGTGGTAAGAGTCGTCCTGTAGCAACCATGAAGAGAGGCGCCAGCGGGGTGGAGAGCGAGCCGGGCCCAGCTGCACAGCTAGCGTGATGGGTAGAGCGATCCGACAGACCTCTGGGCAAGATCTCAGCCTTCTCGATCTTGTGAACGTGTGAGGGAGATGTAAATATATAATCGAGGCGTGAGAAGGAGTTGTGGGTGGCAGAAAAATAAGTGTATTCGTTTGCAGCAGGGTGTAGTTTCCTCCAGGTATCGACCCACCCCAGACCCTGTACTAGCGTGTGTAGTTTCGATTCGCGCATGCCAGTCATCGGCCCTGTGCCCCGCCATCTATCCAGCGAGGGACACATAACATCGTTCCAGTCTCCCCCGGCCACCAGCAGGCCCTGCGAAAATTCAGCCCATAGGGAGGTCACCAGTTCCACCAAGGACGACGACAAGGGCGGGGGGGCATAGACGCACACCAACGTGAGAGGCTCACCAAAGAGCGTACCAGATACCCCTATATACCTGCCCTGGGGATCAGACCAAGAACGGTCATGGACATACGGTAGTCTGTGATGGATCAATATTGCCACCCCCCGGGACCCGTGGTGAAGCCTGAATTATAAGTCTGAACAAAGCCAAAGCGCGCTAGGCAGAGCTTCTTGTTGCCCAAAAGGTGTGTTTCTTGCAGCATGAGAATGCCAGCGTTGTAGCGCCTAGCCTGGCGGAGCACTGTCCCACGTTTAACCTTGTCCAGTATGCCCCGGACGTTCCAGCTAACAATGGTTAGGCGCCTATCCTGGGTGGGAGTCATGTCGGGTCGGCAGCGCATAAATGGACCAGTGGATGGGTATCAGGATGCACGCAGACTCGAAGCAAGAAAGAGATCAGTGTGACATTGACAAACAACAAACAGTTCCCAAACACCCCAACCCTCCCGCCACCCCCCCCCCAATACCTCAAAACCGTTGAAGCATCTGTCGCGGTATGGCGAGCGTCCCGCCCCCAACGGGGGGTAGGATCCACTCCCATCCAATGGATCCCAACAAACCATAAAGTGTACATCTAGGCTATTATTGTCTTGCCAGAATGTTCAGAACTATGCAGCCCAAGTTAGATTGCCATCGAGAGTAATTCAGCTTTAACAAGAGTTCAGAAATGTGCCATCATGTTGGGGACCGGGACTGCCGACCATCCGTTGCACCCCTACGAGAGCCAATGCGGGCCGGGATCTTCGTCTCGAGCACGACCGGCGCTGCTGCTTCCCAGTGGGCCTAGGCACATCCCGATCCGAACCCGCTGAGGTAGCGTCGGAGTCCATTCCAGAGGGGGCATTAACCCTCCGGTTGACCGACTCATCTGTCCATTGGAAAACCTCTTCCGGAGAGTCAAAGAAATATGTCCGTGATTTAAACAAGACGCGCAGGCGGGCCGGGAACAATAAAGAATACTGGATTTTCAGGCCACACAGACGGGCCTTGGCCTCGGTGAACGATTGTCGGCGCTGCTGGACCAATTTGGTATAGTCGGGGAAGATCATGATGTGTCGTGAGGCGTAGGTGAGTACCCCCTTGATCCGGGCCTGCTGGACAATCACATCCCGGTCTCTGTAGTTGAGGAAATGGGCGATCAATGGACGGAGGCGAGCTACTGGGGTTGGCTTCTGTTGTAAAACGCGATGTGCCCGCTCGATGATAAAGCAGGGAGACATGGATTCAGGAGGGAGCCAATCCGTAAGCCATTTGGTCAAGAAAGCGACAGCGTCATTGGACTCACACCCCTCGGGAAACCCCACGAAGCGGAGGTTATTCCTCCGAGCTCGGCCCTCTGCGTCCTCCACCCTGGCCGCCAGTCCGCGCGTTAGTGACTCCAAAGAAGAGACCCTTTTCTGGAGGGTGGTGACAACGTACTCCGTAGCGGAGATCTGTGTTTCTGTTTCAGTGATCCGCTGCACCGCATTACGAAGGTCTTGCCGGAGGAGCATGACGTCGGATCCCACAGCACCGATTTTGGCTTCAAGGGCATCTCGGGATTGCGTAATGGCCGCCAACAGTGCGGCATTATCAGGGACGGCAGGCGCTGCGGCCTCCAGGCCAGGAGGTTGGGCGGTGACCTCAGTGTACTTGTCTATGGTAGGTCGCTTAGACGTGGCTCCGGTAGGCTTGTCCCTAGCCATCATGAACAATGCTGGGGAGGATATTCCAGCTGGGGGAGGTGACTGGAAGTGAGAGAGTATCACAGCCCCAGCCACAGGGATGCACCACTGGTAGGCCAAAGCGGTCACCGGGGAGGGCCCGACACCCACAAGCTGCACCGGGACTTAGCCCGGCCGCCTCCGCAGGCGGAGAACCCCCTCCCCCCCTAATGGGCAGACCCAGGTAATGGCGCCGGGCAGTCACAGTCTCCCTGGCATGGGGCAGTAGATAATGCGTAGGGGCCAGATCACTCACCAGGATGATGCACGGAGAGGGTAGGTCCCTCAGAGTCACCACAGGGATCAGATCTTACTGAAGGAGCAGACAAGCCGGCCACCAAGCCACCGCCAAGGCCCAGGGCCACCAGACATGCAGCAAGAGGGCAGACAGGGAAGCTGACGGTCGCGCCCTCCAGGCCCCACTACAGGAAGGAGGAGAGGGGGGTGGGGGGAAGCCGCACCTCTCAGGCCGCACACGCAGCCGCTCCAGGTGATCCCGGGCATCCAGGGAAGGACTCCCGGTGCGAGACGGGAGAAGGCACTATTGTTCGTCGGACCAGTCCACCAGCAGCGCGAGCGGCCACCACGGGGATCGCTCGGCAGGAACAAGGCAGGGAGGCCGGCTCGCATCTATAAAATGGCCGTCCACGGCCGCCAGCAGCTCCCTCCCCCAAGCAGCGATGTATCAAAGGAAAGCGGGGGCGAAGGCAGCCCCCGCCATGCCCCAGGCAGCAGCCGGAGGGGTCCCAACGACCAGGCAGCACCCACTGCCCACCGCGAACAGCGGCTGAAGATCTCCTGCGCCGGAGGCACAGCACGCCTAGGACGAGCCCCGGGCCCGGCCCCGTCAGCGGGGACGGCAGGTATACAGCAGCAGGAGAGTCCGGTATATGCACAGTGAGTGCTCCGTCGGTTCACCGCGGCCCGCAGGGGTTCAAGGCGAAGTTAGCTGCAGGAAAATGGCAGGATTACAGGAGGATTGATGGGCTGTGGGAGCGACGTTAAGGCGCGTCCGCCATGTCGGACCGCTTTAAATTAATAATTTAAAATTATTTATTAAATTTAATTAATTTAAATTAAATTAATTTAAATTACATTTAAATGTACATGTAAATTATATGTAATTTACATGTACATATAAATGTACATGTAAATGTACAATAACTGTACATGGCCGTGGTCTGATATAAGATGACATTACCAAATTCACTAATATTGGCTACAGGTAGAGTATAGATTAACGGATAATTGCTGTCCACGATGCTGAATGTCCATTTCAAGTATCAGAAGCAATGTTTGGAAGTATCGATCATCAAACACAGCATTACTACCCAGATCAAACAGTACACGGAGCTCCTTTACCCTGTTAAATCTGGATGAACTAGGCACATTAATCAAGCAAGTGTGCCCTAAGCATTCTTTGAAAACCCTTTACCTGCTTCAGTAATACAAAGGAACTTTCGTCTTTTACCACCCTACTAGGTCATATTTGCCATCTCCTCCCCGCAATAGGATATATACCCAAAATGCCTCAAGGTCAGACAGGTCACCCCAATATTAAAGAAAGCCAATGCTGATCCTGAAGTCTTGGGGAACTAGAGGCCAATCATGAGCCTTTCCTGGCTTGGCAAAGTCATTGAGAAAAACAAAGTCATTGAGAAAACTGCTGCAACACAAATAAACAAATTCGCAGAAGACAAACCACTGCCCTCATCTCCCAGCCAGGACTTAGGGTGGTGCAGAGCATGGAAACCACACAGTAAATGCCTTTGATGACCTTCTGCAAATCCTCCACCACTGAGACACCTGCATTCCATTGTTACTTGACCTGGTGGCAGCATCCGGCACTGACTAGAAGGAAAGGGTCTAAAACAGACAGTGCTTGGATGGTTTAAATCTTCCCTCTCCAATCAATCCCACATAGTAAAACTAGGATGCCATGCGTCCAGACATGAATGGTACCATCTGGGGTTCCTCAAGGTTTCATTCTATCCCCCATCCTATAGAATCTATATGTGGAACCTTTAAGTCAAGTTTTAGAACACTCCAGCATCAGAATACATCAATACTCAGAGGATACACAACTTTACATAAAACTCTCCTCAATAGAGGGCATTCCTAACTCTCAGAAGAGGCACAGTAAGGATTTTTATGGGCATCTAGAAACTCCTCAAAGCTTAACTGTCAGAATGCGGACTTCCTACGATATCACACAACTCAAGCAAAAGTATTGACTGGGCCTTAATCACAGCATTGAAAGAGAATTGATTCCTCTCATTCAGGAAGAGACTCAAGACCCTCCTGTTCATGATGGGCCAGATCTACGAAGCATTTTTGTGGTCGTAAACACCCTGATTCGCAGAATCAGGCAGCTTGCAATCGAAAAAATGCTTTGTCTTATGTAAAAACACCAAATTGCAATTCGGTAACAAGTTACTGAATCACAATTTGGGTTGGTAACCCAATTCAGATTTGGTATTTTGAGGCGGACTGTTTAGGGCGTCCCTTCCAAATACCGAATCGGAATGGTATGTATTAATGTTTTGCAACCAGAATCCTAGATTAGTGGGAATGCATATGCAAATACGAAGGGCTACCCAACGGATCCCTTCCCCTTTGAGAATGTTAACAAATATGACACGCTGTGAGCAGTCAAGACACTAGTGACCGGACCAGCAGTGAGCAGTAATGGCACCAGTGACCTCACAAGCAGTCATGACATCAGTGCCCGCACAAGCAGTGGGCAGTCATGATACCAGTGACTGGACGAGGAGTGAGCAGGCATGACACCAGTGACCGGGCCAGCAGTGAACAGTCATGACACCGGTGACCAGAACAGGAGTGAGCAATCATTACACAAGTGACTGCATCCGCAGTGGGCAGTCATGATATCAATGACCGGGCCAGCAGTGAGCAGTCATAACACAAGTGACCAGACTAGCAGTGGGCAGTCATGACACCAGTGACTGCACCAGCAGTGAGCAGTCATGACAAGCAGTGGGCAGTCATGATACCAGTGACTGGACGAGGAGTGAGCAGGCATGACACCAGTGACCGGACCAGCAGTGAACAGTCATGACACCAGTGAGCAGACCAGGAGTGAGCAATCATTACACAAGTGGCCGCATCAGCAGTGGGCAGTCATCATATCAATGACCGGGCCAGCAGTGAGCAGTCATGACACCAGTGACCACACCAGCAGTGAGCAGTCATGACACCAGTGACCGCACAAGCAATGAGCAGTTATGACACCAGTGACCAGACTAGCAGTGGGCAGTCATGACACCAGTGACTGCACCAGTAGTGAGCAGTCATGACACCAGTGACCGCACAAGCAATGAGCAGTTATGACACGAGTGACCAGACCAGCTATGAGAAGTCATGACTCCAGTGACCAGACCAGCAGTAAGCAGTCATTGCACCAGTGACCGGACCTGCAATGGGCAGTCACAGCACCAGTGACTGAAGCAGCAGTGAGCAGTCATGACACCAGTGACCAAACCCGCAGTGAGCAGTCATGACACCAGTGACTGGACCCACAGTGGGCAGTCATGACAACAGTGAGTGGACCCACAGTGGGCAGTCACAGCACAAGTGACCGGACCCGTGGAGCAGCAGTGGGCAGTCATTATTCGTACAGATGCTTGAGTGTGTCAGTCTCAGCAGGAAAGGTGTGTTTCCTGACTTCCACGGTGTCCGTGAGTGAGGAACTGTTTCATTTACCAGAGTGCATACCCTTCCCTGTGAAACGGGGCAGGCTGCAGTAAAGCAGACCCGACTTTCTCGTACATTGCGCATTGAACTCAGTCCTTTTACTATCGCGATAGGGGGTCTAAACCCGTAGACGTAGTGTATATCCCTTGTATGCACCACAGGTGCTCCCAAGATCGGGGTGTCTCATAAAAGGTGCCTTTTAGTGTGCATGCAATATATGTAGTAAGTACATGGGCTTCTTTAAAAGAATGCCTGTAATGTGCATTGTAAGGCCGTGTGTATGGGAGAGTCTATATCTGTCTATGAGTTCTTCATAATTCGTGTGGGTAGCAATGTATACATGCTTTTGTGAGTTGCTATTTGTATCAACATGTATGTTTTATGTGTGTATGTGTGGAGGTTTCTGTCTATGGCGTAGTGTGAATTGTGTACATCAAAGCAGTATGGGTTTATCTGTGTTTATCAAGGAATGTGTCTGTATCATAAGTTTGTTTGAACTGGTGTGTGTATAAATGCATGTATAAATGACACCCGTGAGGAAGCCTGGAAGATGTATGCACAGGTGCTCATGAAGCATACTGGTGGATATCTACACGGACGACCATGAAGCAGCCAGGCAGATATATGCATGGATGCCCATGAAGCAGCCTGGCAGATATATGCACAGACGCCCATGAAGCTGCCTGGCAGATGTCTAGGACAGGAACACAACTAAATCACAGAAAGGAGTCCGTTCCTCTATAGGGCAGACGAACTGCAAGTTGCTATCTGCCTAGTGTTCAAGTCGCTAGGAGATCTCAATTTCAGATCGTAATGCCCTCACACACCTGTTAGGGTGTCATGCTTCATCATAGGGCGCTCCTCGTCAGACCGGCGCTGCAATGTCTGACGGGCCTGGTGGCTTCTTTGGCGGAGTTCTTTTGATCTGAGGACGCCGTATGTGAAAGGTGTGTGTGGGCTAAGAATAAGTGATCAATGGTGTGTGTAAAGTGACTAGGTGATTTAAAATAGGCACCGGACCCACGAACGTTTTAATTCAAAAATGGGACCAGGACTAGGTAAAAACAGTGGGGCTACCAAGAGGTCTTAAGGTACCAGGGTAGCTGTTATGTATATGTGGTCAACATGTTTCGTGCCCCCAAGGCTCAAAAGTCAAGCGGCACTTCTTCAGGACCAAAAAAAATTATATTATGAAAGGGCGCGGTCCCCCGAGGATGAGGACCACGAGGGGACTCCCCAAGATGTGGGGATGTCCGGATGGTGTATAACTGGTCCCAAATTAGGACCCAGAGGTGCGTCTCCACCTCACTTGAAGAGTAGAGTTACTTCATAGATGAAGGGGAGGGACCCGACCACTGGAGGGGACCATCAAGTCGAAGGTGCGGGCAATGCCGGTACTCCAACGCATCTCCCCAACGTCTGGATATCCAGACGTTGGGGAGACGCGTTGGAGTACCGGGTCCCTTCCCTTCATCTATGAAGTAACTCTACTCTTCAAGTGAGGTGCCTATTGAGATCTCCTAGCGACTTGAACACTAGGCAGGTAGCAACTTGCAGTGCGTCTGCCCTATAGAGGAACGGACTCCTTTCTGTGATTTAGTTGTGTACTTGAAGGAGCACAGGAGCAGGACCTCTTTAAATAATTTGTTCTTTTGTCCCCCCTTTGATTTAACGTAGGACAGGAACACTCCTTGTGAATACCACCGAGAGAGTTTTGGCTCGAGTGAAACGAGTTCACAGGCACTCAGGGGGTTCCTCTTTGGCTAAGGCACAGCATGTCTTTATGCACAGGACAATCCACCCACACATGGTTCAGTCCTGCACTGCCTTCCCCTTCTTAGTACCAACAAAGCCCAAGAAGAGCTGGTCATCATGTGAACATTAAGTACTGTCCTCTGATCAAGCCAGTGGAGCCGCGCTTCTTTTTTCAAGGGAAGTAGCAGAGAGAATAAGGCAGGAAGGGTGATGGACTGACCGACATGGAAGGGCGGTACAACCTCTGGCAGAAAGCAAACCCAGGTTCTCAGCGCCAATTGGTCAGAAAAGAAAGTGTTGTACAAAGACTGCATGGACAGCAGCTGCAGCTCAGTGATACAGTGAGCAGAGTGACTGCGATACGAAAAACCGTCTTGATGGTGAGGAGCCATAGAGAACCACTATGCATGTGCGCAAAACAGCGAGCACATCAGAAATGTGAGGATGAAGTTAAGGCTCCATTGAGGCTGAATGAAAGGCCTTGGCAGAAACATTTGCATCAAACATTTGAAGAACCTCATCACAATAGGTGACAAATTAAAGAAGGTCGGTCAGGCAAACTTCAAAATACAGAGAGGGCTGACATATCAGAGTCTATTCACAAAAGTAAACTTACGCATGAGTAAGTCTACAAGTAGTAGTTTACTCTCACATTTTTGAGTAACTTTACTACTCTGAGCTATTCATCATTCAGTGGAAAGTTACTCAGAAGTTTAGACCTACATGTCGCCACCTCCTGAAATGGAATGGAGCTAAATTTAGGAGTGTAAACTTACTACAGCCACAAATTAGCAGTAGTAAGTCCAGCACCACACATAGCCGAACACTGATACTGCAACACCCTCCCATACAAAATAATGGCGGCAGAGACTTAAAATAAAACATCTTTCTATATAATTTTAACATATTTTATGAATCTTTTTTTATTAAAAAATTAATGTAACATTTTGATTAAAATATAATTAAATTAATGTTATTTAATTTTATACATCATGTCTAATAATTATGAATACATAATAAAATATAATTATTTTACTTATGGTGGGATTCTTTTATTATTAATTCTTTACAAAATGATGTTAATTGCATTTAATATATTTCATTTAATACTCAATTCAAAATTATGTTAATAGTGATGTAGCATTTATATTTTGTTCTACATTTAAAATAAATATACAAAATTAATTGACAGTATTATTTAACATACAAATATTTTAATACAAAGTTTGTTTATTAAACTTTATTTTTTTAAAGACTTTAAAGTTGAATATTAATGTAAAATGTTTTATATTTATTTTAATTGTAGAGTTAAATTTAAAAAGTTACAGCATTAATAAGTTAATTTACATTTAATCTTTAAGAAATCAAAGTTTTTCTGAAATTAAAATTTTTAAAAGTCCACCCTATAGTAAAAATATATATTTTTTGTAATGTATTAAAAGTGATGTATAGTAATAACAAAAAGTAATTCAAATTCATTTTCATGAAAATAATGTTATATTATTTTTTACATAAAAATGTAAATAAAATAAATTAAAATAAACTAAATTATGTTTAAGTTAATTCTTTTTAACATTAAATCAAATGTATTTGTATTTGTAACCATTTTAAATAATTTAAATTAATTTAGCTTTATTTCTTATGGGATTTTATTTTAAGGCCCTACCTCGATTATTATCTATGGGACGGTGCTGTAGTATCAGTGGTTGGCCATGTGTTGTGCTGGGCTTACTCTAGCGATGATCTGGAGTACTTTTACTACTATTATGAGTCCTGTTGGCTGTAGTACCTTTAGAAGTGAAGTTTGTGAATAGGAATGGGCTTACTCTTTTGTGGCTGGGTGTCCTTTCTTCTCTAAATCCACCTTTAACTCTTTGTCCCCGCTTACTCCTCCATAAACCTTACCTATTTTATTGTACATATGTCCCATTTTTCAACCCTCTCCCTAGCGCCCCCACATTTACTACTAAGTAGTAAACTTATATCTGAGGATCTCCCCATAGAAAACAAAGAGGTGGAGATTTGCTCTCGTAGGTTTGTGAATAGCATTTTGTAGTACTTTAGTAGTGCTATTGTAGTGCTACTAAACATACTACATAATGAAGTTTGCAAATAGGTACCATATACTTTAACTGTTCCCAACCAAAACCTAGCTGGGCCACAGGTAAAGCTAACATCAGAGCATCTGATCATCTGGCCTGTAGGGGATCAAGCTGATGGTCCCTACATCAAGCGACAAATTTCTCCCAAAGCCCCAAACAGATGTATTTAGTGAAGGGGTACCTAGCCGCAAGAATCACAGCCACAACATTAGGTAAATCGAAATCGCTCAGTTGTCGCTGCTAAATCTCCACAGATGGAGTTGTAGATTGTGAGGATTTGCGTGCAGGACTGTGCCCTGTTGCTGGGACAGGTGGCCGTCCCGGAGAGGACCAGGCTCAACAGGTCAGGGAACCATTCTCTTATGGCCCAATATAGGGATATCAAAATGACTTAGTTCCAGTCCGTCCTGGCCTTCCTCAGAACTCAAGGAAGGAGAGACAGAGGTGTGAACATGTACAGAAGTCCTGTGTTCAAGCTGCACAGACTCTCGTGGAGGGAACTTCAACAAGCAATAATCTTGACAGTGCACGTTCCAGGTGGCATTGAAAAGATCCAGCCAGGGCATGCCCCGCTGGTGGAAGATGTCTTATTTATTTATTTGAAGAGTTTTATATAGCGCTGGCTAGACCCGGAGGCATCAGAGCGCTTTACATGAGGTTTAAAACAGTGTTACAGCGTTACATCAGTTACCGTTACATCAGTTACTAGAGCAATTTGATAACATGAAAAACAAGACCAATGGAGCAAAGAGGGTAAAGGGGGAAAAAGAAAAGGGGCGCTTTACATGAGGTTGATCAGTGTTAAAACGTTACATCAAATTACAGTTACATCGGTTACTAGGGCAATTAAAAAACATAAAAAACAAGACCAATGGAGCAGGCCATGGAGTAAAGTACTGGTAGGGGACACCAAAAAAAGTCAGATGTTAACAAACCGGTGGCGATTCCCGTGATCACCCACTTGAAAGCCGGTCACCCTTAAAGTGTCGGATCGCAAATAAAGGCGAAAAAGGGGGCCTCACCGAGATAATGCCATGGTAGAGGGGTGGAAAAGATTCAAAAAGGGGGGGTAGACTGAGGGCGAAGGTCCAAATGGCGGTAAAAAGGCGCTGACCAGCAGCGAGGATCAGTCAGGGAGTCAATAGCAGCCGCAAGATGGAGGGTCCAGGTAATGGAGGCAAATACCTCACAACAAAATGGCGGGCTTGTGGGCAAAACAAATCCGGCCGAAAAATCAGATAGAACACCTACCCCTGGAGCAGGGCTGAATGGGGAGGACAAGTCACCAGAACTGGATGGAGGAAAGGCTGGATGTCGTCGATCCCTCGCAAGTCAACGATAGTATGGTGGGGAGTCAGCACAGGCTCCAGCTCCGGAAGGGAAAGGCAGCTGCGGGGTCAGGAGGGCGCGACAAAACCGAAAGGGGAAAACAAGCTCGGTAAGAAAGGGCATCGGCGTTGCGGCACTCTCAAGGAAACTCCGTCAGGGACGCAAGATACACACGTCTCAGTTGCAGCTCCAGAGAGGCGCCGCAGGAAGTCAGGAAATCGCAGCAAAGGTCCGGAAAGGCAAGAGTTAATCGGCGGTGCCACCAGGGCAGCAAAGTCAGGCATCGGCAGCGACGCAGCGGACAAGCAACCAGCAGACCCACAGGAGTTCACCAGAAGGCGAGGGAAGAAAGGAGAACCAGCGGAGTGATGAGGAGCACTGTGCCCGATGTCCGGCTGGGTAGGTGACGGCCGAGGCGGTGAACCGGAGCCGATCTCCTCTATAGCTGTCGGGGCAGCTCCACCGGACATCGGCCATGTTGCACAAATTCCGCCGCCAAAAACATCGACCACGATTCCACGGGAGGTCTCAAGTCCAAATGCGGGAGACCAGAGAGGCGAGGACCGCAGACAAACAGGACCCCAGGTATGTAGAAAGGGTCCATGGAGGGGGAAGATTTCAGGGGATTTAGGCCAAAAAGGCAATCCCTAGCCAGGAGCTCCCAGCCGGAGCTCCTCACCTGTCGGCCATCTTGAAGAACACTTCAGGCAACGTCTTGAGGCACTAGGGAATGAACACACCATTCATTGTCTGCCAGCTGATGTCTGCTCGTTAGTGACCCCGCCAGATGATTGGCTACAAGCGAGATCCCTTGACGGTTCAGCCATCTCATAAGGCGCAGTGCCTCCTGGCACAAGATTCAAGACCCCATGCCACCATGCCTGTTGTACCACGTGGTATTTGTTTTGTCCGCCAGGCCCTGCACAGACCTTCCTTTGATGGATGGGAGAAAGTCTTTCAGAGTCAGCCAGATGGCATGAACCTCCAGGAGGCTGATATTGAGCCTTTGTGGCACTGGGGACTACAGATTCCTGATTCCCACCTCTTCCATGTGACCAAAGATGATGCATCATTCACTACTGTGATCTCTGGGTAAGGTAGGGAGAGAGGCAGTCAGCATGACAAGCTGGTGTTCAAATGCCACTATCGCAGTTCCCCAGGCTGTCTCCGTGCACCCACTGATAAAGGAGGTTCCACTGCTATGCAACTAGTTGTGTACAGGACATGGAGGTCAGTGATCTGTGCAGTGTGGATTAGTGGGAGGGGTTGACCTATCAGTGGTTACTGGAAAGAGTTCATCAAATGTAACATTAGGGAGAGCCTTGGTAATTAATACCCCCCACCCAAATCTTTGAGCAGCCTTGTTAGGGAAAGTAGAAAATCAAGGCTCACAAGTGTAAGAGGACTCTGCGTAGGGATGACTGCTGCTCCATGGTTTTTAAAGCAAGACTCATTCACTGTTAAACACAAGCCTTCCGCCATGGCCTCGATGAAAACATAGGGGGAACTGTTAAAGCCTTCCGCCATGGCCTCGATGAAAACATAGGGGGAACTGTTAAAGCCTTCCGCCATGGCCTCGATGAAAACATAGGGGGAACTGTTAAAGCCTTCCGCCATGGCCTCGATGAAAACATAGGGGGAACTGTTAAAGCCTTCCACCATGGCCTCGATGAAAACATAGGGGGAACTGTTAAAGCCTTCCGCCATGGCCTCGATGAAAACATAGGGGGAACTGTTAAAGCCTTCCGCCATGGCCTCGATGAAAACATAAGGGGAACTGTTAAAGCCTTCCGCCATGGCCTCGATGAAAACATAAGGGGAACTGTTAAAGCCTTCCGCCATGGCCTCAATGAAAACATAAGGGGAACTGTTAAAGCCTTCCGGAGAAAAAAAACCACCCTCACTACCAATATGACCTCTTAAGGACCAGCAGTCAAACACTATCGGACGCACCCTCACATCCCTTACAGAGTAGCAGCCACACACCACCTGAAACATTCTTACTTACACGCCTGAGCAGCCGTCAGACACTACCAGAAGCACTCTCACACCCAACAGAGACTAGTCTCTAGATTAAAAAACGCTTAATGAGAATGACTGAGAGCAGGCCTGGTAGGTGTATCTATCCTCAGGCAATAGTCACAGCCCACAACAGAGACACACATTGGCAAAGACAATAGGTCTGACATGCATTTTCAGGATTAACCCATTCCTTTTGACACTGCCAAAGCTTGTGTTTGACTGTTAGCACCAGGGCACACCAAAGCACCCATGAGAGTACATTAGAAATCAGGATCCTGGTAGCCAAAGTGTAAAGACTATGTTGCTGTAATGAGCAATGAAACAAGCGGAAATCCCCTACCTATTTCTTTAATAATATGCTAAACGTCATGTGATATATATAAATGGACAGTGCTGCAAGAAGGAAGGCAAAAATATGACAAAATAGATTTATTTTTCAGTAAAAGACAAAAATACCAATATGATACAGAAATATATTTTTAGAATAATTGTTAAATAAATACATATACATAGATCCACCACTCAGACAAACAACTCACAGCTACACACATACTACCATACTTCAATCATACTAACAACTGACCTATATATACTGACTAAAGCAAAACACATACACAGTAAATGATAAACTGTTCGATAAATATCATGTATCTGATAAACAACATTCAACTGATCATAAATGTATCACAAACGCCGACGCACGTTTCGGTGTACAGGCCAAATGTGGCGAAACACCTTCATCAGGGCGTGGATACCGTGACAGGGAGTGGTGAAAAGATTTTCTGCAATTAAATGAACAAAACATATAAGATCAATCCTGCAACTAATTACAACAACCTATAAGCATATGTAGTGTTTAAATAAGTAGTCCAGTTCAAGTAAACAAAATAGTTAATATAATACAATTCCTGCAGCATTGTTTGGATAAATCGTTAATGGGAAAAAGAAAACAAAATAGTAACAAAATCTTTTGTTCTATTTAGGCGAAGAGAGGGAAGATACTTAAACTGTGCACATTCAAACTAATAAAGAAAACGAACGTAAGGAAAAAGAGGATTACTGACAAACATGAAACAAAATAAGATGAACAAAGGCATAATAAGCAGACATAACAAATAAATAACCATAAGTACATACAAATAAATATGACAATATTAAGAATACAAAAGGAAATACTGTTAGCATGTCTAGGAGAAAGAAGAAAGAAAACCATATAGACAACCTATTGACATAGGAAAAAATAAAAATAATAATCGACAACAAACCACAGTGATCTAAATGCATACCAGTGGGTTGAACGGCTGACCCGTAGGGCGTAATTTAAATACGGAGTTCCGCGGGAGAAAGGCTGACTTGAAGTGATGATAAGATTCAAATAACATGCAGAGTTTCTAATTAAAGATAAAGAGCAACATATTAATAGCGCTAATGGTAGCAGCATAGGGAAAGGGCAACTGTAGCCAAGCCGCTCAATAATATAAGAAACCCGCTTGATACACCCACTGCTACCTGGAGTCCGTTATTAGGTGCCAGTATAAAGACGCTGAGGGCAGAAAAGACTCGTATATCCCAAAGCGTTGATTTTTAATAAGGCACTCAGTGGTTGCTGCAAAGATAAGAACAGAAGCACCTGAAGAACAAACCCAAAATAAATAAACGTTACAAATTACAATGAGCTGGCGCTGATACCGTCGTTAATCTGTACCAAAACCAAACAAACAGAACAAACAACATAATAGGTAAGAAAACACCGCAGGCATCTAAATGACGCCGAGATGAAGGAAAGATATCAGATGCTGAAATATGACAACACAGGTGAAACTTAAAGCTATGCCTGTGATAAGCCCAAAAACAGCTGCACGAGTAGATATAATGATGCCGAAGCCGTAATGCCGAAAGCAAAAACAGTGCATCGATATTTAAATACCTCGAGGATCAAACATTCACCAATCCGGCAGACTAAGATGTCACGGGACTCCGAACAGACCCGTTGGGCTTCACCCGTTCAGGATAGAACAGAGAAGACCTGTGGAAATAAATATAAATACATACTAAAGCAACAAACACATGAACCGTCCGCTGGGTATCAGATAAGGCGAGCAAAATACCCTAATTAGAAAACCAACCACGACTTACTCGAGTGGGGCTGGTCATGACGACAGAAAATTATTGATAGTTTTGTATATTTTTTCTCCATGTTCTATTATCATTTGTATATATACTAAAATGTCTCTTTTGGTTTGTCTTTTGTTACATCATTGGTTTTGTCAACATTTTTGTGTCGCATTTCTTTTTCACTCCGAGAGATCTCGTTGGGGAGTAGACGTGCTGTGTCTCTTCAGCATGCCCTGCACACTGTACGTTAGCCTTTCCATCATTGTGATGTTTGTCCCTCCAGCTATTGAAACCTCTCGCATCCTGTCTTCTACTGGGCTCTCCCGGTTCGAATTATTTTACTTATTTCAGTTTAGCTCTGGTATATCTTTTTATGTGTCTCTGTGTCCGTGACGCTTGTTTATTTGTTTTTGCTGTTCCAGTACTGGAATCCACTCCGCATTTTGTTAGTCACCGCGAGCTCTCGCCTGGGTCAGATGACCTTGTTGAACTTATCGTATTGGCTCCTTCCCTCGTATTTTTTATTTAAAAGTTGGCGCCTTTAGGTTGTTTATGCCTCTTTTATTAGCTATAAGTAACGACCATCATGTCGCCGTCATGACCAGCCCCACTCGAGTAAGTCGTGGTTGGTTTTCTAATTAGGGTATTTTGCTCGCCTTATCTGATACCCAGCGGACGGTTCATGTGTTTGTTGCTTTAGTATGTATTTATATTTATTTCCACAGGTCTTCTCTGTTCTATCCTGAACGGGTGAAGCCCAACGGGTCTGTTCGGAGTCCCGTGACATCTTAGTCTGCCGGATTGGTGAATGTTTGATCTTCGAGGTATTTAAATATCGATGCACTGTTTTTTGCTTTCGGTGCATTACGGCTTCGGCATCATTATATCTACTCGTGCAGCTGTTTTTGGGCTTATCACAGGCATAGCTTTAAGTTTCACCTGTGTTGTCATATTTCAGCATCTGATATCTTTCCTTCATCTCGGCGTCATTTAGATGCCTGCGGTGTTTTCTTACCTATCATGTTGTTTGTTCTGTTTGTTTGGTTTTTGGTACAGATTAACGACGGTATCAGCGCCAGCTCATTGTAATTTGTAACGTTTATTTATTTTGGGTTTGTTCTTCAGGTGCTTCTGTTCTTATCTTTGCAGCAACCACTGAGTGCCTTATTAAAAATCAACGCTTTGGGATATACGAGTCTTTTTCTGCCCTCAGCGTCTTTATACTTGGCACCTAATAACGGACTCCAGGTAACGAGTGGGTGTATCAAGCGGGTTTCTTATATTATTGAGCGCTTGGCTACAGTTGCCCTTTCCCTATGCTGCTACCATTAGCGCTATTAATATGTTGCTCTTTATCTTTAATTAGAAACTCTGCATGTTATTTGAATCTTATCATCACTTCAAGTCAGCCTTTCTCCCGCGGAACTCCGTATTTAAATTACGCCCTACGGGTCAGCCGTTCAACCCACTGGTATGCATTTAGATCACTGTGGTTTGTTGTCGTTATTATTTTTTATTTTTTCCTATGTCAATAGGTTGTCTATATGGTTTTCTTTCTTCTTTTCTCCTAGACATGCTAACAGTATTTCCTTTTGTATTCTTAATATTGTCATATTTATTTGTATGTACTTATGGTTATTTATTTGTTATGTCTGCTTATTATGCCTTTGTTCATCTTATTTTGTTTCATGTTTGTCGTAATCCTCTTTTTCCTTACGTTCGTTTTCTTTATTAGTTTGAATGTGCACAGTTTAAGTATCTTCCCCCTCTTCCGCCTAAATAGAACAAAAAGATTTTGTTACTATTTTGTTTTCTTTTTTTCCATTAACGATTTATCCAAACAATGCTGCAGGAATTGTATTATATTAACTATTTTGTTTACTTGAACTGGACTACTTATTTAAACACTACATATGCTTATAGGTTGTTGTAATTAGTTGCAGGATTGATCCTTATATGTTTTGTTCATTTAATTGCAGAAAATCTTTTCACCACTCCCCTGTCACGGTATCCACGCCCTGATGAAGGTGTTTCGCCACATTTGGCCTGTACACCGAAACGCGTGTCGGCGTTTGTGATACATTTATGATCAGTTGAATGTTGTTTATCAGATACATGATATTTATCGAACAGTTTATCATTTACTGTGTATGTGTTTTGCTTTAGTCAGTATATATAGGTCAGTTGTTAGTATGATTGAAGTATGGTAGTATGTGTGTAGCTGTGAGTTGTTTGTCTGAGTGGTGGATCTATGTATATGTATTTATTTAACAATTATTCTAAAAAATATATTTCTGTATCATATTGGTATTTTTTGTCTTTTTACTGAAAAAATAAATCTATTTTGTCATATTTTTGCCTTCCTTCTTGCAGCACTGTCCATTTATATATATCACATGACGTTTAGCATATTATTAAAGAAATAGGTAGGGGATTTCCGCTTGTTTGATTGCTCTATGTTTCCCCTATGATCCCTCTACCTTCATTTGCCTAAATAGGGGCCCCCTTTGTTTGATTGCCTATGTTGCTGTAATGGTCACACACCACTTGATGATGCAGCAACCACAGCAGCACACCAGACTGATGACATGGAGAGCTATTGTCTTGTCATATCACAAACACAGCATTTTAAAAACATTCTAAAGAGGCAGGAGGAAGCCAGGGAAGGACAGTTTACAACTTCAATGACGGCACCAACAGGACAGATACTAATGTAAAACCATTTATTCATAAAATAGATCTTATTTTGATTCACAATTCCGAATTGACCGACTTGTCCATTAGTTTGTGTTTTCAAACACAGATATGGTTATTGAGAGGTCCTGCTCAGTCCTCATGTGTAGAGCTGCTGTATCTCCAGCACCGCCTGCTGCCACCACTTGTCCCAGCGCTGTGCTTCAGAGACTTGAGAGGTGTCCGACTCCACGATCTTCGCCATCTCCAGGTCAACATTACGCTGGAATTCCTGGGAACACAAGTGAGATGTATTTAGTCTTCAAGGGAACACAGGAAGGAAAGGTTTGGTCACCATGAAGACTTTGGGCTGTATCTGTACTATGATCTGAATGGCCCAGCTCCTAACCTACTCTTCTGTGTCCCATTGACTTTGCACTTCACAACACTCACATCCCATTGAGTACTGAAAACCTACAGTGATGGCTTGGAGCAAGTCAGAAATGAGTAGTAAACATTGGTGCAGGAGACCCAAGTAAATGTCTTAAAAATCAATTTTTGTAAGGGTGCATTTTGGACCAATACATTTCCCTATCTCTTACGCCTTCATATACCCCTCACCCTTTCCTCACCAACCTTTCAAGCACCCTTTGCACCTACCATGTAAGCTGCATCTCTTGCTTCCACAACAGACAGGTGGGCCAGGCTGGTTTTGGCTGTGGTGATGGAGGCGGTATCGTGATTGGCTGCCCCATCCTCAGCCATGCTGTCAGTACCATGTTTGTTTGACCCATCATCAGCCTCGGTGCCTGGAATAACAATCCTGGCAATTCCCGACCACTTCCTAAAATACAATAGGAAAAGAACAAATTATGTCGACCTTTAGATTAGGTAGTAAGTCCAATTCCTTCTTTGCAAGGAAGGCTCCTCCTGGGATGAGAATGGCTGCCCAAGTCCTGCTATTAGCTAAAAAAAAGTTCAGTACAAAACAAGCTCAGTGCTACTTTACAGCGGACACTGCTCTTTATAATCTTGAATAGATAGTGAGACCTTAGGGTGCACAGATCTGAAAGGTCCACGACAGACGGTACATATATCTCATAGGTTTCACATGTTATAAACAGCAGAGCTGCCCCTCAAGACATTGAGATGTTACAGATGAAGGCCTGAGAGAGAAGAGCTAAGCCATCAGTTCATGTGCCTTAGACAGTAGAACTAGCCCACAGATTTAGGCGTTCCAGATGACTGAGCTGCCCACCTTGTAAGACCAGCTCACAGGAAAGCAATCTCATGGGTACACAGATCTTGCAGGCGCAGCCTCAGAAGGGTGAGCTATCCCTCAGGTTACACAGATCTTGCAGGCGCAGCCTCAGAAGGGTGAGCTATCCCTCAGGTTACACAGATCTTGCAGGCTCAGCCTCAGAAGGGTGAGCTATCCCTAAGGTTACACAGATCTTGCAGGCTCAGCCTCAGAAGGGTGAGCTATCCCTCAGGTTACACAGATCTTGCAGGCGCTGCCTCAGAAGGGGGAGCTATCCCTCAGGTTACACATATTATGCAGGCTCAGTCTCAGAAGGGTGAGCTATCCCTCAGGTTACACAGATCTTGCAGGCTCAGCCTAAGAAGGGTGAGCTACCCCTCAGGTTACACAGATCTTGCAGCCGCTGCCTCAGAAGGGGGAGCTATCCCTCAGGTTACACATATTGTGCAGGCTCAGAAGGGTGAGCTATCCCTCAGGTTACACAGATCTTGCAGGCTCAGCCTAAGAAGGGTGAGCTACCCCTCAGGTTACACAGATCTTGCAGGCGCTGCCTCAGAAGGGGGAGCTATCCCTCAGGTTACACAGATCTTGCAGGCTCAGACTCTGAAGGGTGAGCTATCCCTCAGGTTACACAGATCTTGCAGGCGCAGCCTCAGAAGGGTGAGCTATCCCTCAGGTTACACAGATCTTGCAGGCTCAGCCTCAGAAGGGTGAGCTATCCCTCAGGTTACACAGATCTTGCAGGCTCAGCCTCAGAAGAATGATCTATCCCTCAGGTTACACAGATCTTACAGGCTCACCCTCAGAAGGGTGAGTTATCCCTCAGGTTACACAGATATTGCAGGCTCAGCCTAAGAAGGGTGAGCTACCCCTCAGGTTACACAGATCTTGCAGGCTCAGACTCTGAAGGGTGAGCTATCCCTTAGGTTACACAGATCCTGCAGGCTCAGTCTCAGAAGAATGAGCGATCCCTCAGGTTACACAGATCCTGCAGGCTCAGTCTCAGAAGAATGAGCTATCCCTCAGGTTACACAGTCCTGCAGGCTCAGTCTCAGAAGGGTGAGCTATCCCTCAGGTTACACAGATCTTGCAGGCTCAGTCTCAGAAGGGTGACATATCCCTCAGGTTACACAGATCCTGCAGGCTCAGACTCAGAAGAATGAGCTATCCCTCAGGTTACACAGATCCTGCAGGCTCAGTCTCAGAAGAATGAGCTATCCCTCAGGTTACACAGATCCTGCAGGCTCAGTCTCAGAAGAATGAGCTATCCCTCAGGTTACACAGTCCTGCAGGCTCAGTCTCAGAAGGGTGAGCTATCCCTCAGGTTACACAGATCCTGCAGGCTCAGTCTCAGAAGAATGAGCTATCCCTCAGGTTACACAGATCCTGCAGGCTCAGTCTCAGAAGAATGAGCTATCCCTCAGGTTACACAGTCCTGCAGGCTCAGTCTCAGAAGGGTGACCTATCCCTCCGGTTACACAGATCTTGCAGGCTCAGAAGGGTGTGCTATCCCTCAGGGTACACAGATCCTGCAGTCTCAGAAGGGTGAGCTACCCCTCAGGTTACACAGATCTTGCAGGCTCAGCCTCTGAAGGGTGACATATCCCTCAGGTTACACAGATCCTGCAGGCTCAGTCTCAGAAGGGTGACATATCCCTAAGGTTACACAGATCTTGCAGGCTCAGACTCTGAAGGGTGACATATCCCTAAGGTTACACAGATCTTGCAGGCTCAGTCTCAGAAGGGTGAGTTCTACCTTAGGTTACACAGATCTTGCAGGCTCAGCCTCTGAAGGGTGACATATCCCTCAGGTTACACAGATCCTGCAGGCTCAGTCTCAGAAGGGTGACATATCTCTAAGGTTACACAGATCTTGCAGGCTCAGCCTCTGAAGGGTGACATATCTCTAAGGTTACACAGATCTTGCAGGCTCAGTCTCAGAAGGGTGAGTTATACCTTAGGTTACACAGATCTTGCAGGCTCAGCCTCAGAAGGGTGAGTTATACCTTAGGTTACACAGATCTTGCAGGCTCAGCCTCTGAAGGGTGACATATCTCTAAGGTTACACAGATCTTGCAGGCTCAGACTCTGAAGGGTGACCTATCCATCAAGTTACACAGATCTTGCAGGCTTAGTCTCAGAAGGGTGACATATCTCTAAGGTTACACAGATCTTGCAGGCTCAGACTCTGAAGGGTGACATATCTCTAAGGTTACACAGATCTTGCAGGCTCAGACTCTGAAGGGTGACCTATCCATCAAGTTACACAGATCTTGCAGGCTCAGTCTCAGAAGGGTGAGCTATCCCCCAGATTCCACAGATCTTAAAAGTTTAAGACGTTTCAAACAGCAGAACTATTCCTCAGGTCACATAGATATTTGATGCATAAGCTTTAGAAAATAACCCTGTCCGTGAGGTGAAGCAAGATGGCGGCAGGCTAAATCTGATCAGTACTAGGCTGTGGGAGGGCTAACCCGAGGATTATTAATCCTTCTTACCACTTCAGATGACAGGTACAAGACTTTAAAATCACAGGCGGAGGGTAATGCGATTAAGTTGTAGCTATCTGGGAGTAGTGTAACACTCACTATCAGTCGTTTGTCTTTTTTTCCTTTCTTCTTGCCTCTCTGGATGTACTGCAGAGGAGAGTATAGAAGGTATGGGGAGAATTGAGATGAGACAAGAGAACTGGTGACAGGAGCGGTCGGAGGGGGGCAGAGGGGAAGGGTGTAATTATGAGAAATAGTCAAAACTATCATGTGTGACGATGGAGTGAGGAACGATGTGTTTGCCCTGGGCTTAGGCGAGGACTGCCATTATCTCTGGAGCTCCATTCGAGATAATGCTGGTCCTCTGAGAGACTGTGAAACAAAAGTAATGGCACTCAATAGCCTTGAAAAAGCAGATAAGATAAGCAATGCAACTTATGTCTTTCTTCAGATTTGATCATTAACCATACTTATCCCACAGAACAATAAACTGAAAGTAAGTCTCCCTCCGAGTTGATGTTGGATAAAAGTGCAGTATTAACAAAGTGTCCCATTGCTTGGGGTTCTGATACAGAATTGCGAAATCTGTTTGGGGAGAGGGATTTGAAGAGCAGCAAGTCATAGCTCGGTTTTACCAGGTTATCACCCTCGCCGCATGCTCTGCGACAAATCTGCATAGAGCTGTAAAGGATCCAGAGATGACACAAAGGCTTCTACTACTCTCCGTCCCTAGTTTTTGCTTTGAACACAGCCTCAGGTATAGCTGTACCCCTCAGGCAGATACTTCCCCAGATTCCATGCTGAACCCCATTTCCACTGCAGATATGGAGTTGAAAGGGGCTCCGAGACCTTGACTTTGGAGACAGGCGAAGGTGGAGCTGGAGAAATCATTGGCACTGCTGATATTAGAGAGATTGAAAGCTTCATCTCTGCTAACAACTGGGGAACAAAATACACAAATGAAACTCTAGGAGTTGGATGATGGGACAAGCTCTTGACTCCAAATTCAGCCTCTGAACTCAATAAATCAGCTCTATAGTGAAAGAAGTTCTTAGGGATATGCACCGCAGTGTCTCTAGATTGAGTCCGAATCCCACCACAGCTCAATCATGGAGATAAAGAAGATGTCCTAGAAGAAGTCCTAGAGGCCAGAGAGATAGGCCGTAGAAATGAGATGTCTCCTCAGGACCCGAACCCAGATGGAAATAACTTAAATCCATTGAAGAGCATGTAAATGAGTACACAACTCAGTCTGAGGGATAGCCAGACTGTTACAGACGACATCACTCGGGGGACCATGTAAGACTCGAGGAGCTGCCAGGCACAATATCACAATCCGCTGCAGTCCTGAGCCCTGAACGTAACTCAGTAAAACATCTTCCTCAAATAAACATACTCAAATTATGCTAAGACATCATATTCAATGACCACTACTACATGCACCAGAAGATGTAAGGGCAGATTCTTCATGTGATGCATGTGAGAGCCAAGGCTCCAATTAGGATATCCACCCAGCTGAGCACCCAAAATATTTTAATAGAATATTTTATTCAATTGGGGGGAATGATCGGCAGTGGTTTGGGGGGACCGCACCATGACATGATGCAATAAAAGCTGAAGATGAGCTATGGAGCAAAGAGACAATGCTAAAATCTTTATCAAAACCCAATTCACAAATTCAGTTCACTTTAGAGAAAAACATATACATCGGAAGAGAGTCAAACAGAGATAAATAGCTAATTGATGGAGGTCTGACAGAAGCTGCAGTCCGAGGATAATAAAATAACTATAATTAGGGAATCTACAGACAAAATCTCTGGGCAGGTCTTACAGGTAGAGAACAGTCTCAGAATCACACAAAGGAAATTCAGAACCTACAGAAAAATAATGAACTGTGGGAGTACTCATTGGAATGACTGGAAAACCACTCTAGAATGCATAATATCCATATTATTGGTCTCCCAGAAGAGCAAGGGGCTAATAGCGACCTAAAAGATGTAGTCATGAAACTCGTGGTTCTGGACATGAAAGAGTGAAATCCAGCAACAGAAATCTAGAGAGTCCATGGGGAACCTTCATCTATAACTAGAAAAGACCCTTATAAACCACGAGTAGTCTTGGTTAACTTTTTAACTTATAAGTTGTTTGATAAAATCCTACAGTCTACCTGGAAACCAGCATCTTGCACAAAAAAAAACCATATTGATTCGCTCTCATGTATCTAAAGGTACTGATCGGCACAAATGGGAGCTCGGCCCATTCAGTGGCAAATTCAAATCAAGTGCAATAGAAACTCATCTGCAAATCTAATCTAAATTAAAATTCAGGATGAAGGGAGCACCCAAGTTTGCTTTTTCTAGCAGTGAATCAGAAAGATTAATGATTGCGATGTCTAATCTGAAACAACATTTAAGACAAATTAAGTGGCAATTGGGGGTGTCGAAACTCAATTATCATGGATATTGTTTGAATCCTCCGTTATTCGTCCCATGTGGAGCTAAGCGTGCTAAGGCACTGAATGGCAGAGTTTCCACTCAGAGGGATATGGGTGGGTGAAGGTACAGAAGGGGAAGGGGGCTGGTGGTGGGTGAAGGTACAGCAGGGTAAGGGGCTGGTGGTGGGTGTTATCTAGAAAAGAAACCCTAATATTTACTTGTCTTTACGTCAATAATACTTACCACCATCAATGACGGGAGCAACAATGTAGAGTCAGATGTAAATTATATGAAAAGAGATAAAAATATAAACAAACTCATGGATTGTTTATAGCATACTATATAGTGCCCAAAAGAGGGAAGTTATTTTACACAATTCAAGAATCGAAAGGTGATGTCATCCTTATACTTGAGAAACACATTTCAGCTAGTAAAGCGTATTTGTTAAGTATATAATGGGTGACTACAGCTTCTAGCTCCAAACAAAAGTCTACCACACGAGGCACCGCAATTTTAATGAGAAAATCTGCTTTGATTGATGTTGTCAGAGCTTGTGCAGCTCGTACTTGGAGATGGGCTGTCGCAATACTAAAAACAAGAGCACTGCAATCTGAATAACAATATATGGTCCTAACAGAGATGGGCCCTCAGAGATGATCCAAACTGTTTTTCATACAATTGGGACTTGAATTAACTAGCTTTCCTGCCTAACTCGTAGTGGAATATGACCGGAAAGCAGCGTCAACATCTAAGGATTGTTCAAGCAAATTAGCAGATCTGTGGAAATCTAGGATGCAGGAGGCAGTGCAGGACCTAAAGAATGATTTGACTAGTTTGATGTACGGTGAAAGAAGTTCCCAGATGATCCAGGCTGGGCCTAATTTTCCCCAAGCTACAATTCCCTTTCCCACATAGATTTTTTTCTTATTTCAAAGTCTATTTCAAAAGGTGAATTACAAGTAAAATGATGTGTACAACATGTATCATATCATGCTTTCTCTGTCATTGCTAACAAGGAGACGTTAAACTATGAGCTGGACCATGCACCGCTCTCTATTGAGCAATACTGACTTCGAATTTGGGCTCAGCTAATACTTTTTCTTCCCAGGATCCATACTAAGCCTTTTTCAGAGGGATAATTACTGGATTTGTAGTAAAAGAAAAAGGGCTGCTGAAAGAAGTGCATGCATAATATTTAAGAGAGGTTGTGTAAAGTCAATCAGATCGGGATCTGACTGTAACTAGTCAGATCCCGATCTGACTAGTTACAGTCAGATCCCAGTTTTGCTGATTGACTAGTAACTAGTCAATCAGCAAAACTGTCTTCAGACTCTGAAGTCAAAACAACTGCAGTGTAATGAATGGATTTTAAACTAAGCAGAGGAAAAACTAATACAAAGTGATAAGAAGATGTTCAACTTTAGCGATAAGCCTGGCAGGGTGTTGGAAAGGCAAACCAAAAAAAAGGAGAGTAGCAACAACATTAAAAAGATCAAAGTAGATGTTAGTATTTATCAGGATGATGAAATGACACAGAAAATATTGTGCTATTGTTCAGATTATACTTAAATCCCTTGGAACTCAATTTAGATTTGTGGACTCAATTCACTTCAAACTTTCCAATCCACTGTGTCTCCGAGTTTGATAAAGAAAAAGTTCTATTCGAAATTTTTATTGTTGAATTACAGCTAGCAATCAATCAATGAAAGGGGGAAACACCCCTCACCCAGAGGTCCTTCTAGGTGAATTCTGGCAATTAGTTAAGCTTGTGAATGCTAAAAGCATTTTAGCAGCTTGCACAGGAAATCTTTAGGCAGACGAAGATCCCAAATTCTTAGCTGGAATCTCTAAATCAGGCAAAGACCAGACCTACTTTGCTCATTAAACCCAATTTCAGAACGATGATATCAAGATTTTTTCTAAGCGTATTGCAGCTAGGCTCCAAAAATGTTAGGGAAAACTATTCAAGAGGATCAGCAAAGGATTTCTTCTAAACAGATCATCATTAGAACACTACTGCTCTTGTATCACATACTGATGTTTCAGCTGCCTTCTCCCATCCACTACTGGCCTTCCTGGTGGACACAGAGAATCCCTTCAGCCTAGTTCAATGTGAATATTGTGATAAAGACTCTTTATCATAATTCCGAGGCACGTTTGATGATCAACAAGCAGTCTCGGAAGTCTGTTACATGGCGAGAGTGACCTGGCAGGAATGCTCTCTATCCCAACCTTATTCTTGCTGTTTCCCAGGATTCCAACGACACCCTTCGACAGTGAAGGGTCAATATGTAGACAATCTTTTGAGTAGATACAACTACCCTGACTTGTATCTTCCGATTATGCATACTTTGCAAGCATTTGGACGATTCTTGGGTTACAAGATCAACAATTAAAAAATGTAAGTTATGGAATGGAATTACACCATACAATGAAGGAAAGTAGTCAATATAAAACAAACACCATACAATTACACCATACAATGAAGGAAAGTAGTCAATATAAAACAAACACCATACAATTACACCATACAATGAAGGAAAGTAGTCAATATAAAACAAACACCATACAATTACACCATACAATGAAGGAAAGTAGTCAATATAAAACAAACACCATACAATTACACCATACAATGAAGGAAAGTAGTCAATATAAAACAAACATGTGAGGCATCTAGGAGAAATGATCCTGTAAAAAATACTGGAAGAAATGAATAGTTATCAAACTTTGCTTCACTGGAAGAACTGCATCTTTGCAAATAGGGTTAATACAGTGACATAGAGTCTAATAAAGGGGTGACCACAATGGGTATATTATTGCCGTTGGGGTTCACACTATTCATGTTTACTGAATGTACCATGTTTTAGGTCCTGGTTTGGGGCATAAGGTTGGAAACTATGATATCTGCCCACATACAATGACTTTTTTCTGTTTCTGATGATAATACAAAGAATTCCCCAAAAACTTTGCAAATATGGATCACATTGTCCAAAAGACACTGGAAAGGCTCTGTTATGCTACGTTAAGTTGATTTGTAGAGAGCACTATCATCCAGAAGGGTATCCCGGCCCTGAGCAGGTGTGAGTCCGGCCAGACCTAGGGCTAGTGGAGCTACTCAAAAAGTCGGGTCTTCAGCTTCTTGCGGAATACAAGTGAGGAGGAGGCTCTTATGTGTAGCAGCAGGTCGTGCCACGCTTTAGGAGCGATGTAAGAGAAGACTCGACAGTTGGATCTGGTTTTCCATATGTGTGGGATGTATGCAAGGAGTAGTGTTTCACTTGAAACCCACAGATGAAGGCTATTGGTGCGTGCCAGTCCTGTATTGTGTGCGGCCACAGGAATGATGCATTACCCAGTTCCAGGCCAATCTTTACATCCCACGCCGCTCCCGTCTTCTGCACTGGTCCTCTCCTTCTCCTTCCAAGTTTTGAGGTACTCCCTTGAGTGTGCTAAACCCTTCAGGGCGCAAGCTTCCTCTCTTAATTAGTGTGGTCTAATTGTTCCAGCAAGGGCTGACAATAATATTGAATAATAATTATGCTTTTGTAGAGCACCACATACACTCCCAGGCAGGACGAGGAAGAACCATCATCGTCCGGCAGGTACCTAATGTAAACCTTGAATGATCTTGTGTTTAACCTTTTCAGAAGTTCAGATGGTCGAACTCCGAACATCTGCCCATCGGAAGGACACTCTATGTCTGGCCTCCTTGCATACTGAAAGCTCCGCCCATCCCCCACCAAGAAGAGCTCAAGTATAAGGCGTGACCCTGATTTTAAAATACACCTCTGTGCACACTTTAGAGAATTCTTAGACAATAATTTAGGTCCACAGGCGTAAACTCTTCCATACACAAGATGTTTTAAAGGTAATCCTGTTAAGGACAAGGATGCTGGCGAAGATGGTCTGAAATACAGTTTGTTTTTTCAGCTTCGGGAGGGTCCAACGGAGAATTTAGAATAAGCTGAAAGCGCTGGATACTTTTACTCTGAACCACACGTGTACATTGTATTGACAGAAGAACGCTGTGAGAAGTGGACCGAAATGGAAAAATACACCAGACAGAGAGCAAAATGGTAAAAGCAAGCTTTAGTTACTGAAGTAAACCGGCAATCAACAAAAAAAGGTCAAACAGAGATCTTAAATTCCTCACTATATCAAGAATTGTGGGTGTGGGGCCAGAGATGTTGACCATAAAGTGCCTTTTTTACACTTACAAGAAAGGGCTTGAGTATTAGGATTTCTGTCTTGGATGGATAAATTTTTAATACGTTTTTTCCAACGAGGTATGAGTAGTTTGCAATGCTTAAGGAATATTCTAGTAAGATAAATAAAATCTGTGTGTCGACTGCATACATGCATATATTGATATTTTATTCATACAGCAGGCGAACCAACAATGCTAGAAACATATTAAAGAGTAAGGGTGAAACTAGGGCGCCCAGAAGTACTCCCCCGCAGACAAGAGCAGGCTGTGATGTAAATGATCCCAGTTGCTCCACTTGGGTGCTCCCCATTAGAGTACTGGATGGCGGAGCCGAGGATCATACATGTGGTCAAGCTTCAAATAAGAAGTTGACGGTCAATGGTGTCAAAAGTGGCAGAGAGACCCTGGAGGAACAGTGCCCAAAACAACCATCATCGATAACCATCTGAGGTAATCGACCACCAATGTCATTGCTGATTCAGTGTCTACACCCGGCGTGAAGTCAGTGCTCACTTCAGGCAATAGACTCATTCTTTTTCAATGAATAGAATACTTTGAAACTTTGGAGCTGAGCTGGTACTGTCTGTTCTCCCCATCGAGAAGAGAATCACCTTCAAGCTTCTCACCCACGCCTACAAAGCCCTCCACAACACCGGACCTGCATACTTGAAATACCGCCTCACATTCCACGCACCCCAAAGATCCCTCTGCTCAGCCCAGCTCTCCCTTGCTACAGTGCCTCACATCAAGAAGACCAGAACAGGAGGTCGTTCCTTCTCCTTCATCGCGGGAAAGGCATGGAACACCTTCCCGCTCCACCTCCAACAAACGCCACACTCTCCAAGTTCACGAAGGACCTCAAGACCTGGCTTTTCGACTGATCTCTTTAAACATCCTGGACCAGCGCTTCCCCCACGCCCCCCCCACCCCAGCACCTTGAGAACTACTCGGGTGAGTAGCTGTGCTTAACAAACCTATTATTGATTGATTGAATGTTTACTCTTAAGGGCTCCTATGTGGTCCCCAGACATGGTTATCCAGCTCAGTACCCTTCTCTCTATAGAGCGCCTGACCCTGGCGACTTGGCAAGCCTCAGACAACACCTTCAAGCACCACCTGGAGCAGTCGCCGGTGTGAGTCTCTGACAGGACTTGCGTGCAGGCGCTGCACTTCTCGAGACCTGCAGGCCCAGAGCTTTTGCTGAGAGCCTAAAGGCAAACGAAGAAAATCCCAAGCAGCCAATAGGTACCCAGGTGAAGGTACAGCCGTTAAACGATGCCACAACTGGAGTTCTGCTGCTTGACGGGGCTCAGGCGGAAGAGCTTGTCCCCCCTTTACCTCCTGCAGCAACCAGACTAGACATCCAGGAGTCACGTGGAATGATGAAATAAGTATTGATGTTTACATTAGGTCAGTGGTGGGTTCAACCGCTGAAGAAAGCCTTACCCATTAGCACACAAACGCACCACTGGGTACAACCGACCTCGGCTAATCCCAAACTCAACTAAGCAAATGCCGGGCTGAGGGGAATAACCTGAATATCAACATGCTGGCCTGCAACAGACCCGGAGCCCCGAAGTCTGCACTGCCCTTAATACCAACCTGATGGCCTGCAACAGACCCGGAGCCCCGAAGTCTGCACTGCCCTTAATACCAACCTGCTGGCCTGCAACAGGCCCGGAACCCCGGGGTCTGCGCCGCCCTTAATACCAACCTGCTGGCCTGCAACAGGCCCAGAACCCCGGGATCTGCACTGTCCTTAATACCAACCTGCTGGCCTGCAACATGCCCGGAACCCCAGGGTCTGCGCCGCCCTTAATACCAACCTGCTGGCCTTCCACAGGCCGGAACCCCAGGGTCTGCACTGCCCTGAATACCAACCAGCTGGTCTTCAACAGGTTCGGAACCCCAAGGTCTGCACTGCCCTGAATACCAACAGGCTGGTCTTCAACAGGCCCAGAACCACGGGGTCTGCACTGCCTTGAATACCAACCGGATGGACTTCAACAGGACCGGAACCCCGGGGTCTGCACGGCCCTGAATATCAACCTGCTGGTCTTCAACAGGCCAGGAACCCCGGGGTCTGCACTGCCCTGAATACCAACTGGCTGGTCTTCAACAGGCCCGGAACCCCGGGGTCTGCACTGCCCTGAATACCAACTGGCTGGTCTTCAACAGGCCCGGAACCCCGGGGTCTGCACTGCCCTGAATACCAACCGGCTGGTCTTCAACAGGCCTGGAACCCGGGGTCTGCACTGCCCTGAATACCAACCGGCTGGCCTGCAACAGGCCCGGAACCCCGGGGTCTGCACTGCCCTGAATACCAACCTGTTGGCCTTCAACAGGCCCGGAACACTGGGGTCTGCACTGCCCTGAATACCAACCTGTTGTCCTTCCACAGGCCCGGAACCCCAGGGTCTGCACTGCCCTAAAAACCAACCGGCTGGCCTTCAAAAGGCCCGGAACCCCGGGGTCTGCACTGCCCTTAATACCAACCTGCTGGCCTGCAACAGGCCCGGAACCCCGGAGTCTGCATTGCCCTGAATACAAACCTGCTGGCTTTCAACAGGCTCGGAACCCCGGGGTATGCACTGCCCTTAATACCAACCTGCTGGCCTGCAACAGGCCCGGAACCCCGGGGTCTGCACTGCCCTGAATACAAACCTGCTGGCTTTCAACAGGCCCGGAACCCCGGGGTATGCGCTGCCCTGAATACCAACCTGCTGGCCTGCAACAGGGCCGGAACCCCGGGGTCTGCACTGCCCTAATACCAACCTGCTGGCTTTCCACAGGCCGGAACCCCGGGGTCTGCACTGCCCTGAATACCAACCTGCTGGCCTTCCACAGGCCGGAACCCCAGGGTCTGCACTACCCTGAATACCAACCGGCTGGCCTGCAACAGGCCCGGAACCCCGGGGTCTGCACTGCCCTGAATACCAACCTGCTGGCCTTCAACAGGCCCGGAACCCCGGGGTCTGCACTGCCCTGAATACCAACCTGCTGGCCTGCAACAGGCCCGGAACACCGGGGTCAACGCTGCCCTGAATACCAACCTGCTGGCCTTTAACAGGCCCGGAAGCCCGGGGTTTGCACTGCCCTGAATACCAACCGGCTGGTCTTCAACAGGTTTGGAACCCCGGGGTCTGCACTGCCCTGAATACCAACCGGGTGGTCTTCAACAGACCCGGAACCCCAGTGTCTGCACTGCCCTGAATACCAACCAGGTGGCCTTCAAAAGGCCCGGAACCCCGGGGTCTGCACTGCCCTTAATACCAACCTGCTGGCCTGCAACAGGCCCGGAACCCCGGGGTCTGCATTGCCCTGAATACAAACCTGCTGGCTTTCAACAGGCTCGGAACCCCGGGGTATGCACTGCCCTGAATACCAAACTGCTGGCCTTCAACAGGCCCGGAACCCTGGGGTCTGCGCTGCCCTGAATACCAACCCGCTGGCCTTCAACAGGCCAGGAACCCCGGGGTCTGCCCTGCCCTGAATACCAACCTGCTGGCCTTCGACAGGCCCGGAACCCCGGGGTCTCCACTGCCCTGAATACCAACCGGCTGGCCTTCGACAGGCCCGGAACCCCAGGGTCTGCGCTGCCCTGAATACCAACCTGCTGGCCTTCGACAGGCCCGGAACCCCAGGGTCTGCGCTGCCCTGAATACCAACCTGCTGGCCTTCGACAAGCCCGGAACCCCGGAGTCTGCGCTGCCCTGAATACCAACCTGCTGGCCTTCCACAGGCCGGAACCCCGGGGTCTGCACTGCCCTGAATACCAGAACATCCACTCGCATCACGCACGGTCCCTGCACCTTCCAAGGCCTCCCAGTCGCCAAGAGTAGTGTGTTTACACTACTTACTGATTTACAAATGTGTCAATGGAGCAGTGTCGGTTTACCCGCTGGTAGGACTTTCCTGCTAATTATTTGCTTTTCCTGAGTTTATTCTGCTCACTGATTGAGTTGTGTACATTTTATTACATTATTATTTTTGCATTAATTGCACAGCTGGCGCCTAGTGGCAACTTCATGTGTAGTGGGCGCCTAACAAATACAAATAAAACTTGAACTTGTGGGACAATAGAATCTATGGACGTGGTCACCAGCGTGCTCTGGGGTCTCAGCACCAGAGAACTGAAAGGCCAGAGGGAGGCAGCGCCCCCTGGCACATAAGCGCTGCAACGCCGCCCCCCCCTCCCCCGCGGGGCGGACGGACGCACGCACGCGCGCGCACACACACGCACACATCCAGCCTGCAGGGTAAAAGTGGGTCAGGGACCCAGTACTTCGAACATTGAGACTCTGCGGAGGAAAACAGTCTCAATTTGGGAGGTTGGGGAGGGGGGTTATGGTATCGGTTCAGGCTGGTAAGTAGTCACGCCTTTCAACCAGAACTTTCTCTCAATCCGTGGCCTGTGGCTCAGAAGAGTGCGGCTTCGAAGCATCCTCTCTCCCCATCCCCAAGCACCCCTGCTGACAGTCTTACCTGCCCTTGCGTTCAACCACAGGATTGTACTTCGTGACCTCCACTGAGAGCCCCGCCTGCCTGCGGCGGATCAAGGTGAACAGCTTCTCCTTGGGCACTTCAGTCCCTGCAGGGAGAGAACACAAGGGTCAGGATGGGACAGCACAGACCTTTCAAAGCCCTTGAGTCTGGACTCCTATCCGCTAGCTGCAATACCACCTGCAAGCAGCAGAGGGCGCTCCTGTTCTACAAACATACAAACAGTATCTGCTGAGTCAGAGATTCCCTTCTTCCTCAGCTCGAAGCGATAAACCTGTCGGAACAGCAAACAAGCATTGGCATAGCCAATAGGTCTCGCCATTGGGACCTTATGTGTTTTGCCAGAACTATTGGCTTTGCCAATGTCTTTAAGCTATGTTGTAGAGCAGCGAGGCTACTGTGCAGCATGTTGAAAAGTTATAATAAAAAAGTGTTATAAGCGTTTTTGTTATCTTATATAATGTATTGTATTGTAATTGCATTTATATAGCGTTTACTACCCCTGACGAGGCGTCGAAGCGCTTCTTCGGCGAGTAGCGCGCTACTCCGGAACCCATAAAGGATTACTGTTGCATTAATATAGTGAAAAAACGAAAGTAATTTGAGTGGTGGATATTAATCAGTTATTTGGATTGAGAAGGATAGCGGAGGGATAGAAGAGGGAAAAAGGTTTGCATTTATATAGCGCTTGCTACCCCTGATGGGGTGTTGAAACGCTCTTTCGGTGAGTAGCATGCTACTCTGGAAGCCATAAAGGATTAGTGGTGAATTAGTATAGTGAAATATGAAAGTTATTTGAGTGGTGGATATGTTAGTCAGTTATTTGGATTGAGAAGGATAGTGGGGGGGGATAGAAGAGGGAGAAAGGTTTGCATTTATATAGCGCTTGCTACCCCTGATGAGGTGTTCAAGCGCTTTTTCGGCAAGTAGCACGCTACTCCGGAACCCATAAAAGATTAGTGGTGAATTAGTATAGCAAAATATGAAATTAATTTGAGTGGTGGGTATGTTAGTCTGTTATTTGAATTGAAAAGGATAGTAGAGGGATGCTTTGAAGCTCATAGCAGTAGGAGGAGGCTTGGGATGCGTAAAAGGGAGGTGGAGGGGGAAGAGTCAGAGGGAAGGGTTTATTTAGAAAGGCTTGTTTTGGAGGATCGGAATAGAAAAAGAGGTGTGAGATGATACAAGGAGGGGTAGAGTAGGGAAGAGTCTAGAAAGGGTTATTTTGGGGATCATAGTAGTGATATGGGGTTTGGTATGAATGAGAGAGTAGAGGTAGAGGATATATTGATAGCGGTATAGGGTGATATAACCAAGAAGACAATATTTACAATTAAATGACCCCATTAAAAAAAGAATTACAATAAAAAATGTATTCTAGTTTTTTTCCCCTTGCAATGCTGGCAACTTCTTCCTGTCTGTTCTAATGTTTGTTTGGTATAGCTTTTTTTTTGTTAGGGGGGGGGGGGCATAAACAACGGGGGGGTGGAGGTTGGGAAATAGTACCGGTTAAGGGATGAAAGCAGTATTTCTCGTTTTGTTGCATTATTTACAACTACAGATTTTCTGCAACATATCCTCAATTGTCTTGAATGTTGTGTAAATGAATGTACAGGATGCATTATATAACATAGTGAGGGTTACAAGGTGTAGGAGTCACATGTCCTTCATAGCTCACTGTGCTATATTAGAAGGATTACAATTTATGAACTACATGTAAGAAAAGGATCTTTGTGTTAAAAGCAGTAACTCACTTACCTAAAATAAAAATCTGTCATCTGCGTGTTACATGATGTGCTTTGCAGGAGACATATTAACTCTCTATGCTACTTTGATTACAAACTGGGACTAGATAAAACACAGATCCCACCAGCAAATACGTTAACATCCAGGGTTATCTTACCATTATTATTATTCCATGATATAGTTGGCACACAAAGATCTCTGCAGCAGGTGCCTTAACCCCATAAGTTATTTAAAAATGAAGACTAAGTAGAACAGATTTACTGCCACGTTTCTCATTGTTGCCAATTTTTTGTGGCAGAGTTAAAAAAAATCTATGTATAAGTTAAGGCACATATTTTGCGTAGGGGTTGCGTCATTCTTTTTGCACAACCCCGACGCAAAATCAAATTAGTCAAATATTATAGTGTGCTCACATGTACTTATTAAAGACCTGCTAAACATGTGTGTGAGGTCTTAAGACCTGATATCACTTTTTGTGATGTCCCTTCTTATGAGGTCATGGGTTGTGATACCACTTCCTGCAATCCACATGTGTTCTCATGCACATTGAATCCACAGGAACTGAGGTCAAGCGCCATGATGTCATTTGCATACTGCCTACCTTGGTTAGTCTCCTCCACTTTTTTTTAGGACTTGTGCCCTGCCAGTAAGTAACAGGGCCATAGCAATCTATAATATGCAATTCACGCAGACCGGCGCCTGGTAAAGGATGCTTAGGATCTAGGGGAAGGTGGCAAGTGTTAGCTGAAAAAATGTGTTAGTCATGGGTTTAGGTTTTTGAGGGAACAGCTTATTGTTAAACTTGTCTTTGACCTACCATATTGAAGCAGCCTTTCGCACACAGCAACAAACAGTGTCTGTGGTTAGTGGTGCTGTGAACATCAATCAGATGTCGTCAGAGATGGCAATCTGCATACCTGGCACTGTCCTTGCAATCCTTGGCATCTGAGCCATGAAGGAAGCAGCAGGGGGAGATGTTTTACAACTTCTTAGAGCACTGTTGATCAATGTCTCTCTTTCCCTTCCAAATGGCTCTTCATCAGTAAACAGGAGACCACAGAGGGTTAAATGGAGGATCAAGGCAGCCATGTGCCTGGGGGTGGAAGGGAGCGTTAAGTCGCGTTTCCTACCCTCTTTTTTGTTGAATCGACGTCAATATCTAAACAGTCACTTCAGGGGACTTACTTCAAGGACCTTTTAGTGTGTAGGAGAGCGGGGGGTCAAGGAGGGGCAATTGAGTTAATAGAGCAATGAGATTTAGAAGATAAACAGGATACAGGAAGTTAGTAATAAAATGTAATTGTATTTATATAGCGCTTAATACCCTTGAGGAGGCGTCGAAGCGCTTTTCGACGAGTAGTACGCTACTCCGGGACCCAAAAAGGATTTGTGGTGGGATAGAATAGGGAAACAGGTAAATATGGCAGGACGCGGACAGAGAGCCACAATACGGATCCAGGTATCATTTGGGAGATACCAATACCCCCCGTTTCCATTGGATTCTACTTTTGGAGCCTGCCAGACTTGGTATAGGACATTACGAATAATTTGTTAATGAAAGTCACACTTACTGATACCAGCTCAAGGAGTGAAAACCAATAAAAAACAAGATTAACAAGCCCTGATGAAATTCAATGTATATTGAACAAAACGCGTTGGCTGTATGCTTTGGATGCTAGACCGTATATATTAAAAGTGAAATTAAATAAAAGAAGATTCTTTCTAAAAACATACTTGAAGATTTGCTGACTTTTTCTGTGGGCGCACCATTCCATCTTTATTTTCGAAATAGGGAAAAATATGTTCATTTGAGCGGCAGACATCTTAGTCTGTTAGTTGATTTGAATAGGATAATGGAGGGATAGAAGAGGGAAGAGTCTAGAAGGTGTTATTTGGGAGATTATAGTAGTAAGACCACTGAAGAGGTGTCAAAGTGCTTTTCGGCGAGCAGCACGCTGCTCCGGAACCCAGAGACGATTAGTGGTGGGTTAGTGAAAGGAAATATGTGTTAATTTGAGTGGTGGACATGAGAGTCTGTTAATTGGATTGAATAGGATAATGGAGGGATAGAAGAGGGAAGAGTCTAGAAAGTATTATTTAGGACATCATAGTAGTAAGATGAGGCTCGGGATAACTAAAGGGAGAGATGGAGGAAAGACAAGTCTCTAGAAAAGAATTAGGGAAATCCTAATAGTAAAATGAAATTTGGGCTACATGAGATTTTTTTCCATGTTTTTATTTATAAAGCACACTGTCATCTGTAGACCTCATGTCACTAAGATAAGATCCAAGGACAAAATTACACAAGAGAAAACTACAGGGAGAAGAGAGCACACTTAGCAAAACAAAAAGGCTTATAACACTCTTCGCTTGATCCACATTAACAAAAAAGCCCAAGCAGAAGTCTATTCCACAGCTTTGGCCCAAGGACAGGAACAGTCCTGCCACCGCAAGCGCATGTATTGAGTGAAGGAATTTAGGAAAGTCCTGCCACCGCAAGCGCATGTATTGAGTGAAGGAATTTAAGAAAGTCCTGCCACGGCAAGTGCATTTGTGAAGTGAATGAATTTAAGAAAGTCCTGCCACGGCAAGTGCATGTATGAAGTGAAGGAATTTAAGAAAGTCCTGCCACAGCAAGTGCATGTATGAAGTGAAGGATTTTAATAAAGTCCTGCCACAGCAAGTGCATGTATGAAGTGAAGGAATTTAAGAAAGTCCTGCCACCGCAAGTGCATGTCTGAAGTGAAGGAATTTAAGACAGTCCTGCCACCGCAAGTCCATGTACTGAGTGAAGGAATTTAAGAAAGTCCTGCCACGGCAACTGTATATATGAAGTGAAGGGATTTAGGAAAGTCCTGCCACCGCAAGTCCATGTACTGAGTGAAGGAATTTAAGAAAGTCCTGCCACCGCAAGTGCATGTATGAAGTGAAGGAATTTAAGAAAGTCCTGCCACCGCAACTGCATGTCTGAAGTGAAGGAATTTAAGAAAGTCCTGCCACCGCAACTGCATGTATGAAGTGAAGGGATTTAGGAAAGTCCTGCCACCGCAAGTGCATGTATTGAGTGAAGGAATTTAAGAAAGTCCTGCCACCGCAAGTGCATGTATTGAGTGAAGGAATTTAAGAAAGTCCTGCCACCGCAACTGTATGTATGAAGTGAAGGGATTTAGGAAAGTCCTGCCACCGCAAGTCCATGTACTGAGTGAAGGAATTTAAGAAAGTCCTGCCACCGCAAGTGCATGTATGAAGTGAAGGAATTTAAGAAAGTCCTGCCACCGCAACTGCATGTCTGAAGTGAAGGAATTTAAGAAAGTCCTGCCACCGCAACTGCATGTATGAAGTGAAGGGATTTAGGAAAGTCCTGCCACCGCAAGTGCATGAATGAAGTGAAGGATTTTAATAAAGTACTGCCACCGCAAGTGCATGCATGAAGTGAAGGAATTTAAGAAAGTCCTGCCACCGCAACTGCATGTATGAAGTGAAGGGATTTAGGAAAGTCCTGCCACCGCAGGTGCATGTATGAAGTGAAGGAATTTAGGAAAGTCCTGCCACCGCAAGTGCATGTATGAAGTGAAGGAATTTAAGAAAGTTCTGCCACCGCAAGTGCATGTATGAAGTGAAGGATTTTAAGACAATCCTGCCCCCCCAAGTGCATATATGAAGTGAAGGGATTTAAGAAAGTCCTGCCACCGCAAGTGCATGTATGAAGTGAAGGATTTTAAGACAGTCCTTCCACCTCAAGTGCATGTGTGAAGGGATTTAAGAAAGTCCTGCTACCGCAAGTGCATGTATGAAGTGAATGGATTTAAGAAAGTCCTGCCACCGCAAGTGCATGTATGACATGAAGGAATTTAAGAAAGTCCTGCCACCGCAAGTGCATGTATGAAGTGTAGGAATTTAAGAAAGTCCTGCTACCGCAAGTGCATGTATGAAGTGAAGGATTTTAAGACAGTCCTTCCACCTCAAGTGCATGTGTGAAGGGATTTAAGAAAGTCCTGCTACCGCAAGTGCATGTATGAAGTGAAGGGATTTAAGAAAGTCCTGCTACCGCAAGTGCATGTATGAAGTGAATGGATTTAAGAAAGTCCTGCCATTGCAAGTGCATGTATTAAGTGAAGGAATTTAAGAAAGTCCTACCACCGCAAGTGCATGTATGACATGAAGGGATTTAAGAAAGTCCTGCCACTGCAAGTGCATGTATGAAGTGAAGGAAATTAAGAAAGCCCTGCCACGGCAAGTGCATGTATGACGTAAAAGAATTTAAGAAAGTCCTGCCACGGCAAGTGCATGCATGAAGTGAAGGGATTTAAGAAACTCCTTCCACCGCAAGTGCATGTATGAAGTGAAGGGATTTAAGAAAGTCCTGCCACCCCAAGTGCATGCATGAAGTGAAGGAATTTAAGAAAGTCCTGCCACCGCAAGTGCATGTATGAAGTGAAGGGATTTAAGAAAGTCCTGCCACCCGAAGAGCATGCATGAAATGAATGAATTTAAGAAAGTCCTGCCACCGCAAGTGCACGCAGGAAGTGAAGGAATTTAAGAAAGTCCTGCCACCCCAAGTGCATGCATGAAGTGAATGAATTTAAGAAAGTCCTGGCACCGCAAGTGCATGTATGAATCGAACCAATTTAAGAAAGTCCTGCCACCGCAAGTGCATGTATGAAGTGAAGGATTTTAAGACAATCCTGCCCCCCCAAGTGCATGTATGAAGTGAAGGGATTTAAGAAAGTCCTGCCACCGCAAGTGCATGTATGAAGTGAAGGATTTTAAGACAGTCCTGCCACCCCAAGTGCATGTATGAAGTGAAGGGATTTAAGAAAGTCCTGCTACCGCAAGTGCATGTATGAAGTGAATGGATTTAAGAAAGTCCTGCCACCACAAGTGCATGTATGACATGAAGGAATTTAAGAAAGTCCTGCCATTGCAAGTGCATGTATTAAGTGAAGGAATTTAAGAAAGTCCTGCCACCGCAAGTGCATGTATGAAGTGAAGGATTTTAAGAAAGTCCTGGCACCGCAAGTGCATGTATGAAGTGAAGGATTTTAAGACAGTCCAGCCACCCCAAGTGCATGTATGAAGTGAAGGGATTTAAGAAACTCCTTCCACCGCAAGTGTATGTATGAAGTGAAGGGATTTAAGAAAGTCTTGCCACCGCAACTGCATGTATGAAGTGAAGGGATTTAGGAAAGTCCTGCCACCGCAAGTGCATGTATTGAGTGAAGGAATTTAAGAAAGTCCTGCCACCGCAAGTGCATGTATTGAGTGAAGGAATTTAAGAAAGTCCTGCCACCGCAAGTGCATGAATGAAGTGAAGGATTTTAATAAAGTCCTGCCAACGCAAGTGCATGTGTGAAGTGAAGGAATTTTAAAAAGTCTTGCCACCGCAAGTGCATGTGTGAAGTGAAGGAATTTAAGAAAGTCCTGCCACCGCAACTGCATGTATGAAGTGAAGGGATTTAGGAAAATTCTGCCACCGCAAGTGCATGTATGAAGTGAAGGAATTTAGGAAAGTCCTGCCACCGCAAGTGCATGTATGAAGTGAAGGAATTTAAGAAAGTTCTGCCACCGCAAGTGCATGTATGAAGTGAAGGATTTTAAGACAATCCTGCCCCCCCAAGTGCATATATGAAGTGAAGGGATTTAAGAAAGTCCTGCCACCGCAAGTGCATGTATGAAGTGAAGGATTTTAAGACAGTCCTTCCACCCCAAGTGCATGTATGAAGTGAAGGGATTTAAGAAAGTCCTGCTACCGCAAGTGCATGTATGAAGTAAATGGATTTAAGAAAGTCCTGCCACCGCAAGTGCATGTATGACATGAAGGAATTTAAGAAAGTCCTGCCACCGCAAGTCCATGTATTAAGTGAAGGAATTTAAGAAAGTCCTGCCACCGCAAGTGCATGTATGACGTGAAGGGATTTAAGAAAGTCCTGCCACTGCAAGTGCATGTATGAAGTGAAGGAAATTAAGAAAGCCCTGCCACGGCAAGTGCATGTATGACGTAAAAGAATTTAAGAAAGTCCTGCCACGGCAAGTGCATGCATGAAGTGAAGGAATTTAAGAAAGTCCTGCCACCGCAAGTGCATGTATGAAGTGAAGGAATTTAAGAAAGTCCTGGCACCGCAAGTGCATGTATGAAGTGAAGGATTTTAAGACAGTCCAGCCACCCCAAGTGGATAGATAAAGTGAAGGGATTTAAGAAACTCCTTCCACCGCAAGTGCATGTATGAAGTGAAGGGATTTAAGAAAGTCCTGCCACCCCAAGTGCATGCATGAAGTGAAGGAATTTAAGAAAGTCCTGCCACTGCAAGTGCATGTATGAAGTGAAGGGATTTAAGAAAGTCCTGCCACCCGAAGTGCATGCATGAAGTGAATGAATTTAAGAAAGTCCTGCCACCGCAAGTGCATGTATGAAGTGAAGGAATTTAAGAAAGTCCTGCCACCGCAAGTGCACGCAGGAAGTGAAGGAATTTAAGAATGTCCTGCCACCCCAAGTGCATGCATGAAGTGAATGAATTTAAGAAAGTCCTGCCACCGCAAGTGCATGTATGCAGTGAAGGATTTTAAGAAAGTCCTGCTACCGCAAGTGCATGTATGAAGTGAAGGGATTTAAGAAAGTCCTGCCACCGCAAGTGCATGTATGAATCGAACCAATTTAAGAAAGTCCTGCTACCGCAAGTGCATGTATGAAGTGAAGGGATTTAAGAAAGTCCTGGCACCACAAGTGCATGTATGAAGTGAAGGATTTTAAGACAATCCTGCCCCCAAGTGCATGTATGAAGTGAAGGGATTTAAGAAAGTCCTGCCACCGCAAGTGCATGTATGAAGTGAAGGATTTTAAGACAGTCCTGCCACCCCAAGTGCATGTATGAAGTGAAGGGATTTAAGAAAGTCCTGCTACCTGCAAGTGCATGTATGAAGTGAATGGATTTAAGAAAGTCCTGCCACCGCAAGTGCATGTATGACATGAAGGAATTTAAGAAAGTCCTGCCATTGCAAGTGCATGTATTAAGTGAAGGAATTTAAGAAAGTCCTGCCACCGCAAGTGCATGTATGACGTGAAGGGATTTAAGAAAGTCCTGCCACAGCAAGTGCATGTATGAAGTGAAGGAAATTAAGAAAGCCCTGCCACGGCAAGTGCATGTATGATGTGAAAGATTTTAAGAAAGTCCTGCCACGGCAAGTGCATGCATGAAGTGAAGGAATTTAAGAAAGTCTTGCCACCGCAGGTGCATGTATGAAGTGAAGGGATTTAAGAAAGTCCTGCCACCCCAAGTGCATGTATGAAGTGAAGGATTTGAAGAAAGTCCTGGCACCGCAAGTGCATGTATGAAGTGAAGGATTTTAAGACAGTCCAGCCACCCCAAGTGCATGTATGAAGTGAAGGGATTTAAGAAACTCCTTCCACCGCAAGTGTATGTATGAAGTGAAGGGATTTAAGAAAGTCTTGCCACCGCAACTGCATGTATGAAGTGAAGGGATTTAGGAAAGTCCTGCCACCGCAAGTGCATGTATTGAGTGAAGGAATTTAAGAAAGTCCTGCCACCGCAAGTGCATGTATTGAGTGAAGGAATTTAAGAAAGTCCTGCCACCGCAAGTGCATGAATGAAGTGAAGGATTTTAATAAAGTACTGCCAACGCAAGTGCATGTGTGAAGTGAAGGAATTTTAAAAAGTCTTGCCACCGCAAGTGCATGTGTGAAGTGAAGGAATTTAAGAAAGTCCTGCCACCGCAACTGCATGTATGAAGTGAAGGGATTTAGGGAAAATTCTGCCACCGCAAGTGCATGTATGAAGTGAAGGAATTTAGGAAAGTCCTGCCACCGCAAGTGCATGTATGAAGTGAAGGAATTTAAGAAAGTTCTGCCACCGCAAGTGCATGTATGAAGTGAAGGATTTTAAGACAATCCTGCCCCCAAGTGCATATATGAAGTGAAGGGATTTAAGAAAGTCCTGCCACCGCAAGTGCATGTATGAAGTGAAGGATTTTAAGACAGTCCTTCCACCCCAAGTGCATGTATGAAGTGAAGGGATTTAAGAAAGTCCTGCTACCGCAAGTGCATGTATGAAGTAAATGGATTTAAGAAAGTCCTGCCACCGCAAGTGCATGTATGACATGAAGGAATTTAAGAAAGTCCTGCCACCGCAAGTCCATGTATTAAGTGAAGGAATTTAAGAAAGTCCTGCCACCGCAAGTGCATGTATGACGTGAAGGGATTTAAGAAAGTCCTGCCACTGCAAGTGCATGTATGAAGTGAAGGAAATTAAGAAAGCCCTGCCACGGCAAGTGCATGTATGACGTAAAAGAATTTAAGAAAGTCCTGCCACGGCAAGTGCATGCATGAAGTGAAGGAATTTAAGAAAGTCCTGCCACCGCAAGTGCATGTATGAAGTGAAGGAATTTAAGAAAGTCCTGGCACCGCAAGTGCATGTATGAAGTGAAGGATTTTAAGACAGTCCAGCCACCCCAAGTGGATAGATAAAGTGAAGGGATTTAAGAAACTCCTTCCACCGCAAGTGCATGTATGAAGTGAAGGGATTTAAGAAAGTCCTGCCACCCCAAGTGCATGCATGAAGTGAAGGAATTTAAGAAAGTCCTGCCACTGCAAGTGCATGTATGAAGTGAAGGGATTTAAGAAAGTCCTGCCACCCGAAGTGCATGCATGAAGTGAATGAATTTAAGAAAGTCCTGCCACCGCAAGGGCATGTATGAAGTGAAGGAATTTAAGAAAGTCCTGCCACCGCAAGTGCACGCAGGAAGTGAAGGAATTTAAGAATGTCCTGCCACCCCAAGTGCATGCATGAAGTGAATGAATTTAAGAAAGTCCTGCCACCGCAAGTGCATGTATGCAGTGAAGGATTTTAAGAAAGTCCTGCTACCGCAAGTGCATGTATGAAGTGAAGGGATTTAAGAAAGTCCTGCCACCGCAAGTGCATGTATGAATCGAACCAATTTAAGAAAGTCCTGCTACCGCAAGGTGCATGTATGAAGTGAAGGGATTTAAGAAAGTCCTGGCACCACAAGTGCATGTATGAAGTGAAGGATTTTAAGACAATCCTGCCCCCCAAGTGCATGTATGAAGTGAAGGGATTTAAGAAAGTCCTGCCACCGCAAGTGCATGTATGAAGTGAAGGATTTTAAGACAGTCCTGCCACCCCAAGTGCATGTATGAAGTGAAGGGATTTAAGAAAGTCCTGCTACACGCAAGTGCATGTATGAAGTGAATGGATTTAAGAAAGTCCTGCCACCGCAAGTGCATGTATGACATGAAGGAATTTAAGAAAGTCCTGCCATTGCAAGTGCATGTATTAAGTGAAGGAATTTAAGAAAGTCCTGCCACCGCAAGTGCATGTATGACGTGAAGGGATTTAAGAAAGTCCTGCCACAGCAAGTGCATGTATGAAGTGAAGGAAATTAAGAAAGCCCTGCCACGGCAAGTGCATGTATGATGTGAAAGATTTTAAGAAAGTCCTGCCACGGCAAGTGCATGCATGAAGTGAAGGAATTTAAGAAAGTCTTGCCACCGCAGGTGCATGTATGAAGTGAAGGGATTTAAGAAAGTCCTGCCACCCCAAGTGCATGTATGAAGTGAAGGATTTGAAGAAAGTCCTGGCACCGCAAGTGCATGTATGAAGTGAAGGATTTTAAGACAGTCCAGCCACCCCAAGTGCATGTATGAAGTGAAGGGATTTAAGAAACTCCTTCCACCGCAAGTGTATGTATGAAGTGAAGGGATTTAAGAAAGTCTTGCCACCGCAACTGCATGTATGAAGTGAAGGGATTTAGGAAAGTCCTGCCACCGCAAGTGCATGTATTGAGTGAAGGAATTTAAGAAAGTCCTGCCACCGCAAGTGCATGTATTGAGTGAAGGAATTTAAGAAAGTCCTGCCACCGCAAGTGCATGAATGAAGTGAAGGATTTTAATAAAGTACTGCCAACGCAAGTGCATGTGTGAAGTGAAGGAATTTTAAAAAGTCTTGCCACCGCAAGTGCATGTGTGAAGTGAAGGAATTTAAGAAAGTCCTGCCACCGCAACTGCATGTATGAAGTGAAGGGATTTAGGAAAATTCTGCCACCGCAAGTGCATGTATGAAGTGAAGGAATTTAGGAAAGTCCTGCCACCGCAAGTGCATGTATGAAGTGAAGGAATTTAAGAAAGTTCTGCCACCGCAAGTGCATGTATGAAGTGAAGGATTTTAAGACAATCCTGCCCCCCAAGTGCATATATGAAGTGAAGGGATTTAAGAAAGTCCTGCCACCGCAAGTGCATGTATGAAGTGAAGGATTTTAAGACAGTCCTTCCACCCCAAGTGCATGTATGAAGTGAAGGGATTTAAGAAAGTCCTGCTACCGCAAGTGCATGTATGAAGTAAATGGATTTAAGAAAGTCCTGCCACACGCAAGTGCATGTATGACATGAAGGAATTTAAGAAAGTCCTGCCACCGCAAGTCCATGTATTAAGTGAAGGAATTTAAGAAAGTCCTGCCACCGCAAGTGCATGTATGACGTGAAGGGATTTAAGAAAGTCCTGCCACTGCAAGTGCATGTATGAAGTGAAGGAAATTAAGAAAGCCCTGCCACGGCAAGTGCATGTATGACGTAAAAGAATTTAAGAAAGTCCTGCCACGGCAAGTGCATGCATGAAGTGAAGGAATTTAAGAAAGTCCTGCCACCGCAAGTGCATGTATGAAGTGAAGGAATTTAAGAAAGTCCTGGCACCGCAAGTGCATGTATGAAGTGAAGGATTTTAAGACAGTCCAGCCACCCCAAGTGGATAGATAAAGTGAAGGGATTTAAGAAACTCCTTCCACCGCAAGTGCATGTATGAAGTGAAGGGATTTAAGAAAGTCCTGCCACCCCAAGTGCATGCATGAAGTGAAGGAATTTAAGAAAGTCCTGCCACTGCAAGTGCATGTATGAAGTGAAGGGATTTAAGAAAGTCCTGCCACCCGAAGTGCATGCATGAAGTGAATGAATTTAAGAAAGTCCTGCCACCGCAAGTGCATGTATGAAGTGAAGGAATTTAAGAAAGTCCTGCCACCGCAAGTGCACGCAGGAAGTGAAGGAATTTAAGAATGTCCTGCCACCCCAAGTGCATGCATGAAGTGAATGAATTTAAGAAAGTCCTGCCACCGCAAGTGCATGTATGCAGTGAAGGATTTTAAGAAAGTCCTGCTACCGCAAGTGCATGTATGAAGTGAAGGGATTTAAGAAAGTCCTGCCACCGCAAGTGCATGTATGAATCGAACCAATTTAAGAAAGTCCTGCTACCGCAAGTGCATGTATGAAGTGAAGGGATTTAAGAAAGTCCTGGCACCACAAGTGCATGTATGAAGTGAAGGATTTTAAGACAATCCTGCCCCCCCAAGTGCATGTATGAAGTGAAGGGATTTAAGAAAGTCCTGCCACCGCAAGTGCATGTATGAAGTGAAGGATTTTAAGACAGTCCTGCCACCCCAAGTGCATGTATGAAGTGAAGGGATTTAAGAAAGTCCTGCTACCGCAAGTGCATGTATGAAGTGAATGGATTTAAGAAAGTCCTGCCACCGCAAGTGCATGTATGACATGAAGGAATTTAAGAAAGTCCTGCCATTGCAAGTGCATGTATTAAGTGAAGGAATTTAAGAAAGTCCTGCCACCGCAAGTGCATGTATGACGTGAAGGGATTTAAGAAAGTCCTGCCACAGCAAGTGCATGTATGAAGTGAAGGAAATTAAGAAAGCCCTGCCACGGCAAGTGCATGTATGATGTGAAAGATTTTAAGAAAGTCCTGCCACGGCAAGTGCATGCATGAAGTGAAGGAATTTAAGAAAGTCTTGCCACCGCAGGTGCATGTATGAAGTGAAGGGATTTAAGAAAGTCCTGCCACCCCAAGTGCATGTATGAAGTGAAGGATTTGAAGAAAGTCCTGGCACCGCAAGTGCATGTATGAAGTGAAGGATTTTAAGATAGTCCAGCCACCCCAAGTGCATGTATGAAGTGAAGGGATTTAAGAAACTCCTTCCACCGCAAGTGTATGTATGAAGTGAAGGGATTTAAGAAAGTCTTGCCACCCCAAGTGCATGCATGAACTGAAGGGATTTAAGAAACTCCTTCCACTGCAAGTGTATGTATGAAGTGAAGGGATTTAAGAAAGTCCTGCCACGGCAAGTGCATGTATGAAGAGAAGGGATTTAAGAAAGTCCTGCCACCCCAAGTGCATGTATGAAGTGAAGGATTTGAAGAAAATCCTGGCACCGCAAGTGCATGTATGAAGTGAAGGATTTTAAGACAGTCCAGCCACCCCAAGTGCATGTATGAAGTGAAGGGATTTAAGAAACTCCTTCCACCGCAAGTGTATGTATGAAGTGAAGGGATTTAAGAAAGTCCTGCCACCCCAAGTGCATGCATGAAGTGAAGGAATTTAAGAAGTCCTGCCACCGCAAGTGCATGTATGAAGTGAAGGGATTTAAGAAAGTCCTGCCACCCCAAGTGCATGCATGAAGTGAATGAATTTAAGAAAGTCCTGCCACCGCAAGTGCATGTATGAAGTGAAGGAATTTAAGAAAGTCCTGCTACCGCAAGTGCATGCAGGAAGTGAAGGAATTTAAGAAAGTCCTGCCACCCCAAGTGCATGCATGAAGTGAATGAATTTAAGAAAGTCCTGCCACCGCAAGTGCATGTATGAAGTGTAGGAATTTAAGAAAGTCCTGCTACCGCAAGTGCATGTATGAAGTGAAGGAATTTAAGAAAGTCCTGCCACCTCAAGTGCATGTATGAAGTGAAGGATTTTAGGAAGGCTAAAGTGACAGATCTTAGCTACTTTGAAGGCATATGAGTGACTAAGATGTCAGTCCAAATACCTACCTCAGTCTTTCAGCAGGCACTATGAACATAACACGTGTTTAAAACAATAAAATCTACAGACAATACTAAGATTTTTAAAAAAAACAATGCAAATCACAAACATGATTCAATTTCAAAACCTAACCCACAATTTATCAAACTCACCTCTGTGAAGAAATACACACAAGAAGGTTCACGGCCAAAATATACTTTCGTGTGAAATGAAATGGCCAAAACACCACACAAAACAAGCCCTTATGTATTTATTAGCCGGTAGGGTGGCAAGTCGGGGCTTAATTCCCTTGCAAGGGTCCCTGGCTGCCCACAGAGCATGGGAGCACAAATGGCATTAGATGAGACACCAGACCTGAAAGAAAGCAGGCCTGGTCTGGGGAGTCAACAAAGGGCATAAGCAGTGCGGATGAATGCGCTGCTTGAGTCAGCATTGTAGGTTTAATAACACTAGGTAGATTAGACAGGGCTACAAAGAGCCAGCTAATTCACAAAGGGGGTCATTTGGACATGTGAAGAAAGCCTCTTCATTAAGCCGCTGGGCGTTTACTGCCCAGTTATTAAAGCATTTGAGCTCTGAGCCACAAGTGAGCCACTGAGAGGGTGCTACACCTGGAGGTCAATCCCTCCACAGGGTGGGCCAGCACTTAAACTCTCCTGCCCTACATACACCGGATGTGTCACAACATTGTTTGCCTGCTCTGACGCATTCCTGGATAAATCTGTTCTGTTTTTTATGGTTATTCCACAGATGGATATTTGGTGCTGAAGATGTAAGCGGATCAAGGGGAGGGCTACCAGAGGCACACAGCTTCTGTGAGAGGACAGACTGACACGGAGCACCCACTAAATGTTCCGAGTATGCGCAGAGAGGAGACACTTCTCTCTACAACATGCTCCAGGCGACATCGCTGCCACATTCTTCTGAGCGAGCGACCCCTGGCAGGAGCCTGCTCAGTGTAGGACCGTCAGCTCTCTTGAATGACTCATCTCAGTGCGCATGCTCACTGTGAGAACGTCAACGCAGGGATCGTATTACCTGCTCGTATTGTTCAATACTGTGAATGCCAGCATTTTACTAGAACATAGTCTTACTCACATTTTTTTTAAAACACGTTTTATTTAATGAAAATTAAAGTATTTAAACAACTGCATATATCTTATACTATGGACTTTAATAACTGTGTTTAAAAAAAATGGGCGGGGCGTGATGGTGGGAGGACGGCTGGGAGCCAAAGCTGAACACGCACCAAAGAGCAAGCAGGAAAGACATAATAAACAAGCAGGAGGGAGGAGGAGGCAGCTGCAGCCCGAGGAGAGGGAGTGAGCGAGTTCCTGAGAATTAACATGCAAGAATAAAAAAAGAGTGCTCACAAAGTAATAAATAACATGAAGCGTAAGAGCATATGTAACAGCAGCAGCCCTAATGGGAGGTTACAAAGGTAGAAAAGGAGGGACTACTAAGCATATTAACCAAAGAAAAGCAGCCATTTACGAAGGACAGTAAAAGGAGCCAATTAGAAAGATGGGCGGTGCTTAAAGACCATATTGGAGATATAGCATGTCTGGAAAAAGACAGCGCATGCGCTGCCTTGGCGAGACCTAAAAACAGACAAAAAACCACCCTGGGGTAGATTTAATAACATTTTACGCTGTGTTGAGGAGAGAGCCATATCTCTGTAGATATGGCGCTCTCCGGTGAGGGGGAAGATGGTGGAATGACGCCGCAGCGGAGAGCAGGCACATGCAAGCTCTCACACAGCCAATAATGAAAGTCTGGTCTCTTTGAAAATACAGGGAAACGGAGAAGAAGAAAATATAGATAAGGACATTTAGCAAAGGGATACAGAGCTTAAAAAACTTACGGAAAACCGTGGATGAATGCTGGCAACAGCGGCAGCTACCGTCGGACGGCTGCTGTTCGCGTCCCGGGTTGTTCGCTGGTGGATTGGACTAGGCTACCCAGCGGCCTACTGGTCGAGGCTATCCTCAGTTCTGGATTTCCTATCGGGTGGAGACATGGCCCCGCTGAAGACGGTGGCAAGAGGCGCGCGAATGGCTCGAGCACCAGCAAATCCGGCAGGAGGCCTCACGGCAGCTGGCACCGAAGAAACATTATCTGCAGCCCAGAGAACAAGCACTTTAAAGGGCGCGTCGAGAGTAGGTAAGCCGCTGCTAAGACTGTTGCAGTCAGGCAAAGCTGCGGATCTATTTTACTGGTCGAGGCTATCCTCAGTTCCGGATTTCCTATCGGGTGTAGACATGGCCCGCTGACGACGGTGGCAAGAGGCGCGCGAATGGCTCGAGCACCAGGAAATCCGGCAGGAGGCCTCGCGGCGGCTGGTACCGAAGAAACATTATCTGCAGCCCAGAGGACAAGCACTTTAAAGGGCACGTCGAGAGTAGGTAAGCCGCTGCTAAGACTGTTGCAGTCAGGCAAAGCTGATGATCTATTTTCAGCTGGTGTGCTATCAGAGCAGTAAACTGGAGATAAAATTGTGGATGCACTTTTAGAGGCAATTCCAGCGGGCCAAGTAAACGCTGATGACAGTTTAAATGAGTGTCAGGATGCTGGTCCAGTCAGTCCTGGGCAGGACCAGGTTTGCCAAGGGACAATAAACCGTGCTAATAAGACGGAGAATACTAAGGATACAATGAATCTGCCAGAACTGCCATCTGAGACAGGGAACATTGTAACAGGTGAAGCTGGCTACAGCGGTAGCAGTGAGCAAAAAGACATTTCCACAAAGTCTGGGTGGGAGAACCCAGTAGCCAGAGAACCGGCTGGACATGCAGGGAACAGTATGGACACAGCAGCAACTACTTTTAGAGCTGATATTGCTACACAGCTGGTACTTCAGGCATCGCCCGTAAATAGCGAAGGCTCACAGGAGATACGAGGGGTTTCCCAAGGCAGTAATAACTCTGCATCGTGTATAACAGCACACGATAAACAGGTTTCGCCGCGGATGACTAACAAACCAGCAGATGAAGCCCAGGCTGGAATTAGCTCGTCTAGCCCATCTTCTGCTACAAAGAAGGAACGTTCTAAAATAACAAGGGTAGTGAAGAAAACACCCGATATTCATGGGACCCAGCAACAGAGCGGAAAGCCTCATGTAGAACTGCCGCTCAAGCATTGCTTGCCGCTGAAATACAACATGCAGATGCAATCCGGCGAGGTGCTAGCGATCAAGATAAACCTTTTATCTCCCTGGTAGATGCAAGGAGAGTTATGAGTAGGTCATTAAGGGAGAAAATTGTGGCAAGTTATAATAAGCACCAGCTTTCACAATATGAATATGGGGAACACATCAGGGAAGGTGCTTGCTCATAAAGTGGCAGGCGACAGGGCTAAAACCCAGATAAAAGCTATAAAAGGGACAAATGGGATTCTGCATACACATCCTCAGAAAATTGTGGAGCAATTTTTCAGGTTTTACCAAAAGCTATATGAGCAAACTATACCACCAGAAGAGGAAGATCTACAGCAGTACCTCCGGGGTAGTGATCTTCTGGTCTTGAGCGAGGAAGATCTGGTCTCATTGGAGGACGAAATTTCGCAGGACGAAATAACCATGGCAATATCTAGCCTTCCCTTGGCTACCCGAGCGGCAGCAAGACTAGTGCGAACAGCAGTTCTCACTGCACTCTGCCACTTGCGGAACTTCGCAGAGTTTTTTTGTCACTTCGCGGAGTTCCGCGTAGCGAAACTCTGCGAACTACGCCCAGGCCTGGTGTATATATATAGCGACTATATGGGGGTACTTGGCATTAGATACATAAGATTAAAAGAGTAGATTGGGGGATTGTGTGATATGTAAATCGAAGGGGAGCCTCCCGGAAGTAGTAATTAGATGCTAGACTTAAGCTCATAATTATTTAAAAAAAAAAATTCCTCTTAATTGTATTATTATCTTAAGAATGCTTATACATGTGTGGTGATGTACCTCTAAGGTGTTTCTCTTTTTCTGGATGGTATAAGATACTTTAAGTATAATTTGTAAATTAAGTACCTTTGTTGACAATAAAAATTATTAAAAAAAGAAAAAAAAGATATAGCGCTCTCCTTCTCCCTCCCTGTCAAGCAACACAGCCAAGCATTTTTGGCTGCTGCGATGCATTCCGTGACTTTTTTGAAAATCTGGGCCCATCCCTCTTCTCTCTCGGGTTAAGAGAATCCCCAAATGTGACAGGAAGCACTGTAAACACGCAAGTCATTATTTTCAACTTGCATTGCACACAGTATAAGATATGTTGCTATAAAATGCACAAAACCTTTAAGATAAAACAAATACTAAGAAAATATGGATCTTAGTAATATCCAGACTGTACACACTGCAATTTTTTATAACTGTCCTTTAAAAGCATACATGTCACAGCTCAGCTGGTAACTCCCTTGCAATCCCACTAAAAAAAGAATAAATCTGTGTCATCCAGAAGCGTCAGGTGATTCTCTTCATTAAAGCCAATACCGGCTTCTATCCACCCTTTACATTTGCAGATTAACCAGTTGTGCACATTTACATTTCTTTGAAGCCAGCAGGCACCCTGGCAAGAAGGCTTGTTTAGCTGTCTGCCCCTCCCTCGGTTTCACAGCATGGACTCCCTGCCTTACATTTCAGCTGAAGCATTTCAACTGCCACATTAACCGACTCGGGACGGTTCTCTTTTCACAAAAAGTAGGGGAACTGTTTTTCTTAAATTAAGAAAGTATGGGCATGTTGTGCCCCTCAGTTCCCACTCACTTCGACCACTGGTCCCTGGAGCCACAGGAGTCAGACACTACTGTGAGCTCACTGAATGGCAGGCACCTCCTCTTTAGGCTTGGGCAGTCAGAAAGTAGGGACGGCAAGCAGGGGAGGCTTCCTCCTGAAGGGAGGGATGGACCAGTGTTGCCACCTGTGGGTTTCCAAAGCCTTGACCATTTTTTGTATGCCTTGTCTAGTACAAAAATAAGGAAAATCACCTAAAGCCGGTATTTTCCCCCTTATCACTACATACTTCAAACAGCAATTATAAGAAGAAAGAAGACTCGAGAGCTGCCTCAATGAACCCTGACTGATAAGGAAAGCAAATGAAAACAGAAAAGTCATGTTACAAGTGAATACAGAGGAGTTTATATGAAGTTCTCTTTAAGTTTCACGTCTGGGCCTTAGCAGATTCATAAAAGATGAACAAATTGCCAGTATTTGTCTTTTGGAAAGGGAGCAGCCCTAGATGGGACAGGAAGCTTTGATACAGGAAACACTAGAACAGCCACAATAAGTTGAATGTCCAAAAAATATTGATAAAAAGTATACAACTTCTGAGAGAGAGCAGGAGAGATGGAGAAAGAGAGAGATATAGAGATATAGAGAGAGTGATAGAGGGAGAGAGAGAGAGAGATAGGAGAAAGTGTCCCGGAACAGCCTCCCCCTCCATCTCCGGACTTCACCCTCTTTACAGGAATTTAGAAGGGGCCTCAAGACCTGGCTATTCAACTGAGCAACCCAAGCAGCTTGGATCTCAGCATCTGGATACCCTCATGGGTGATTAGCTGTGCTTTATAAATTCTGTTTGATAGAGAGAGAGAGAGAGAGAGAGAGAGAGAGAGAGAGAAGAGAGAGAAGAGAACAGAGAGAGAGAGAGAGAGAAGAGAGAGAGCGAGAAGAGAGAGAGAGAGAAGAGAGAGAAGAGATGAGAGAGAGAGAGAGAGAAGAGAGAGAGAGCAGAGAGAGAAGAGAGAGCGAGTCAGAGAGAGAGAGAGACAGAGAGGCTAGGTTAACCCTGGGAATTTAAAGACAGAGCAGACCATGTAAATCCCAGTTCTGTGCTTTAAACCCCGGGTCTTCACCTGCCCCTTGTGGTCGGGGTCAGTGACGGCTTCAGTTATGGGTCTGGACTCTTGGAGCCAGGATTGGACTGGAATTTAAAATCAGCCCTGGCTAAAATGTTCAAACAAGTTATTTAAGGTAGGTGGCCAGACTAGAAAGGGGTGGTGGGGGATTTCTTGATTGGGTCATGTCAGCCCAACGAGCTGTAAAAGCAGCCATCTCCACTGCAGCCCACCAGGAAAATGTCAGCGTGGCAGAATGGGCAGTCTGGACCTGCTTCGACCCCCTTCACAGCCTCCACAGGAGCGCCTGGAATGGGCAGCGTCTTTGTCGGCACTCAACTTACTGGCTGCCTGGATGTCATCAACGTTGAGGCTTTCGTCAAACTCCAGGAGAAGTGACTCGGTGAAGGAGGCCAACGCAGTGACAAAGCTGTCGGCACACTGAGCTACACAATCCTGTAGGAACAGGAGACATACTGTTATTTTTCATCATATAGCCAAGGTTTACAAAGATATCTTGCAGCACGTACAACCTCGACCACAAGCCAGCACCACAGGGCACCCTGTGCAAAGTAAGAGGCTTCCTCTTTTTTCACGTATTCACAGGGAGGACCAGCTGACCTGGGGGTATGAGGTGAGCGGTCCTAGGAGAGGGTGATGGTGTCTTCAGGGAATGGAACTCTTATGGGGAGAGAGGAATGCTGAAGCATGGCGCAGGAGTGGACCACAGTGGGAAGGATGGCAGAGGGTGAAGCAATGAGGGCAACTGAGAGATGCAATTCCAACTGAAAGGGAGTGCAGCACAGTGTGAGAGGTGGCAAACGATGGCAAAGTTGCATGAGATGAGAGGGCCATGTGGGCACCTGAAGGGGAGGGCAGCACAGTCACAGTGTGGGAGGTAGCAAAGGATGTGAAAGTGGCAGGAGCTGAGAGGGGCACGTGAGCACCTGAAGGAGGGGTACAGCACAGTCACAGTGTGGGAGGTAGCAACAGGTATGAAGTGCCTGGTGCTGAGAGGAGCATGTGGGCACCTGAAGGGTAGTACTGCACAGTCACAGTGTGAGAGGTAGCAATGGGTGTGAAGGGCCTGGAGCTGAGAGGGGCATGTGGGCACCTGAAGGGGGTACAGCACAGTCACAGTGTGGGAGGTAGCAATGAGTGTGAAAGTGGCAGGAGCTGAGAGGGGCACGTGAGCACCTGAAGGAGGGGTACAGCACAGTCACAGTGTGGGAGGTAGCCAGGGTCGGCTTTAACACTGGTGGCGCCCTGTGCGACAATGTTTGTTGGCGCCCTCCCATGACCACTTCTGCCACGATTCCATCACTAGAACAGTGCCCCTCAAGTCTCCATAACCACTGTCTCTCAGATTCATTTAGTTTTATAGCACCACACATACCAGTGTGAGGTGTCAGAGCACTTTACATCACACACACATTTCACAGAGCCAATCATATGTGTGTAAATCAGTGTATAGGAAATGTTACACCAGACAGGACTACAAGGTGTAGTGTAGGAGTGACATGTCATCGATACTGGTAGGCAATATAGTTTGAGTCCTTATTCTGGAAAAGCACAAATTCAGAATTTAAAACATAACATCATTGTTAGGGGTTCTCTTTAATAATAAGAATTCTTTTCTACCCAAATGAAACCTTTTGGCAAGATTAGGATGATGAAAGACTGGGCAAAAACATATAGCTCTAACATATACCCTGCAGTTTGCACGCAGCTCTTTGATGACAGTTAATAGCTCAATGTTCTATATTAGGATTTTGACTTATAAACGACAAGTAACAAAAGGATCTCTCTGACAGAAGCAGGAACCCACTGACCTATTTACATTATATGCACTTCCTTATCTGCACGGTACACGTTCTTAGCAGCAGGCATTTTAATCCTCTGTGCTACCTTAAAATGAGTCAAAACTTCCACTAGACAAACCTCCGGTCTCTTTCCAGGAAGGAGATTAATCACCGGAGTCATCTTGACATTTTAATTGATGCCTGAAAATTGCTGGAGGCCAGGGCAGCAGCAGGTGCTTTTAAAATGTTAATATCCTTGCAAAAATGACGCCCCCGCCCCAAGTCAGCGCCCGGTGCGGTGGCACCCATGGCACCGCCCTAGAGCCAGCCCTGGAGGTAGCAATGAGTGTGAAAGTGGCAGGAGCTGAGAGGGGCACGTGAGCACCTGAAAGGGGTGGGAGTTCAGCACAGTCACAGTGTGGGAGGTAGCAAGGGGTGTGGAAGTGCCAGGAGCCGAGATGGGCACGTGGGCACCTGAAGGGGGTACAGTACAGTCACAGTGTGGGAGGTAGCAAAGGGTGTAAAAGAAACATAGATAGATAGACAGATAGACAGACAGACAGACAGACAGACAGTTAGACTTGGCTTTTTCATCGGGTTTACCCCCAGACTTTTTGGCCTCCTGTTTTTGACCCTGTGTGTGTTGGTTTTAGGACTCTGGGCACTTTACCACTGCTAATCAGTGCTAAAGTGCATATGCTCTCTGTAGAAAATGTGTTATGGATTGGTGTTTCCATGATTGGCCTATTTGATCTATGTGTCAGTCCCTAGTAAAGTGCACTGCGAGTGCCAGGGCCTATAGATCAAATGCTGTTGGTGGGCTGCAGCACTGGTTTGTGCCACCCACGCAGACAGCCCGTAAAGTGTAACTCTGGCCTGCCATTGCAGAGCCTGGGCGCAGCCTGGGGCTGCCATGTCGACTTGGCAAGTGCACACACTTGCCAGTCCCTAAACCTTCCCTTTTCTACATGTTAGTCACCCCTAAGGTAGGCCCAAGGTACCCCTGTGGGCAGGGTGCATTGTATGTGAAAGGTAGGACACGCCCTGGTGTGTGTGGCATGTCCTGATAGTGAAATACAGCCTACTTCGTTTTTCACTATTGCAAGGCTACCTGTTCCCCATAGGCCAGAATGGGCAGTTTTGATTATTACATCCTATGATCCTAACTGACCCAGGGAACATGGTAGAAATTCGAGTTTAGTATGCCTGAACTTAGAATGATAAAATGCATCTTTTAGTGAAGTTGGTTTTAACATTCTGTGTTTGAAAATACCACTTTTAGAAAGTAGGTATTTTCTTGTCTAACCATCCAAGCCTGCCTCTGCTAGGTTGTGTATTCCTTGTCTGGAGTGTGAGTGACAGGGGCTGGGGGATTCCAGGAGACAGGGTGAGTCAGCACAGGGCTGAATAGCAAGATCTACATGTAGATGGGTGGGAGGAGTTGCACCTGGGACCTGAATAGGGCTGTGCCTTCCCTCCACAATGCTGGCTCCACCTCCTGTGGTGCGTCTGATGTCCCTGGCCTACACTGCAAAAGGAAAGAAGGAGTCTTGTCAACAAAGTGCTCCAGGACTGACCAGAACTGGTTTGGACTAGGCAAAGGCCTCTCTGCCTTCAGAGAACAAAGAGAAATTGAGGATAAAAAGGGGGACCCAAACCACAGAACTTTAGAACTCTTTTGGATCAAGAAGACTGCCAAGAAGAAGAGCTGGAGAAGCTGTGAAGAGGAACTACCACTTTGCTGTGTGCTTTGATGTGTTGGCCTGCAGTGGCTGCTTCTGTCTTGGGCAGTGAAAGGACTGGAACTGAACTTTCTGCAATCTACTTTGTGAGTGTCTCCAAGGGCTTGAGGTAGAGCTTGCCCCCTGTTCAAGAAGTCTCAGGAACAGCAAAGACTTCAAGCCCGATGCCGTCTACGACGCCGCTGCCGACTCCGTGTCTTGAAGGCACCGCAGAGGGCACCGCCGCACCGCGACCCTGGTCTCACCGACGCCGCCTGCTGACGCCGCCACCGAGCCGCTGCTCGCACCGCGACCTGTGGGCACTGCACTCCGCACCGCCTCACTTCACGACGACGCCGTGACATCCCCGACGACGACGCTCCACGCCGGACTCGATGCCGCTGCTTGCACCGTGGTTCGAGGGCACTGCTCGTACAGTTACACGACGCACCGCCCTCATCCCACACCGCAGCCTTGGCCTACCGACGCCGGTGCCATCGACTCCAGTTCGTCAGCCGACGACAGCGCTTCAGCAATGACGACGCCGCTGCTGCACCGTGACGAGCACCGCCTTCATCTCACACCGCGACCCTGGTCTCATCGACGACGCCACCCGACGCCGCCACCGAGCCGCTGCTCTGCACCGCGACCTGAGGGCACCGCACGCCGCACCTCGCACCGCAGCACCCGACGCCGGCCGACGCCAGTGCTCCTGACTTCAACAGAGAGGAGATCGATCTGCAACACGTGTGACTTCGAGGGCCCCGACGACGCCGCACCGAGCTCCGGAACCGACGCCTGCGGACGCCGTGTGTTCGGAAGCTCACCGCGAGGCCATCGACGCCCTGCATTTCTGAAAGGTACTGTTTGCGGGTCTTCCCGACACCGTAGCTGACCCGCGACCAGCCAGAACTGTTTGGATTTGTTTGTTCACGACGCCGTGATAGCCCCGGACGGAGCTATCGACATCAAGGAACTGTTTTTAAGGACACTGTGATAACTGAAGATTTTTAAAGTACTGTACTGTGGATTTTTATCGTATGGGTCTTGTTTAAAGTATATAAAAATATTGGATATTTTTCTAAACTGGTGTGGTGTCCGTTTGTAGTGCTTACACTGTATTACTGTTGGTTATGTGCAAATGCTTTACACACTGCCTCTAAGATAAGCCTGACTACTCGTGCCAAGCTACCAAGGGGGTGAGCAGGGGTTATTTTAGGAGTGTAACTCCCTTATACTGACTAGGAAGAAGGGTCCCTACTTGGACAGAGGTGCAAGCCCTTGCCAACTAGAGACCCCCATTTCTAACATTGGTGGCAGCGGTGGGATAGAACTTGTGTTTGCACTTGACTTACAGTGATTGGTGTGCACTGCTACCATATCGCAGACCATTACGTACCACGTACAGGTTCTTTTTCTTTTTAGCCTATTTTTTCTTGCCAGTTTGAACTTGCTACTTCAACATGCCTGAATCTATAGTATCATCAATTGCATCAGTAGAAATTGCCTTTGAGGAGGATCGATTGGAAGCCTACAATGTCAAGGAGTTAAAATCAATTTGCAAGAACCTGAAAGTCCAGGTCAGAGGCCTCACCAGGAAGGATGAGCTACAAAAGGCGCTGAGGGCCTGGGTAGCAGCCAGACATGCCAGTGAGCAGTCTGGTGATCTCAGTGGAGAGGTGGAGGAGCCTGTTCCTAGGGTGGATGTGCTTTTGGGAGGAGGGGAGCCCTCCAGGCCAGGCAGCAGTAGCTTGTCCCCAGAGGAGCTGGAGGACAGGCGGGAAGTAAGGAGGTTTGAATTGGAGAAACTCAGAATAGAAAGTGAGAGGGAAGACAAGAGAATAGCCATGGAGGAAAGGAAGATGATGTTAGATCATGAGAGAATTATCAAGGAGCTGGAGCTAAAGAGTAGAACCGGCTCAGATGGTGGCAGCAACGCTTCAGCACACACAGACAGAATTGTACACATCCCCAAGAATTTAGGTAAAGAGTACAAAAAGGGTGATGACATACAAAGGTGGTTTCAAGGGTACGAGTCGCCTATTCATATGAATGGGGTCCCTGAAAGGAACTGGGGGGGCAGGGTTGTGGCCTCTCTTTCCAGAAGAAGCTAGGGATACCCTGATAGCTTTGGGTAAGGGGCAGGACCTCACCTATGCTGACATGAAAGACGCTCTCCTCACTAGGTATGGGCTCACTCCTGAGAAGTACAGGGATCAGTTTAGGTCCAGTAAAAAGTCTGGGGGTAAACCCGCTGAAAAAGCCAAGTCTAACACAGACAGATAGACAGACAGACAGACAGACAGACAGATAGATAGATAGATAGATAGATAGATAGATAGAATTTCAAAATGTGACGGTCCTGCCAAGCACCAGACATCAGGGGTTACACTAATGCATTTTAGCACTTGTGTCCACATCACCTCAGTAAAACGCTAACGTCAAGCATGTTTATAGCTTCTCTATGTTTTACCTGCCGCTGTAGCTGTGTGCGGTTAAATAACCCCTTCGATGCGCAAGACGGCTGGGAGCCATCGTGCGCATCAGTGCTCGTGTGCGCAGGACGGCTCCCGGCCATCCTCGCACATGGCACCGGAAATCCCTCTGGTGCAAGCACCAGAGGGATTCCCTTTTCTTGCCAAAAGCCTCGGGAGCTGGGGAAGAGCTTCCTCAGCTCCCGAGGCACTCCCCCTGGTTTCCCTGAAATGACGATCAGCGCGCACGTCACGCTGTCGTCATTTCATAGAAACCGAAACTGAAATGAGCCTTTAGCCTCATTTCAGTTTCACTTTCTATGTGCTCAGGGGGCTATCTCAGCCCCCGAGCACGTAGAAAGACAGGAGAGGTATCATTGGAAAGGGGAGAATCTCCCCTTTCCAGTGGTACCCCTCCCTAGTGGATCCCTGCTTGGGGATCGCCACAGGAGGGCGATCCCCAAGCAGGGATCCACCCACTAGCCACCAGGGAGGGGGGAGCGGCCCCTTGGGCAAGGGACTTTGCTCCCCCCAAAAAAATTGGCTACAGTCAGTCTTTCTGCCCCCCCCGGGGGAGCAAAAAAAGCCCACTAGACACCAGGGATTTTTTTTTGCAAATTTGAATTAGGGGTGGAGGCTGCCCGAAACGGGCATGCCAATGCCCCCACCCGGCAAAAATTACAGTCTTTCTGCCCCCCCGGGGGGCAGAAAGCCCACTAGAAACCAGGGATTTTTTTGGCCAATTACAATTAGGGCTGGGGGCTGCCCAAAACGAACATGCGAATGGCCCCACCCCCGCAAAAATTATAGCCTTTCTGTACCCCCTGGGGGGCAGATGGGGGCAGTGGCCCCCAATCTGCCCCTCCGGGGGGGCAAAAAGCCCACTAGACGGCAGGGATTTTTTTTGCCAATTTGAATTAGGGGTGGGGGCTGCCCAAAATGGCATGCCAATGCCCCCAACCCCGCAAAAATTCCAGTCTTTCTGCCCCCCCGGGGGGCAGAAAGCCCACTAGAAACCAGGGATTTTTTTTTGTATTCATGTAGGGGTGGGGGCTGCCCAAAATGGGCATGACAATACCCACCCCCCCAGAGAAATTCCAGTCTTTCTGCCTCCCGGGGGGCAGACGGGGGCAGTAGCTCCCAATCTGACCCCCGGGGGGGGCAGAAAGCCCACTAGAAACCAGGGATTTTTTTTTTTAGTAATGTAGGGGTGGGGGCTGCCCAAAATGGGCATGACAGTGCCCCCACCCCCCAGAGAAATTCCAGTCTTTCTGCCCCCCCGGGGGGCAGACGGAGGCAGTAGCCCACAATCTGACCCCCGGGGGGGCAGAAAGCCTACTAGAAGCCAGGGATTTTTTTTACATTTGATTTAGGGGTGGGGGCTGCCCACAATGGGCAGGCCAATGCCCCCACCACCCCCAAAAAAGATGCAACAGTCTTTCTGCCCCCCCAGGGGCAGTAGCCCTGATCTGCGCCCGGGGGGAGGGGGGGGGGAAGAAAGCCCACTAGGCACCAGGGATTTTATTTTGTTTTTATAATGTAGGGTTGGGGGCTGCCGAGAATGGGCATGCCAATGCCACCACCCCAAAAACAATTACCACAGTCTTTCTGCCCCCTCCTGGGAGGCATATGGGAGCAATAGCCCCTTATGTGGCCCCCCGGGGGGGGGCAGAAAGCCCACTAGGCATCAGGAAATACTATTTTTTAATTCATGGGTGAGGTCAGCCCAGAATGGGCATGCCACTGCCCACACCCCCCCCAAAAAAATGCCAGTGTTTCTGCCCCCCAGGGGAGCAGAAAGCCCACTAGGTGCCAGCGATTACGCTGGCTTTTTTTATGCGTGGGGGTGGGGGCTGCCCAGGATGGGCATACCAATGCCCCCACTCCCAAAAAAATAGCCACAGTCTTTCTGCCCCCCTAGGGGGCATATCAGGGCAACCCCCCTCCCCCTGATATCCCCCCCAGGGCGGCAGAAAGCCGACTAGGCACGGACTTGTTTTTAGCAATGTGCCTACCTGTGGATTTTGGGCCCTAGCGCAGCCGGCACCTAGGGAAACCTAGCAAACCTATAAATTTTTTAAAACTAGACACCCAGGGGAATCCAGGATGGTGTGACTTGTGTGGCTCTCACCAGGTTCTCCTACCCAGAATCCCTTGCAAACATCAAACTTTGTCCAAAATTCCACCCACCCCGCATTCTCCACAGTCTTCCGATAAAAATGGTACCTCACTTGTGTGGGGAGGCCTAGTGCCCGCGACAGGAAACGGCCCAAAACGCGACATGGACACACCACATTTTCACAGTGAAAACTGACCTTTTTTTTGCAAAGTGCCTAGCTGTAGATTTTGAACCTTAGCTCTGCCGGCACCTAGGGAAACCTAGCAAACCTATACATTTTTAAAACTAGACACCCAGGGGAATCCAGGATGGGGTGACTTGTCTGGCGCTCACCAGGTTCTGTTCCCCAGAATCCCTTGCAAACCATTTTTATCGGGAGACCTGGGGGAACGCTAGGTGGTAGGAAATTTGTGGATCCACGCAGATTCCAGAACTTTCCCACACAGAAATTTGAGAAAAAAGTGATTTTTTTCAGCCAAATTTGAGGTTTGCAGGGGATTCTGGGTAGGAAAACGTTGGGGGACCCACGCAAGCCATACCTTGCTGGACTCCCCTGGGTGTCTAGTTTTCAGAAATGTGTGGGTTTGGTAGGTTTTCCAAGATGGCCGCCGAGCCCGTGGCCAAAAACCCAGGTGACCCCCCCCTTGCAAAACCAGGTTGTTTTGTGATAGGTCATTTTGAAGTCTCAATAGGTTTTGGGCCCTTGCCTGTCGCAGGTACTTGACCCACCCACGCGAGTGAGGTACCATTTTTATCGGGAGACCTGGGGGAACGCTGGGTGGTAAGAAATGTGTGGATCCACGTAAATTCCAGAACTTTCCTACACAGAAATTTGAGAAAAAAGTGATTTGTTCAGCTAAATTTGAGGTTTGCAGGGGATTCGGAGTAGGAAAACATTGGGGGACCCACGCAATCCATACCTTGCTGGACTCCCCCGGGTGTCTAGTTTTCAAAAACGAATAGGTTTGCTAGGTTTCCCTAGGTGCCGGCAGAGCTAGGGTTCAAAATCTACAGCTAGGCACTTTGCAAAAAAAGGGTCAGTTTTCACTGTGAAAATGTGGTGTGTCCACGTTGCATTTTGGGCCGTTTCCTGTCGCGGCCACTAGGCCTACCCACACAAGTGAGGTATCATTTTTCTCGGAAGACTTTGGGGAATGCGGGGTGAGTGGAATTTTGTGGATCTACGCAGATTCCAGAACTTTCCACCACAGAAATGTGAGGAAAATGTGTTTTTTTGACAAAGTTTGAGGTTTGCAAGGGATTCTGGGTAACAGAACCTGGTGAGAGCCAGACAAGTCACCACCCCATCCTGGATTTCCGTGGGTGTCTACTTTTAAAAAATGTATAGGTTTGCTAGGTTTTCCTGGGTGCCGGCAGAGCTAGGGTTCAAAATCTACAGCTAGGCACCTTGCAAAAAAAGGGTCCGTTTTCACTGTGAAAATGTGGTGTGTCCACGTCGCATTTTGGGCCGTTTCCTGTTGCGGCCACTAGGCCTACCCACACAAGTGAGGTACCATTTACCTCGGAAGACTTTGGGGAATGCGGGGTGGGTGGAATTTTGTGGATCCACGCAGATTCCAGAACTTTCCACCACAGAAATATAAGGAAATTTTTTTTTTTTTTTTTTTACAAAGTTTGAGGTTTGAAAGGGATTCTGGGTAACAGAACCTGGTGCGAGCCAGACAAGTCACCCCATCCTGGATTCCCCTGGGTGTCTAGTTTTAAAAAATGTATAGGTTTGCTAGGTTTCCATAGGTGCCGGCAGAGCTAGGGTTCAAAATCTACAGCTAGGCACTTTGAAAAAAAAGGGTCAGTTTTCACTGTGAAAATGTGGTGTGTCCACGTTGCGTTTTGGGCCGTTTCCTGTCGCGGCCACTAGGCCTACCCACACAAGTGAGGTACCATTTTTCTCAGAAGACTTTGGGGAATGCAGGGTGGGTGGAATTTTGTGGATCCACGCAGATTCCAGAACTTTTCACCACAGAAATATAAGGAAAATGTGTTTTTTGTTTTACAAAGTTTGAGGTTTGCAAGGCATTCTGGGTAACAGAACCTGGTGAGAGCCAGACAAGTCACCCCATCCTAGATTCCCCAGGGTGTCTAGTTTTCAAAAATGTATAGGTTTGCTAGGTTTTCCTAGGTGCCGGTAGAGCTAGGGTTCAAAATCTACAGCTAGGCACTTTGCAAAAAAAGGGTCAGTTTTCACTGTAAAAATAAGGTGTGTCCATGTTGCGTTTTGGGCCGTTTCCTGTCGCAGGCACTAGGCCTACCCACAGAAGTGAGGTACCATTTTTATCGGGAGACTTAGGGTAACACAGAATTGTAGAGCAACTGTTATTACCTATTGACTTTCGATGCATTTCTGCCTTCCAAATGAAAGACAATGTGAAAAAAAGAAGTCACTTTGAAAAATGTCCTGTAATTCTCATGCCAGTATGGGTACTCACAATTTCGGAAATGTGCAAATAGCTACTGTTTCTAAACTCTATATTTTGTTCCAATTTCAGAAATACATAGGTGTCTTTCATCCCGATTTTTCACTGTATATATTTTCCCAAATGAATTGCTATATACCCGGTACATAATAAACAACCATTGCAAGACGCAGTTATTGGCTCTGGGTTCGTCGGGTTCTTGGTGAACCTACAAGTCCTATATATCCCCACAACCAGAAAGGTCCAGCAGATGTAACGGTATATTGCTTTCAAACATCTGTCATAATTAGTAGAAGTTACAGGTGAAAACGTTGGCACAAATGGCTGTTTTTTCCAACTCATTTTCAATTTTTCCTATTTTCAACTGTTAGTTTCTATAAAGAAACCTTGAAGGATCTACACAAATGACCCCTTGCTGAATTCAGAATGTTGTCTACTTTTCTAAAATGTATAGCTTTCCAGGATCCATTATTGTTTTCATACCCATTTCTACCATTAACTGGAAGAAGGTTGAAAGCACAAAAAATAGCAAAAATAGGCTATGTCCCAGTAAAATGCCAAAACTGTGTAAAAATTTTTGGTTTTCTGACAAAAGTCTGTCAGTCCCTGAAAGCTGGGAAATGGTGATTTCAGCCCCACAAACCCTTTGTTGATACCATTTGCAGGGAAAAAAACAGACGCTTTAATTTGCAGCACTTTTTTCCCCATTTAAAAAAAAAAAAAAAAAGAAATGTTGCTGTATTTTGGCTAATTTCTGGGTCCCCTCCAGGGGAATCCACAAACCCTGGGTACCTTTAGAATCCCCATGATGGTTGAAGAAAAGGACGCAAATTTAGTGTGGATACCTTATCTGGTCAAAAAGTTACAGGGGCCTAAGCGCGAACTACCCCAAATAGCCAAAAAAAGGCTTAGCACGGGGGGGAGAAAGGCCTAGCAGCGAAGGGGGTTAACTCAGCAGCCAGCGCGATTTCTGTGGTGTCCAAGGCAGTTACAGTGATCCGGGCTAGATCAAGGGGAGGTGTCTTGTTACTATGAGCATCGTCCTGGGTCCGGCTAAATAGTTTTCTTCATTTTCCCTGAAGTCAGTATGAGCTTCTGATAATTCCTGTTGCTTGGTCAATATGATATTTGACTACATGTTTATCCAACTGTAACCTCTCAGCAGAGCACACAGAGCAACTGTCACACGTGACAAGTGCAATTACCATTCGATGTGAAGGAGGAACACCTCTGTCGAAATACTGACAGTACCAAACTCAGGGAAAAGAAGTGATGTGTGGATAGAGAGAGAGTGAGAAAGAGTGTGTGTGTGTGTGTGTGTGTGTGTGTGTGTGTGTACAAGAGAGATGAAAGTGAAGTTGTGTTGCAAGGAAGTACATGCAGAAAGTGATAACGAAAAGACAGTGGTGAAGAGGAAAGAGATGGCGTGAGATGTGCAGATAGAGGATTGCAGAAAGATGTCAGGAGAAAAGTTTCAGAGTGAGAGACTGCAGACGAAAGAGGTGTGAAGGGGAGAAAATGGGGCTTGAGCCACCCTGAAGGCCACTACCCCTTCCACAGACCTAGAAATATTCAATTCAAAGGCTAATATTCTCAAAAGGGGAACATTTTCAATTCTTTTTATTGACAGCAAAATCACTGATATTACTCATGATGCTGCTAACAAGCATTGGCAATGCATATAGGATTTGCTTTCTCTAGGCATATGTTCATTGTTGTGCAATATGTCTGAATGGTTGCAGTAACAGAAAACTCTCACAGATGCTCTCAAATGCTGGTTTTCGCTTTGATTTACTGGTGAGAAACTGTCACTCGAAATGTTTTCACATTTCACAGCTACAAGGCGAGAACTCTACATATGAAAGATGGGTGAAGCGGAAGTCTTTGTAGTGCCTGACTAGTACTACTGTAGACCTACTAAACATTCTACAAAGTGAAGTTTGTGAACAGCCCCCAGCTGTGTGATTGGCAACCATGAAGCTGTACAGAGCGAATAGAGTGTGGTTCCAATGCCAGCCACAGGGTGGCAGTACTACTCCACTAGCACACAAAACAAACAAACCTCCGTTCCACTTTTGCGGAGACACATTAGGTCCCTGGTGAGAAGAATTCAGCAATGAGACAATACTGAGCAACGTTTGAGGAGAGAGACAGAAACAGTTATAGAGAGAGGGAGTCTTAACACTCAGACCTACATGTAACACGATTCACATGTTTTTAGTATAGGTGGGCAAGTAAACAAGGGCCCGAGCCTGGCACGGGTCAATGGCCTGGCTTGGATCATGAGCCACTTGAGGGTCTCGACCCTTCCTGGTGCTACCCAAGCTCTACCCTCCTAAATGTGCTACTGTTAACCCTTTCCGTGCTCATGACGAGCTCAGCTCGTCATGCTGCGCGGTAACGCTGTGCGCATGACGAGCTGAGCTCGTCACGACCCCACCCGCGATCGGAATGTCCAGCATACGCGGTCAAGGTCAAGCTACAAAGAAACGACAGATGGCAGATACATTACCCGAGTGAATACATCAAGTCTGAAATGCTGTTCTCTCTTACCTTTTTTTGGTGCAGTTTTGCATAGCGTGTAATTGACGGTCCCAGTGGCGTTAGAGCGCTTTAGAGGATTTCCAGAATGCTATATATTTTTTTCTTTTAGGCCCAGGGAGATTAAATGATTTACAGAGGCCGGGATTTGAACCTGTACTAAGAATTGATTGCAAAACACCGGTCGTAATTTGCGACCAGTATTTTTGCATCCAGTATAATAACTTGTGAACCCTATGTATTATTAGGTCGGCTAGTAAATTACTGATTCCTAGTGAGTCGTAATTCGACCTACCTCATGAATATTAATGAGGTAATGAGGTAGGTCGTAAATTGTGGCCCATTAGGAATTGCAGCGTCCCAAGGATGGTGGCCTGCTGAGGTCAGCAGGTTACCATGTTTGTGATTGCTTTGAAATAACGCAATTAAAAAAAACAAAAAAAGGGAGCTTTAAAAAAAAGAAGTGTAAGTTTCATTTTTTAACATTCATAAAGGGGAGGGGTCCCTTGGGGACCCATTCCCGCTTACGAATGGCTAAACACTTACTTTGAGGAGATGGTAAAAGATTAATGTTTTGCACCCAGAATTCGGTCACCAAACATTAATATGTACCAAACCAATTCAGTATTTGGAAGCGAAGCCTTAAACACGCCCCTTCCAAATACCAAATCAGTACAGGGTCACAAACCCAAACTGCGTAACTTACTACTGAACCACAATTTGTGAAAATGCATTTTTGTGATCGAAAATGGCCCAATTCAGTGAAAGTTGCAAAGAATGCAAAAAGGCTTCGTGCATCTGTCCCCCGACTCCCCGCTTCCAAAGTCAGCAGCTCTAGCCCAGGCCACTGGAACTGAATGTGAAGGCAGCACGAACATGTAGGTTCCCCTGACCCCTGACCTTGACTGGTAGGTCGCTCCCCCACCACACAGCTCCGTCTGTGTGCCCTGCTGCTGCCCCTGATTGTGCTCGTTTTTCCTTTCTGTGCCCCCTTGCTGCCCCTGATTGTGCTAGTTTTTTCCTTTCTGTGCCCCCTTGCTGCCCCTGATTGTGCTCGTTTTTTCCTTTCTGTGCCCCCCTTGCTGCCCCTGATTGTGCTCGTTTTTCCTTTCTGTGCCCCCTTGCTGCCCGATTGTGCTCGTGTTTTCCTTTCTGTGCCCCCCTTGCTGCCCCTGATTGTGCTCGTTTTTCCTTTCTGTGCCCCCTTGCTGCCCCTCATTGTGCTAGTTTTTTCCTTTCTGTGCCCCCTTGCTGCCCCTGATTGTGCTCGTTTTTTCCTTTCTGTGCCCCCCTTGCTGCCCCTCATTGTGCTCGTTTTTCCTTTCTGTGCCCCCTTGCTGCCCCTGATTGTGCTCGTTTTTTCCTTTCTGTGCCCCCCTTGCTGCCCCTGATTGTGCTCGTGTTTTCCTTTCTGTGCCCCCTTGCTGTCCCTGATTGTGCTCGTTTTTCCTTTCTGTGCCCCCTTGCTGCCCCTCATTGTGCTAGTTTTTTCCTTTCTGTGCCCCCTTGCTGCCCCTGATTGTGCTCGTTTTTTCCTTTCTGTGCCCCCTTGCTGCCCCTGATTGTGCTCGTTTTTCCTTTCTGTGCCCCCTTGCTGCCCCTGATTGTGCTCGTTTTTCCTTTCTGTGCCCCCTTGCTGCCCCTGATTGTGCTCGTTTTTCTTTTCTGTGCCCCCTTGCTGCCCCTCATTGTGCTAGTTTTTCCTTTCTGTGCCCCCTTGCTGCCCCTGATTGTGCTCGTTTTTTCCTTTCTGTGCCCCCCTTGCTGCCCCTGATTGTGCTCGTTTTTCCTTTCTGTGCCCCCTTGCTGCCCCTGATTGTGCTCGTTTTTTCCTTTCTGTGCCCCCCTTGCTGCCCCTGATTGTGCTCGTTTTTCCTTTCTGTGCCCCCTTGCTGCCCCTGATTGTGCTCGTTTTTTCCTTTGCGCCCCCTTGCTGCCCCTGATTGTGCTCGTTTTTCCTTTCTGTGCCCCCTTGCTGCCCCTCATTGTGCTAGTTTTTTCCTTTCTGTGCCCCCTTGCTGCCCCTGATTGTGCTCGTTTTTTCCTTTCTGTGCCCCCTTGCTGCCCCTGATTGTGCTCGTTTTTCCTTTCTGTGCCCCTTGCTGCCCCTGATTGTGCTCGTTTTTTCCTTTCTGTGCCCCCTTGCTGCCCCTGATTGTGCTCGTTTTTCCTTTCTGTGCCCCCTTGCTGCCCCTCATTGTGCTAGTTTTTTCCTTTCTGTGCCCCCTTGCTGCCCCTGATTGTGCTCGTTTTTTTCCTTTCTGTGCCCCCTTGATGCCCTGATTGTGCTCGTTTTCCCTTCTGTGCCTGTTTCCCGCCGCTGCGCCCCTGCGGCCCCGCCCCCTCACTGCCCATTTGCTGCCCCATTCCCTGCTCCTCCCTCCCACCTCCCCATTTATGGCGGCCGCTGCGCGGCCGTGCCGCTGGCGCACCAAAGGCGCGCCTAAGGCAAGCCCGTCTGCGCCCGTCCGCGCCGTGACCGCACCCAGCGCCAGACCCCCTGGTCCGGGCATCCCCCGCGCCCGCCACATCAACAGACGCCGATACGACGCCAGCACCCTCCACGCACTCAACCCCGGAAAAGATCACGCCTGCTACCAGGCCACCCCGAAGCGCACCCAAGGGCCCTTCACCTGCCGGAACTGCAGCTTCGCCAGCACCCGCCCCGCCAAACCACCGCCCAGGAAAGAACCCAACTACCTCAGATGCATCCTCCTCAACACCCGCTCCGCCCGCAAACACGCCATCGAACTCTGGGACCTTCTCGACTCAACCTCCCCAGACGTCGCATTCCTGACGGAGACCTGGCTGAATCCCGCTCAGCCCCCGACATCGCCATTGCCATCCCGGACGGATACAAGATCACCCGCAGGGACCGCACCAACGGAGTCGGAGGAGGCATCGCCATCGTCCACAGGAACACCCTCAGAGTCTCAACCAACACCGACGACACCCTCAGCACCGCCGAACACATGCACTTCCAGATCCACACCGATCCCAACACCACCCTCAGAGGAACCCTCATCTACAGACCCCCGGACCCCGACCACAGTTCAGCGATTCCATCGCTGACTTCCGTCAGCACACACGCCATCGCCTCCACGGACTACATCCTCCTCGGGGACCTGAACTTCCACCTCGAGAACAACAAGGACACCAACTCCACCACCCTGATCGACAACCTCGCCACCCTCGGACTCAGACAGCTCGTGACTACACCCACCCACGCCGCCGGCCACACGCTCGACTCCATCTTTTCCGCAAGCCCACACGTCTCCTTCAACCACACCTCCGAACCCCACTGGACTGACCACCACTGCATCCACTTCACCTACAGGAAGCCCACCATGCACCACCGCACCGAACAAATGCCTCGCCGCTGCTGGAGCAGAGTCACGGAAGACCAGCTAACCACAACCCTCGCCCTGAGCCCACCCGCCGAACCCTCCGACCCCGACACCACCGCCCGCAACCTCAGACAGTGGATCGACGACTGCGCCAACACCCTCGCCCCGCTCAAGAATCCACCCAACAGCCACACCAGCAAGAAAGCCACCTGGTTCACCGAAGACCTCCAGGCCTCCAAGCGAACATGCCGAAAACTGGAGAAGATCTGGCTCCACGAACGGACAGCGGACAGCTACGCCGCCCACAAGAGCGCCACCCGCAGTCACCATCACCTCATCAGATCCGCCAAAGGGCCTCACTCAAAGACCGCCTAGACAACAACGCACACAACAGCAAAGAGCTCTTCAACATCGTGAAGGAACTCTCCAACCCCAGCTCCAACACCAACGACATCCAGCCATCGCGAGACCTGTGCGACTCACTGGCCACCTTCTTCCACCGCAAAATCGCCGACATCCACGACAGCTTCAACACCACGACCGCCCCGGCAACCACCGAGACCACTGCCCCCACAACCACCAACCGCCTGCTCTCCTGGACCAACATCAACGACGAGGACACCAGCGAGATCATGAACACCATCCACTCCGGTTCACCGCTAGACCCGTGCCCTCACCACATCTTCAACAAAGCCAGTACAGCCATCGCGCCCCATCTCCGGAAAATAATCAACATCTCCTTCGAGACAGCAACCTTCCCGGAAAGCTGGAAGCACGCCGAGATCACCGCCTTACTCAAGAAACCCAAGGCAGACCCCAAGGACCTCAAGAACTTCCGACCCATCTCTCTGCTCCCGTTCCCCGCGAAGGTCACCGAGAAAATCGTCAACAAACAACTGACCCGCTACCTCGAGGAGAACAACATCCTGGACCCTTCCCAGTCCGGCTTCCGCAGCAACCACAGCACCGAAACCGCCCTCATCGCCGCCACCGATGACATCAGGACCCTGCTAGACAACGGAGAAACAGCAGCCCTCATCCTCCTGGACCTATCAGCCGCCTTCGACACGGTCTGCCACCACACACTACGAACACGCCTTCACGACGCCGGGATCCAAGAGAAGGCCCTGGACTGGACCACATCCTTCCTTTCCGGCAGAACACAAAGCGTCCGCCTCGCCCCCTTCCGATCCAAGGCCACCAAGATCATCTGCGGCGTACCCCAAGGCTCCTCCCTCAGCCCAACGCTGTTCAACATCTACATGGCACCCCTCGCCCACGTCGCCCGACAGCACAACCTCAACATCATCTCCTACGCCGACGACACCCAGCTGATCCTCTCCCTCACCAAAGACCCTCACACCGCCAAAGCCCACCTCCACGAAGGAATGAAGGCCGTCGCCGAATGGATGAGGACCAGCCGCCTGAAGCTGAACTCGGACAAGACGGAGGTCCTCATCCTTGGTTCCAACCCTTCAGCCTGGGACGACTCCTGGTGGCCAACATCACTGGGAACAGCCCCGCCACCCACCGACCACGTACGCAACCTAGGGGTCATCCTCGACCCCACCCTCTCCATGACTAAGCAGGTCAACGCCGTTTCCTCATCCTGCTTCAACATCCTCCGAATGCTCCGCAGGATCTTCAAGTGGATCCCCACCGAAACAAGAAAAACAGTCACCCAGGCCCTCGTCACCAGCAGGCTGGACTACGGAAACGCCCTCTACGCAAGAACGACGGCTAAGCTCCTGAGACGGCTGCAACGCATCCAGAACGCCTCTGCACGTCTTATCCTCGACATCCCCCGACGCAGCCACATCACACCCCACCTGAGAGACCTGCACTGGCTCCCTGTCAACAAGAGGATAACCTTCAAGCTCCTCACCCACGCACACAAAGCACTCCACAACTCCGGACCAGCCTACCTCAACAGACGACTCAGCTTCTACACCCCCACCCGCCAGCTCCGCTCGACCAGCCTCGCCCTCGCCACAGTCCCCCGCATCCGGAAAACGACTGCCGGCGGCAGATCCTTCTCCCACCTCGCCGCCAAGACCTGGAACACCCTCCCCACCAACCTCCGACAGACCCAAGACCTACTGGCCTTCAGAAGACTCCTCAAGACCTGGCTCTTCGATCAGTAGCAGCACCACCCCCCTCTTCCCCCAGCGCCTTGAGACCCTCGCGGGTATGTAGTGCGCTTTATAAGTGACATGATTGATTGATTGATTGATTGATAGGTTGCAGTAGTGCACCGACAGCTGCAGCTGCAGTTCACAGCTCTGCCCCTTCGGAAACCTGCTGTACCCTGAAAGGAGGCTCCAGGAGACGCCTGACCTCTTTGTTAAGGCGCTTTATTTAACGCTCTCCTAGGACTTCCTGCTCCTCCTGAAACGTTTCAAGGTGATATTTTAATAACATGTAATTAGCATCACTTGCCCTATTTACACCTAACGTGCATTTTTAATATGTGTGGTTAAGTGGTTTGCTAGATTCCAGCAGATGTTGCAATGTGTACTTCTTAAGTGCTCTTACCACACTTTGAGGCTAAGTCACAGGGAGTTTTCTCAGCCTTGATGGAGAAAGAGGTCTCATATTGTCTGTGTTGATTGAATGAGCATTCAGGGCTTGTGTTTCTCAAGCTGAGTTTATTAGCTCTTGAAAGACAACTCAGCACAAAGCTTTGCTCTTTTTGGATAAATCTTAGGAGACAAGGATAAAATATCCAATTACTGAATTGCAGATTGTGTGACTGTGAAGCCTGGGCTAAAAGCCTTGCTTCGCCACTTGGACAAGGTGTGTGATCCTTGGCATAGCAGTTTGCTTTACTCTCATTCTCCTCGAATGATAGGAGCATCTCAGTGTAGAGCATGAACCACGGACAAACAAATCTTAACTCTTATATTGTTTCAAGGCTGATAATGTTGTTGCATATAAAATAACAACAAATGAATTGTCTCTTGGCTCACTCATGGCAACCTCCAAGGGGTGGTGAATCCTTTTTGAATCTTAGTAAATTATGTTTACTTTCCCCTAAGATTTCTGTGGGGACCCACTATTTCATCATTCCCAAATAGGACCTAAAAACCCTCATTCAAACTCTGGGACTCTCGCGGATCGACTACAACAACTCTCTTTTGGTGGATCTCGCTAAATCTCATCTATCCACCATTTCAGGTTGTTCTCTGGACATTTTCATGACATAAAAGAGCCTGGTTCTTATGGGCCTTCGCACCTGTTCCATTGCCCGCTTGCCGCAATTGAGTATTTCCTGTAGTAACCCTCCAAGCCAGAGCGGAGGAGTCGCCGCTGTGGGATAGTGGTCGTCTATAGGACTGGCAATATGGTGGTCGATGATAATGTAGCTGGAGGCCAAGGCAAGACTGTGACACAAACGGAGGAGACACTGATGTGGACTTCTTGTGGCAAATGAGATGTCGCAGAGCAAGAGATGTTGCTCATTGATGCAGGGACTATGGATGACACAGCAGACACGGACGACTTGTGAACCTTGGTAGGTTTAGATGAAGCAGCAGTCAACAACCCATCAAAGACCTGTGTTTTGGTCTTTTTTGAAAGCTTTCCACATCCAAAGCCAAAAGAAAACAACTACACCAGTACTCATGCTGAACGTCTTCCAAATACTTTTTTGCAGACTGTTCATCTGTACGAAGGAAGTGAAAAGATTTTGTTTGGAGGTCATTGGTGTACCCCGCTCTGGCCCAACAGGGCGTGAAGAGATATTTCTTTTTACCTGGTGTGTCAGCCATGTGGGTGACTCTGGGGCTGCTTCATTCAACCAAAAAGGAAAGTGTCTCACCTTCTGCAGAAGAAGTGAGGACATGGAAACAAAGCCAAGAAAAATGCCAAAAAGAATAAATTCTGAAAAAAGTCTTGAAGTAGTGGATTTCCTTTCTTTCATCAGACTGACGTGTGGCAGAGATTTTGTATCTGTATTTAATGTTACATGAAGTACAGGCCGCATGCTAATTTACCAGTGTTTTTGCATTCAGATGCTGTGCAGCGAGTTGCAAGTGAAAAGCCTAGAAAGAGCCAAGCAGGCTCGTTGTTTTATTCTTGCAGCTAATGAGTGCGTGTTTGAATTCCCATGCATCTTTCTAACTTACTACCGAGACCGAAAAGGAACATTTCCATTCTTTGGGCCTGTACTGTTAATGATTGGGGCAGCTAGAGAGATAGCTTTGAATGTGACCTTGTGTTCAGTCCTGTAGGAGGGAGCAGGGAAAGTAGCAGTAGGTTTCCACAAGGAACGTTAATATCCTCTGAAAGATACAGAAGCCAAGCCCTCCGGGCTCAGCTGAACATCAACCCTAGAAAAGCTGTGTAAGGTGTTTTACAGAGCCTGGGTGAGACACACATGGACGAACTGAACCATGGAGTTCCCATGTGGGGAGCCATTGCATGACTTGCACAGTGGCAGATTATTAAAGTTGCTTATAATAACATTTGACCCAACCAAGCCTTCAGATGAATGGTTACAACCAATTTAAGAAAAACTAGAAAGATAGAAATGTTTGATGAAATATGATTGGGGAATACTTGAACTTCGCCCGAATTTGCATATTTGTTGCTGAGCTGTTTGTAGTACTTAGAATCATAATAATGAACAAGTTACATACCGTCGGTAACACTCTTTCTGGTGGATATTCTATATAACCACAGAATACAGGCTGGATCTGGATAAATCTTACAACAATGATCCTGCGGCTCCGTGATGACTCGGCACTGCCCCAGAAGTGACTTTACGGTGTTGAATATAAGCACCAACCCTGCACACTGATGTCAGTTTCTTGTATCTTTCTCCTTCCGCACCCTCAGACGATGGCCTTAGAACAAATTGTATAAGACAGTGTGCTGAATTTCTAACTTTGTCACTTTTTACAAAGCGACCACTCCACAGAACATGGAGCTGGGAGGGCAGTGAGGAATCTGTAGTTAGAGTATCCACCAGAAAGAGCGTTACCAAAGGTAAGTAACTTGTCCTGCTGATGAATACCTCTAAACACATACTCTTCACCTTTAGAACAGATAGCAGTACCTTCCACAGTTGGAGGATATGGGGAGTGGACTCAGACCATCAATTTCTGCAGGACCGAGTGGGTGAACTGACCTTACCACAGGACCTGGCGGTCAAGGCAGCAATGTTTTGTAAATGTATGCACCGATATCCCTGTTGCATCATTTCAGAAGTCTAGAACAGGCACCCCTCATGCCAAAGCCTTTGCAACAGCTTTGGCCATGGTGGAATGAGTCCACAGCCCCTCTGGGGCTGCATCGAGGCTTGTGCGTAGCAGACTGTGATGCAGAGGACTATCCATCTTTACAGGGTCCTCTTTTCACTGCTTTTGTCCTTCTTTGCCCCACAACAAAGAGCTGGTCATCCACACGACTGACCTTTGTGTGGTTGATGTAAAAGCTGAGCACTCTCTTAGGGTTAAGACAATAGAGTCCTTCTTCCTCTTTCGAGGGGTGAGGCGGAAAAAAAACACAGGCAGAGTGATTGACTGGCCCTAATGAAAGGGAGGCACGACCTTTGGTAGGAAGACAGCCTGGGTCCTCCATACAAATTTGCCTGGAAAAAAAGGTGGTGTAAAAAGGTTGCACTGAAACACCTAATATTCATGCAGAAGTAATTGCAATGTGGAAGACGGTTTTTAGTGTTAAGAGCCTTAAGGAATAGCCATGCATACGCTTGAAGGGTGTGCACATGAGAACTGTCAAGACCAAGTCGGGTCCCAGTGAGGGATAACAAATGGTTTGGGGAGAAACATCTGAGTTAAACCTTTTACAAAACGCATCATAGCTGGTGACTTATACAAGGGTGGTTGGTCAGGTAACACAATATAGGGCGAAAGGGCTAACTAATAATCTTTCACTAAGCCACAGCAAGGTCTTGCAGGGCTAACGAGAAAAAAAACCAAATGAACATCATAAAGTTTGATCATAAGGGGTCAGTGTTTTGAGCACAACACTAAGCGACAAATCTGCCCCAGCAACCCAGATTGACTTTGTGGTAGGACCTCAGACACCAAAGGTGAAATAAAAAACCTCTGTAACTCAAACACATTTAGTTGCGATTGCTCAATCTCCATGTATGGAGGTGTAGGCTATGGAGACTCAAGTGCAGGACGCTGCCCTTTCGCTTAGGTTTTCCTCCAGAAATGGCAGCCTGATCTGAGGACAAATACTCAGGTCAGGAGCTCTGAGTAACACACTCTCCTGGCCTAGTCTTGGGTGATGAGAATGACATGGGCTCGGTCTGTCTTGATCTTCATGGGAACCCTAGGAGCAAGATGTAGCAGTGGAAACGAGTATAGAAGTCCGTCCTTCCATTATAGCAGGAATGTGTCTCCTATTGAGTGCCTTGGAGGAAACTCCAGCACACAGAATTGTTGACACAATCTTGGCAGTAGTGAATATACTTAGCCAGGACATATCCCATTGATTAAGGATACCCTGCGCTACCTCAGGATGGAGACACCACTCTTAGCCCTCCAGATGACCCCTACTCAGTTTGTCAGCTCTGGCATTCAGGGACCCCGCTAGGTAGCTGGTGACCAGGAAGATGTACTGCTGAGCTAGACACGTCCAGAGGCACAGTCTCACCTAGCACAGCATCCAGAACCTCACTCCATCTGCTTGTTACTGTACCACACGGAGGCCGTGTTGCACAAGAGAACCTGCACCAACTTTTCTTTGATGAATGGCAGGAAAGCTTAGAGAGTCAGACAGATCACCTAAAGCTCCAGAGGAATGATATGGGGTTCTGGCTATCCACCAAAGACCTCTGGTCTCTGCCTCCCCCGATAGCCTCCCAATTTAGCAGTAAAACATCTGTCACAACCGTGAATTCTGGGCATGGGAGGGAGAGTGGCCTGCCACAGGCCAGGTTGGCATCTGACAACTAATACTGAACCATCTCCTTTGCAATCTGAATGGAGTCGGAGGGACAGCCCTGATGCTGGGCCCTCTGCAACCTGAGGAGCCATTGCAGAGCATGTATGTGCCATCTGGCATTTGGGATAAGGAGGATACAAGAGCCAGGAGACCAAGAGGCCTCAGAGCTCTTTTGATTAAAACCCAAGACTGATCTCAAAACATCAGAATAACTCCTTGACTGTCCCAATGCCGCCCTGTCCAAAATTGTCCCATTAAATGGAATTCTCTGTGCGGGACTCAAGTGGGCCTTCAGCGCATTGCTGGGCAAACCTATGTCAGGCGTTCATACGTCATCCGGAGAGGGTCTACCACTGACTGCAGTGATCCCAACTTTGCAGCCAGTCATCAAGGTACAGGAATAAGCATACTCCTGGCCTCCAAAGGTGGGCAGCGACCACCCTCTTCACTTTCAGGGAACATTGAGAGCCTGAGGTAAGGCCGAAGGGGAGCAGGATACATTGAAAGTGTTCCTGGTCTACCTTGAACTGCACGTAACGTTTATGACAGTGCAGGAAGGATATATGGAAATATGAGTCCTGCAAGGTTAAGAATGCCACCCAGTTTCCCATGCCCAGAGTTAACAGTATCTGAGCATTTTGAACCTGTCCTTCCTCAGAAAGGTGGAAGGAGGTCCAGACCAGGCCTACGCCCCTGTCATTCCTCAGAAAGGAGGAAAAAGATCCAAAGCAGGCCTAAGCCTCTGTCCTTCCTCAGAAAGGTGGAAGGAGATCCAAAGCAGGCCTAAGCCTCTGTCCTTCCTCAGAAAGGTGGAAGGCGATCCAAAGCAGGCCTACGCCTCTGTCCTTCCTCAGAAAGGAGGAAAAAGATCCAAAGCAGGCCTAAGCCTCTGTCCTTCCTCAGAAAGGTGGAAGGAGATCCAAAGCAGGCCTAAGCCTGTGTCCTTCCTCAGAAAGGAGGAAAAAGATCCAAAGCAGGCCTAAGCCTCTGTCCTTCCTCAGAAAGGTGGGAGGCGATCCAGACCAGGCCTAAGCCTCTGTCCTTCCTCAGAAAGGTGGAAGGCGATCCAAAGCAGGCCTCAGCCTCTGTCCTTCCTCAGAAAGGTGGAAGGAGATCCAAAGCAGGCCTAAGCCTCTGTCCTTCCTCAGAAAGGAGGAAAAAGATCCAAAGCAGGCCTAAGCCTCTGTCCTTCCTCAGAAAGAAGGAAGGCGATCCAAAGCAGGCCTAAGCCTCTGTCCTTCCTCAGAAAGGTGGAAAAAGATCCAAAGCAGGCCTAAGCCTCTGTCCTTCCTCAGAAAGGTGGAAGGCGATCCAAAGCAGGCCTAAGCCTCTGTCCTTCCTCAGCAAGGTGGAAGGAGATCCAAAGCAGGACTAAGCCTCTGTCCTTCCTCAGAAAGGTGGAAGGAGATCCAAAGCAGGCCTAAGCCTCTGTCCTTCCTCAGAAAGAAGGAAGGCGATCCAGACCAGGCCTACGCCTCTGTCCTTCCTCAGAAAGTTGGAAGGAGATCCAAAGCAGGACTAAGCCTCTGTCATTCCTAAGAAAGGTGGGAGGCGATCCAGATCAGGCCTAAGCCTCTGTCCTTCCTCAGAAAGGTGGAAGGCGATCCAAAGCAGGACTAAGCCTCTGTCCTTCCTCAGAAAGGTGGGAGGCGATCCAGACCAGGCCTACGCCTCTGTCCTTCCTCAGAAAGGTGGGAGGCGATCCAAAGCAGGCCTAAGCCTCTGTCCTTCCTCAGAAAGGTGGAAGGCGATCCAAAGCAGGCCTAAGCCTCTGTCCTTCCTCAGAAAGATGGAAGGCGTTCCAAAGCAGGCCTAAGCCTCTGTGCTTCCTCAGAAAGGTGGGAGGCGATCCAAAGCAGGCCTACGCCTCTGTCCTTCCTCAGAAAGGTGAAAGGAGATCCAGAGCAGGCCTCAGCCTCTGTCCTTCCTCAGAAAGGTGGGAGGCGATCCAAAGCAGGCCTAAGCCCCTGTCATTCCTCAGAAAGGTGGAAAAAGATCCAAAGCAGGCCTAAGCCTCTGTCCTTCCTCAGAAAGGTGGAAGGCGATCCAAAGCAGGACTAAGCCGCTGTCCTTCCTCAGAAAGGTGGAAAAAGATCCAAAGCAGGCCTACGCCTCTGTCCTTCCTCAGAAAGGTGGAAGGAGATCCAGAGCAGGCCTCAGCCTCTGTCCTTCCTCAGAAAGGTGGGAGGCGATCCAAAGCAGGCCTAAGCCCCTGTCATTCCTCAGAAAGGTGGAAAAAGATCCAAAGCAGGCCTAAGCCTCTGTCCTTCCTCAGAAAGGTGGAAGGAGATCCAAAGCAGGCCTAAGCCTCTGTCCTTCCTCAGAAAGGTGGAAGGAGATCCAAAGCAGGCCTAAGCCTCTGTCCTTCCTCAGAAAGGTGGAAGGAGATCCAAAGCAGGCCAAAGCCTCTGTCCTTCCTCAGAAAGGTGGAAGGAGGTCCAGACCAGGCCTACGCCTCTGTCCTTCCTCAGAAAGAAGGAAAAAGATCCAAAGCAGGCCTAAGCCTCTGTCCTTCCTCAGAATGGTGGAAGGCGATCCAAAGCAGGCCTAAGCCTCTGTCCTTCCTCAGAAAGGTGGAAGGTGATCCAAAGCAGGCCTAAGCCTCTGTCCTTCCTCAGAAAGGTGGAAGGCGATCCAAAGCAGGCCTAAGCCTCTGTCCTTCCTCAGAAAGGTGGGAGGCGATCCAAAGCAGGCCTAAGCCTCTGTGCTTCCTCAGAAAGGTGGGAGGCGATCCAAAGCAGGCCTAAGCCTCTGTGCTTCCTCAGAAAGGTGGGAGGCGATCCAAAGCAGGCCTAAGCCTCTGTCCTTTGGACTGAGGAACTTATGCTAGTAGTATTCTTCTCCCTTCACTGAGACCAGAACCCACTCGATGCACCCCTGAACAACAGAAGGCCGACCTCCTGCATCAGGATTGAGAAGTGATTCTCAAAAAGTCGCTCCAGTGTGGGAGGAAGGTGGGGTAGGGAGGAGATGAAGGGAAGGGCATAGCCCCTCTGAACAATTTGTAAAACCCAGCTGACCGATGAGATGGATCTCTAGCAGGGGAGGAAATACCGTATTACGCTTCCTACCGGCCAGGCATGAGCCCGAGAGGGCACAATAAAGCAGTATGGCAGTTGCTCCAACAGTGGAGGAAGAAGTTGAGGATTGTGACCCTTGCTGGTTTGAACAGTTTGAATTGATGCCACGTCTGTAGCCTTGAAAGGACAGGGTTGGTTGGTTGATAGATTAAGGGGTGGGAGGGCAAGCACGGTCTGTAAGGTAGCCCATTAGAATAGCTTTTTTTTTTGCATTGGTGGGGAAATAGTTTAGCTGGTGCCAATAGTGTCGTAGATTGCGCTGTGGTGTGACTATCATTGAATCCTTTCAGGACTAAAGAATTCTCTGGATTAAATCTGGTGCCTGGGGATATTCTAAAGGTGAGAAATCTGTGGTAAAAAGTTTCTATGAGAAGCATATGGGATATAGACATATAATGTATAATTAAAAATCACTTAGAGAAATAACATATATTGTGTGTGCATTCTGATATCAAGGGCGTGGAGGAAATTCTATGAAACACAGTGAGGCTGAGGTTGCAAACACCTACCACTTCTATGGAAAAGAGAACTGGTAGCCACACCATTTGAGGCTTAGTGGATCTATCGAGTGTGACCCCATTCATTTTGGGGTAACACAAGATATGAGGTACAATATCTTAGCATTTGAAGATCAGGGAGAGAGTGGAGTTCTGCGTTTTAATTCTAAAAAACAGTGGCTAGATTAAATAAAGTCTATAACTTTTTCAGTGTTTTTGAGTGTGTATATATACACACTTCTGTGCAAACACTGAATAACCAGGATTCTCAGCCTGACGACAGAGAATTATTTAAGCTGTGAATCTATGAAAGATATCAAAGCAGGAGAAACAGGTGACATTGTTACTGCTTTGTCAAACGAAGAAGTGTGAAAAGCCAAGTTGGCCCCTACAACCATTCAAGCCTGCAGTCCAGATCTTTGCAGCTGGCAAACCCAGAGGCTCCAAAGTGGTGATCAGCGGGATAAAGGCATACATGCAGTATGCATATGTATGTGTGAGCACACACACACACACACACACACATACACACGCCACTCTCTCTCACACACACAAACACTGCCTCTCTCTCTCCCCTTCAATAAAACGAATTGGAAAGTATCACCTGTAATGTGCATGCAAGTGGGCGTATTACCTGACATATCATGTTACTAGGATTCTCACCTGCAAGCCTGAGAAAGTGAGTAGAGGGTCATTCGGGGGTGAAGGAGGTAGCTCAGGCTACACAGGGTCACTTGGAGATTGGCATGGATGTTAAAGATTGCAGGAATCGCTGTTAGCATGAGCTGAAAGCCATTTTGTACTTGGCAGCCATTTTAGTTAGCCATGTGCTCGCCATGTGCTTTCTCCTTCTTCCAGAGTCTTGCACATGCTCAGAGAGGCCTAGCTGGTAGAATGCACCTGCTCCTAGTATAGAACTGTCAAGCTATTCTTACTCATGTAAGCAGTTTAGTCTCCCCTCCCACTTTGTGGAGCAAGCAAATTTTGTATGCCCATATTAGTCAATAAGCATGCTTGTATGTGCTAGGACCTCCCCTTGATTTTATGCTGACTATGTAACAAATACATATATAAGGACCCTGTTCTCTGCACTCATTAGAATGCCTCCTACAGTGGCCTGCGGGTACCGTAAGATGCAATCTCCCTCATCTGAGGTTAATAAAACATGTTTTTTTATATTACAGCTTCTGTGCCAATCTCTTCTTTGTTGGTCTTAAGGACCAGATGTATCAGTGAACCCCTAAGAAGGTTTTTATTTCTACAAATGGCGCCCGAAAGTGGGACTCATCGGTGCAGCGGCTATCCAAGGGAGTGGTCTTGAAGGGAGACAGGAATCTACTGAGGAGTACAGGACAGGAATCTACTGAGGAGGTACCCTGCGCACGGAGATTGTTTTGTCTTCCAGCCCAGTATATTTCTGGTCTTCCTGATCTGATCCTCCAAGTGTTTGCCGCTCCCGACTGAGAACTTCTTTGGCGTGAGTATTTTAAAACGACCGTTAGGTCACTCAGAACTTGGCAGTTGGAACCTGGACACCATTTGATTGGTAAGAGCCGTTTTGCGGCACTTGCTGTTGGTTTGATGCCTTTGATTGGTAAGGTAGTTTTAGTAACACTTACTGTGGCTTTGTTTGTATGATTGGCCAATTTTGGAATTTGTTTTGTAAGTTATATATGCATTGCAATTCATATAGGCAGGTAATGAGGAGATTTTTTCTAACTTTGAAAATTTGAACGACACACATTGTGTTAAGTGTCACTTGGAGTATAATATTATATATGCTATAATATTTTTGGCATGCCTGTTACCAGTACACTTCGCAGAAAGTGTTGCTGTCTTGGAGGTACCGATATGGATTTAGTAAGTACTCAGTTGATTCCCTCAGAGGGGATACCTAAATAGGTTTAGGTATAGTAAAAAGATATTTCTTCCTTGGTGACTAAGTACCCCATGGAACTAAATATGTACATAAAACGGATCCGGATCTGCGCACTTAGTAACATTCATAAGTGGTGATATGCAGAGCGCTTTTTGAGTGTTCTACCAGCCAAAACTGGTGAATTTGGCGTATTTTGGCTTCTTGACCATGGAACAGTTTTTTGGGCTACTTTTGAAAGCTCTTCTTGTAAATATGACTTACAATTAGGATTTACAAATAGGTTGGTCTTGCGTACCGTTTGTAAGCTGTCCTAAGTATTGATTTGTGGGTTCAATGTGTGTTTAAATGTCTATGTGGGGTTTTTGGTTTGACATTGGTAATACTTGTGTGAGTACTCTGTGTACGAATGGCTAGCTTTAAGCGCGCTGTGTTGTGTCCTTCTGTAACTGTCTGAATGAGCTCAATGAGTTTGTTTATGTTTTTTTGCTGTCATCATTCTGTTATGCAAAATGTCATTTAGTTACTTACATATTAAATAAAAATCCAGAAATAAATTATGTAACATATGCTAAACAGCTGCATGTTACTATTAAATTGACAGAGTAAGACACTATACATGTGTGCAACTTGCCACAATGCTAAACATAAAATTAGAATTCGTATTCAATAGGATTAAAATAGGCCTCATACAGAGAGGTAGAAAAACGAAATTGTGTGTTTTGTAATCAATAGACTTAAATACACAATGTTACAGCCTTTTCTTTAAATATTGTATTAGACATTAAAAGGCATGCACATCATTTGAGTGAATTTGGTCGTTGCTGAACTAAATATACATTATAGAAAGATAGATTTGACTGCATTGAAATGCCTCAGTTTTTAAATAGACTGTGACATGCCTTTCTTTCAGCACCCGAGAAAAAAGCTTTCCGACAGCTGTGTTTAAACTGACTAACTGAACAGCAACTGTTTGACACAGCAAATGGGGATTTAACTCTGTCAGGGTATTTCAAATAATAAAGGGTTTTTTTCCTGAGAAAGGCGTGAAAATTCGACGCCTGCTGACACACAACAGCTGCATAAATAGCATATGGCTATTCCTGCTCACGGCCACAGACAGGAATGCTGTGTCAGCGATATTTTAAGTCAGTGTAAACCTGGTATAAGGGCCTGCCCTATTTTAAAAGTTTCTAAAAACCAGTTTCATTATTTTGGATAACAGAGAACAAAATTGAAAGTAGGGATTTCCTTTCTTAATGCCTTCTTTACATAAGTATATCTGTGGTTCCGATGTTAAATGATAACTGTCCATTAAAAGTGGCGCAGACTTTTCCTGTTTCAAGTAAGGCTTCTGTGCTTAGGGTTATGAATGAATGTGTTTAAATATGATAGGCTACGAATGAAGCTTGCTTTTCCAATGTGGAATCATCAAAATGGTTGGTTTTATTGATAAAAAATAATAATTATTATATGGGAAAAAATATTGTTAAAACCAAATGCTTTAAATTCGTTTTTTCATCTTTATAAAGCCTAATCATCATACTGTGAATTTCTAGCATCAAAGTTGAATTTAAGCAGTGCTGTACCGAGAAAAAGGGAACTTAAATGTGAAATGTCACTTTACCCAGCCGTACAAAACTTGTTTTTATAAGGGTATATCTTATGCATTTCTGATTTCCCATTCCTGGGCTATCTAGAGAACACTCTGGGGGTTCCTATTATGCAAAAATATTGTAGGATATTCATTTTTAAGTGCCCCTACCACCAAAGTCGAAATTGAGCTAAATTCACAATTTTACAGGCAGTTCTACCACTCAAGGCAGTTTTAACGTGCTCTTAGGCTTCAATAAAAGTATACATATGCAAGTATAAAATAAACAGCTGCCTCTGCATTACTAGATTGCACACCACTGTACATAAATGAAAATAAGTATAGGACTGCTTTTCGCTGTGATTCTCCAGAGTTGCTTTGCATTACAAACCGCATGGCAAGCCTTGCACACAAAAATGAGCAGCTGCTGAACGGGTCAAAGGTCAGAGTTCTGCATTTAGCAACTTAGCAGGGTGAAGTTTTTTGAAAGACGAGATGATAGCGCAAAGAGAGAAAGAGAAGCTTTGCTTCCTATTTTTGGCAAACACACGTTTTGCGCAGTCCTATGCCACGAAAGGAAAACAACGCTCAGTTGAGCATTGATCTGCCAGGTATATCAACATAATGGTTTTAGTTTAAAGAATACTGTGTAGGGGCTACGATAAGGAGGAAATGGATTTTAGTTTGCATTCATGCGCCCTCATGTTAATCTAGTACAATTGCTGTAGAAAATATTTAAAGTTAACTCAATTTGCATTGTGTTAGACTGAATCAGAGAATAGCCACTTTCTAAGATATCTCCTACAAGTTTGTTTGTGCCCAGTTGCTACAAATAGGGGTTGAAAGTGTTGACAGAAGTAAAACCTGTTTCAGGTTTTCCTACTGTCAAAATGGAGGAAGGAGGCTAGCTCCTCTACAAATTAAGGGTAGGCAAAATTATGTTTTCTCTCTTCTTTTTCTCACTTTTTTTAGTCTGTCTAAAGCTGTCTAGGAAATGGCCATATGACAGTTAAGGCACTTTGCATTGTTCATAAGGCGGCACACAAAATGGGGCCTAAACCATTACAGAGAATGTTTACTTGGTACTCCACAGCTAGAAGTCTTCGTTCCTTGGCAGCCCACCTAGTATGTACCCCACGAGTCAAGAAAACCCGACTAGGAGGTAGATCATTTGGCTATGCAGCCGCAAGGCTATGGAATGAACTACCAAGTGAACTCAGACAGACTGATGACTAACTGCAGTTTAGAAAAAAGCTAAAAACCAGGCTCTTTCCAAAAGAATAGCCTTGAAGATTGGCGCATGATGATTCATAGTTTTATAGCTGCACAATGTTTAGGTAATCCCAGCGCCAGGATGCCCGTTGGGTGACAGCTGCGCTATATAAATGCTACTTACAATTACAATTACAATTGGCTATTCTGTAATACTGTTTTAAAATTGTTAGAATTAATAAAAAGATGAAACACATAAGCTATGTTACTGCCCATCCTGTATGAAAGAATGAGTAGAACAGATTGATGTTCCCTTATTTGATCTTTAAGGAAAATTGTATAGTGGGGGTTTCTGTTCAAAAATCTCAGGTGGCAACACTATTATTGTTTATGTTATTCTCATGTTCTATACAGTTTTGCAAGGGCATTGCTAGTCTTTTATTAGCTAGTCTCTGTAAATAAGCTGACAGCCCTTATTAGAGCTGGAGATAGGGTTTTTTTCCTTTTGAAAATGATGTTGCATAGTCCAGATCGTGAAAAGTACAATGCAGGAAAGAAGCTCATGTGATCCTTAGCAAACATTTTGAAGGAAAATATTGTTTTATAGGAATTTGTTTGTCATAACATGTTCTGCTGGAGAAAAAGTACTCACTATGTTGAAGTTTAGTTCTTTTTGCAATAAGAATCCCTGTTAAATTAGCAGTCTTAGATTTTCCTGCTGCACCTATAACATGAGAGCATGGTCCTAAGCATAACATGTAAGAGAAATTATTTTACAAGTGTCTGCAGTCCTGTACAAGTAATGTAAAATCTATGAGTAAAAGTGTAGAACATTTCCTTTTTCTTGAGGGTTCTTCAGATTAGTAATATAGGAATACACCAATGTAAGTATTTGGAGTATGTCTGTATTGTTTTCTCTTTTCCTCAGAATTTAGTAAATGAACACAGACTTCCTTGGCTGTTTGGGATTGGGTGATGTATTACTCTTGTCAGTTCACCAAAACGTTCCTTTTATACTTGCCAATAGGTCCAGGGTTTTCTACTCTCAGATAGATGAAGTGGTTCTTGGGTGCCTTGCTAATGTATGGGGCGCCCCAAGACTAAGGAAGTATTCTGAGACTATCCTCTCTGTTGTTAGATTATTTCTGTGCCTTGTCTAAAGACCTCTTGTTCTGTCCACCAATAGATATTTGCTGCCTTACAACCATTGCCAGAGGGGCCCGGACATCAGATCCAGCCTGGGAGTCAGCGCCACTCCAGTTTGAAGCCAAAGTGAAGGTAACCAGCATAGGCGTTGCTGGCAACTAGGACCTCAGTGAAGTCGGAAGCACTGGAACGTGAAGTGTGTACCCTGCCACTGTCTTGGGCGAAAGACGGGGTTACAAATCAGGATGGAGAAATCTTTGTGTGGATCCAGTTTTTGATGCCCAGCTGAGAGAGTCACAGAACGACAAGGACGGCAAGGAGGCTTTTGCTTGAGGTGACCCCTTTGAAACAAGGGTTGCTTCAGGCCTCTTAATCCTGGTCCCAAAGTGAATGCAAGTCTACGCCTTTGTTTGTTGATCAAGAGATGCCCGAGCACACTGGGTACAATTTGTGCCCCAACAAAAGAGCAGTGCGCCAGAAGTGCAAATACAGGAGTTAGGGAAGGACTTGAGTTTAGGGTACAGGTGCTATGCCCTTGGTGCCTGTTAGATTAAAGTGAAGAAAACTGGTGCACTGCCTGAGACACTGGATAGGATCATTGAGGGTATTTGCCCTGGGGGTGATTGCCCTATCCTGAAAGAAAGACTTTTCCTTCTCCGTGATTCTTGAGTTGCGAGTTGTGCAGCTCCACCGTGGGAACAACAAGAGCCTGCCTGTGAGGCTCAAAACGGACACAGGGAGAAGACTCCCCTCTGGCTGGTTGGTTCAAGGACTCTTTTTTGTTAGTAATGTACCCCTTTGGTCGTCCCATTTTTGAGGAGGAGCAGCCCTTTGCGGCTCCTTGTCCTAATTCCTATGGTCTTGTGTGGTCCTCCTGGTTCCCGGAGCCACAATTGTTTTTTGTAATAATATGTCTGATTGCTTTAATATTTTTAAGAGTAATGTTTATTCTGCACGAGAAAAGTTCATCTGAGCATGTTACTTTACTCTTTTCTTAAGTATATTTATTGATAATTCAGCCCTCATAAAATACTGAGAAAGTCTATTGAAAATGTTTTTATTAGGTATGTGCTGTTGGCTATTTTGAAATTGACATTAATAGTCATTGAAATACATCAGAGCCCTGAAACTTAAAATTAGACTAGATGGTTTTGGTATTTGCTTTCTGCTTAGGATTGGAAAATATTGAGATTTCTGTTTGAGATAATAGTCATTATTCTCTCTTGCTACCTGTATGACCCAATGCTCTGTTCACTTTGTACTCCTGCTTATACCTTGTATATACCTGCTTAATGAAATGTTTAGAATGTAAATGCCCACCTAGCATAGGATATTGATGAATTTATGAGAAGAAAATGTGCAAAATATTTTCTATGTCTCTACTAGATCATGGCAATGTCTTTAGCTCATGCTAAAAGGATCGTCTGTTAAAGATTGCAGGAATCGCTGTTAGCATGAGCTGAAAGCCATTTTGTACTTGGCAGCCATTTTAGTTAGCCATGTGCTCGCCATGTGCTTTCTCCTTCTTCCAGAGTCTTGCACATGCTCAGAGAGGCCTAGCTGGTAGAATGCACCTGCTCCTAGTATAGAACTGTCAAGCTATTCTTACTCATGTAAGCAGTTTAGTCTCCCCTCCTACTTTGTGGAGCAAGCAAATTTTGTATGCCCATATTAGTCAATAAGCATGCTTGTATGTGCTAGGACCTCCCCTTGATTTTATGCTGACTATGTAACAAATACATATATAAGGACCCTGTTCTCTGCACTCATTAGAATGCCTCCTACAGTGGCCTGCGGGTACCGTAAGATGCAATCTCCCTCATCTGAGGTTAATAAAACATGTTTTTTTGATATTACAGCTTCTGTGCCAATCTCTTCTTTGTTGGTCTTAAGGACCAGATGTATCAGTGAACCCCTAAGAAGGTTTTTATTTCTACATGGAGCGGTACCTCATGCCTCAGGACAGGTGATGTGGCAGCGGAGGGTAACTCCTGGTATGAATTGGGACTGTAGGTCTGACTGCCAAGGGTCCCTCCTAGTACCCCGGTGTGATCGTTTGAGGGCTGAGTTCTGATACCTGGCACCCACCTTCAGGCTCTGGGTATTGATGGAGATTGCATCGTGCAGTATCCGCTGTCGCTCCTCTTCCTGTTGGCACAGTACCAAGAGCTCATGGTGGCTGTCTGGATGCCCAAGACTTGGGCGGAGCAGCTTTCTGTTCACCTCCTTAGAATCAAAAAACAAATGAAAGAGGTGAGCAGTCAATCAAACAAAATATTTCTAAAGCAATAGAAACTCAACAAGGACACCGAAGTCCTACACCCAACAAAAGACCTTTCCAACCTAAGAAGAAACACCTGCACAAATGGGTCGTCAAGGCTTTCAGAAAAAGGAAAATCATCTCTGTGACCCTAAGTCCAACCAAAAAGGAAGGACAAAAGTTGTGAACAACGATGAGTGACGATGCCCTGCCACAAGGTCAAGAAGGACTAATGTGTTCTCTAAGCACGCTATGAATCCCAAATTCTTTGGATGTGTACCTCTGCTGTGACCAGGTAGCTGGCAAAGCAAAGCTCCCCATCTCTTTGTGGCTACCCAGTCTCAGTTCAAGGGATAACAACTCTCTATTCCTGCGGCGCTTTCTTTTTAGTCCAAGACACTGAGATAAACAAACCCTACAACCCATCCAAAGTGTGGCAGCGAAACTAAAAGCAAGCTTTAGACATTAGAACCACAGCTGGCCCACAGGGCAGCTCTAAAGGCTGCCCACAGCTGGCCCACAGGGCAGCTCTAAAGGCTGCCCACAGGGCAGCTCTAAAGGCTGCCCTACTAAAACTAGACCTAATGTAAAACCAGGGCAATGAGAACAATGTAACATAAACCGCACACTGAAACCCTCGTCCTCTGTAGTCAGAGCAGCCACCTCCGCACTTCCAACAAACTCCAAGCAAGCACTTGTCTACAGTTGTTCAGTCATGCCTACGACTTTAACACCACCAACCCACCAGTGTTTTATTCACAGGAAACTACCCTTAAACCAGTGTTATCCCAGAAAATAAATTCCCTCAACCATTAGTACACACCCCCTTCTCAAAAACGTCTCCCACCAGCGTACACACCAAAACTGCCCACAATGCCTCGCCATCTTCTCACCCCTGAACCTCTACATCCAGGCATCCACTCACACCTAGACACACACCTGCCTCCATCCCCCTAGAATGCACTCCTGTGCCCCGGATATTGGAGCATGGCACCTGCATGTACCATTCTTGCACTCTACTATTCCTGATACTCTTGCCATGGTAGACACATATTAACAAAGGAACTGTACCTGCACCCCACCGTTCCCTGATACTGTTGCCCTGGTACCTGTGCATACCAACACCTGAACTATATCTAAACCCCGCTACTCTCTGACACTGCTGAAGTATTATAAGAGACATCAAATGACTGTCCAAAGGGGAGTTAAAACACCTAATGATCATGTTTATATATGTAATTTTATTAGGACTACGACACAGTACTCCAACAGATTAAGTGGAGGATTTTAAAGAGAAAAAGATTTTAAAAAAGGACAAGACCCCTCACTAGGTGACATGCGTCATCATAAGGGTGCTCCTCCGTCAGCACCAGACGGTGCCAGGCGAGCTCACCCGGGGCTCCTGTCATATCATGCTTCATCACAGGGGTGCTGCTCCGTCAGCACCAGACGGTACCAGGCGAGCTCACCCGGGGCTCCTGTCATATCATGCTTCATCATAGGGGTGCTCCTTCGTCAGCACCAGACGGTAACAGGAGAGCTCACCCAGGGCTCCTGTCATACCATGCTTCACCATAGGGGTGCTTCTTCATCAGCACCAGACGGTGCCAGGCGAGCTCACCCAGGCTCCTGTCATATCATGCTTCATCACAGGGGTGCTCCTCCATCAGCACCAGACGGTACCAGGCGAGCTCACCCGGGGCTCCTGTCATATCATGCTTCATCATAGGGGTGCTCCTTCGTCAGCACCAGACAGTACCAGGAGAGCTCACCCGGGGCTCCTATCATATCATGCTTCACCATAGGGGTGCTTCTTCATCAGCACCAGACGGTGCCAGGCGAGCTCACCCAGGCTCCTGTCATATCATGCTTCATCACAGGGGTGCTCCTCTGTCAGCACCAGATGGTGCCAGGCGAGCTCACCGAGGCTCCTGTCATATCATGCTTCACCATAGGGGTGCTCCTCCGTCAGCACCAGACGGTACGAGGCGAGCTCACCCGGGGCTCCTGTCATATCATGCTTCATCATAGGGGTGCTCCTTCGTCAGCACCAGACAGTACCAGGAGAGCTCACCCGGGGCTCCTATCATATCATGCTTCACCATAGGGGTGCTTCTTCATCAGCACCAGACGGTGCCAGGCGAGCTCACCCAGGCTTCTGTCATATCATGCTTCATCACAGGGGTGCTCCTCCGTCAGCACCAGATGGTACCAGGCGAGCTCACCCAGGCTCCTGTCATATCATGCTTCATCACAGGGTGCTCCTCCGTCAGCACCAGACGGTACCAGGCGAGCTCACCCGGGGCTCCTGTCATATCATGCTTCATCATAGGGGTGCTCCTTCGTCAGCACCAGACAGTACCAGGAGAGCTCACCCGGGGCTCCTATCATATCATGCTTCACCATAGGGGTGTTTCTTCATCAGCACCAGACGGTGCCAGGCGAGCTCACCCAGGCTCCTGTCATATCATGCTTCACCAAAGGGGTGCTCCTCCGTCAGCACCAGACGGTACCAGGCGAGCTCACCCAGGCTCCTGTCATATCATGCTTCATCACAGGGGTGCTCCTCCGTCAGCACCAGACGGTACCAGGCGAGCTCACCCAGGGCTCCTGTCATATCATGCTTCATCACAGGGGTGCTTCTTCATCAGCACCAGATGGTACCAGGCGAGCTCACCCAGGCTCCTGTCATATCATGCTTCATCATAGGGGTGCTCCTTCGCCAGCACCAGACGGTACCAGGCAAGCTCACCCAGGCTCCTGTCATATCATGCGTCATCATAAGGGTGCTCCTCCGTCAGCACCAGACGGTGCCAGGCGAGCTCACCCAGGCTCCTGTCATATCATGCGTCATCATACGGGTGCTCCTCCGTCAGCACCAGACGGTGCCAGGCGAGCTCACCCAGGCTCCTGTCATATCATGCGTCATCATAAGGGTGCTCCTCCGTCAGCACCAGACGGTGCCAGGCGAGCTCACCCAGGCTCCTGTCATATCATGCTTCATCATAGGGTGCTCCTTCGCCAGCACCAGACGGTACCAGGCGAGCTCACCCGGGGCTCCTGTCATATCATGCTTCACCACAGGGGTGCTCCTCCGTCAGCACCAGATGGTACCAGGCGAGCTCACCCAGGCTCCTGTCATATCATGCTTCATCATAGGGGTGCTCCTTCGTCAGCACCAGACAGTACCAGGAGAGCTCACCCGGGGCTCCTATCATATCATGCTTCACCATAGGGGTGCTTCTTCATCAGCACCAGACGGTGCCAGGCGAGCTCACCCAGGCTCCTGTCATATCATGCTTCACCATAGGGGTGCTCCTCCGTCAGCACCAGACGGTACCAGGCAAGCTCACCCAGGCTCCTGTCATATCATGCGTCATCATAAGGGTGCTCCTCCGTCAGCACCAGACGGTGCAAGGCGAGCTCACCCAGGCTCCTGTCATATCATGCTTCATCATAGGGGTGCTCCTTCGCCAGCACCAGACGGTACCAGGCGAGCTCACCCGGGGCTCCTGTCATATCATGCTTCACCACAGGGGTGCTCCTCCGTCAGCACCAGTCGGTACCAGGCGAGCTCACCCAGGCTCCTGTCATATCATGCTTCATCACAGGGGTGCTCCTCCGTCAGCACCAGATGGTACCAGGCGAGCTCACCCGGGGCTCCTGTCATATCATGCGTCATCATAAGGGTGCTCCTCCATCAGCACCAGACGGTGCCAGGCAAGCTCACCCAGGCTCCTGTCATATCAAGCTTCATCATAGGGGTGCTCCTTCAGGCAAGCTCACCCAGGCTCCTGTCATATCATGCTTCATCATAGGGGTGCTCCTTCGCCAGCACCAGATGGTACCAGGCAAGCTCACCCAGGCTCCTGTCATATCATGCGTCATCATAAGGGTGCTCCTCCGTCAGCACCAGACGGTGCCAGGCGAGCTCACCCAGGCTCCTGTCATATCATGCTTCATCACAGGGGTGCTCCTCCGTCAGCACCAGACAGTACCAGGAGAGCTCACCCGGGGCTCCTATCATATCATGCTTCACCATAGGGGTGCTTCTTCATCAGCACCAGACGGTGCCAGGCGAGCTCACCCAGGCTCCTGTCATATCATGCTTCACCATAGGGGTGCTCCTCCGTCAGCACCAGACGGTACCAGGCAAGCTCACCCAGGCTCCTGTCATATCATGCGTCATCATAAGGGTGCTCCTCCGTCAGCACCAGACGGTGCCAGGCGAGCTCACCCAGGCTCCTGTCATATCATGCTTCATCATAGGGGTGCTCCTTCGCCAGCGCCAGACGGTACCAGGCGAGCTCACCCGGGGCTCCTGTCATATCATGCTTCACCACAGGGGTGCTCCTCCGTCAGCACCAGACGGTACCAGGCGAGCTCACCCAGGCTCCTGTCATATCATGCTTCATCACAGGGGTGCTCCTCCGTCAGCACCAGATGGTACCAGGAGAGCTCACCCGGGGCTCCTGTCATATCATGCGTCATCATAAGGGTGCTCCCCATCAGCACCAGACGGTGCCAGGCAAGCTCACCCAGGCTCCTGTCATATCAAGCTTCATCATAGGGGTGCTCCTTCAGGCAAGCTCACCCAGGCTCCTGTCATATCATGCTTCATAATAGGGGTGCTCCTTCGCCAGCACCAGATGGTACCAGGCAAGCTCACCCAGGCTCCTGTCATATCATGCGTCATCATAAGGGTGCTCCTCCGTCAGCACCAGACGGTGCCAGGCGAGCTCACCCAGGCTCCTGTCATATCATGCTTCATCACAGGGGTGCTCCTCCGTCAGCACCAGACGGTACCAGGCGAGCTCACCCAGGCTCCTGTCATATCATGCTTCATCACAGGGGTGCTCCTCCGTCAGCACCAGACGGTACCAGGCGAGCTCACCCGGGGCTCCTGTCATATCATGCTTCATCACAGGGGTGCTGCTCCGTCAGCACCAGACGGTACCAGGCGAGCTCACCCGGGGCTCCTGTCATATCATGCTTCATCATAGGGGTGCTCCTTCGTCAGCACCAGACGGTACCAGGAGAGCTCACCCAGGGCTCCTGTCATATCATGCTTCACCATAGGGGTGCTTCTTCGTCAGCACCAGACGGTGCCAGGTGAGCTCACCCAGGCTCCTGTCATATCATGCTTCACCATAGGGGTGCTCCTCCATCAGCACCAGACGGTACCAGGCGAGCTCACCCGGGGCTCCTGTCATATCATGCTTCATCATAGGGGTGCTCCTTCGTCAGCACCAGACAGTACCAGGAGAGCTCACCCGGGGCTCCTATCATATCATGCTTCACCATAGGGGTGCTTCTTCATCAGCACCAGACGGTGCCAGGCGAGCTCACCCAGGCTCCTGTCATATCATGCTTCATCACAGGGGTGCTCCTCTGTCAGCACCAGATGGTGCCAGGCGAGCTCACCCAGGCTCCTGTCATATCATGCTTCACCATAGGGGTGCTCCTCCGTCAGCACCAGACGGTACGAGGCGAGCTCACCCGGGGCTCCTGTCATATCATGCTTCATCATAGGGGTGCTCCTTCGTCAGCACCAGACAGTACCAGGAGAGCTCACCCGGGGCTCCTATCATATCATGCTTCACCATAGGGGTGCTTCTTCATCAGCACCAGACGGTGCCAGGCGAGCTCACCCAGGCTCCTGTCATATCATGCTTCATCACAGGGGTGCTCCTCCGTCAGCACCAGATGGTACCAGGCGAGCTCACCCAGGCTCCTGTCATATCATGCTTCATCACAGGGGTGCTCCTCCGTCAGCACCAGACGGTACCAGGCGAGCTCACCCGGGGCTCCTGTCATATCATGCTTCATCATAGGGGTGCTCCTTCGTCAGCACCAGACAGTACCAGGAGAGCTCACCCGGGGCTCCTATCATATCATGCTTCACCATAGGGGTGCTTCTTCATCAGCACCAGACGGTGCCAGGCGAGCTCACCCAGGCTCCTGTCATATCATGCTTCACCAAAGGGGTGCTCCTCCGTCAGCACCAGACGGTACCAGGCGAGCTCACCCAGGCTCCTGTCATATCATGCTTCATCACAGGGGTGCTCCTCCGTCAGCACCAGACGGTACCAGGCGAGCTCACCCAGGGCTCCTGTCATATCATGCTTCATCACAGGGGTGCTTCTTCATCAGCACCAGATGGTACCAGGCGAGCTCACCCAGGCTCCTGTCATATCATGCTTCATCATAGGGGTGCTCCTTCGCCAGCACCAGACGGTACCAGGCAAGCTCACCCAGGCTCCTGTCATATCATGCGTCATCATAAGGGTTCTCCTCCGTCAGCACCAGACGGTGCCAGGCGAGCTCACCCAGGCTCCTGTCATATCATGCGTCATCATACGGGTGCTCCTCCGTCAGCACCAGACGGTGCCAGGCGAGCTCACCCAGGCTCCTGTCATATCATGCTTCATCATAGGGGTGCTCCTTCGCCAGCACGAGACGGTACCAGGCGAGCTCACCCGGGGCTCCTGTCATATCATGCGTCATCATAAGGGTGCTCCTCCGTCAGCACCAGACGGTGCCAGGCGAGCTCACCCAGGCTCCTGTCATATCATGCGTCATCATAAGGGTGCTCCTCCGTCAGCACCAGACGGTGCCAGGCGAGCTCACCCAGGCTCCTGTCATATCATGCTTCATCATAGGGGTGCTCCTTCGCCAGCACCAGACGGTACCAGGCGAGCTCACCCGGGGCTCCTGTCATATCATGCTTCACCACAGGGGTGCTCCTCCGTCAGCACCAGATGGTACCAGGCGAGCTCACCCAGGCTCCTGTCATATCATGCTTCATCATAGGGGTGCTCCTTCGTCAGCACCAAACAGTACCAGGAGAGCTCACCCGGGGCTCCTATCATATCATGCTTCACCATAGGGGTGCTTCTTCATCAGCACCAGACGGTGCCAGGCAAGCTCACCCAGGCTCCTGTCATATCATGCGTCATCATAAGGGTGCTCCTCCGTCAGCACCAGACGGTGCAAGGCGAGCTCACCCAGGCTCCTGTCATATCATGCTTCATCATAGGGGTGCTCCTTCGCCAGCACCAGACGGTACCAGGCGAGCTCACCCGGGGCTCCTGTCATATCATGCTTCACCACAGGGGTGCTCCTCCGTCAGCACCAGTCGGTACCAGGCGAGCTCACCCAGGCTCCTGTCATATCATGCTTCATCACAGGGGTGCTCCTCCGTCAGCACCAGATGGTACCAGGCGAGCTCACCCGGGGCTCCTGTCATATCATGCGTCATCATAAGGGTGCTCCTCCATCAGCACCAGACGGTGCCAGGCAAGCTCACCCAGGCTCCTGTCATATCAAGCTTCATCATAGGGGTGCTCCTTCAGGCAAGCTCACCCAGGCTCCTGTCATATCATGCTTCATCATAGGGGTGCTCCTTCGCCAGCACCAGATGGTACCAGGCAAGCTCACCCAGGCTCCTGTCATATCATGCGTCATCATAAGGGTGCTCCTCCGTCAGCACCAGACGGTGCCAGGCGAGCTCACCCAGGCTCCTGTCATATCATGCTTCATCACAGGGGTGCTCCTCCGTCAGCACCAGATGGTACCAGGCGAGCTCACCCAGGGCTCCTGTCATATCATGCTTCATCATAGGGGTGCTCCTTCGTCAGCACCAGACAGTACCAGGAGAGCTCACCCGGGGCTCCTATCATATCATGCTTCACCATAGGGGTGCTTCTTCATCAGCACCAGACGGTGCCAGGCGAGCTCACCCAGGCTCCTGTCATATCATGCTTCACCATAGGGGTGCTCCTCCGTCAGCACCAGACGGTACCAGGCAAGCTCACCCAGGCTCCTGTCATATCATGCGTCATCATAAGGGTGCTCCTCCGTCAGCACCAGACGGTGCCAGGCGAGCTCACCCAGGCTCCTGTCATATCATGCTTCATCATAGGGGTGCTCCTTCGCCAGCGCCAGACGGTACCAGGCGAGCTCACCCGGGGCTCCTGTCATATCATGCTTCACCACAGGGGTGCTCCTCCGTCAGCACCAGACGGTACCAGGCGAGCTCACCCAGGCTCCTGTCATATCATGCTTCATCACAGGGGTGCTCCTCCGTCAGCACCAGATGGTACCAGGAGAGCTCACCCGGGGCTCCTGTCATATCATGCGTCATCATAAGGGTGCTCCCCATCAGCACCAGACGGTGCCAGGCAAGCTCACCCAGGCTCCTGTCATATCAAGCTTCATCATAGGGGTGCTCCTTCAGGCAAGCTCACCCAGGCTCCTGTCATATCATGCTTCATAATAGGGGTGCTCCTTCGCCAGCACCAGACGGTACCAGGCGAGCTCACCCAGGCTCCTGTCATATCAAGCTTCATCATAGGGGTGCTCCTTCAGGCAAGCTCACCCAGGCTCCTGTCATATCATGCTTCATAATAGGGGTGCTCCTTCGACAGCACCAGATGGTACCAGGCAAGCTCATCCAGGCTCCTGTCATATCATGCGTCATCATAAGGGTGCTCCTCCGTCAGCACCAGACGGTGCCAGGCGAGCTCACCCAGGCTCCTGTCATATCATGCTTCATCACAAGGGTGCTCCTCCGTCAGCACCAGACGGTACCAGGCGAGCTCACCCAGGCTCCTGTCATATCATGCTTCATCACAGGGGTGCTCCTCCGTCAGCACCAGACGGTACCAGGCGAGCTCACCCGGGGCTCCTGTCATATCATGCTTCATCACAGGGGTGCTGCTCCGTCAGCACCAGACGGTACCAGGCGAGCTCACCCGGGGCTCCTGTCATATCATGCTTCATCATGGGGTGCTCCTTCGTCAGCACCAGACGGTACCAGGAGAGCTCACCCAGGGCTCCTGTCATATCATGCTTCACCATAGGGGTGCTTCTTCGTCAGCACCAGACGGTGCCAGGTGAGCTCACCCAGGCTCCTGTCATATCATGCTTCACCATAGGGGTGCTCCTCCATCAGCACCAGACGGTACCAGGCGAGCTCACCCAGGCTCCTGTCATATCATGCTTCACCAAAGGGGTGCTCCTCCGTCAGCACCAGACGGTGCCAGGCGAGCTCACCCAGGCTCCTGTCATATCATGCTTCATCATAGGGGTGCTCCTTCGCCAGCACCAGATGGTACCAGGCAAGCTCACCCAGGCTTCTCTCATATCAAGCGTCATCATAGGGGTGCTCCTTCGCCAGAACCAGACGGTGCCAGGCAAGCTCACCCAGGCTCCTGTCATATCAAGCTTCATCATAGGGGTGCTCCTTCGCCAGCACCAGACAGTACCAGGCAAGGTCACCCAGGCTCCTGTCATATCATGCTTCATCATAGGGGTGCTCCTCCGTCAGCACCAGACGGTGCCAGGCGAGCTCACCCAGGCTCCTGTTATATCATGCTTCATCATAGGGGTGCTCCTTCGTCAGCACCAGACAGTACCAGGTGAGCTCACCCAGGGCTCCTATCATATCATGCTTCACCATAGGGGTGCTTCTTCATCAGCACCAGACGGTGCCAGGCGAGCTCACCCAGGCTCCTGTCATATCATGCTTCACCAAAGGGGTGCTCCTCCGTCAGCACCAGACGGTACCAGGCGAGCTCACCCAGGCTCCTGTCATATCATGCTTCACCATAGGGGTGCTCCTCCGTCAGCACCAGACGGTGCCAGGCGAGCTCACCCAGGCTCCTGTCATATCATGCTTCATCATAGGGGTGCTCCTTCGCCAGCATCAGATGGTACCAGGCAAGCTCACCCAGGCTCCTGTCATATCATGCGTCATCATAAGGGTGCTCTTCCGTCAGCACCAGACGGTGCCAGGCAAGCTCACCCAGGCTCCTGTCATATCATGCTTCATCATAGGGATGCTCCTTCGCCAGCACCAGATGGTACCAGGCAAGCTCACCCAGGCTCCTGTCATATCAAGCGTCATCATAAGGGTGCTCCTCCGTCAGCACCAGACGGTGCCAGGCGAGCTCACCCAGGCTCCTGTCATATCATGCTTCACCAAAGGGGTGCTCCTCCGTCAGCACCAGACGGTACCAGGCGAGCTCACCCGGGGCTCCTGTCATATCATGCTTCATCATAGGGGTGCTCCTTCGTCAGCACCAGACAGTACCAGGAGAGCTCACCCGGGGCTCCTATCATATCATGCTTCACCATAGGGGTGCTTCTTCGTCAGCACCAGACGGTGCCAGGCGAGCTCACCCAGGCTCCTGTCATATCATGCTTCACCATAGGGGTGCTCCTCCGTCAGCACCAGACGGTACCAGGCGAGCTCACCCAGGCTCCTGTCATATCATGCTTCACCAAAGGGGTGCTCCTCCATCAGCACCAGACGGTGCCAGGCGAGCTCACCCAGGCTCCTGTCATATCATGCTTCACCATAGGGGTGCTCCTCCGTCAGCACCAGACGGTGCCAGGCGAGCTCACCCAGGCTCCTGTCATATCATGTTTCATCATAGGGGTGCTACTCCGTCAGCACCAGACGGTGCCAGGCGAGCTCACCCGGGGCTCCTGCTATGTCATGTTTCATCAAAGAGTTGCTCCTTCGTCAGCACCAGATGGTACCAGGCAAGCTCACCCAGGCTCCTGTCATATCATGCTTCATCATAGGGGTGCTGCTTCGTCAGCACCAGACGGTACCAGGCGAGCTCACCCGGGGCTCCTGTCATATCATGCTTCATCATAGGGGTGCTCCTCCGTCAGCACCAGACGGTGCCAGGCGAGCTCACCCAGGCTCCTGTCATATCATGCTTCACCATAGGGGTGCTCCTCCGTCAGCACCAGATGGTACCAGGCAAGCTCACCAAGGGCTCCTCTTGTGTCATGTTTCATCACAGGGGTGCTTCTCCGTCAGCACCAGATGGTACCAGGCGAGCTCACCCAGGCTCCTGTCATATCATGCTTCATCATAGGGGTGCTCCGTCGTCAGCACCAGATGGTACCAGGCGAGCTCACCCAGGCTCCTGTCATATCATGCTTCACCATAGGGGTGCTCCTCCGTCAGCACCAGACGGTGCCAGGCGAGCTCACCCAGGCTCCTGTCATATCATGCTTCATCATAGGGGTGCTCCTCCGTCAGCATCAGATGGTACCAGGGAAGCTCACCAAGGGCTCCTCTCGTGTCATGTTTCATCACAGGGGTGCTCCTTCGTCAGCACCAGATGGTACCAGGCAAGCTCACCCCGGCTCCTGTCATATCATGCTTCATCATAGGGGTGCTGCTTCGTCAGCACCAGACGGTACCAGGCGAGCTCACCCGGGGCTCCTGTCATATCATGCTTCATCATAGAGGTGCTCCTTCGTCAGCACCAGATGGTACCAGGTGAGCTCACCCAGGCTCCTGTCATATCATGCTTCACCATAGGGGTGCTCCTCCGTCAGCACCAGACGGTGCCAGGCGAGCTCACCCAGGCTCCTGTCAGATCATGCTTCATCATAGGGGTGCTCCTCCATCGGCACCAGATGGTACCAGGCAAGCTCACCAAGGGCTCCTCTCGTGTCATGTTTCATCACAGGGGTGCTCCTTCGTCAGCACCAGATGGTACCAGGCAAGCTCATCCCGGCTCCTGTCATATCATGCTTCACCATAGGGGTGCTCCTCCGTCAGCACAGATGGTACCAGGCAAGCTCACCCAGACTCCTGCCATATCATGCTTCATCATAGGGGTGCTCCTCCGTCAGCACCAGATGGTACCAGGCAAGCTCAGCCCGGCTCCTGTCATATCATGCTTCACCATAGGGGTGCTCCTCCGTCAGCACTAGATGGTGCCAGTCGAGCTCACCCAGGCTCCTGTCATATCATGCTTCACCATAGGGGTGCTCCTCCGTCAGCACCAGACGGTACCAGGCGAGCTCACCCAGGCTCCTGTCATATCATGCTTCACCATAGGGGTGCTCCTCCGTCAGCACCAGACGGTACCAGGCGAGCTCACCCAGGCTCCTGTCATATCATGCTTCACCATAGGGGTGCTCCTCCGTCAGCACCAGACGGTACCAGGCGAGCTCACCCAGGCTCCTGTCATATCATGCTTCATCATAGGGGTGCTCCGTCGTCAGCACCAGATGGTACCAGGCGAGCTCACCCAGGCTCCTGTCATATCATGCTTCACCATAGGGGTGCTCCTCCGTCAGCACCAGACGGTGCCAGGCGAGCTCACCCAGGCTCCTGTCATATCATGCTTCATCATAGGGGTGCTCCTCCGTCAGCATCAGATGGTACCAGGGAAGCTCACCAAGGGCTCCTCTCGTGTCATGTTTCATCACAGGGGAGCTCCTTCGTCAGCACCAGATGGTACCAGGCAAGCTCACCCCGGCTCCTGTCATATCATGCTTCATCATAGGGGTGCTGCTTCGTCAGCACCAGACGGTACCAGGCGAGCTCACCCGGGGCTCCTGTCATATCATGCTTCATCATAGAGGTGCTCCTTCGTCAGCACCAGATGGTACCAGGTGAGCTCACCCAGGCTCCTGTCATATCATGCTTCACCATAGGGGTGCTCCTCCGTCAGCACCAGACGGTGCCAGGCGAGCTCACCCAGGCTCCTGTCAGATCATGCTTCATCATAGGGGTGCTCCTCCATCGGCACCAGATGGTACCAGGCAAGCTCACCAAGGGCTCCTCTCGTGTCATGTTTCATCACAGGGGTGCTCCTTCGTCAGCACCAGATGGTACCAGGCAAGCTCATCCCGGCTCCTGTCATATCATGCTTCACCATAGGGGTGCTCCTCCGTCAGCACAGATGGTACCAGGCAAGCTCACCCAGACTCCTGCCATATCATGCTTCATCATAGGGGTGCTCCTCCGTCAGCACCAGATGGTACCAGGCAAGCTCACCCAGGCTCCTGTCATATCATGCTTCATCATAGGGGTGCTCCTCCGTCAGCACCAGATGGTACCAGGCAAGCTCAGCCCGGCTCCTGTCATATCATGCTTCACCATAGGGGTGCTCCTCCGTCAGCACCAGACGGTGCCAGGCGAGCTCACCCAGGCTCCTCTCGTGTCATGTTTCATCACAGGGGTGCTCCTCCGTCAGCACCAGATGGTACCAGGCAAGCTCACCCCGGCTCCTGTCATATCATGCTTCATAATAGGGGAGCTCCTTCGCCAGAACCAGACGGTGCCAGGCGAGCTCACCCAGGCTCCTGTCATATCATGCTTCATCATAGGGGTGCTCCTCCGTCAGCACCAGACGGTGCCAGGCGAGCTCACCCAGGCTCCTGTCATATCATGCTTCACCATAGGGGTGCTCCTCCGTCAGCACCAGACGGTACCAGGCAAGCTCACCCCGGCTCCTGTCATATCATGCGTCATCATAGGGGTGCTCCTCCGTCAGCACCAGACGGTGCCAGGCGAGCTCACCCAGGCTCCTGTCATATCATGCTTCATCATAGGGGAGCTCCTTCGCCAGCACCAGATGGTGCCAGGCGAGCTCACCCAGGCTCCTGTCATATCATGCTTCACCATAGGGATGCTCCTCCGTCGGCACCAGACGGTGCCAGGCGAGCTCACCCAGGCTCCTGTCATATCATGCTTCAGCAGAGGGGTGCTCCTCCGTCAGCACCAGACGGTACCAGGCGAGCTCACCTAGGCTCCTGTCATATCATGCTTCATCATAGAGGTGCTCCTTCGTCAGCACCAGATGGTACCAGGCGAGCTCACCCAGGCTCCTGTCATATCATGCTTCATCACAGGGGTGCTCCTCCGTCAGCACCAGACGGTGCCAGGCAAGCTCACCCAGGCTCCTGTCATATCATGCTTCACCATGGGGGTGCTCCTCCGTCAGCACCAGACGCTACAAGGCGAGCTCACCCAGAGCACCTATGATATCATGCTTCATCAAAGAGTTGCTCCTTCGCCAGCACCAGATGGTTCCAGGCAAGCTCACCCAGGCTCCTGTCATATCATGCTTCATCATAGGGGTGCTCCTTCGCCAGCACCAGATGGTACCAGGCAAGCTCACCCAGGCTTCTGTCATATCATGCTTCATCATAGGGGTGCTCCTCCGTCAGCACCAGACGGTACCAGGCAAGATCACCCAGGACTCCTATTATATCATGCTTCATCATAGGGGTGCTCCGTCGTCAGCACCACATGGTGCCAGGCGAGCTCACCCGGGGCTCCTGTCATATCATGCTTCATCATAGGGGTGCTCCTCCGTCAGCACCAGATGGTACCAGGCAAGCTCACCCAGGCTCCTGTCATATCATGCTTCATCATAGGGGTGCTCCTCCGTCAGCACCAGATGGTACCAGTTGAGCTCACCCAGGGCTCCTGTCATATCATGCTTCATCATAGGGGTGCTCCTCCGTCAGCACCAGATGGTACCAGGCGAGCTCACCCAGGCTCCTGTCATATCATGCTTCATCATAGGGGTGCTCCTCCGTCAGCACCAGACGGTACCAGGCGAGCTCAACCAGAGCTCCTATGATATCATGCTTCATCAAAGAGGTGCTCCTTCGCCAGCACCAGACGGTACCAGGCGAGCTCATCCAGGGCTCCTCTCGTGTCATGCTTCATCATAGGGGTGCTCCTCCGTCAGTACCAGACGGTGCCAGGCGAGCTCACCCAGACCTCCTATGATATCATGCTTCATCATAGGGGTGCTCCTTCGTCAGCACCAGATGGTACCAGTTGAGCTCACCCAGGGCTCCTGTCATATCATGCTTCATCATAGGGGTGCTCCTCCGTCAGCACCAGACGGTACCAGGCGAGCTCACCCAGGCTCCTGTCATATAATGCTTCATCATAGGGGTGCTCCTCCGTCAGCACCAGATGGTACCAGGCAAGCTCACCCAGGCTCCTGTCATATCATGCTTCATCATAAGGGTGCTCCTCCGTCAGCACCAGATGGTACCAGGCGAGCTCACCCAGGGCTCCTATTATATCATGCTTCACCATAGGGGTGCTCCTTCGTCAGCACCAGATGGTACCATTTGAGCTCACCCAGGCTCCTGTCATATCATGCTTCATGATAGGGGTGCTCCTTCGTCAGCACCAGACGGTGCCAGGCGAGCTCATCCAGGCTCCTGTCATATCATGCTTCATCATAGGGGTGCTTCTTCGTCAGCACCAGACGGTGCCAGGCGAGCTCACCCAGGCTCCTGCTATGTCATGTTTCATCAAAGAGGTGCTCCTTCGCCAGCACCAGACGGTACCAGGCGAGCTTATCCAGGGCTCCTGTCATATCATGCTTCACCATAGGGGTGCTCCTACGTCAGCACCAGATGGTACCAGGCAAGCTCACCCAGGCTCCTGTCATATCATGCTTCACCATAGGGGTGCTCCTACATCAGCATCAGATGGTACCAGGCGAGCTCACCCAGGCTCCTGTCATATCATGCTTCACCATAGGGGTGCTTCTTCGTCAGCACCAGACAGTGCCAGGCGAGCTCACCCAGGCTCCTGTCATATCATGCTTCATCATAGGGGTGCTCCTCCGTCAGCACCAGATGGTGCCAGGTGAGCTCACCCAGGCTCCTGTCATATCATGCTTCATCACAGGGGTGCTCCTCTGTCAGCACCAGACGGTGCCAGGCGAGCTCACCCAGGCTCCTGTCATATCATGCTTCACCATAGGGGTGCTCCTCCGTCAGCACCAGACGGTACCAGGCGAGTTCACCCAGGCTCCTGTCATATCATGCTTCACCATAGGGGTGCTCCTCCATCAGCACCAGACGGTACCAGGCGAGCTCACCCAGGCTCCTGTCATATCATGCTTCACCATAGGGGTGCTCCTCCGTCAGCACCACATGGTGCCAGGCGAGCTCACCCAGGCTCCTGTCATATCATGCTTCATCATAGGGGTGCTCCTTCGTCAGCACCAGACGGTACCAGGCGAGCTCACCCAGGCTCCTGTCATATCATGCTTCACCATAGGGGTGCTCCTCCGTCAGCACCACATGGTGCCAGGCGAGCTCACCCAGGGCTCCTGTCATATCATGCTTCACCATAGGGGTGCTCCTTCGTCAGCACCAGACGGTACCAGGCGAGCTCACCCAGGGCTCCTGTCATATCATGCTTCACCAAAGGGGTGCTGCTTCGTCAGTATCAGACGGTGCCAGGCTCCTGCTATGTCATGTTTCATCAAAGAGGTGCTCCTCCGTCAGCACATTGCTGGTGCAGAGCGGGCTCATCCAGAGTTCCTGGAGGACTTTCGTGTTCTCTGTGTATGAGAATTCAATATCTGTTGTGATGGGTCTTGAGTTTGTGCCGTCAAAATTGTATTGAGGCAGGTGAGATATAAATACAATTTATTTATCTAATTAACCTGCTCCACACAAGATTAAAAACAACTGTAGGAGTGGAAGAAACTAGATACCAGTTAGGGTACTTTCCTCACATTTGTTGTACGTCTACATATTTCAGCCCTTAAATAGTGACAAATTAATCCAAGGTTTTCTTCAGGACCAAAAGACCCTACCTATGCTAGATGTAACCTAGGTTTTCCTCACCTAGTGAAAAACTAAAAGTTAAAACACCTCTCTGTGAAAGTGGTTCCATCCAGGTTTCCTAATCTCCTCTACCCTCATGCTTCGGAAGATGGGGGCTGAACGCCCCACGTACCCCGTACAGTACTTTGTAGGTGCCGGGCTCCGGTGCTCTACAGCCTAGGTTCCTCCGGTCTCTGTTGCAGTAGTTCCTGAACATACCAACACAAACTCTGTCTGCATCCCACTGTTGTCTGATATTGTCGTCATGGCACTTGATATTAATTGTATCCCACCATTCCTCGATAACGTAACTGAGGTACATGTACAGCCTGTGCCAACAAACAACACTGGCAACGCACTGTACCCTGATAGGGTGGTATATGGAAGTATCACCGATTGTAACTGCGCCTGAACCTCCCGAAGGTCAAAATCCCCTCTCACATGTTTTACAGCAAAACAACAAGGTAAATACAGGCATAATTACCTCACCACCACCCATCTGCTGAGCGGTACAAACCTAGGTGCCAGATACCAATGGTGGCGCCCATGATGGGTCAGAATAGGCTTCCTGTTGGTCTTACCCATAGTCAAATGAGGAAGGTGACTCTAAATTGGGAAACCCCACTCACCTGTACAGCTCTGTTCACGCGACACACTATTTTTCCAATATCAATGTTTGTACTTTTTAAACCTTTTATTGCTATATAGAACATATTATTGAATTCATTTGACCATGGCAACTTCACAAAGCAAATCAAAGGAGGTCATTAGGACCCTTAAGCAACACGCTCCTCCAGCTGTTGGGGTGACAGGGACAGAGGACAGAAAGATCTGCTCCAGAGGTGAACTTCTCAAAGCCTACCTTGGCAGCGTCCAGCTCCTGCATGTGTGATCTGAAGCTGGTTTGGATCTCCCCAATAGCTCCCCGAAGCTCTCCCAGGTGTTGGGGTGACAGGGACAGAGGAGAGAAAGATCTGCTCCAGAGGTGAACTTCTCAAAGCCTACCTTGGCAGCGTCCAGCTCCTGCATGTGTGATCTGAAGCTGGTTTGGATCTCCCCAATAGCTCCCCGAAGCTCTCCCAGGTGTTGGGGTGACAGGGACAGAGGAGAGAAAGATCTGCTCCAGAGGTGAACTTCTCAAAGCCTACCTTGGCAGCGTCCAGCTCCTGCATGTGTGATCTGAAGCTGGTTTGGATCTCCCCAATAGCTCCTCGAAGCTCTCCTAGGTGCTGCTTCTGTAGGTCATTCATGAGCAAGGGAGGGACCTGTGCCAGCAGCCACTCGCACTCTTCCAGCTGTTCCCGGAACTCTACGGAGACAAGAGGTACAGAGCTCCGTCAGGCTTGGCATCGACCCCAGGCTTCTTCGCATGTGACTTAGGATAGTGATAACGGGTTGGTCCATTGAACGCCAGGGAAAGAGATGCAAAGTTACAAAAGAACCATGGTTGCAAACTGGACATCAAAAGAAGTAAAAGGTGGGTACTCTGTGACTTGCAGCACCAAGTGCATATGCAGGGTTCAAGTAGGGCTCATATCTGTCAGTCCAAGTGTGCGCCCATTATTCATACAGTGCATTGTAAGAACATTTAGGTACACTCCGCAATTGGCCAACTAGACCATTATAGAATGAGCATGAGCTTGCTGTCCAAATATTGCCAATTACAAGGCTGAAATGTAACCCCACCTGCTATAACAGCAATGCATTCCTGCTTAAAGGGATGTTGACGGGATACAATATTCAGTTTTCACATCAGCAATGTAGCAGTCCTGTCTAAAGCCAACACAATTCTCTATTGACCCCTTGCGGTCTTTGACATCCATCTATTACCTTAACCTGGTTTTCCTACTAGGAAAAAATTGGTTTTATTCTATTGAACAAAACAGTAATGCGGGAGAAGAAAGGTGAGCAGCAGCTTATTGGCATTAATGCTTCTTCTGCAGTCCTGCTGCTCAGGTGCTTTCCTGAGCAAGGAGTCTCCCTTCTAAGGAACAGGCCCAGCAGGGCGATCTATTCAACTCAGGAATAGTGGGTGTGGCTAATATAGAGATGCTTTGTAAATGAGGTATTTTAGAGCGCTGAACCCTGCGAGAACTATACGCGTTTGTAATATTACCATATTAGTAGGTCCACTCAGACTTTCTTCCTTCTGTGGTCAATAAAATGGGTACTAACTAACCTGTTATCAGTGCCTAGAGACCAGACAAACTGCAGAGGGCTCTAAATAAGCAGAGTCACTTTTGTAATAGTCATTTACTGCCTGGATTTCCCACCTGTGGATTGTGGAATCTTAGGAATTTCATTTCTGTATGTTACATGTTCAAATTTTGCAGGTGGCACACATACAGATATCAGATATGCAGCCAATCCACTTCCTTTTTTGGGCTGTTTACCCTCAGCCAATCCCATAGTGTCTTGCCCCAGGAGGCCATTTTAGATGTCTTATATGTTTGAATTCATCACTTTCAGAATCAGCCTCTCTGGGCTGGAAGGTGAGTCCCATGTCAATCGAATTAGGATCCGTTACTCTTGGGTCTCAGAGCAAAGTTACTTCCTAGAATTTATCTTTATGGTACTTCAATGAGAACAAAGAATAACTAACTGAGCAGTACATTAGAAATGTATTTAATTAATCCTATGATTTCAACATAGGCTTCAAATATGCTCACAAAAACAAAATAGTAATTTTTGTATAATAAAAAAAAGAATTGTGAGTCTGCCACTGACATCAATGTTGGAGTCAATCAGACCAGATCTTGAAACGTCACCCACCAAGCAGCTGCAAAAGGTTGAGAGATACAAGTATCAGTCAGTTACTTGTGTTCAGCATTTTGACACCAAAGAGGATCTGTGTTACAACCTCTTAAGCACCACAGATTGTGTTATCTGGGCACGCGCCATGGGAACTGTTAGCAATACATCCTTGTAGGGACTTTGGGATAAAAGGGCCACTAATGGAACACTAGCATGTTCGCATGCAGGTGAGGGCACGGCTGGAAGTCGGCCACAGGCTCCGCGGGATCCGGTGAAGGAATACAATCTTACCATGCAGGCAGGCATTGTGGTATTCATCTCCCTGGCTCTGGTAGGACAGTAACTTCTGCACCAACATGTCAGCACACTCTTCAAACGTGTCTTGAAGGAAATCAGACCTTCCGATCAAGCGTTTCTCTTTTTTCTTGTAGAATTCCTGCAAGAGAAAGACAAAGTAAAAATGGAGCCCAGTGAAGTAGAACCCTAGCTTGAGGCAGCTGCATGCATCGATGGCTTAGCAAGTGGTCAGTAGGTGGGCTGCTTGTCTCAATGTCTTGGCTCAAGGTCAAGCAGACAGGGTGCATGCCTCAATGGCATGGTGTTTGGTCAAGAAGACAGGCTGCATAGGCATGCAGCCTGTCTGCATTGAGGCAATGGCATGGTGTTTGGTCAAGCAGACAGGCTGCATGCCTCAATGGCACGGTGTTTGGTCAAACAGGCCAGACATGTGCCTCAATGGCATGGCACAGAGTGGAAGAGATTTCCACCTAAAAGGGAACGTATCAAATCCAACCTAGGCCACAGTAACTGGAAGCCAGTCACTCCCATTCAGACTTCATGGCTTGAATTCAATCTCAACAGGTTGGTCAGCTTCTCAGTGAACTCCTACACTCTTCACCTAGTGTTTGCCCTTCTTGAATATGGCTGGTGTACCTGGGAGGAGCAGTGCAGCAGTGCAAGAGTTACTGGAACTGATGTAAAAGGTACTGCTTCTGACACTGTATCACAACTAATGCAATCTTCTATGAAGTTACAGGCTGGATGGAAAAAATATCATACAAAAAAAGAGAGTATTCTGAAACATTTTAAAAGTTGCATTACTTGTTTTTTAAGTGGCATGAAGAGCATCTGTTGCCATCAGTCTGCAATTCCCCCACACTAACCCATCACGGCCATTTTGAGATTATTAACAGGGACACAAAACCAAATCCTGAGACGAAGGAAGAGATAGAGATGACTCTAAAGATGATATCAATGTGGATGAGTTACTGGAACATGTAGTAAACCTCTCCCGTCCTCCAGAAGTCAAGCGTCTGGTGTGCCAGATCTTTATGGCTGTGAAGGAGGGTGATATAGAAGACATTTGCAGTAGCACAGACGGCAGGTGTGGCGCATCCCCAAGGGCACGAAGTCGAGTGTAGTGTGCGAGCTGTTTTGGACCTTGAAGGAGGCTGGTGGCCCAAATGGCTTTAACTGTGAAGGAGGCCTGTGATCAGATCTTCGTACCTTTGAAGGTGAGAGGGCACACAATTTTCCTGGTTGTGAGGAGGCAGGAGTATCAAACCTTCCTCACCACGAAGGAGGCTGGGGTACCAGATCATTGCAGCCTTAAATGAGGCTTGAGTAGATATCTTCCTGACAGTTAAGGAAGCCGGTGCAGCAGGCCTTTGTGGCCTTGAAGGAGGCTAGTGCACCAGATTCTTGCGACTCATCAGAACTGACTATAGTGTGCCCTCAAAATGTCCTAAACATAGAGATGACTTTGGAAATGAGTGGAAGAGCAAGAAAGTTGCAGATATCGCATATCGAGTGCTACGAAACTTTGTTGTTTGGAAACTTTTGCTTAGAAAATTGGCATTTGAGAGCTTTTACCATAGAGAATACATTTATTTCTGGGATTCTGAAGACAACAAAGACATCTTTTTCAACCTGTTAATTTAGCTTCCGTTTTCAGATCATAGCCACCAACGACATCTGAACCCTCCTCGACCAAGGAGAAACAGCAACTTTGGTCTCAGCAGCCTTCGGCACTGTATCCAACCTCACACTGATCAAAAGGCTCCACCAATTCGGCATCCAAGGGGACGCGCTCAGATGGATCACCTCCTTCCTCACCGGAAGAACCCAGAGGATCCACCTCCCACCTTTTACCTCTGAACCTAAGGAAATCCCCTGTGGTGTCCCTTATGGCTCATCCCCCAGCCCCCTGCTCATCAACGCATATATGACCCCGCTGGCCAACATCGTCAGATTCCACAGTCTCAACATAATTTCCTACACAGATGACACCCAACTCATCCTCTAACTCACTGACAACCCTACCACCAAAACCAACCTCAACAGATGCATGACAAACGTCGCCAACTGGATGAAGAACAACTGCCTGCAGGTGAACACAGACAAGATGGAAGTATTGATCTTTGGCAACAGCAGTAATACATGGAAAGACTCCTAGTGGCCATCAGACCTAGGATCCACACCCACTCCCACCAACCACACCAGAAACCTCGGAATCATCATTGACAACAAGCTCACCATGAAATCACAGATCAACGCCGTCTCCTCCACCTGCTTCTTCACTCTATGCATGCTACGTAAGGCCTTCAAGTGGCTACCCCTAAACACGAGATGCACCGTGAGACAAGCCCTCATCACCAGCCGACTGGACTACGACAATGCCCTCTACATAGGAATCGCCACACACCTTCTACACAGACTTCAGACTATAAAGAACGCCACAGCCAGAATCATCCTCTGCAGTCCCCGACAAACCCACATCACACCCCACCTCAGGAAACTTCACTGGCTTCCCGTACAGAAGAGATGTCAATTCAAGCTGCTGACCCACGCATACAAGGCTCTACACAACCAGAGACTCGCCTACATTAACCACCTCCTGAACTTCCACCATCCATCGAGAAGACTATGCTACATCTCCCTTTCACTTGCACATACTCCCTCGCATCAATCGAAGCAGAAGTAGAGGGTGCTCCTTCTCCCACATCGCAGCAAAGACCTGGAACAGCCTCCCCAAGAACCTCCGGACCATCACCTCACTTCCGGAATTCAGAGTGGCCGTCAAGAACTGGCTGTTCGAATAAGGCTCCAGGGCCTGCAAGTGCCTGGATACCCTATCGGGTGATTAGCGCGCTTTAAAAATCCTGATTGATTGATATGACTTTACATTCCATGTAAAAAGTATTGGTCCAAACAAGTATTACTTCTTCAATATGAACCACAGACTATGGTTCCCCTGGATAAAACTGAGGCAAAATGGGGCAAAGTGAGGAATCTCATTTCTGCTACTCTGCAGGAGCCTAACGGATGATGCAAGACTGAATGCCCAATTACTTATTGCCTTCATGTCAATACCAGCATTTTTGCAAGGCCACTGGTAGGATATGTGCCCAGAATGATCACCCATCCATTGGAACAACTGCCTGAATGCTAACAGCGCAATTTTCTGCTCAATGAAATGACAACCGCACAGGATCCTAAGCTTTGAAGCTCCAACAAACATGCAGGAAAACAACATTTTGATTAATGTTTTTTTTAAGACTTGCTACATATATCTGTTATTCTACCTAGTACAGGTAGCTCCACCAATCCAAGGTGGTGTGTTTCCCAAATTCCAGTCTGGTCCTATGGCTTTGCTCTTAGTTGTAGCTCAGAAAGGAATACGGCCCAGATGTACAACATATTTTTAAAGATCGCAAACCCTCTGATTAGGATTTTGCCACCCCAATTATTTTTTTCTTAAATGTGCTAATCCCATTTTAGGAAGCTGTAAAAGTTTACTGATTCCTAAAATGGAATTGCAATCCCATACCGATTTGATATTTGGAAGGGGCATGACGTAGAAGTCCCTTCCAAATACAGAATCAGTACGAGATGTATCAGTGGTTTGTAACCAAATTCCAGACGTCAAAAAACAAAACTAAAACATTGAAAAGTTTCCAACTCCCAAGTTAAAGCGGTAACCTATCTGCAAAAGGGATGGGGTTCCCTTGGAATCCCTTCCCCTTTGTCAATGTTTAAAAAACTTTTGTTGGGGAGTAGGCAGTGGTCCAGCGGAACACTGCCAACTTTCAAACTTAAAAAGAAAGTATACTTTTTTTAAGTGCAGCGCCATTTCCTTCATGTGCTGTGGGATACCCTCCAAAAGTCTATAATAGGAAATATTTTCTGAATTTTAGACTGTTTGTAATATCACAAAAACACTCCCTAACACCACGTTGCAGTGCAACTACACAAACTGCAGCCTACATGTCTAAGTAACGAGAAAAAGTGCAGCCTGATAGGTATCCCAAAGTGTGGGCCAGAGTGCCACAAAACAACTCATCGACAATTGATAGAATATCCAATATCCGAGCTGGAAATAACCTAACAATCCGAGCCATGACTGGCATCTCTTTCCTACCTTTGTTGCAAATCCACTGAATGTGAATGTGCAGACCCCAAACCAGGCTGTGTCATTTGTTTTGAAGGCTCTGCCTCCTAAAGGCCATCAGGTAATTGACCTCCTGCGTTCCTGATAACTTGCTTAACTGTAGAGAGCTTTCACTGATCTCAAAGTGAGAAACCTGCGCACAATACCCCCTTTGGTCAGTTGGTCTGTTGTTTTGGACCTTCTATCTGGTGGAAGAGCAGGACCTTTGGTAGGTCTTTCTCTACAGTCAGCTGCAGACATCACCAGTCAGCTACTGGATGGTTTGTCTGTTAAAATATTCCACCTACCACAGGCCTGTAGGTCCCAAGCATTGTCCTCAAAATCAGAGGAATCAAAGATTCTACCGAATATCTGCCATGATCTGTGTTTTTCAACACAAGGGAGAAAAGATGTTCTCATTCCTTAGCCTCTTGTGTAAGACTTCCGTAACCTGGCAGAGGACAATCGCCGTCTTCGTTGTAGGTGTTTTCAAACCCCAAGTAGGAGATGTTCTCAATAGAACAACGTCAGAAGTGTAGTCTTTAGATGTAGCAGCCAGGGTTACCTTATAAACTACACTATGTGGTGTAAAGTCACATTCACTTCCTCTGCATCTTCCGTGCCCTCTCACCTGCTCCCCATACCTGCAATAAGACACCAAAATGTTGTGCATCCCAGGGCCCAATGCCACAACCATCCCCTGAGGGAGGAGAGTACTCAACTCAAACAGCAGGCCTAGTAACTTTTGGCACCAAACTTTGTATGGGCACTGAAGTTAGCACCATAGTCAAAGGCATCTCAGCTACCACAACACAGGCCAAGTAGATGTAGTGTATCAACACACAACCCCGCTGCATGGCCCCAACACTAATCCTTGCTACAGTCTCAAAGGCTCAGGAAGCATCACGATAAATGTATAAACTCTGATCCCTTGCGGCAGCACCACCCTCTCCAAAGGTAGCTGCGCCACAGCAACGGATCATCCTAATGGATAGGGAACAGTGGGGCCACAGTGGGAAACGGCTCTCATTGATCATCATAGATGCCAAGTTTCTCATTGGTCGTGTCTCAGATTTTAATTTAAAAAATCATCATAGATGCCAAGTTTGGCACTTGCTCCTAAAGATGCTTCTCAAATAGCCTAAGAACAGGTTCTGCCTCACCATTGTGAGGAGTGCAGACGCGTGCTCCCAAAGGACCCAAGCATCTTGTTTCTATCCTCTGCAATGACAGCTCCCAACAAGGTCTCCCATGGGAATCCCACCACCTTGAGAGCAGGTTCTGCCTCACCATCGTGAGGGGTACAGACGGGCGCTCCCAAAGGACCCAAGCATCTTGTTTCTTTGCCTCTGCAATGACAGCTCCCAACAAAGGTCTCAATGGGAATCCCACCACCTTGAGAGCAGGTTCGGCCTCACCATCGTGAGGAGTGCAGACGCGCGCTCCCAAAGGACCCAAGCATCTTGTTTCTATGCTTCTGCAATGACAGCTCCCAACAAAGGTCTCAATGGGAATCCCACCACCTTGAGAGCAGGTTCGGCCTCACCATCGTGAGGAGTGCAGACGTGCGCTCCCAAAGGACCCAAGCATCTTGTTTCTATGCTTCTGCAATGACAGCTCCCAACAAAGGTCTCCCATGGGAGTCCCACCACCTTGAGAGCAGGTTCTGCCTCACCATCGTGAGGAGTGCAGACGCGCGCTCCCAAAGGACCCAAGCATCTTGTTTCTATGCTTCTGCAATGACAGCTCCCAACAAAGGTCTCAATGGGAATCCCACCACCTTGAGAGCAGGTTCTGCCTCACCATCGTGAGGAGTGCAGACGCGCGCTCCCAAAGGACCCAAGCATCTTGTTTCTATGCTTCTGCAATGACAGCTCCCAACAAAGGTCTCAATGGGAATCCCACCACCTTGAGAGCAGGTTCTGCCTCACCATCGTGAGGAGTGCAGACGCGCGCTCCCAAAGGACCCAAGCATCTTGTTTCTATGCTTCTGCAATGACAGCTCCCAACAAAGGTCTCAATGGGAATCCCACCACCTTGAGAGCAGGTTCTGCCTCACCATCGTGAGGAGTGCAGACGCGCGCTCCCAAAGGACCCAAGCATCTTGTTTCTATGCTTCTGCAATGACAGCTCCCAACAAAGGTCTCAATGGGAATCCCACCACCTTGAGAGCAGGTTCTACCTCACCATCGTGAGGGGCCAGACACGCGCTCCCAGCAGGACCCAAGCATCTTGTTTCTATGGTTTTGCAATGACAGCTCCCAACAAAAGTCTCAATGGGAATCCCACCACTGTGAGAGCAGGTTCTGCCTCACCATCGTGAGGGGTGCAGACACGCGCTCCCAATAGGACCCAAGCATCTTGTTTCTATCCTCTGCAATGACAGCTCCCAACAAAGGTCTCCCTTGGGAATACCACCACCTTGAGAGCAGGTTCTGCCTCACCATCATGAGGGGTGCAGACGGGCGCTCCCAAAGGACCCAAGCATATTGTTTCTATGCTTCTGCAATGACAGCTCCCAACAAAAGTCTCAATGGGAATCCCACCACCTTGAGAGCAGGTTCTGCCTCACCATCGGGAGGGGCCAGACGGGCGCTCCCAGCAGGACCCAAGCATCTAGTTTCTATGCTTCTGCAATGACAGCTCCCAACAAAGGTCTCAATGGGAATCCCACCACCGTGAGAGCAGGTTCTGCCTCACCATTGTGAGGGGTGCAGACACGCGCTCCCAATAGGACCCAAGCATCTTGTTTCTATGCCTCTGCAATGACAGCTCCCAACAAAGGTCTCAATGGGAATCCCACCACCTTGAGAGCAGGTTCTGCCTCACCATCGTGAGGGGTACAGACGGGCGCTCCCAACAGGACCCAAGCATCTTGTTTCTATGCCTCTGCAATGACAGCTCCCAACAAAGGTCTCAATGGGAATCCCACCACCTTGAGAGCAGGTTCTGCCTCACCATCGTGAGGGGTGCAGACACGCGCTCCCAAAGGACCCAAGCATCTTGTTTCTATGGTTTTGCAATGACAGCTCCCAACAAAAGTGTCAATGGGAATCCCACCACCTTGAGAGCAGGTTCTGCCTCACCATCGTGAGGGGTACAGACGGGCGCTCCCAACAGGACCCAAGCATCTTGTTTCTATGCTTCTGCAATGACAGCTCCCAACAAAAGTCTCAATGGGAATCCCACCACCTTGAGAGCAGGTTCTGCCTCACCATCGGGAGGGGCCAGACGGGCGCTCCCAGCAGGACCCAAGCATCTAGTTTCTATGCTTCTGCAATGACAGCTCCCAACAAAGGTCTCAATGGGAATCCCACCACCGTGAGAGCAGGTTCTGCCTCACCATTGTGAGGGTGCAGACACGCGCTCCCAATAGGACCCAAGCATCTTGTTTCTATGCCTCTGCAATGACAGCTCCCAACAAAGGTCTCAATGGGAATCCCACCACCTTGAGAGCAGGTTCTGCCTCACCATCGTGAGGGGTACAGACGGGCGCTCCCAACAGGACCCAAGCATCTTGTTTCTATGCCTCTGCAATGACAGCTCCCAACAAAGGTCTCAATGGGAATCCCACCACCTTGAGAGCAGGTTCTGCCTCACCATCGTGAGGGGTGCAGACACGCGCTCCCAAAGGACCCAAGCATCTTGTTTCTATGGTTTTGCAATGACAGCTCCCAACAAAAGTCTCAATGGGAATCCCACCACCTTGAGAGCAGGTTCTGCCTCACCATCGTGAGGGGTACAGACGGGCGCTCCCAACAGGACCCAAGCATCTTGTTTCTATGCTCCTGCAATGACAGCTCCCAACAAAGGTCTCCCTTGGGAATACCACCACCTTGAGAGCAGGTTCTGCCTCACCATCGTGAGGAGTGCAGACGCGCGCTCCCAAAGGACCCAAGCATCTTGTTTCTATGCTTCTGCAATGACAGCTCCCAACAAAGGTCTCAATGGGAATCCCACCACCTTGAGAGCAGGTTCTACCTCACCATCGTGAGGGGCCAGACACGCGCTCCCAGCAGGACCCAAGCATCTTGTTTCTATGGTTTTGCAATGACAGCTCCCAACAAAAGTCTCAATGGGAATCCCACCACCGTGAGAGCAGGTTCTGCCTCACCATCGTGAGGGGTGCAGACACGCGCTCCCAATAGGACCCAAGCATCTTGTTTCTATCCTCTGCAATGACAGCTCCCAACAAAGGTCTCCCTTGGGAATACCACCACCTTGAGAGCAGGTTCTGCCTCACCATCATGAGGGGTGCAGACGGGCGCTCCCAAAGGACCCAAGCATATTGTTTCTATGCTTCTGCAATGACAGCTCCCAACAAAAGTCTCAATGGGAATCCCACCACCTTGAGAGCAGGTTCTGCCTCACCATCGGGAGGGGCCAGACGGGCGCTCCCAGCAGGACCCAAGCATCTAGTTTCTATGCTTCTGCAATGACAACTCCCAACAAAGGTCTCAATGGGAATCCCACCACCGTGAGAGCAGGTTCTGCCTCACCATTGTGAGGGGTGCAGACACGCGCTCCCAATAGGACCCAAGCATCTTGTTTCTATGCCTCTGCAATGACAGCTCCCAACAAAGGTCTCAATGGGAATCCCACCACCTTGAGAGCAGGTTCTGCCTCACCATCGTGAGGGGTACAGACGGGCGCTCCCAACAGGACCCAAGCATCTTGTTTCTATGCCTCTGCAATGACAGCTCCCAACAAAGGTCTCAATGGGAATCCCACCACCTTGAGAGCAGGTTCTGCCTCACCATCGTGAGGGGTGCAGACACGCGCTCCCAAAGGACCCAAGCATCTTGTTTCTATGGTTTTGCAATGACAGCTCCCAACAAAAGTCTCAATGGGAATCCCACCACCTTGAGAGCAGGTTCTGCCTCACCATCGTGAGGGGTACAGACGGGCGCTCCCAACAGGACCCAAGCATCTTGTTTCTATGCTCCTGCAATGACAGCTCCCAACAAAGGTCTCCCATGGGAATCCCACCACCTTGAGAGCAGGTTCTGCCTCACCATCATGAGGGGTGCAGACGGGCGCTCCCAAAGGACCCAAGCATATTGTTTCTATGCTTCTGCAATGACAGCTCCCAACAAAAGTCTCAATGGGAATCCCACCACCTTGAGAGCAGGTTCTGCCTCACCATCGGGAGGGGCCAGACGGGCGCTCCCAGCAGGACCCAAGCATCTAGTTTCTATGCTTCTGCAATGACAGCTCCCAACAAAGGTCTCAATGGGAATCCCACCACCTTGAGAGCAGGTTCTGCCTCACCATCGTGAGGAGTGCAGACGCGCGCTCCCAAAGGACCCAAGCATCTTGTTTCTATGCTTCTGCAATGACAGCTCCCAACAAAGGTCTCAATGGGAATCCCACCACCTTGAGAGCAGGTTCTGCCTCACCATCGTGAGGAGTGCAGACGCGCGCTCCCAAAGGACCCAAGCATCTTGTTTCTATGCTTCTGCAATGACAGCTCCCAACAAAGGTCTCAATGGGAATCCCACCACCTTGAGAGCAGGTTCTACCTCACCATCGTGAGGGGCCAGACGGGTGCGCCCAACAGGACCCACGCATCTTGTTTCTATGGTTTTGCAATGACAGCTCCCAACAAAAGTCTCAATGGGAATCCCACCACCGTGAGAGCAGGTTCTGCCTCACCATCGTGAGGGGTGCAGACACGCGCTCCCAATAGGACCCAAGCATCTTGTTTCTATGCTCCTGCAATGACAGCTCCCAACAAAGGTCTCCCATGGGAATCCCACCACCTTGAGAGCAGGTTCTGCCTCACCATCATGAGGGTGCAGACGGGCGCTCCCAAAGGACCCAAGCATATTGTTTCTATGCTTCTGCAATGACAGCTCCCAACAAAAGTCTCAATGGGAATCCCACCACCTTGAGAGCCGGTTCTGCCTCACCATCGGGAGGGGCCAGACGGGCGCTCCCAGCAGGACCCAAGCATCTAGTTTCTATGCTTCTGCAATGACAGCTCCCAACAAAGGTCTCAATGGGAATCCCACCACCGTGAGAGCAGGTTCTGCCTCACCATTGTGAGGGTGCAGACACGCGCTCCCAATAGGACCCAAGCATCTTGTTTCTATGCCTCTGCAATGACAGCTCCCAACAAAGGTCTCAATGGGAATCCCACCACCTTGAGAGCAGGTTCTGCCTCACCATCGTGAGGGGTACAGACGGGCGCTCCCAACAGGACCCAAGCATCTTGTTTCTATGCCTCTGCAATGACAGCTCCCAACAAAGGTCTCAATGGGAATCCCACCACCTTGAGAGCAGGTTCTGCCTCACCATCGTGAGGGGTGCAGACACGCGCTCCCAAAGGACCCAAGCATCTTGTTTCTATGGTTTTGCAATGACAGCTCCCAACAAAAGTCTCAATGGGAATCCCACCACCTTGAGAGCAGGTTCTGCCTCACCATCGTGAGGGGTACAGACGGGCGCTCCCAACAGGACCCAAGCATCTTGTTTCTATGCTCCTGCAATGACAGCTCCCAACAAAGGTCTCCCTTGGGAATACCACCACCTTGAGAGCAGGTTCTGCCTCACCATCGTGAGGAGTGCAGACGCGCGCTCCCAAAGGACCCAAGCATCTTGTTTCTATGCTTCTGCAATGACAGCTCCCAACAAAGGTCTCAATGGGAATCCCACCACCTTGAGAGCAGGTTCTACCTCACCATCGTGAGGGGCCAGACACGCGCTCCCAGCAGGACCCAAGCATCTTGTTTCTATGGTTTTGCAATGACAGCTCCCAACAAAAGTCTCAATGGGAATCCCACCACCGTGAGAGCAGGTTCTGCCTCACCATCGTGAGGGGTGCAGACACGCGCTCCCAATAGGACCCAAGCATCTTGTTTCTATCCTCTGCAATGACAGCTCCCAACAAAGGTCTCCTTGGGAATACCACCACCTTGAGAGCAGGTTCTGCCTCACCATCATGAGGGGTGCAGACGGGCGCTCCCAAAGGACCCAAGCATATTGTTTCTATGCTTCTGCAATGACAGCTCCCAACAAAAGTCTCAATGGGAATCCCACCACCTTTAGAGCAGGTTCTGCCTCACCATCGGGAGGGGCCAGACGGGCGCTCCCAGCAGGACCCAAGCATCTAGTTTCTATGCTTCTGCAATGACAGCTCCCAACAAAGGTCTCAATGGGAATCCCACCACCGTGAGAGCAGGTTCTGCCTCACCATTGTGAGGGGTGCAGACACGCGCTCCCAATAGGACCCAAGCATCTTGTTTCTATGCCTCTGCAATGACAGCTCCCAACAAAGGTCTCAATGGGAATCCCACCACCTTGAGAGCAGGTTCTGCCTCACCATCGTGAGGGGTACAGACGGGCGCTCCCAACAGGACCCAAGCATCTTGTTTCTATGCCTCTGCAATGACAGCTCCCAACAAAGGTCTCAATGGGAATCCCACCACCTTGAGAGCAGGTTCTGCCTCACCATCGTGAGGGGTGCAGACACGCGCTCCCAAAGGACCCAAGCATCTTGTTTCTATGGTTTTGCAATGACAGCTCCCAACAAAAGTCTCAATGGGAATCCCACCACCTTGAGAGCAGGTTCTGCCTCACCATCGTGAGGGGTACAGACGGGCGCTCCCAACAGGACCCAAGCATCTTGTTTCTATGCTCCTGCAATGACAGCTCCCAACAAAGGTCTCCCATGGGAATCCCACCACCTTGAGAGCAGGTTCTGCCTCACCATCATGAGGGGTGCAGACGGGCGCTCCCAAAGGACCCAAGCATATTGTTTCTATGCTTCTGCAATGACAGCTCCCAACAAAAGTCTCAATAGGAACACCACCACCTTGAGAGCAGGTTCTGCCTCACCATCGGGAGGGGCCAGACGGGCGCTCCCAGCAGGACCCAAGCATCTAGTTTCTATGCTTCTGCAATGACAGCTCCCAACAAAGGTCTCAATGGGAATCCCACCACCTTGAGAGCAGGTTCTGCCTCACCATCGTGAGGAGTGCAGACACGCGCTCCCAAAGGACCCAAGCATCTTGTTTCTATGCTTCTGCAATGACAGCTCCCAACAAAGGTCTCAATGGGAATCCCACCACCTTGAGAGCAGGTTCTGCCTCACCATCGTGAGGAGTGCAGACGCGCGCTCCCAAAGGACCCAAGCATCTTGTTTCTATGCTTCTGCAATGACAGCTCCCAACAAAGGTCTCAATGGGAATCCCACCACCTTGAGAGCAGGTTCTACCTCACCATCGTGAGGGGCCAGACGGGTGCGCCCAACAGGACCCACGCATCTTGTTTCTATGGTTTTGCAATGACAGCTCCCAACAAAAGTCTCAATGGGAATCCCACCACCGTGAGAGCAGGTTCTGCCTCACCATCGTGAGGGGTGCAGACACGCGCTCCCAATAGGACCCAAGCATCTTGTTTCTATGCTCCTGCAATGACAGCTCCCAACAAAGGTCTCCCATGGGAATCCCACCACCTTGAGAGCAGGTTCTGCCTCACCATCATGAGGGGTGCAGACGGGCGCTCCCAAAGGACCCAAGCATATTGTTTCTATGCTTCTGCAATGACAGCTCCCAACAAAAGTCTCAATGGGAATCCCACCACCTTGAGAGCCGGTTCTGCCTCACCATCGGGAGGGGCCAGACGGGCGCTCCCAGCAGGACCCAAGCATCTAGTTTCTATGCTTCTGCAATGACAGCTCCCAACAAAGGTCTCAATGGGAATCCCACCACCGTGAGAGCAGGTTCTGCCTCACCATTGTGAGGAGTGCAGACACGCGCTCCCAATAGGACCCAAGCATCTTGTTTCTATGCCTCTGCAATGACAGCTCCCAACAAAGGTCTCAATGGGAATCCCACCACCTTGAGAGCAGGTTCTGCCTCACCATCGTGAGGGGTGCAGACACGCGCTCCCAAAGGACCCAAGCATCTTGTTTCTATGGTTTTGCAATGACAGCTCCCAACAAAAGTCACCTTGAGAGCAGGTTCTGCCTCACCATCGTGAGGGGTACAGACGGGCGCTCCCAACAGGACCCAAGCATCTTGTTTCTATGCTCCTGCAATGACAGCTCCCAACAAAGGTCTCCCATGGGAATCCCACCACCTTGAGAGCAGGTTCTGCCTCACCATCATGAGGGGTGCAGACGGGCGCTCCCAAAGGACCCAAGCATATTGTTTCTATGCTTCTGCAATGACAGCTCCCAACAAAAGTCTCAATGGGAATCCCACCACCTTGAGAGCAGGTTCTGCCTCACCATCGGGAGGGGCCAGACGGGCGCTCCCAGCAGGACCCAAGCATCTAGTTTCTATGCTTCTGCAATGACAGCTCCCAACAAAGGTCTCAATGGGAATCCCACCACCGTGAGAGCAGGTTCTGCCTCACCATTGTGAGGGGTGCAGACACGCGCTCCCAATAGGACCCAAGCATCTTGTTTCTATGCCTCTGCAATGACAGCTCCCAACAAAGGTCTCAATGGGAATCCCACCACCTTGAGAGCAGGTTCTGCCTCACCATCGTGAGGGGTACAGACGGGCGCTCCCAACAGGACCCAAGCATTTTGTTTCTATGCCTCTGCAATGACAGCTCCCAACAAAGGTCTCAATGGGAATCCCACCACCTTGAGAGCAGGTTCTGCCTCACCATCGTGAGGGGTGCAGACACGTGCTCCCAAAGGACCCAAGCATCTTGTTTCTATGGTTTTGCAATGACAGCTCCCAACAAAAGTCTCAATGGGAATCCCACCACCTTGAGAGCAGGTTCTGCCTCACCATCGTGAGGGGTACAGACGGGCGCTCCCAACAGGACCCAAGCATCTTGTTTCTATGCCTCTGCAATGACAGCTCCCAACAAAGGTCTCAATGGGAATCCCACCACCTTGAGAGCAGGTTCTGCCTCACCATCGTGAGGGGTGCAGACACGCGCTCCCAAAGGACCCAAGCATCTTGTTTCTATGCTCCTGCAATGACAGCTCCCAACAAAGGTCTCCCATGGGAATCCCACCACCTTCAGAGCAGGTTCTGCCTCACCATCGTGAGGAGTGCAGACGGGCGCTCCCAAAGGACCCAAGCATCTTGTTTCTATCCTCTGCAATGACAGCTCCCAACAAAGGTCTCAATGGGAATCCCACCACCTTGAGAGCAGGTTCTGCCTCGCCATCGTGAGGAGTGCAGACGGGCGCTCCCAAAGGAACCAAGCAACTAGTTTCTATCCTCTGCAATGACAGCTCCCAACAAAGGTCTCAATGGGAATCCCACCACCTTGAGAGCAGGTTCTGCCTCGCCATCGTGAGGAGTGCAGACGGGCGCTCCCAAAGGACCCAAGCATCTTGTTTCTATCCTCTGCAATGACAGCTCCCAACAAAGGTCTCAATGGGAATCCCACCACCTTGAGAGCAGGTTCTGCCTCACCATCGTGAGGGGTACAGACGGGTGCTCCCAAAGGACCCAAGCATCTTGTTTCTATGCTTCTGCAATGACAGCTCCCAACAAAGGTCTCCCATGGCAATCCCACCACCTTGAGAGCAGGTTCTGCCTCACGATCGTGAGGAGTGCAGACAGGTGCTCCCAACAGGACCCAAGCATCTTGTTTCTATGCTTCTTCACTGACAGCTCCCAACAAAGGTCTCCCATGGGAATCCCACCACCTTGAGAGCAGGTTCTGCCTCGCCATCGTGAGGGGTGCAGACGGGCGCTCCCAAAGGACCCAAGCATCTTGTTTCTCTGGTCTTGCAATGACAGCTCCCAACAAAGGTCTCAATGGGAATCCCACCACCTTGAGAGCAGGTTCTGCCTCACCATCGTGAGGAGTGCAGACGGGTGCTCCCAACAGGACCCAAGCATCTTATTTCTTTGCCTCTGCAGTGACAGCTCCCAACAAAGGTCTCAATGGGAATCCCACCACCTTGAGAGCAGGTTCTGCCTCGCCATCGTGAGGGGTGCAGACGGGCGCTCCCAACAGGACCCAAGTATCTTGTTTCTATGATTCTGCAATGACAGCTCCCAACAAAGGTCTCAATGGGAATCCCACCACCTTGAGAGCAGCTTCTGCCTCACCATCGTGAGGGGTGCAGACGGGCGCTCCCAAAGGACCCAAGCGGCTTGTTTCTATGCTTCTGCAATGACAGCTTCCAACAAAGGTCTCAATGGGAATCCTGCCACCTTGAGAGCAGATTCTGCCTCACCATCGGGAGGGGCCAGACGGGTGCGCCCAACAGGACCCACGCATCTTGTTTCTATGCTTCTGTAATGACAGCTCCCAACAAAGGTCTCCCATGGGAATCCCACCACCTTGAGAGCAGGTTCTGCCTCACCATCGTGAGGAGGGCAGCGGCGCTCCCAGCAGGACCCAAGCATCTTGTTTCTATGCTTCTGCAATGACAGCTCCCAACAAAGATCTCAATAGTAATCCCACCACCTTGAGAGCAGGTTCGGCCTCACCATCGTGAGGGGTGCAGACGGGCGCTCCCAACAGGACCCAAGCATCTTGTTTCTATGGTTGTGCAATGACAGCTCCCAACAAAGGTCTCCCTTGGGAATCCCACCACCTTGAGAGCATGTTCTGCCTCACCATCGTGAGGGGTGCAGACGGGCTCTCCCAAAGGACCCAAGCATCTTGTTTCTATGGTTTTGCAATGACAGCTCCCAACAAAGGTCTCCCTTGGGAATCCCACCACCTTGAGAGCAGGTTCTGCCTCACCATCGTGAGGGGTGCAGACGGGGGCTCCCAAATGACCCAAGTGCGTTGTTTCTATGGTTTTGCAATGACAGCTCTCAACAAAAGTCTCCCATGGGAATCCCACCACCTTGAGAGCAGGTCCTGCCTCACCATCGTGAGGAGGGCAGACGGGCGCTCCCAGCAGGACCCAAGCATCTTGTTTCTATGCTTCTGCAATGACAGCTCCCAACAAAGGTCTCCCATGGGAGTCCCACCACCTTGAGAGCAGGTCCTGCCTCACCATCGTGAGGAGGGCAGACGGGCGCTCCCAGCAGGACCCAAGCATCTTGTTTCTATGCTTCTGCAATGACAGCTCCCAACAAAGGTCTCAATGGTAATCCCACCACCTTGAGAGCAGGTTCGGCCTCACCATCGTGAGTGGTGCAGACGGGCGCTCCCAACAGGACCCAAGCATCTTGTTTCTCTGGTTTTGCAATGACAGCTGCCAACAAAGGTCTCCCTTGGGAATACCACCACCTTGAGAGCAGGTTCTGCCTCACCATCATGAGGGGTGCAGACGGGTGCTCCCAAAGGACCCAAGCATATTGTTTCTATGCTTCTGCAATGACAGCTCCCAACAAAGGTCTCAATGGGAATCCCACCACCTTGAGAGCAGGTTCTGCCTCACCATCGTGAGGGGTGCAGATGGGCGCTCCCAAAGGACCCAAGCATCTTGTTTCTATGACTGCAATGACAGCCCCCAACAAAGGTCTCCCATGGGAATCCCACCACCTTGAGAGCAAGTTCTGCCTCACCATCGTGAGGGGTGCAGACGCTCGCTCCCAACAGCACCCAAGCATCTTGTTTCTATGGTTTTGCAATGACAGCTCCCAACAAAGGTCTCCCATGGGAATCCCACCACCTTGAGAGCAGGTTCTGCCTCACCACCGTGAGGGGTGCAGCCGCGTGCTCCCAATGGACCCAAGCATCTTGTTTCTATGCTTCTGCAATGACAGCTCCCAACAAAGGTCTCAATGGGAATCCCACCACCTTGAGAGCAGGTTCTGCCTCACCATCGTGAGGGGTGCAGACGGGCTCTCCCAAAGGACCCAAGCATCTTGTTTCTATGATTCTGCAATGACAGCTCCCAACAAAGGTCTCCCATGGGAATCCCACAAGCTTGAGAGAAGGTTCTGCCTCACCATCGTCAGGGGTGCAGACGGGCGCTCCCAACAGGACCCAAGCATCTTGTTTCTATGGTTTTGCAATGACAGCTCCCAACAAAGGTCTCAATGGGAATCCCACCACCGTGAGAGCAGGTTCTGCCTCACCATCGTGAGGGTTGCAGACGGGCGCTCCCAGCAGGACCCAAGCATCTAGTTTCTATGCTTCTGCAATGACAGCTCCCAACAAAGGTCTCAATGGGAATCCCACCACCGTGAGAGCAGGTTCTGCCTCACCATCGTGAGGGGTGCAGACACGCGCTCCCAATAGGACCCAAGCATCTTGTTTCTATGCTTCTGCAATGACAGCTCCCAACAAAGGTCGCCCATGGGAATCTTAGCACCGTGAGAGCAGGTTCTGCCTCACCATCGTGAGGAGTGCAGACGCGCGCTCCCAATAGGACCCAAGCATCTTGTTTCTATGCTTCTGCAATGACAGCTCCCAACAAAGGTCTCAATGGGAATCCCACCACCTTGAGAGCAGCTTCTGCCTCACCATCGTGAGGGGTGCAGGCGCGCGCTCCCAATAGGACCCAAGCATCTTGTTTAAATGATTCTGTAATGACAGCACCCAACAAAGGTCTCCCATGGGAATCCCACCACCTTGAGAGCAGGTTCTGCCTCACCATCGTGAGGGGTGCAGACGGGCGCTCCCAACAGGACCCAAGCATCCTGTTTCTATGACTGCAATGACAGCTCCCAACAAGGGTCTCCCATGGGAATCCCACCACCTTGAGAGCAGGTTCTGCCTCACCATCGTGAGGGATGCAGACGCGCACTCCCAACAGGACCCAAGCATCTTGTTTCTATGGTTTTGCAATGACAGCTCCCAACAAAGGTCTCCCATGCGAATCCCACCACCTTGAGAGCAGGTTCTGCCTCACCATCGTGAGGGGTGCAGACGAGCGCTCCCAACAGGACCCAAGCATCTTGTTTCTATGGTTTTGCAATGACAGCGCCCAACAAAGGTCTCCCATGGGAATCCCACCACTGTGAGAGCAGGTTCTGCCTCACCATCGTGAGGGGTGCAGACGGGTGCTCCCAACAGGACCCAAGCATCTTGTTTCTATCTTCTGCAATGACAGCTCCCACCAAAGGTCTCCCATGGGAATCCCACCACCGTGAGAGCAGGTTCTGCCTCACCATCGTGAGGGGTGCAGACGGGTGCTCCCAAAGGACCCAAGCACCTTGTTTCTATGCTTCTGCAATGACAGCTCCCAACAAAGGTCTCAATGGGAATCCCACCACCGTGAGAGCAGGTTCTGCCTCACCATCGTGAGGGGTGCAGACGGGTGCTCCAAAAGGACCCAAGCATCTTGTTTCTCTGGTTTTGCAATGACAGTTCCCAACAAAGGTCTCCCATGGGAATCTCACCACCTTGAGAGCAGGTTCTGCCTCACCATCGTGAGGGGTGCAGACGGGGGCTCCCAAATGACCCAAGCGGCTTGTTTCTATGGTTTTGCAATGACAGCTCCGAGCAAAGGTCTCCCATGGGAATCCCACCACCTTGAGAGCAGGTTCTGCCTCACCATCGTGAGGGGTGCAGACGGGCGCTCCCAATGGACCCAAGCATCTTGTTTCTATGACTGCAATGACAGCTCCCAACAAAGGTCTCCCATGGGAATCCCATCACCTTGAGAGCATGTTCTGCCTCACCATTGTGAGGGGTGCAGACGGGCGCTCCCAGCAGGACCCAAGCATCTTGTTTCTATGCTTCTGCAGTGACAGCTCCCAACAAAGGTCCCCCATGGGAATCCCACCACCTTGAGAGAAGGTTCTGCCTCACCATCGTGAGGAGTGCAGACGGGTGCTCCCAACAGGACCCAAGCATCTTGTTTCTATGCTTCTTCACTGACAGCTCCCAACAAAGGTCTCCCATGGGAATCCCACCACCTTGAGAGCAGGTTCTGCCTCGCCATCGTGAGGGGTGCAGTCGGGCGCTCCCAAAGGACCCAAGCATCTTGTTTCTCTGGTCTTGCAATGACAGCTCCCAACAAAGGTCTCAATGGGAATCCCACCACCTTGAGAGCAGGTTCTGCCTCACCATCGTGAGGAGTGCAGACGGGTGCTCCCAACAGGACCCAAGCATCTTATTATTTGCCTCTGCAGTGACAGCTCCCAACAAAGGTCTCAATGGGAATCCCACCACCTTGAGAGCAGGTTCTGCCTCGCCATCGTGAGGGGTGCAGACAGGCACTCCCAACAGGACCCAAGCACCTTGTTTCTATGATTCTGCAATGACAGCTCCCAACAAAGGTCTCAATGGGAATCCCACCACCTTGAGAGCAGCTTCTGCCTCACCACCGTGAGGGGTGCAGACGGGCGCTCCCAAAGGACCCAAGCGGCTTGTTTCTATGCTTCTGCAATGACAGCTCCCAACAAAGGTCTCAATGGGAATCCCGCCACCTTGAGAGCAGATTCTGCCTCACCATCGGGAGGGGCCAGACGGGTGCTCCCAACAGGACCCAAGCATCTTGTTTCTATGCTTCTGTAATGACAGCTCCCAACAAAGGTCTCCCATGGGAATCCCACCACCTTGAGAGCAGGTTCTGCCTCACCATCGTGAGGAGGGCAGCGGCGCTCCCAGCAGGACCCAAGCATCTTGTTTCTATGCTTCTGCAATGACAGTTCCCAACAAAGATCTCAATAGTAATCCCAGCACCTTGAGAGCAGGTTCGGCCTCACCATCGTGAGGGGTGCAGACGGGCGCTCCCAACAGGACCCATGCATCTTGTTTCTATGGTTTTGCAATGACAGCTCCCAACAAAGGTCTCCCTTGGGAATCCCACCACCTTGAGAGCAGGTTCTGCCTCACCATCGTGAGGGGTGCAGACGGGTGCTCCCAAAGGACCCAAGCATCTTGTTTCTATGCTTCTGTAAAGACAGCTCCCAACAAAGGTCTCAATGGGAATCCCACCACCTTGAGAGCAGGTTCTGCCTCACCATCGTGAGGGGTGCAGACGGGCTCTCCCAAACGACCCAAGCATCTTGTTTCTCTGGTCTTGCAATGACAGCTCCCAACAAAGGTCTCCCATGGTAATCCCACCACCTTGAGAGCAGGTTCGGCCTCACCATCGTGAGTGGGCAGACGGGCGCTCCCAACAGGACCCAAGCATCTTGTTTCTCTGGTTTTGCAATGACAGCTCCCAACAAAGGTCTCCCTTGGGAATACCACCACCTTGAGAGCAGGTTCTGCCTCACCATCATGAGAGGTGCAGACGGGTGCTCCCAAAGGACCCAAGCATATTCTTTCTATGCTTCTGCAATGACAGCTCCCAACAAAGGTCTCAATGGGAATCCCACCACCTTGAGAGCAGGTTCTGCCTCACCATCGTGAGGGGTGCAGATGGGCGCTCCCAAAGGACCCAAGCATCTTGTTTCTATGACTGCAATGACAGCCCCCAACAAAGGTCTCCCATGGGAATCCCACCACCTTGAGAGCAGGTTCTGCCTCACCATCGTGAGGGGTGCAGACGCGCGCTCCCAACAGCACCCAAGCATCTTGTTTCTATGGTTTTGCAATGACAGCTCCCAACAAAGGTCTCCCATGGGAATCCCACCACCTTGAGAGCAGGTTCTGCCTCACCACCGTGAGGGGTGCAGACGCGTGCTCCCAATGGACCCAAGCATCTTGTTTCTATGCTTCTGCAATGACAGCTCCCAACAAAGGTCTCAATGGGAATCCCACCACCTTGAGAGCAGGGTCTGCCTCACCATCGTGAGGGGTGCAGACGGGCTCTCCCAAAGGACCCAAGCATCTTGTTTCTATGATTCTGCAATGACAGCTCCCAACAAAGGTCTCCCATGGGAATCCCACAAGCTTGAGAGAAGGTTCTGCCTCACCATCGTGAGGGGTGCAGACGGGCGCTCCCAACAGGACCCAAGCATCTTGTTTCTATGGTTTTGCAATGACAGCTCCCAAGAAAGGTCTCAATGGGAATCCCACCACCTTGAGAGCAGCTTCTGCCTCACCATCGTGAGGGGTGCAGGCGCGCGCTCCCAATAGGACCCAAGCATCTTGTTTCAATGATTCTGTAATGACAGCGCCCAACAAAGGTCTCCCATGGGAATCCCACCACCTTGAGAGCAGGTTCTGCCTCACCATCGTGAGGGGTGCAGACGGGCGCTCCCAACAGGACCCAAGCATCTTGTTTCTATGACTGCAATGACAGCTCCCAACAAGGGTCTCCCATGGGAATCCCACCACCTTGAGAGCAGGTTCTGCCTCACCATCGTGAGGGATGCAGACGCGCACTCCCAACAGGACCCAAGCATCTTGTTTCTATGGTTTTGCAATGACAGCTCCCAACAAAGGTCTCCCATGGGAATCCCACCACCTTGAGAGCAGGTTCTGCCTCACCATCGTGAGGGGTGCAGACGAGCGCTCCCAACAGGACCCAAGCATCTTGTTTCTATGGTTTTGCAATGACAGCTCCCAACAAAGGTCTCCCATGGGAATCACACCACTGTGAGAGCAGGTTCTGCCTCACCATCGTGAGGGGTGCAGACGGGTGCTCCCAACAGGACCCAAGCATCTTGTTTCTATGCTTCTGCAATGACAGCTCCCACCAAAGGTCTCCCATGGGAATCCCACCACCGTGAGAGCAGGTTCTGCCTCACCATCGTGAGGAGGGCAGACGGGCGCTCCCAGCAGGACCCAAGCATCTTGTTTCTATGCTTCTGCAATGACAGCTCCCAACAAAGGTCTCCCATGGGAGTCCCACCACCTTGAGAGCAGGTCCTGCCTCACCATCGTGAGGAGGGCAGACGGGCGCTCCCAGCAGGACCCAAGCATCTTGTTTCTATGCTTCTGCAATGACAGTTCCCAACAAAGGTCTCAATGGTAATCCCACCACCTTGAGAGCAGGTTCGGCCTCACCATCGTGAGTGGTGCAGACGGGCGCTCCCAACAGGACCCAAGCATCTTGTTTCTCTGGTTTTGCAATGACAGCTCCCAACAAAGGTCTCCCTTGGGAATACCACCACCTTGAGAGCAGGTTCTGCCTCACCATCATGAGGGGTGCAGACGGGTGCTCCCAAAGGACCCAAGCATATTCTTTCTATGCTTCTGCAATGACAGCTCCCAACAAAGGTCTCAATGGGAATCCCACCACCTTGAGAGCAGGTTCTGCCTCACCATCGTGAGGGGTGCAGATGGGCGCTCCCAAAGGACCCAAGCATCTTGTTTCTATGACTGCAATGACAGCCCCCAACAAAGGTCTCCCATGGGAATCCCACCACCTTGAGAGCAGGTTCTGCCTCACCATCGTGAGGGGTGCAGACGCGCGCTCCCAACAGCACCCAAGCATCTTGTTTCTATGGTTTTGCAATGACAGCTCCCAACAAAGGTCTCCCATGGGAATCCCACCACCTTGAGAGCAGGTTCTGCCTCACCACCGTGAGGGTGCAGACGGGTGCTCCCAATGGACCCAAGCATCTTGTTTCTATGCTTCTGCAATGACAGCTCCCAACAAAGGTCTCAATGGGAATCCCACCACCTTGAGAGCAGGGTCTGCCTCACCATCGTGAGGGGTGCAGACGGGCTCTCCCAAAGGACCCAAGCATCTTGTTTCTATGATTCTGCAATGACAGCTCCCAACAAAGGTCTCCCATGGGAATCCCACAAGCTTGAGAGGAGGTTCTGCCTCACCATCGTGAGGGGTGCAGACGGGCGCTCCCAACAGGACCCAAGCATCTTGTTTCTATGGTTTTGCAATGACAGCTCCCAACAAAAGTCTCAATGGGAATCCCACCACCGTGAGAGCAGGTTCTGCCTCACCATCGTGAGGGTTGCAGACGGGCGCTCCCAGCAGGACCCAAGCATCTAGTTTCTATGCTTCTGCAATGACAGCTCCCAACAAAGGTCTCAATGGGAATCCCACCACCGTGAGAGCAGGTTCTGCCTCACCATTGTGAGGGGTGCAGACACGCGCTCCCAATAGGACCCAAGCATCTTGTTTCTATGCTTCTGCAATGACAGCTCCCAAGAAAGGTCTCAATGGGAATCCCACCACCTTGAGAGCAGGTTCTGCCTCACCATCGTGAGGGGTGCAGACGCGTGCTCACAACAGGACCCAAGCATCTTGTTTCTATGGTTTTGCAATGACAGCTCCCAACAAAGGTCTCCCATGGAAATCCCAGCACCTTGTTTGGAGGGAACCAGCTTGCTCCTCCTGTGTGCCATGACTTGTGTCCCCCTAAAGGGACAAGCCTTTGAGGTTACGCCCAGACAAGCACAGCAGTTTCGACTACCATGACCATGACCCAAGCACCACATGCGAAGGTCATGAGCATCATTCATCAGCACATTCATGCCCCTGCTGCAGCATTACAACACGACGCGAGAAAAAAAGGAAAAGTCAATTCAAACTGAACTTGCATCCTCGTTGAACATAGCTTCTAGCCTGTTCCAGAATCAGGATTAGCCTGAACAAAACTGCAGACTGCCAAAAGGCAATTTAGCATAATTTCTATTTAAAATGATCAACGTTTGAAAAATACAAAGCTTACAGGCTATTTGAAATAAAAAGAGAAACTTTGTTAGCGGTCCTTTACAGTAGTGGGAAACCACTGGCAGGGGATGGACTGCTACACTCAGCAGTTGATCCCCCCCTTCTCTATTTATTTATTCATTTATTTTAAAAGTTTTATATAGCGCAAACATGACCCAAGAGGGTATCAGAGCGCTTTACAGACGGGTTGCGGACCACATAAGGTAGACAATTGTGGGGGAAAAGCAGCGATAAATACAAATAACAACAGGTATGTAGCGACATAATGTACTAGGACCCTACAAATGCCCAGTAGCAAAAGTAAGCAGCGGTGCATGAAAGGAAGAAAGAAGACAAGTGAGTAGAGTAAGACAAGAAGAGTCATTGCGAGACAGATGAGGAGGAGCATGCCTTGGGCTCAAAGGAACCACCAGATCAGAATGGAAAGGGAAAAGCTTCTAGCTTAACGATGTGCTCGGAGGAGCCACCAGAGTAGTCAGGAAAGATAGAAGCTTCTATCTCAACGACGTGCTCATCAGTGAGGCTTTCACTTCTATTTGAAGGAGAAAGTTGATGGAATCAGTCTAGTATCCGACGGTAGGGAGGTCCAGATTCTTGGGGCAATACCTGAGAATGATCGATTGTACATTTTCATTTTTTTTAATTTCTTAGGTTTGAGCAGCAAGGTACTGGAGCTCCTTGAGGAGCGGGCACCGCACGACAGTTCTAGCTTATTTGCGAGGTACAGAGGAGTGTTGAAATGCAGTGCTTTATGTGTCATACATGCAAGTTTTAGTTGAATCCTTGCCTCAAACGGAAGCCAGTTTAGAGATTTCAGGTCCGGAGAAATGTGGTTGGTTTTCTTGGAGCCTGTGATGAGCCTCGCCGCTGCATTCAGTGATGCCCTGAGAGGGGCTAATCTGTATCTCGGTAGGCCACAGAGGGTTGCACTGCCGTATTCCAATCGTGAGATGACTAACGCTTGCACAGCAGATTTGAAGTCATCCTGGGGGAGGAAGGGTTTTAGTTTCCTTAGGATGCTGATTTGGAAGTTCGCTCCTTTGGTAGATGCGCTGATGTGTTCCTGCATGTTTAAGTTCTTATCCAGAACTATTCCCAGCAATTTCGTAGAGTCGATGATGTGAGGTGCGCAATTGAGGGCGGAGAGATTTTCCAGATATTTCTCCACGATGGGGGCTTGCTTGGACGGTGAGATAAGAAGGAATTCTGTTTTGAGGGCGTTCAGTTTGAGGTGGTTGAGGGTTAACCAATTTTGTGTTTTGTGCAAGGTTCCGTTGAGTGTCTTGATATCGTCAGAAGAGATTTTCATGTATAGCTGGGTGTCATCCGCATACATGTGATATTGGATGTTAGATGCTTTGAGGATTTCAGTAAGGGGTTCGATGAATAGGTTGAAAAGCGTAGGGGAGAGAGAGGACCCTTGGGGCACCCCCAGGGTGCAAGGACTGGGATTGGAAAGTGATTGATTGGATTTTACTCTCTGAGTTCTGCTATTGAGAAAAGAGGCAAACCATTTTAGTACTGAGCCTGAGAGCCCCATCCGACGTTCCAGAAGACTGAGTAGATTGTCATGTTTGACAGTGTCAAAGGCAGATGAGAGGTCGAGTAGGATTAATAGGCAGGATTCATTCTGGTCAAGCATTGTGAGAGCGTCGTCCACTATATGAGTGATGGCTGTTTCGGTGCTGTGGCCATGACGGAAGCCCGATTGGAATTGATCAAGGAGTTGGAATTCCTCAATGTGGTTACATAATTGTTCATGAACACATTTCTCAACGAGTTTTGCCAGAGTAGGAATGTTTGTGATTGGTCGGAAATTATTCAAATCTTCTGGGTCAGCCGTGTGTTTTTTGAGAATAGTCCGAACCAGACCCGACTTCAGGCAGTCCGGGATCTCACTTTGAAGAAGTGAGGCATTGATAATCTTGGTCCAGAGTGGGACTAGAGACCTTATCATTTCTTTAAAGAAATTAGGGGGAGGGGATCAATGAAGTGATTGGAAGGTTTCAGGGTCGGAAGAAGGTTGAAGATGGATGTGTCGTTGAAGGGTGAGAATTGACTCCAAGAGGCATTGTTTTTAGGGGAGCGACAGGGAACAATAAGAGTCTGTGAGGGTAAGGAGGAGTCTGGAGAGAGTGATAGATCGATAAAGGCAGATCTTAGTTCAGATTCAATCTTGCTAGACTTTTCAAGGAAGAAGGCGGCAAAGTCCTCGCAATTTGGTTGTGGGCCTGAGATGAGTGATGGTTGGTTAGGAGTGTTATTGGATTGTAGCTTAATCAGATCAAATAGCATTTTGGGGCGATTTTTGGCTTTGTCAAGTTGGTTTCTGAAGAAGGTCGCTTTCGTCGTTGTGATGTGTTTGTTGTAAATACTCCTTCTCAGTCTTAAAATCATACCTACTGGAAGCTTCAAGCTCCGCCCACAGTCTTAAAGGGGCAAGGGTCACAGAACGGCTGTAAGGAATCTAGCTGTGGGAATGTATTTAAAAATAAAACTGAAAGTACATTTATATTTTATTTTTAAATATAACGTCTTTTCCTGGAGCATCCGAAACCAAGGGGATATTTTTAAGAGCTTTGACAAAGATGACGATAGCTTCGATGAGAACTATATAAGTACCTTACTTTTTGGTACCGCACACCTTCAAGCTTCTACAGCTGGGCAAGACAATCAAAAAATGTTGTTCCTGGAACTGATGCCGAGTGAGTGGGAAGACATGTAGCATAGATACTAACTGTAATATCTTTTAAATATCAATTAAACAGGTAGTGCAGGGAGTGGAGTTTAGGACCAGAGAAGGGGTGAATACAGGATCAGGGTGAGGAGGGGGTGAGGTTAGACATGGAGCCAGAGGCAAGGAAGATGCTCAGATGTTAATGCATCGAAAGAAGCCTGTGCCTGGTACATGGTACATGCCACTCTGGGCAGAGCAGAAAAGTAAATATGATGGCATCATAATAGGACAGTGCACATTGTGAGCTTCACAGAGGATCAGCTTTCTGTATTAACCAATGCTGAATCATGGCTGGTGCCACTGTGAAGGTGCCACTACATTCGAAGCAGTTCGCTGGGTTTAGGAGCTGCTAATGGTATTTAAATACAGTGTCCGCCTGCCCTCAATTTACTTTCATGTTATACATTTACAGTCCTTCTCTCCTTTTCTCAAACTATCAACAATCCTGTTCATTCATTCATTTCGGGGACATGTGCAAAGTTTGGATTTCAGGATTTCATGGGCCAGGCATCACAGCCAAGGATAGGAACACATGCAGTGCACTGTGACACAGCACATGGATGTTACTATGGGTCCGAGGGGTGCACTTGCTTGCATGAGAGAAGCTACTGTATGTAACATGGGCGTTGCCATGTGTGCCAGGGGTATCATGGTATGTATGAGAGGTACTACTGGCTGTGCGGTTGGTCCTGCATACTGTGCCCTGCTTTATGCAGAAAGGATGCTTTGGTATGCACTAGGTATGCTCCTTTATGCAGAAAGTATGCACCAGGTATGCTGCAGCACAAATAAGAGGTTATTGAATGCACAAGTGGTCAGAATGCATGTTTGAGGGTAATGCTACTATATGACTGATTGATTTCAAACTGAGTTCTGTTGGTGGGGGTCTTATAGATGTATGCACCAGGACATGAAGAGGCTCAGTTGAAGAATTCAGACCCTAAATGAGATTGAACAGAATGGTTTTCTACTATCAGAAATACGGTACCTCTTTCCCAGGCCTGAGACCAGCCTGACTGTGGCTTTTTAAGACCAATGGAAGCAACAAAGTTGGGTAGCCAGAAAAGCTGTCTTGAGATATTGCCAATACTCTAACACCAAGTTAACAGTTGTGCCTACCACTGAAGTTTTTGTACAGTGCACAACAAGGACTGTACAGGTCTAAATCTTGTCCATTCGTAGAAGCAGCTGCCCACCGCTTGTCCCATATTGCATGTGCAGTGTCATGTCGGCGGTGCAACTACTGCCTAGATTGTTTTTACTTTTAATGAAATTACAGCTTTTTCGATTGAGGATCTCTAGGTTCAAGAGCAATGATAAGCTGTCCCTTCTTTTGGTCTCAAAAGTAATGATCTCCACTTTAGAGTCGTCAAGCGGCAGAAAGCGGTTACTCACCCACATCACAATGTCCCTCTGTGCTCTTTGTAGGTCAACCCTGGGCATGTTGTCAGCACAGGATTATTCTCCCACAGGGGTGTTATTACAAATGTAGAACAGTGACAATATAAACATTACTTAATACCATCCTGTGGTGCCACAGTGGGCACCACAGGATTAGGCTGGGCGGAGTTCGCGGAGTTCTGCGTGTCCACAAAGTGACCAAAAAACTCCACTGCACTACACAGAGTTCCGCAAGCGGCGGAGTGTGTTACGTCACACTGTTCGCCCTGCTTTTTAGTGCCAGGTGTTTGTTCCGTGGTGTAAAATCAGAGCGAATGGGACCATGTGCAGCACAAGAGGGCGCTGCTTCTTTCTGCAGCTCGAGTCGATGTTCTACTCGAGCGGCAGCTTCCTCAACGCGAATGGAAGTGTCTCAACATGAGCGGTAGCGACTTTCCGCGACCGCCCGCATTGAGAAATCTCACCGGGAGGTGGTCTGAAGTAAATATTTCTCTGCTCCACTCCGCTCTGTGGAGTTTTTCAGAACTCTGTGCACTACGAGGAGCGCGGCGTAGGAAAAACTCCACACACTCCACGAGCCAAGCGGAATTTCACCCCCAGGTCTTCACAAGATGGTTCGACTTCCTGGGGGCACCAATGGAGTGAGTGATGAAGAATAAAGAATCCGAACCATTCCATGGTGTATGGTCCACCTGTGCTACTGTGGATAACCTACTGAATAGATTACAGTGATCCATGGTATCGAAAGCGGCGAACAGGTCGAACATTACCACCTTGTAGCCTGCTCCCTTATTCGTAAACCACCTGGTTCTTTCTTAGAAGTCTATTAGGGAGCTTTCTGTGCTGTGATTTGGACAGAAGCCTGTTTGCACTGTGGATAAGCTTGTGTTGGCCTCCAGTACTTCTAAAGTTCAGCTACAACTATTTTCTATACAAAAATAAAAAAAAGAACTGAAATTTGATAGCAGTGTTGAGTCCAAGTTTGCTTCTATTAGAAATGGGAGAGCCATTGCTTTTTTAGAGGTTGTGGGGTGTCACTCTCCTGAACTGATGAAAGCACGAGACACTGATGTATGCATGAAGGGTTCAACTATATGCATAAAGGGTGCTAATGTAAATATGAGGTGTATGGTACGGGCAAAGGGTGCTATCATAAGCACAAGTGTTCGGATTGTATGCACGAGGAGGCTCGGAGGGGGGTCATTTTCTGCGGTCATGGATTCGAAGCTTCTGTGGAACCTGTTGGCATTGTGCAATTACAAAGTCTCCCACTACAGCCAATCTCTAGGCTTAGCACCAACAAATGTCAGACAAGCCTGTGTGTCTCACCTCAGCCAACGCCAGCATGGTGTTGTTGCACTCCCACAGCAAGGCGTTGAGTTTCCCCTTGAGGTCACTGGTGGAGAAAAGAAGAACACAGTTGTCATTTTAGTAGAGCCCATTAATCAGTGGCGGTGTGTCCATTAGGGCGCTGGGGCGTTGCCCCACAAGCCGCCTGCGCCACGCAGCTTCGAGCGTCTGTGAACTTAAGTAAACTGCCTCAGTTTACTTAAGTTCACAGACGCCGAGGGAGAACTGACAATCATGTCAGTCAGCATGACATCGGACCGCCCACCCCTTCAGAGTGTGAAGGGGGTGGGCGGTCCGGCGTCATGTTGACTGACATGCATTGTCAGACCGTCACCAGGGGCATGCAGCAGCACAATGCACAAGTGCGCATGACTGGTGAAGGTCGGCAAATTTTTCCGCCGTGCCCAGTCATGCGCACTAGTGTCTGCTCTGGCTGACGCATGCCCATTAGGAGAGCGAGGGTTGATCAAAGGCTCAACCCTCGGTCTCCTAATGGGCAGGCGGGCGGCGAGTAACCCTGCTCTGAGCCTATCCTGGCGCTGCTGGAGCAGCGCCAGTATTGGCTGTGGGGTTGCCACTCCAGTGAAGGCGCCAAGGGCCCAGCAGAGGAGGCGCATACCGGCGGTCAGGTAAGTTTTCTTTTTTTAAAAATTTTAATTCCCCGGGCCCCCACCCCCGCGCCCCCCCCCCCTCGCGAGTATTGCGATGCGAGCCACGAGTACATGCAAAACTGTAGTCTCACTATTCGGTGGTATCACAGCAATCTTAGGCTTGGCTTTTGTGTCTCTGTGTGCAACAACATTCTTTGAGTCACAAAATTCATGTCTATTCGCAATGCTCTCTGTACTTCATATCAGCTAAAGTGTTTATTTCATTTCAACCTCGCTACGAGCAAAGTTCACATTCCTCTGATGAATGGGAGCTATTTGCATACAGTCTGCCTCGGTTTACCGATCATTGTGTGATAGGCACCTCCTCCTAATTCAACTTCGAGCTAATCTGGAGACCCCTCCGCGTCGCTTTAGGAATACAATACAATGCTTGTAAGAAACAAGTAAATGAAGTGTGAATGATGAGCACGGTTGCCTATTGCTGTTTACGGGTGATGAATTGCTGTTGCTTTAGTTCCCTGTGATGGAATTTATGATCATGTCCTTCTGGGTGATTAGGAGGTTAATCATGTCTGTGTTTGTGTTTGAGGTCATCGCCTGTGCATGATAGCCGTCCTTCCCTCCGCTCTGAGGGTGTACTGCGGATTTTAAGGACACCTCTTCTCTACTTCTGCTATGCCTCATATATGCATGCCTTTTTATTGTTACCAACACAGCGTTCGAGCTATGCAGTTTTAACGAGCCTACCTCTGTGAGTATGCGTATTCAAATTTTAGAGGTGTGTGCATGTGTGTGCGTGTATGTTGTCTTCACTCGTAACTGCACTACTATCTACAGAGTGTCTAAAATAGGAGGCAGGCACCGATGCGCGAGGCACCTTATTAATGAGATTTCCATCCATTGAGCGATACGCAGCTCTAATGATTGAGACGTGAGAGGCTTGGAGCCTGTGATTAGTTAATAGCCTCCAGAGCTGGAAATGCTGCGAAGTTTTTAACATCAGTTAAGACCCTTGTGTAAAGGATTAGGCGCAAGGCTATTTTCCAGCTGAGCTGACTTATTCTTAATAGCCTTCTCAGATGCTCTTCTGCGCTGCCCGCCTGCAGTTATTTTCCGGAAGCTGTGGTGGACACAGGAATGAACTTTGAAAGGTGAGGAAAGAGAGACACATAGGTGCGGGCTCCAGCCTATCAGTCAGGGGACGAGTACATGAAGAAAATTCTGAGATGTATGAGTGCTGCATGTCTTTTGAGTTGTGTTTTCTTATTCGCCTGTGTAGCATTCCTGCTGGCCTGTGCTTGGTATTAGTTAGTTATGTGTGGTTTGTTACATCAGTGAATGCATGCACAAACTTATGGTAAATGAAATATGATGACTGAGTTATTCTTACTTCAACCCTTCATCTTACAATCACAAAGCATAGCTTTTAACTGGCACCTGTGATGCCTTCAGACAGGCCTTTCTTTTTAGCCAACTGTACACGGCATTCTTGGGTTACTGTCTTTTAATATATCAGAGGTGAGAAATCACAGCCTGCAGGGTAAAGTTGACTAAAAACAAAACTGAACTTTCTGATTCGGAGTCATTCGGCCACTTGGCACCACAACAAAGTGGTAGAAAGTGTTCCACAGTGGATTTCATTTTTGTGAGTATCGCTGTGTTTTCATCGCATTGCATAGAAATTGGATTTGTTGACTGCAGATAGCCGCCATTTATGTGCACTGATTTTGCCCTCATTATGGCTTGCTGGGAAACAACATAAGTAAAACGACATTTGTAATTAAGGTGTTGGCGGCTGGGGTGTGGTACGGTACTCAAGAGTTGTTTTGCACACTGGAATGAAAATTTACCACTGGAATCAGTTCACACTACTGTGTACGAGACGCTTAACTGAAATACCATAGGGGGGCTGTAATGACTGTAAACACTGTACCGGCCGCCAATTCCGGAGGTTCCATTTGCCCCCGTGCAAGACATTTGGATCGGCTGCTCTCATCAGGTGGGTGCCAACAAACGCCAGCGAACGCTCTGAGTGGTGGCAACTCTGATTATCATATTGAGATCTCTAGGTCTCTTTATCCTCTAACCCTGTTAATTGTGTTAATGATAATACCTTTAGCTTGATTCTGAACGGTGCTAAATAATGTTAATTTACAGTACTTTGCACGTGTGATCTGCCAGTGTTTTAATGTTTGCAGAATAAAAAAGGAATAGTTAAGCAGTGCCAGAGGGGCACCATGTTAATTTTTCCAGTGAGAAGAGAATCCTAATTTAGTAATGACTCATGCCACAGTGATTTATAGTAAGTGCATTGAAAAGTGAACTTCTTATTAAAAGCACTGCCAGTATGCATTATTTATTTGCGTGTTGATAAAATAACGTGTATTCCAAGTAGAGGCGGAGAAGAGGCCTGGCCTTCTAGTGTAAAGAGCCCTCGTGCTGTGTGCCTCTTTATGACTCTGGTAACAGGCCTGCGTTACCCTGGTATTCCTAGTCTTAAAGAATAAATGGGAGGTAGGGACGGGGTGAATCTCACAGGCAATGGTTTAGGACTTGGTGGGGGTATAGGAAGGATGACAGGCTGGCATACACATCTATTGGCTTCAAACACTAAGGAGACATTGGACTGCTGGAATACAGAAGGAGAAAGAAGCAAACAGGAGTAGGAAGTGTGTGGGAGTAAAGAAAGTGAACATGGCTGGGAAACAGACTTCATTTCAAAGGGTAATTTAGTGAATTGTGCCACGAGTCTAAGCAGCACCCAGATGCCATCAAACACTGGGACATCTTGGAATTGAATTAAAAGTGTTTGTTGGTGTTTGTCGTGTTGAGATGAAGGTGACTCTGGTTGTACTGTGTAACATGTGCTTACAGTGGCCAGTCCTCTGATGTATGGCATTAAAACTGGCCCTGTGTACATGCCCCTAAGTTAACACTGATGCCAAAAACATGGATTGACTTGCAAACAATGAATGTTAAAAATGTCAAGGGGATGCATTTCAGCGATTTAGTTCCTCTCTTATTTTACATGTTTACTTGATCTTGCATTCCCCAAGAGTTAGCTATTTTATAATGTTGTTGTTTATCTGTATTTTTTTTTGTGCATACTTTGAGGCTTAGCCATGCCAGGTGTTTATGAAGAGCTTTGATTGAGAACACACGCGCTAAGGCTAAAGCCAAACAAAGTGCCTGTCAGTGGGTTGGCCTCTCTGCAGAGCACACAGAACGATGTTTGTGTATTCCATTTGCAATTGAAATTCTGTGGAAATGTGTGTGAAGGGGGTACACTGATGTCAAAATATTTGCAAGGCAAAAATAAGAGAAATTAAGGTGCTTATATTTGAGGGAGTGCAGTGCATATTGGGGGCAGTGAAGTGACAGAGATGTGAGGAAGGGCATTCGGGGAAGAGTGAAAAGAGGATGCTGAAGAGGAAAGAGAGGGGTTTGAAGATGTGCAGATGGACAAGATATGCAGAGAAAAAGAGGATACATATCTAACATAAAGCACACATAATTGAAGGCCAAAACTCCTTCCACAGGCCTCAATGTTATTTAATTCACAGACTCACTATTTCAGAAGTTCAGAATTTAAACATTTTCAATGTTAATTATTTATAAGAAATCATTGTTGTTACTCATTTATCTTAAACAGCTAACACCCAGTGACAAAGCCAATCATACTGACAGGCTTTAGGCGTATGTCAGTTGCTGTGCCATTTAGCTGGATAAAATTACATCTCAGAGAGAAACCAAAATACCGGTCTGATGGCACACTATGGGAATCACAGAAATGTATTTGGCATGTTCCTTCATAGGGAGCACCCACTTTTTTCATCTCACTCAAAGACCTGTCTGCACATATTTCTATATGACTGGTTACAGCCAGCAGCTGTGGGTGCTTCCCGAAGTCTGGTTAGAGCATATTTTTCCAAAGTTAATGCTGCATGCAGTGCAAGACACTGGGCAAGCATACATTTTAAAGGGCTAAAGTTGTCATGCAGAACAATTTACATATTACAGTGACTGTTGAACAAATTAATGCAAGAAGATACGGGGCAGTTTTTAATGTGTTTAATATTTCAAGACTATACGTTACCACTGCTTAAAAAGCCTTGCTATATCGCTGCATTCATTTGCTTTAAAATGCACCATTTGCCAAACTTTTTTAAATTTCTTTCTCAGGAGAGGGACTCTCCCTAGACCCCAGGTCTGTCCATTGAACTTGTTCACATCACTAACTAGTGTTTTCTATTGGAAAGGGTAGAGCCAAAGCAGTCTTGCTTAGTACCCTAGCCCTCTTCAGAAGTCAGACTTTCTTGGCAACCCAAAAATTCTCTGAAATAATGTATGAGTTTTCTTTAATGAATACCTACAAGAACTGAAGTTTTAGTCCATTTAGCACAGAAATAGTGCTGAAAATCGCACCAAAAAGATGCCAATTTTTTAAAAATTTCTTCACGGGGGAGAACCCCCCCGAGTCCCCCCTTATTGCCGTCGGGCTCGCTCGCTGCGCTCGCTCGCATACGTTGATTTGTTCCGCATACGCCTCACCAGGTTCAAATTACACCAGCCACCACTGCCATTAATGCTTCATCGGCCAAATTAAAAACACTTTTTCAGTGAGTGGTTGTGTTTTACTCCAGACTTTAGTGTGACTTTCTCATGAATTTCCAGTTGTAAGACACACTTACTCGCAGAATAAAAACTTTGTGATTGGTGTGACATATTTCTCAGCAAAGGAGGTTCTCCAGAGCGGTATTAGTAGCTTAGAACTCTTCACTTGGAGTGACAAAAGGTATCATAGAGCAGAAGAGATGGGAGAAGTGCCTGCAGCAGAGATCAGGCCATATGTCTAAATGTTGACTTGGGTGGTTCAGTCTTTCATTTTTCTGAGGTAGAGTGCCACCGAGTTGGGTGATAATAAAACCTATTATTTAAGTACCAAGAGACAGTTTAACTAGAGGATGAGTTATGAAAATGCCCAATGTTATTAAAAGAAAGGGGACACATTACCCCCACAATATATAAACATGAAAAGACCTAGACACAAAGTTTTCATTTGGTAGATGCAGGGCACCAGGCATAAACCAGCTGATGCCCCACTACACCAAACCTGAGGTTACCTCTGCTCATTTAGAGGTGGGGGAGTTGGTAAGTTCCCAAGGGCGGAGCATCAGCCGGCTTCTCCGTTGGAATCCTTGAGGCAGCAGCCGAACCACCAAAGGGCCAGTTATGGTCAAACAACAGAAACCCCACTCTCTTCTGGATGGGCCTTCAAATGGTCATTTGTTTATGAGAATTCAGTGAACCAGGGCAAAAATATCCTTATTGCGCAGGGAAAAGACTCGCTGCACATCAGGGACTTCTATTTTCGTATTTCAGAAGCAAACCGTCCACCTTGGGACTCTGTTGCTAAAATACATAATAATCTGCACAGAATGCAAAGCATGTTGGTGAAAATAACCAACTAGCCAAGTGACCTGGCCACCCAACACAGTGACAACACAGATCTCACTCAGGCACTTCCCTCTCTCGAGGACAAGGGGCAGTGCACATATTTCTGTTTCACCCTATGTGGTGTGCAGGGACTATTCAGCAAGAAGGACTGTGTCTGCAAAGTACACACAGGGTATAAAATGACAATTTTACAACTATCTGCTGAATGGCTGTGTCTTAAACCTGTGCTCGAAGGTGACTAACTAAATGTTCCATTGATAGACCATCTCTCTCTGGAGTAGAGATGGCCTTTTATTGAAAGTGTCCAGTCTTATCACATTTGCTTCATTTTGACCACACAGGACAGCTCCTAATAACAATACTTTAACTCTTATTTGCAATTCCCACCCTGAAATCACTTTGCCTATTCAGATCGGGTTGGAATCCTTGTGCTGTCTCCTCTGGAGGTATGAAGGGCCCAAGGAACAGATCCTAATGTTATTCCCTGGAAGAGGGTGATGCACGTGCCAGGTGGAGAATAAGCTGTCTTGCAGTCTTCAAACAAGTAAAAGGTGGAGATCTAGTCCATATTTTTATTTTGCTCAGCGTGTTAAAAGGTCAATTGTTTCTCCTCCTTTTATCTAATTTGAGAGGAAAGCTAAGAAATAGCTCACATTTTGTTTCTTTGCACGATGGAGGAAAGGCTAAACAGTAGCTCCAACTGTATCGGTCTCAGAAGAATATAAATGAGAGAAATTGACTTCATTGTATTTCTTGGAAAGGGTGAAAAGATAAGAACAAGCTCAATTTTCCAATCTTAAAGAGATGAAAGGCTGAGATTTAGCTCTCATTTTATGTTCATCATAAGGTCGAAGCTCTGAGAAGTGGCCCTTCTTGAGAGGCCGTAAATAACACTTGTTCTGTGCTCTTCGGAAGGATGAAGGCCTGAGAAAGTGTCCTCCTTTTATTTTTGGGGAAATTAAAGGAGGATTATAGGTTGGCTAAGTGGCTCTCATTTCCCTTCTTGACCTACACATTAGCTTGTCCAAATGAGCACCTCAAGATGAGAATGTATTCCTTGGAGTATCTTACAAGAAGATCTTATCTGAGACAGAAATCGAACATCTGCAGCGATCTTCCTCCAACATTCACGCCTTGAAGCAGAAGCTTAAATCCCTGACAACAGAGTTCAACCTGATTGACAATCGCAGAAGAGAGCCTTGAGTACAAGAATGACTCACAGCAATGAGATCCATCCATCTATCAGTCAGTGCCAGGCCTTTTAGGTTCCACATTGAAAGCAGCTTCAGCTTAAAGACAGAAATTACCAGGAAGACTCTATGGACAGACTGGTGGCAACTCTCCATTCTTCGCTGAGTCAAGATGAACCTTGCCAAAGTCGACTTAGGAATGGCCATTCAAGCCTTGAGCTCATCCCACCTGAAGAGAGGCAGTGTGCTTCTCTCGGGAATCCTAGGTACCAACATGGCACATTTGAAGAGCACCTTCCATGAAGCTGCACATCTACTCGAGGGATTGAGAAAGCTTGACTTCATAACCCCAGCATCTTGAACACTTCTGCCTCCCTTAGTCAGCCCACATCATACTCAAGATCTGCTGCGTCATCTTCAAACAAGTACTGGTAAAGCCAATAAGTCTAGCCTTTGGAACCTATAGGCTTTGCCAATGGTTTTTACCCATACTGCAATCCATTCAACCTTGTGGTGCAACATGGCTAATGAAAGCAAATTGAAAAAATATGGCTTCATGACGTGGGGGCTGCATCATTTTGTGCTCACCACGTTTGGGCGAACCTACAAAATGACATGAGCACTTTTTATTTACTTAGCAAGTTTGATCAGAAAATGTGGGGGCGAACAAGACAGGGGGAATGCGTGGAAGAAGCATCACAAAGGGCGCGGTGGGGAAAAGCATCAGAAAGGATGTGGGAGGGGAAGGCATCACAAAGGATGACAGTGGGGGAAACAACACAGAGGGTGCAGGTAAGGGGAAAATAACAGAAGGATTGGGTAGCGGGAAGCAACACAGAGAGAGCGGTTGTGGGACGCAACATGGGAAGCATGGACGGGTGAAGCAACAAGGAAGGCGGGAGGGATTGAAGCAAAATGGAGAGTGAAGGGAAGCAACAGAGGGTGGGGGAAGAAGCAAGAGAGAGCAACGCAGCGAGGAGAAGTAAATAAGAGTGAGCGCAACATGGAGGCATGCAGAAGAGAAACACACAGAAAACAGAGAGCAACATGGAGTGTTGCCGGAGGAGAGAAGTACTGGAGAACAAATGCACTCTCATGGAGTGCTTAATCCAAAAGAAAATAATGCTTGAAAATCTAGAAATGGAATGAGAAAAGTAATGGTTCCATGCTCCAGGGGAGGGACGAACAAGACGAGAAAGGAAAGCCCACACAAGCTAACAAATGAAAAGCAAGCAAATGAGAGTGATAGTAAAGGCAAACAACGGTCAGCAAAGGATGAGCTTTAAGCCCAGTGTGAGCTGCTAATAGGTATTTTCGCCAACAAACACCTTTCACTGTCTGGTAGGCGAGACCAAACTAGTGAACACCAGTATGAAACCCTACTTGGCAGACAAGACCAAGAAGTCAATGGTCGATGAAACACAAGCACAATGACAAGGTAAAAAGACACGCCTGCTTCTGCTGTGCAACCAGGATCTGGAGAAGCATCTGACACAGACTGACAAGCTCGACCTCTTCTTCGTGTCTAGAAGCAGCTGAAGACACACTTGTTCAAGGTACACCAAATCCACAAGCAATCAGAACTATAGAAGACGATAAGGCACACTAGCGTTAGTTGCAGCTCCCCTCTATGTCCTCCTCACTTAGAGTTCTGAGGTGTTACAGTTCTGACAGTATACATCCATACCATGTTTATATATAATATTATTCTTTTTCCCTGTTTCCAAACCTAGTCGTTTCTACATACCAATAGTTTTATGGTCATGGCCAGCGGGGGGTATCAGGGGCAGTACTGCTGTTGAGCATCATGAGCACTCTCAAGTAGGGGGCATCGGAGACGAGGCGGTAAAGACAGCAGAGCCAGCATCAGGGGGTGGGAGCACGATGGCAGTGTGACTAGGGTGTGTGAGAGGATAGCACCGCCACCAGATGGAGGAGCAGCACATGACGAGAGTTGCATGGGGGTTAGGGTTTTCACACTTACTCTGAGTGTTCTGGCTTCTCTCCGAACACCTGTAAAATCTTGTCGAATCGGGTCAGCTTGACATGCTTTCGGCTGCTGAGAAAGAAAAAAAGGTTAAACGAGTTAAACTGACATTTGGTGTGAAGCCTGGCCTCGCCTGCCTTATTCTGCACCTGCGCAGCCTCTCCGATGCAGAGATGGTCAGTATCACCCAAAGTCACTTATGTGTTAGGCTTTGTAGGAGAGAAAGCCCTAAACTTTCAGTAGATCATAACCATACCCAGTGTTATTGACATTTTTCTCCCCCTGTGAAGTCTGATCCCCAGAGGCCCACAGTTTACCAATTATGATGTGCACCAGCGGATTCCTAGACGGATTGCTGGAGACCAGGTAGAGTGGGGGCAAAGATCCCTCTGGTTTTCCCAGATGAGAATCCCCACTAGGCTCCTTGAAGGACCCAAGCTCGGAGCTGTCTACTTACTTTTAAGGGTGCAACCTGCCAGCTGGATCCAGGAATTGACTCCCACTGGCCTCTCATGTAAATATCTGTAGTTACCTACAGTGCCCTGCTTCATTCACCCTGAGTGTGGAAGCTCCATAGTCACTGACATCCCTTTTTGTGGGACATGCTAGTGTATTTCAAGCAAAATGTCTCTTTAGGTCTAGGCCATTAGGCTCAAATATGCCCAACATGGGACAGACCATTCTTTGTGATTTAAAGCATTTTTAACATAACTATAGCATCAATGACTTAGCCACCTTAAATCTGTCTTACCGCTTGCACTTAACTTGGCATGTGAACCACCATTTTATTGGCGGATGAGTGCTGGCGTGAGTGATGCATGTTATGCAAAACTTTCAAGCACGCTACAAGCAACAGTGGTTATGGGGGTGAAAAGCCAACGTTATCCTTATTTTTAGCTGTCTTTTACAACCCACCAGTGGACTGGAGGGCCCACTTCCTTGCTTATTTAAGGGGCCATAACAACACAGTTTGAACCTGACCTATATATTCCTCCCACTCATGATTATAAACTAAGTACACAACAGAATGTAAATAAAATACTGTATGGATTGGGTATTGCACACCATAAAGAGATTCTGTCCCTGCTTTGAAGCCTGGCATCAAGCCTGGCATCAAGACAGCCAAAGGGCTTTGGCTAAACAAAAAAAGGATACCTGAAATGTGCTTAACTGCAAAAGAATGGCGTTAAGACCATTTGGCCACCTTGGAAATCTCAAACTAAGGCACCTCCGCACCTGCAAGAAGGCAGCAGTTGGCGCTCAGCCGCTCATGGAATGTGAAATGCTAAAATTACTTACCAGTAATTCCCTTACTCCGAGTCCTTTCTTTCACGCTCCAGTCATTACTCTATGATGAGTCTCCATCTCCTCTGATAGACCCAATGTAGTCCTACTTTCCTTTTTGACCTCTTAAAGATACAACTTAGTGCATAAGCCCACTCCTCCCTAAAGGAAATCCTTTTTCTATTGTCTGTCTTTCTAATAGATCTCAGGGTAGACCTTAAAACAGCAGGAGCTTTATAGTCTTATTTTCGACGTTTAGCGCTAATGCCTGCTTATTTTTCAGCTTGGATGATCTAATCTCGAGCATAGATTGTGTTTTGTCTTTTTCTGCCTCTTACGCGGGAGGGCTTAATAATAGAGGAAGGCACACCGACAAACAATGGAGTTAATTTCTGGGCATTGTGGGGCAGGTCCTTTTTTATTTACTGTGGCATGTTTGTCGATGAGGATTCGTGAAGCATTCAACAGAATGGACTTAAAACAGAAGCATTAAAAGGATTTATTACAGACAAGGGCACTGAGAGGCAGGCTCTCTTTGCTGTACTCACCGTGCCTCATCTGTGATGGTGAAAGATGCATGTTGTATTTGGCAGGGTGGAGCAAGTCCTAATCAGACCCACGTGTGGTGGTGAGCTGTGTTGGGTCTGCTTATGAAAATGTATTGAGTTCATTGGGCACTGCGGGGCATGCCTCATTTTACTTAGTTTGTTTATACTGCATTTACTGTTGTCACTTATAAGTTTAATAATAAACGCACAGCTTGGTGTTCGAATAGTAGAAGCAGGACACCAAGAAGATTTGCTTACGCCTGCTTTTTTATGAACAAGAGGCAGCATATAAGGGGGGCCCCGTGCGAGTTGGTAGGTTGCATCTGGGACTCAGGTGGGGATATTAATACTTCCTGTTAGTTGGCCTGAGATTGACAAAATGGAGGGAAAGAGAACAGAGAAGAGGAAGCACAGCGAGGACATATCTTCTCAGGATGAGATAAGGAGGGGACGAAGTAGATGCAGGAGACCGATGTCTTCTAGCAGATCTGTGCATTCTGAAGACTTTACAAAGAGACTGAGATACATAGCATTGGTCAGGAAGCAGCATCCAAGGCTTGGGAAGCTAAAGGGCAAAGAAAAGGTGACGTCACAGAAGCGATGATCTTATTCTTCTGGAATCTCATCACTAGAGGGGAAATATGTGAGACGAGAGGATATGGGACAAATTTTCAATCATTTAAGAGAGAACCTAGAGTTTCTCCAGGTAGAGGTGGAAGATGATGAGTCCTCTTCATTATTTCCTCAATGTGATAAGCACGCGGGTCCAGCGTAGCCCATTCATGATAAGATTTGGACCTTAATGATGAGTGAATGGAGGGACCTGGATCATCTTTCAGTGCCAAGGTTTAAACAGAAAATGTATTTACTGGAAGATTAAGAGAACGTTCTGCAGCATGCAGTTAAAACAGACTCAGTACTGGCGTCCCTCACTGGTAACTGCAGTAAACCCTGAGGATTCAGCTGCATCAGATCCAGAGGATAAAAGAACTGAAGCAGCACTGAAGAAAACGTATGCAGCTACAAATCTGTCCTTGAGAGCATGAGTATGCACTGCATACTCTGCTCAATCCCTTGTGAAAGACTTTGATGGTTTAGCAGGGGCAATGTAGGAAGGAGAGGATTGTTCTGATATGTTTGTCAACATACAACAGGGGAGATTTCTCGATGACCCTGTTTGTGATGGATTCAGAGCCTCGTCTTTAGCTGCTGGAAGCGCCATCCAGACCTGGAGACCTATCTGGTTGACAGAGTGGAAAGAGGAAAATTCAGAAAAGTCATTTCTGTTGAAAATTCCCTTTTTCAAGTATTAAGCTGTTTGGTTACAGACGAGAGGCTAAGGTTACAAAAGCACTTAAGGACCAGAAACACACTCTCCATTATAAAGGCAAATCTTCTGCAAATGTTTCAAATTCTTCACCTCAAGATGCACACAAGCAAGCAATGAAAGAGATGTCTTCAACCTTGTTGAGTTCTAGGATCTCATTCAAGTCAGCAGGCTAAGAATCACAAGTTCTAGGATCTCATTCAAGTCAACAGGCTAAGAATCAGAAGTTCCAGGATCTCATTCATGTCAACAGGCTAAGAATCAGAAGTTCTAGGATCTCTTTCAAGTCAGCAGGCTAAGATTCAGAAGTTCTAGGATCTCTTTCAAGTCACCAGGCTAAGAATCAGAAGTTCTAGGATCTCTTTCAAGTCAGCAGGCTAAGATTCAGAAGTTCTAGGATCTCTTTCAAGTCAGCAGGCTAAGAATCAGAAGTTCTAGGATCTCTCTCAAGTCAGCAGGCAAAGAATCAGAAGTTCTAGGATCTCATTCAAGTCAGCAGGCTAAGAATCACAAGTTCTAGGATCTCATTCAAGTCAACAGGCTAAGAATCAGAAGTTCCAGGATCTCATTCAAGTCAACAGGCTAAGAATCACAAGTTCTAGGATCTCATTCAAGTCAGCAGGCTAAGAATCAGAAGTTCCAGGATCTCATTCAAGTCAGCAGGCTAAGAATCAGAAGTTCCAGGATCTCATTCAAGTCAGCAGGCTAAGAATCAGAAGTTCTAGGATCTCATTCAAGTCAGTAGGCTAAGAATCAGAAGTTCCAGGATCTCTTTCAAGTCAGCAGGCTAAGAATCAGAAGTTCTAGGATCTCATTCAAGTCAGCAGGCTAAGAATCAGAAGTTCCAGGATCTCTTTCAAGTCAGCAGGCTAAGAATCAGAAGTTCTAGGATCTCATTCAAGTCAGCAGGCTAAGAATCAGAAGTTCTAGGATCTCATTCAAGTCAGCAGGCTAAGAATCAGACGTTCTAGGATCTCATTCAAGTCAGCAGGCTAAGAATCAGAAGTTCCAGGATCTCATTCAAGTCAGCAGGCTAAGAATCAGACGTTCTAGGATCTCATTCAAGTCAGCAGGCTAAGAATCAGAAGTTCCAGGATCTCATTCAAGTCAGCAGGCTAAGAATCAGAAGTTCCAGGATCTCATTCAAGTCAGCAGGCTAAGAATCAGAAGTTCTAGGATCTCATTCAAGTCAGCAGACTAAGAATCAGACGTTCTAGGATCTCATTCAAGTCAGCAGGCAAAGAATCAGACGTTCTAGGATCTCATTCAAGTCAGCAGGCTAAGAATCACAAGTTCTAGGATCTCATTCAAGTCAGCAGGCTAAGAATCAGAAGTTCTAGGATCTCATTCAAGTCAGCAGGCTAAGAATCACAAGTTCTAGGATCTCATTCAAGTCAGCAGGCTAAGAATCAGATGTCTCAGTCTTCCGGACTCCTGAGGACTGATGCATTTGGTGGAACTGGTAGAAGGGCACATACAAGGCTTTGCTGAATATTGGAAGGAAGATATTTCAAATGCGAGAATCTCGAACACTGCAGAACGGCTATGTGAATGAATTTGAATCTATGCCACCAAATACAAATCCGGTTTGCATCCATGCTCCTGTACAGCATCAAGGAAGCTTAACTACTAAAATGCACAAAGGATCTACTAGACAGGAACGCAATAGCTCTTGTTCCACTGTAGGAAAGGATACAAGGCTTCTATCCATCCTGTTTCCAGTAGAAAAGTCATCAGGGTGATGGCGCCGGTGCTTGACTGAAAGGCAGAAAAAAGTGGATTTCAATGATTCATTTCAAGTCGGACTGTCTTCAAACAACTATCCCTCTAGTTCAACCAGAAGAATTCATGGTAAAGATAGATTTGCACGTTTCCAGTCCTACCCTTTCGGTTGAAGTCAGCCCAGAGGGTATTCAAGAAAGTGCTAGCTCCAATATTGGCTCTTTTGCAGAATCAAGGACTAGCTCTTCACTCTTACCTGGACAATTGGTTGGTTTGTGCTCACTCAAAGGAACTTTCAGACCTTCATCCCAGAGTGTGCTGTCAGAACTCCAGGCCACACAAGTTTCTCATAAACTGGGTGAGATCCAGCCTGGCTCCAGCTCAGGAAGAGGTGTGGTGCAGCGGCCAGGGCGGCTGACTCCGGAACATGGGGGCTCACAGTTGGATCCCTGGCGCTGGCGGCAGGTTAGCCCAGCACCTTGTGACTCTGGGCAATAGCTCGCTTAATCTTCCCGACGGCCCCCAGCGCCAGGACACCTCGCCTGGGGTAGCTGCGCGCTTTACAAATGCTGGTATTATTATTATTATTATCACGAGATCATATAATCAAGATTTCTTACATTCATGTGGATAGTTCTTCTCCCACAAAACAGGATTCAGAAGATTCACAGATGTTTTGAATTTACTGAGTTTTCACGTCCAAAAGCTATAGATTGTCTCCAAACACAAAAGTTCATGGCAGCAACTGTGGAAGTGATAGTTCGGGTGAGGTTTCACCTGGGTATTGCAGTCTGTTACCTTCAGAAATTCTGGAAATCAGCTTCTATGACTTCAGAGACTGTGATGCCCCTGAATAAGAGTATCAGGAGGGAGTTAGAATGGTGGCTAGATCCAAGCCATTTAAGGAAGGGTGTATGCCTCCATCCCCACTTGGCAAAGATCATCATGACAGATGCCAGCGGTTACATTTGGAGGGCTGCTCTAGAATCTGTGGAAATTTAGGGGCGATAGTCTCAGTTAGACAAATATCACTTCTCAAACTGGAAGGAACCAGCCGCAGTCGGATTACCTTTCTGAAAGTTTCCCCTCTGATTCAGGGATCCTGTGCAGTAATAAGAACAGGCACTCTTACAACCAGGTCTTATCTGAACTGACAGGGGAACCAGATCCAGGTCTCTGGTACTGTTAGTAGAGATGTTTTTTGGGTGAGAAGAATATAATTTATGTTCTGTGATAACAATCAATTTCAACGGCGTGGAGAATGTAATTGTGGACAGACTCAGCTGGGGTTCGCTTAAATCCTCAAGTGCTCATCCAAATTTGTCAGAGAGTGGGATATCTCAATCTGGATGTGTTTGTGTTGAAAGAACTCCCTTTATCCAAAGTTTGTGTCAAGTTTCAAGGTAGAGGGAGCTTGAGCAGTTGGTGTGATGTCTTACCAATGGCCTCAAGTTCTGTTCTACACATTTCCTCCTCTGCCTCAATTTTAAAGTATTGGTGAGAATTAAGAGAGTGAAAACATGGGTGCAATGGTTGTGTGTTTTTTGCCCTGCTTGTCTTAGCTCCCACTTCTTCCTCAGTTGGGGAGAAGTCAGGAATGGTCTTGCCACCTACGCTAATTTCTCCTGTGTTAATCGAGAGGGTGTTCACCAAATTACATCTGATGGTCAGCAGCTGCAAAAATTGAAAAATAAAATGAAAATAAACCAGGTTTATAATCATTTTATTTTTTTCTCCCAGGCGAGTCTTGGGCGAGGCCATCGCGGGGGCAGTCATGGAGGGGGAGTGGTGGGCACTCTTGTCAGTGTGCATGTGGGTTTGTCTCCATCCCGAGCTGTGTTACCGCGTTGGGGACAGCAGGCACAGGCTCCCATTCTCTCTGGGAGCACAAATCATTGGTGTTCAGGCCAATCCTGATGCTGCTCTCATGCATGCAAAGATTCTGGGAGCCTGTGCCGGTGAAGAGCAGAAGAGCGGCAATGCAGCAGGTAAGTTATTTTTGTATTTGTTTTTTGTTGTCGCTGTTCATCCCTCCTCTTCTCCCTGCCCCGCCACTCGGCCCAGACACCGGCCTCTACTGCTGATGGCTTGGAAGATGAGAGGTCAGCGCTTCAGAAAAAAAATACTTTCAAGGGAATTGGACTTGTCGGTGCAGTTTTCAAGGAGAGCAGCCATGCTTCCTTCATATGTGCATCATCGGAAGTCGTTGGTGTGATAGGAATGATGATGACCAGTGTCTTGTGAAGAAGTTAAGATTCTAGCATTTCTCCAGGAAGGGTTTAATTTAGGTCGAGTAGTTATACGCAGCCATTAAGGCACTAGAGAAACCCTGGGAGGAGCATGCGAGACCATCAGTTAAGAGTTTGGTTTTTGATTCGGATTTGATTTTGGTTTTGGATACTCTAAAAGTGAACCTTTACAATCAATTTCCTTGCAATTTTTAATCCAGAAATGTATTTCTTATTGCAATCACCTCAGTAAGGAGATTTGGTCAAATGGAAGCGTTATCAAGCAAAACCTCTTATTTAAGGATATTGCCAGACAGTTGGTCCGAAGACATGGTCATTTTTTGTTCCCAAGATAAACACACAGTTCTGTTGGCATCAAGAAGTGATTTTGCCTGACTTTGTTCCTAATCCCTTCTCTTCAGAAGAAGAAACTCTTCATGCCTCTTAAAAATAAGAGGGCTGTTTCTCATCTAAGAAAGTGTCTGATTTCAAGAGAGTAAATTCTTTATTTGAGAATTTCGGTCCAGTGAGAAAATTATTAAAATCCGCCATTTCCTCTTTGATCAGGTGGAGTTGGTATGCTAATGAAGGAGCACATGCTGAAAGAGGTTTAATCTTGTTCAGGAAGAGCTTAAGGGATATCGACCAGAAGTATGACGGCTTGATGGGGGAGGTCCCGGAGCCACCATTTTCGAAATGTGAAGGACCGCAACCTGGGCAGCTCCTTCTACCATTCTGAAACATTACAGAATCCAATGTGATGAAACAAATTCTGGTGACTTTGGTTCAAAAGTACTTTTGGCTGCAGTGCATGTTTACCTGGAGTCGAGATATATGACCCGAAATGCAGAGCACAGCAACCTAGAAATGCTCCTGGCTCACAGTGAACCGCATGCAATACCTGTCGGCCCGCATGACGGTAATGTGGAAATACATGTCCTGGAGGTCCATCTAGACTCCAGGGCAGGCAAGATGTGGGCCAGGATGAGGATTTTGAATCTCTCCTTTTGTAGAACGGCGTTGAGAGGGTGCAGCTCTAGGATAGGGCAGGGGTTTTCATCCTTTTTTGGCACCAGAAAGTAGCAGGAATTGCAACCACAACCTACTTCTGATGCGAGTATCCTCTTGATTGCTCCTTTGGCCAAAACAGTCTGCTCTTCCAGTGGGAGAAAGGAGAGCTGGTCCTCCGTCAGCCGAACTGGATTAGGTGGCAAGAGAGGTTGGGTCTCCAGAAATGGAAGGGCACAACCTCGCTGGATGATTTGGAGCACCCACTTGTCCAATGTTATGGGTCTCCATTGGGGCAGGTAGTGCCTGATACTGCCACCAACAGCATAACTGTGCTACACAGAGGCTAGGGGGCGTGGCAGCTGGAGGGCTGGGAGATTGGACAGTACGCTGGCTGTGGGTCCCACGTCCTCTGTGGGGACTGCTTCCATGGCCACTTAAGGGCTGGAAAGTCATGTGGCCCTGGAGATATGGTTGGTATTGCAGATGCAGCTGGGAGCACCTACAGTGGTCACATGGGGGCAAAAAGAGGTGTGCAGTTGGCGTGACATCAGGAAGGATCCCAATGACTTGGTGGTGACCCGACTCTTTGTAAAGTGCTTATTAGCTGAATTGGCCTTGTTGCTGAACAGGCAAGAGCCATCGAAGGGCAGGTCCATTAGAGCCAATTGGATGACCCCAAAAAGCCAGTTGACTTCATCCAGGTGTGTCGGCGAAGTGCCACCATGGAGGCGACAGCCTTGCCCATTGAACAGGTAGTGTCCAACCCATATCGGATGGTGAACTTTGCTGCATCTCTGCTATAAAGGATAGCCTGATTCAGTACGGCTCGGGCCTCCTCCGAGACCATGAACAGCACTTGCTCAACCACCTTCCATAAGGTTTGGATGTACCAGCCCTAGAGGCATGCAGTGTTCACTGATGGCAATACAAGGCTGTCGGACGGGGTCCAGCCCCTTGGATTCCCTATCCGAAGGAGTGGCAGAAAATGCACTAGGTTTGATTTTGGCATTCGAGGCCCGCACCACCAGGCTCTTGGGTTTCAAGTACTGGGTGGGTGGGGGAGGCCGGTTACCCAGGGATGGGGAGGTGGCGACGGGCAATCATTCTGTGCACTGGAATACCTGTGCAGGGTTTAGCCCAAGCCCACAGGGGAATATCTATGAGGGCGTTGTTAAAGGGAAACAGGGACTATGCAGGGGGTAGCCTGGTTGAAGCACAAATGTCAAGACATTGGTCTTGACCTGGATGGAAGGACAAGGGCCACTGCTACCCTCCTCACCACTAGGATAAAAGATGTGCCCTCCTCCTTAAGAGGTCCCAGGACTGAGACCAGGCCAGAATATGGAGAAGTGTCCAGTCCACTGGCATCTCCCAGCTCTCATACCAGTTGCCATCCTTGTAGGAGTGGTACAACTCATCAGTAGGGTCAAGAAACGTATAGGTGTCGTCATTGCCACCCCCCAAAATCCAATTCTATACTGTCAAAAGACAGGGGCAGCATGTCAGAACTGGACGATGGACGTTGTCTGGGAGGAGGGTGGCAGGTGGCACCAGCTACGTTGGGTGTGGCATCAGAAGTGAATGCTATGCGGATCCAGGGGTGGAATCAGACAGCTCAGCTGACGTCTGGAGCAGTCTCGCTTGAGGCATCTCAGCTGGGGCACCCCTCTTCTCTGTAGGGCCCAAAGTTGTGCCAGAGGGAGTTGGGGCCCCAAAGATGGAGTGCATGGTAACAGAGAACTCCTTAAGTTGGCCAGGTGTCTCTCTGTCTCCAGGTAATTCAGGGAGGTGTGGAGCAGACCCAGCATCCAGCTTCATGGAGGAGAGTAAAAGCAGGACCTAGCAGCATGAGGTCAACAGGGTGAAGGCAAAGTATGCTTCAACTTCTTCTTCCTGTGCTTCTTTGCCTTACCTGACTTTGATGATGAAGAGGACCAATCGTGATATGGATTCCATAGCCAGGCCCTAGCTCTTCCTTGGGGTCGCTACTGGTAACGACACGGGCCTTCTTGCTGCGCTGCTAGGAGCTTTATGGCTCGCTTCCGAATTGCCTTCAGGTGCAAAGATCAACAGTCGGCTCAGACCCCAGAGTCATCGTCCAACCCTCAGGGACCAAAGAGTTCAGAAACAGACATCTGTCTGTAAAATTTCCCACAAGGCTTGAAACCTGTAGTTTGGTTGGGGGTGACCTTCGTATGATGTTTTCCGGATAGTCTCTTGCCCGTATATTGTTTGTGGAAGCATCGGCTTCTTGTTTAAAATTACCCACCTTATTGCAGTTTCTACGTAACCTTAAGAACCGTCCATAAGGGAGATCTTCCCTCAGTGTTCTAGGGTGACAATTATCTAATTTCAATAAGTTGTTTTTATCTGGGAGAAAATGGGAAATAGAATGTTGAAGCCTTTTCCAAAGAAAAATAAAATTGTCTATATTAATCCTCCATACTTTGATATTTTTCTAAAAGGGGTTTGATTAATTCAGGATGAACTTCATCTTGAAGTTATGTACATACAGTTTGGCTATACTGGGGGTGAAGGTATCATCGGTCTGTTGATATAGAGAGAGCCTTTGAATTCGAAAACGTTTCTAGTAAGTGCAAGTCTTGCGTATTTTAGAATGAAATGTCGGGGTGTATTATATGTCCAGGTTTCCTGAAAGAGGATGCCTTCAAGTACTTGTAACGTATTCTCCTGTGGTAGGCTCGTATACAGGCTCTCTATGTCGAAGTCTACCAACAGGTAAACATCTGGGACAAATTACACTAATTTCAACACAATCAGCAAATCTTTGGTGTCTTTTAAGTACGTTGGAGTATTTTGGACGATGGGTCTGAGGAAGGTATCACAAAATTGTAATAAGGATTCCAGAATCCAGCCTATACCTGATAGGTATAGGGCGGCCTAGAGTACGAAAATATAAAAAATATGTTGTAACTGATTCCTTATTCCTTATACACTCTCATTCTCTCTGTAATATCCAACTCTCAGTTTCTGCTTCCTATACCACATTACTGATTTCTTTAATCAGCCCAGGCATAGGTGTCTGCATTAATCCTGTGATAATGCCTTTCATCTTCTAAGAAGTGTATACATACATATCTGTAGGCAGTTCTGGTCTGTAGTACAATGCCCCCTCCCTTGTCTGTGGGATTAATTACCATTTTGGTGTCGCTACTTACGGCGAGATGTACATAGGATTTTCCCAGTCGCAAACAGCCCAATTCGCAGAATCGGGCCCTTTGAGACTGGAAAAATGCTTTTTGTGATGTACAAAATGCAAAATTTGATTTGACCGGATCACAATTTGCATTTGCGATTTGGTATTTGGAAGGGGTGTATTTTGGGCGTCCCTTTCCGGCCCTTTGTGACCGAAAAAATACTTTTTGTGAGGTACAAAATGCAAAATGTGATTTCCAAATACTGAATGGGTATGGCATATATTACTGTTTTGCAACCAAATTCCAGTCGCGAAACAGTAATACTTTACCACCATTTAAGAAGTGGTGGTAACTTATTCCCAAATGGCAAGGAGTCCTTTTGGACCCCTTCCCCTTTAAGAATGCTGGAAAAATAATTTTTAAAAGCAGGCAGTGGTCCCACGGACCACTGGCTACTCGTAAAAATTAAACTTAAAACCTTTCTCTTTAAACGTATCCCGTTTTCCTTTATTCAAATGCAATCACAGACATGGTAGCCTGCTGACCCCAGCATGCCCCCATCCCTGTGATGGCTGCAATTCCTAATGGGTCCCGAACCGAGACCTACCTCATTAATATTCATGAGGTAGGTTTATTTGCAAACCATTAGGAATCCCTAATGAAACGCAAAAGAGTTTCATACATTAATTATTTACTTGCGATTTGCAGGAAATCACAATTAGGAAATCGCTATTTCTAATTTTAGTACATCTGGCCCTTAGTTTGGTAAGTCCAACAGGATGTACTGTTGGTAACATGCAACATACAACATACAACAGCATCAGGTGAGTAGGCCGACTGTACCGATGGTAAAGTACAACATACAATAGGCCAATATACAGGCTGTTTCATTACTAATGTATGACCAGCGTTAGGCCCATATACGTGCCATACCATTGGTAACACGAGATCTGCATCAGGTCAATATACAGGCTGATCCCTTGTAATCATACGACCGGCATCAGGCTATTATACAGGCTGTACCATTGCTATCATAGGGCAGGCATGCGGCATAAAAAGGACATTCTGTTTCTAATGTACAATGCTGCTATCCTAGGACCAACATGAGGCCAATATACAGGCTGTCCTGTTGCCAACGTATGATTGGCATCAGGCCAATATACAGACTGTATGTACAGGCTGAACCTTTGCCAACTTACAACGGGGCAACAGTTCAGTATCTGGACTGTACTTTTGTTAACGTACAAGCAGCATCAGACCAATGTATAGGCTGTACCATTACTAATGTATGACTAGCATCAGGCCAAAATATAGGCTGTACCATTGCTGATATATATGACCAGCATTTATGTCAATATAAAGGCTGTACAATTGCTAACCTATGACTGGAATCAAACCACTATCAAGACTGTACTATGACTATTATAATACGACAAATGAAGGAGTATACCCTGAAGACAAAACGATGTCCCCGCGGTATAAGAAGAGGTGCACAAAAAGGAAGAAATTCCTCCTTTTTAAGAAGACCCCTCACTCACCACCCTAGTTGGGGACATGCTTCATCATAGGGGTCCCACCCGAATAGCCGAGTGCTATCCGGGTGTGCTTCAACACCTGATTACAGTGGAGCAGGTTTTTTCGCAGCAGTGGTGCAAGTGAGTGAAAACAAGTGAATTGGATGTCTCCCGGTCCATGCACCGCAGTATCATTGCTATCATAGATAGGGCCAACATTAGGCCCATGCACTGGCTGTACTATTGCTATCATAGATAGGGCCAACATTAGGCCCATGCACTGGCTGTACTATTGCTATCATAGATAGTGGCCAACATTAGGCCCATGCACTGGCTGTACTATTGCTATCATAGATAGGGCCAACATTAGGCCCATGCACTGGCTGTACTATTGCTATCATAGATAGTGGCCAACATTAGGCCCATGCACTGGCTGTACTATTGCTATCATAGATAGGGCCAACATTAGGCCCATGCACTGGCTGTACTATTGCTATCATAGATAGGGCCAACATTAGGCCCATGCACTGGCTGTACTATTGCTATCATAGATAGGGCCAACATTAGACCCATGCACCGGCTGTACTATTGCTATCATAGATAGGGCCAACATTAGGCCCATGCACTGGCTGTACTATTGCTATCATAGATAGTGGCCAACATTAGGCCCATGCACAGGCTGTACTATTGCTATCATAGATAGGGCCAACATTAGGCCCATGCACCGGCTGTACTATTGCTATCATAGATAGTGGCCAACATTAGACCCATGCACTGGCTGTACTATTGCTATCATAGATAGGGCCAACATTAGACCCATGCACCAGCTGTACTATTGCTATCATAGATAGGGCCAACATTAGGCCCATGCACTGGCTGTACTATTGCTATCATAGATAGTGGCCAACATTAGGCCCATGCACTGGCTGTATCATTGCTATCATAGATAGTGGCCAACATTAGGCCCATGCACTGGCTGTACTATTGCTATCATAGATAGGGCCAACATTAGACCCATGCACCGGCTGTACTATTGCTATCATAGATAGTGCCAACATTAGACCCATGCACTGGCTGTACTATTGCTATCATAGATAGGGCCAACATTAGGCCCATGCACTGGCTGTACTATTGCTATCATAGATAGTGGCCAACATTAGGCCCATGCACTGGCTGTACTATTGCTATCATAGATAGGGCCAACATTAGGCCCATGCACTGGCTGTACTATTGCTATCATAGATAGGGCCAACATTAGGCCCATGCACTGGCTGTACTATTGCTATCATAGATAGGGCCAACATTAGACCCATGCACCGGCTGTACTATTGCTATCATAGATAGTGGCCAACATTAGGCCCATGCACTGGCTGTACTATTGCTATCATAGATAGGGCCAACATTAGGCCCATGCACTGGCTGTACTATTGGTATCATAGATAGTGGCCAACATTAGGCCCATGCACTGGCTGTACTATTGCTATCATAGATAGGGCCAACATTAGGCCCATGCACCGGCTGTACTATTGCTATCATAGATAGGGCCAACATTAGACCCATGCACCGGCTGTACTATTGCTATCATAGATAGTGCCAACATTAGGCCCATGCACTGGCTGTACTATTGCTATCATAGATAGGGCCAACATTAGACCCATGCACCGGCTGTACTATTGCTATCATAGATAGTGGCCAACATTAGGCCCATGCACCGGCTGTACTATTGCTATCATAGATAGTGGCCAACATTAGGCCCATGCACTGGCTGTACTATTGCTATCATAGATAGGGCCAACATTAGGCCCATGCACTGGCTGTACTATTGCTATCATAGATAGGGCCAACATTAGACCCATGCACCGGCTGTACTATTGCTATGATAGATAGGGCCAACATTAGACCCATGCACTGGCTGTACTATTGCTATCATAGATAGTGGCCAACATTAGGCCCATGCACTGGCTGTACTATTGCTATCATAGATAGGGCCAACATTAGGCCCATGCACTGGCTGTACTATTGCTATCATAGATAGGGCCAACATTAGACCCATGCACCGGCTGTACTATTGCTATCATAGATAGGGCCAACATTAGGCCCATGCACCGGCTGTACTATTGCTATCATAGATAGGGCCAACATTAGACCCATGCACCGGCTGTACTATTGCTATCATAGATAGGGCCAACATTAGGCCCATGCACCGGCTGTACTATTGCTATCATAGATAGTGGCCAACATTAGGCCCATGCACTGGCTGTACTATTGCTATCATAGATAGGGCCAACATTAGGCCCATGCACTGGCTGTACTATTGCTATCATAGATAGGGCCAACATTAGGCCCATGCACTGGCTGTACTATTGCTATCATAGATAGGGCCAACATTAGGCCCATGCACTGGCTGTACTATTGCTATCATAGATAGGGCCAACATTAGGCCCATGCACTGGCTGTACTATTGCTATCATAGATAGTGGCCAACATTAGGCCCATGCACTGGCTGTACTATTGCTATCATAGATAGGGCCAATATTAGGCCCATGCACTGGCTGTACTATTGCTATCATAGATAGTGGCCAACATTAGGCCCATGCACTGGCTGTACTATTGCTATCATAGATAGGGCCAATATTAGGCCCATGCACTGGCTGTACTATTGCTATCATAGATAGTGGCCAACATTAGGCCCATGCACCGGCTGTACTATTGCTATCATAGATAGTGGCCAACATTAGGCCCATGCACTGGCTGTATCATTGCTATCATAGATAGTGCCAACATTAGGCCCATGCACTGGCTGTACTATTGCTATCATAGATAGTGGCCAACATTAGGCCCATGCACTGGCTGTACTATTGCTATCATAGATAGTGGCCAACATTAGGCCCATGCACTGGCTGTACTATTGCTATCATAGATAGTGGCCAACATTAGGCCCATGCACTGGCTGTACTATTGCTATCATAGATAGGGCCAACATTAGGCCCATGCACTGGCTGTACTATTGCTATCATAGATAGTGGCCAACATTAGGCCCATGCACCGGCTGTACTATTGCTATCATAGATAGGGCCAACATTAGACCCATGCACCGGCTGTACTATTGCTATCATAGATAGGGCCAACATTAGACCCATGCACTGGCTGTACTATTGCTATCATAGATAGTGGCCAACATTAGGCCCATGCACTGGCTGTACTATTGGTATCATAGATAGGGCCAACATTAGACCCATGCACCGGCTGTACTATTGCTATCATAGATAGTGGCCAACATTAGGCCCATGCACTGGCTGTACTATTGCTATCATAGATAGGGCCAACATTAGGCCCATGCACTGGCTGTACTATTGCTATCATAGATAGTGGCCAACATTAGGCCCATGCACTGGCTGTACTATTGCTATCATAGATAGGGCCAACATTAGACCCATGCACTGGCTGTACTATTGCTATCATAGATAGGGCCAACATTAGGCCCATGCACTGGCTGTACTATTGCTATCATAGATAGGGCCAACATTAGACCCATGCACCGGCTGTACTATTGCTATCATAGATAGTGGCCAACATTAGGCCCATGCACAGGCTGTACTATTGCTATCATAGATAGGGCCAACATTAGGCCCATGCACCGGCTGTACTATTGCTATCATAGATAGGGCCAACATTAGACCCATGCACCGGCTGTACTATTGCTATCATAGATAGTGCCAACATTAGGCCCATGCACTGGCTGTACTATTGCTATCATAGATAGGGCCAACATTAGACCCATGCACCGGCTGTACTATTGCTATCATAGATAGGGCCAACATTAGGCCCATGCACTGGCTGTACTATTGCTATCATAGATAGTGGCCAACATTAGGCCCATGCACTGGCTGTACTATTGCTATCATAGATAGGGCCAACATTAGACCCATGCACCGGCTGTACTATTGCTATCATAGATAGGGCCAACATTAGACCTATGCACCGGCTGTACTATTGCTATCATAGATAGGGCCAACATTAGGCCCATGCACCGGCTGTACTATTGCTATCATAGATAGGGCCAACATTAGGCCCATGCACCGGCTGTACTATTGCTATCATAGATAGGGCCAACATTAGACCCATGCACCGGCTGTACTATTGCTATCATAGATAGGGCCAACATTAGGCCCATGCACTGGCTGTACTATTGCTATCATAGATAGTGGCCAACATTAGGCCCATGCACTGGCTGTACTATTGCTATCATAGATAGGGCCAACATTAGACCCATGCACCGGCTGTACTATTGCTATCATAGATAGGGCCAACATTAGACCTATGCACCGGCTGTACTATTGCTATCATAGATAGGGCCAACATTAGGCCCATGCACCGGCTGTACTATTGCTATCATAGATAGGGCCAACATTAGGCCCATGCACCGGCTGTACTATTGCTATCATAGATAGGGCCAACATTAGACCCATGCACCGGCTGTACTATTGCTATCATAGATAGGGCCAACATTAGGCCCATGCACCGGCTGTACTATTGCTATCATAGATAGTGGCCAACATTAGGCCCATGCACCGGCTGTACTATTGCTATCATAGATAGTGGCCAACATTAGGCCCATGCACTGGCTGTACTATTGCTATCATAGATAGTGGCCAACATTAGGCCCATGCACTGGCTGTACTATTGCTATCATAGATAGGGCCAATATTAGGCCCATGCACTGGCTGTACTATTGCTATCATAGATAGTGGCCAACATTAGGCCCATGCACTGGCTGTACTATTGCTATCATAGATAGTGGCCAACATTAGGCCCATGCACTGGCTGTACTATTGCTATCATAGATAGGGCCAACATTAGGCCCATGCACTGGCTGTACTATTGCTATCATAGATAGTGGCCAACATTAGGCCCATGCACTGGCTGTACTATTGCTATCATAGATAGGGCCAACATTAGACCCATGCACCGGCTGTACTATTGCTATCATAGATAGGGCCAACATTAGACCCATGCACCGGCTGTACTATTGCTATCATAGATAGGGCCAACATTAGGCCCATGCACTGGCTGTACTATTGCTATCATAGATAGGGCCAACATTAGGCCCATGCACCGGCTGTACTATTGCTATCATAGATAGGGCCAACATTAGGCCCATACACTGGCTGTACTATTGCTATCATAGATAGGGCCAACATTAGGCCCATGCACTGGCTGTACTATTGCTATCATAGATAGGGCCAACATTAGACCCATGCACTGGCTGTACTATTGCTATCATAGATAGGGCCAACATTAGACCCATGCACTGGCTGTACTATTGCTATCATAGATAGTGGCCAACATTAGGCCCATGCACTGGCTGTACTATTGCTATCATAGATAGTGGCCAACATTAGGCCCATGCACTGGCTGTACTATTGCTATCATAGATAGGGCCAACATTAGACCCATGCACTGGCTGTACTATTGCTATCATAGATAGGGCCAACATTAGACCCATGCACCGGCTGTACTATTGCTATCATAGATAGGGCCAACATTAGACCCATGCACCGGGTGTACTATTGCTATCATAGATAGTGGCCAACATTAGGCCCATGCACCGGCTGTACTATTGCTATCATAGATAGGGCCAACATTAGGCCCATGCACCGGCTGTACTATTGCTATCATAGATAGGGCCAACATTAGGCCCATGCACTGGCTGTACTATTGCTATCATAGATAGGGCCAACATTAGGCCCATGCACTGGCTGTACTATTGCTATCATAGATAGGGCCAACATTAGGCCCATGCACCGGCTGTACTATTGCTATCATAGATAGTGGCCAACATTAGGCCCATGCACTGGCTGTACTATTGCTATCATAGATAGGGCCAACATTAGACCCATGCACCGGCTGTACTATTGCTATCATAGATAGGGCCAACATTAGGCCCATGCACTGGCTGTACTATTGCTATCATAGATAGGGCCAACATTAGACCCATGCACCGGCTGTACTATTGCTATCATAGATAGGGCCAACATTAGGCCCATGCACTGGCTGTACTATTGCTATCATAGATAGTGGCCAACATTAGACCCATGCACCGGCTGTACTATTGCTATCATAGATAGTGGCCAACATTAGGCCCATGCACCGGCTGTACTATTGCTATCATAGATAGGGCCAACATTAGGCCCATGCACTGGCTGTACTATTGCTATCATAGATAGGGCCAACATTAGGCCCATGCACTGGCTGTACTATTGCTATCATAGATAGGGCCAACATTAGACCCATGCACCGGCTGTACTATTGCTATCATAGATAGGGCCAACATTAGGCCCATGCACCGGCTGTACTATTGCTATCATAGATAGGGCCAACATTAGGCCCATGCACTGGCTGTACTATTGCTATCATAGATAGTGGCCAACATTAGGCCCATGCACTGGCTGTACTATTGCTATCATAGATAGTGGCCAACATTAGGCCCATGCACTGGCTGTACTATTGCTATCATAGATAGGGCCAACATTAGGCCCATGCACTGGCTGTACTATTGCTATCATAGATAGGGCCAACATTAGGCCCATGCACTGGCTGTACTATTGCTATCATAGATAGGGCCAACATTAGACCCATGCACCGGCTGTACTATTGCTATCATAGATAGGGCCAACATTAGGCCCATGCACCGGCTGTACTATTGCTATCATAGATAGTGGCCAACATTAGGCCCATGCACTGGCTGTACTATTGCTATCATAGATAGGGCCAACATTAGGCCCATGCACTGGCTGTACTATTGCTATCATAGATAGGGCCAACATTAGGCCCATGCACCGGCTGTACTATTGCTATCATAGATAGGGCCAACATTAGACCCATGCACCGGCTGTACTATTGCTATCATAGATAGTGGCCAACATTAGGCCCATGCACCGGCTGTACTATTGCTATCATAGATAGGGCCAACATTAGGCCCATGCACCGGCTGTACTATTGCTATCATAGATAGGGCCAACATTAGGCCCATGCACTGGCTGTACTATTGCTATCATAGATAGGGCCAACATTAGGCCCATGCACCGGCTGTACTATTGCTATCATAGATAGGGCCAACATTAGGCCCATGCACCGGCTGTACTATTGCTATCATAGATAGTGGCCAACATTAGACCCATGCACTGGCTGTACTATTGCTATCATAGATAGTGCCAACATTAGGCCCATGCACTGGCTGTACTATTGCTATCATAGATAGGGCCAACATTAGACCCATGCACCGGCTGTACTATTGCTATCATAGATAGTGGCCAACATTAGGCCCATGCACTGGCTGTACTATTGCTATCATAGATAGGGCCAACATTAGACCCATGCACCGGCTGTACTATTGCTATCATAGATAGGGCCAACATTAGGCCCATGCACTGGCTGTACTATTGCTATCATAGATATGGCCAACATTAGGCCCATGCACTGGCTGTACTATTGCTATCATAGATAGGGCCAACATTAGGCCCATGCACTGGCTGTACTATTGCTATCATAGATAGGGCCAACATTAGACCCATGCACCGGCTGTACTATTGCTATCATAGATAGTGGCCAACATTAGGCCCATACACTGGCTGTACTATTGTTATCATAGATAGTGGCCAACATTAGACCCATGCACTGGCTGTACTATTGCTATCATAGATAGGGCCAACATTAGACCCATGCACCGGCTGTACTATTGCTATCATAGATAGTGGCCAACATTAGGCCCATACACTGGCTGTACTATTGTTATCATAGATAGGGCCAACATTAGACCCATGCACTGGCTGTACTATTGCTATCATAGATAGTGGCCAACATTAGGCCCATGCACTGGCTGTACTATTGCTATCATAGATAGGGCCAACATTAGACCCATGCACCGGCTGTACTATTGCTATCATAGATAGGGCCAACATTAGGCCCATGCACTGGCTGTACTATTGCTATCATAGATAGTGGCCAACATTAGGCCCATGCACTGGCTGTACTATTGCTATCATAGATAGGGCCAACATTAGGCCCATGCACTGGCTGTACTATTGCTATCATAGATAGGGCCAACATTAGACCCATGCACCGGCTGTACTATTGCTATCATAGATAGTGGCCAACATTAGGCCCATGCACCGGCTGTACTATTGCTATCATAGATAGTGCCAACATTAGACCCATGCACTGGCTGTACTATTGCTATCATAGATAGTGGCCAACATTAGGCCCATGCACTGGCTGTACTATTGCTATCATAGATAGGGCCAACATTAGACCCATGCACCGGCTGTACTATTGCTATCATAGATAGGGCCAACATTAGGCCCATGCACTGGCTGTACTATTGCTATCATAGATAGTGGCCAACATTAGGCCCATGCACTGGCTGTACTATTGCTATCATAGATAGGGCCAACATTAGGCCCATGCACTGGCTGTACTATTGCTATCATAGATAGGGCCAACATTAGACCCATGCACCGGCTGTACTATTGCTATCATAGATAGTGGCCAACATTAGGCCCATGCACCGGCTGTACTATTGCTATCATAGATAGGGCCAACATTAGACCCATGCACCGGCTGTACTATTGCTATCATAGATAGTGGCCAATATTAGGCCCATGCACTGGCTGTACTATTGCTATCATAGATAGGGCCAACATTAGACCCATGCACCGGCTGTACTATTGCTATCATAGATAGGGCCAACATTAGGTCCATGCACCGGCAGTATCATTGCTATCATAGATAGTGGCCAACATTAGGCCCATGCACCGGCTGTATCATTGCTATCATAGATAGGGCCAACATTAGGTCCATGCACCGGCAGTATCTATTGCTATCATAGATAGTGGCCAACATTAGACCCATGCACTGGCTGTACTATTGCTATCATAGATAGGGCCAACATTAGGCCCATGCACTGGCTGTACTATTGCTATCATAGATAGGGCCAACATTAGACCCATGCACCGGCTGTACTATTGCTATCATAGATAGGGCCAACATTAGGCCCATGCACTGGCTGTACTATTGCTATCATAGATAGTGGCCAACATTAGGCCCATGCACTGGCTGTACTATTGCTATCATAGATAGGGCCAACATTAGACCCATGCACCGGCTGTACTATTGCTATCATAGATAGTGCCAACATTAGGCCCATGCACTGGCTGTACTATTGCTATCATAGATAGGGCCAACATTAGGCCCATGCACTGGCTGTACTATTGCTATCATAGATAGTGGCCAACATTAGGCCCATGCACTGGCTGTACTATTGCTATCATAGATAGTGGCCAACATTAGGCCCATGCACCGGCTGTATCATTGCTATCATAGATAGGGCCAACATTAGGTCCATGCACCGGCAGTATCATTGCTATCATAGATAGTGGCCAACATTAGACCCATGCACTGGCTGTACTATTGCTATCATAGATAGGGCCAACATTAGGCCCATGCACTGGCTGTACTATTGCTGTCATAGATAGGGCCAACATTAGACCCATGCACTGGCTGTACTATTGCTATCATAGATAGGGCCAACATTAGGCCCATGCACTGGCTGTACTATTGCTATCATAGATAGGGCCAACATTAGGCCCATGCACTGGCTGTACTATTGCTATCATAGATAGGGCCAACATTAGGCCCATGCACTGGCTGTACTATTGCTATCATAGATAGTGGCCAACATTAGGCCCATGCACTGGCTGTACTATTGCTATCATAGATAGGGCCAACATTAGGCCCATGCACTGGCTGTACTATTGCTATCATAGATAGGGCCAACATTAGACCCATGCACTGGCTGTACTATTGCTATCATAGATAGTGGCCAACATTAGGCCCATGCACTGGCTGTACTATTGCTATCATAGATAGGGCCAACATTAGACCCATGCACCGGCTGTACTATTGCTATCATAGATAGTGCCAACATTAGGCCCATGCACCGGCTGTACTATTGCTATCATAGATAGGGCCAACATTAGGCCCATGCACTGGCTGTACTATTGCTATCATAGATAGGGCCAACATTAGGCCCATGCACTGGCTGTACTATTGCTATCATAGATAGGGCCAACATTAGGCCCATGCACTGGCTGTACTATTGCTATCATAGATAGGGCCAACATTAGACCCATGCACCGGCTGTACTATTGCTATCATAGATAGGGCCAACATTAGACCCATGCACCGGCTGTACTATTGCTATCATAGATAGTGGCCAACATTAGGCCCATGCACTGGCTGTACTATTGCTATCATAGATAGGGCCAACATTAGGCCCATGCACTGGCTGTACTATTGCTATCATAGATAGGGCCAACATTAGGCCCATGCACTGGCTGTACTATTGCTATCATAGATAGGGCCAACATTAGGCCCCTACACCGGCAGTATCATTGCTATCATAGATAGGGCCAACATTAGACCCATGCACCGGCTGTACTATTGCTATCATAGATAGTGGCCAACATTAGGCCCATGCACTGGCTGTACTATTGCTATCATAGATAGGGCCAACATTAGGCCCATGCACTGGCTGTACTATTGCTATCATAGATAGGGCCAACATTAGGCCCATGCACTGGCTGTACTATTGCTATCATAGATAGTGGCCAACATTAGGCCCATGCACTGGCTGTACTATTGCTATCATAGATAGTGGCCAACATTAGACCCATGCACCGGCTGTACTATTGCTATCATAGATAGTGGCCAACATTAGGCCCATGCACTGGCTGTACTATTGCTATCATAGATAGTGGCCAACATTAGGCCCATGCACTGGCTGTACTATTGCTATCATAGATAGGGCCAACATTAGACCCATGCACCGGCTGTACTATTGCTATCATAGATAGTGGCCAACATTAGGCCCATGCACTGGCTGTACTATTGGTATCATAGATAGTGGCCAACATTAGGCCCATGCACTGGCTGTACTATTGCTATCATAGATAGGGCCAACATTAGACCCATGCACCGGCTGTACTATTGCTATCATAGATAGGGCCAACATTAGGCCCATGCACTGGCTGTACTATTGCTATCATAGATAGGGCCAACATTAGGCCCATGCACTGGCTGTACTATTGCTATCATAGATAGGGCCAACATTAGACCCATGCACCGGCTGTACTATTGCTATCATAGATAGGGCCAACATTAGACCCATGCACTGGCTGTACTATTGCTATCATAGATAGGGCCAACATTAGGCCCATGCACTGGCTGTACTATTGCTATCATAGATAGGGCCAACATTAGACCCATGCACCGGCTGTACTATTGCTATCATAGATAGGGCCAACATTAGACCCATGCACCGGCTGTACTATTGCTATCATAGATAGTGCCAACATTAGGCCCATGCACTGGCTGTACTATTGCTATCATAGATAGTGGCCAACATTAGGCCCATGCACTGGCTGTACTATTGCTATCATAGATAGTGCCAACATTAGGCCCATGCACTGGCTGTACTATTGCTATCATAGATAGTGGCCAACATTAGGCCCATGCACTGGCTGTACTATTGCTATCATAGATAGGGCCAACATTAGGCCCATGCACCGGCTGTACTATTGCTATCATAGATAGGGCCAACATTAGGCCCATGCACCGGCTGTACTATTGCTATCATAGATAGTGGCCAACATTAGGCCCATGCACTGGCTGTACTATTGCTATCATAGATAGGGCCAACATTAGGCCCATGCACTGGCTGTACTATTGCTATCATAGATAGGGCCAACATTAGGCCCATGCACCGGCTGTACTATTGCTATCATAGATAGTGGCCAACATTAGGCCCATGCACTGGCTGTACTATTGCTATCATAGATAGGGCCAACATTAGGCCCATGCACTGGCTGTACTATTGCTATCATAGATAGGGCCAACATTAGGCCCATGCACTGGCTGTACTATTGCTATCATAGATAGGGCCAACATTAGACCCATGCACCGGCTGTACTATTGCTATCATAGATAGGGCCAACATTAGGCCCATGCACTGGCTGTACTATTGCTATCATAGATAGGGCCAACATTAGACCCATGCACTGGCTGTACTATTGCTATCATAGATAGTGGCCAACATTAGGCCCATGCACTGGCTGTACTATTGCTATCATAGATAGGGCCAACATTAGGCCCATGCACTGGCTGTACTATTGCTATCATAGATAGGGCCAACATTAGACCCATGCACCGGCTGTACTATTGCTATCATAGATAGGGCCAACATTAGACCCATGCACCGGCTGTACTATTGCTATCATAGATAGTGGCCAACATTAGGCCCATGCACCGGCTGTACTATTGCTATCATAGATAGGGCCAACATTAGACCCATGCACCGGCTGTACTATTGCTATCATAGATAGGGCCAACATTAGGCCCATGCACTGGCTGTACTATTGCTATCATAGATAGTGCCAACATTAGGCCCATGCACTGGCTGTACTATTGCTATCATAGATAGGGCCAACATTAGGCCCATGCACTGGCTGTACTATTGCTATCATAGATAGGGCCAACATTAGGCCCATGCACTGGCTGTACTATTGCTATCATAGATAGTGGCCAACATTAGGCCCATGCACTGGCTGTACTATTGCTATCATAGATAGTGGCCAACATTAGGCCCATGCACCGGCTGTACTATTGCTATCATAGATAGGGCCAACATTAGACCCATGCACCGGCTGTACTATTGCTATCATAGATAGTGGCCAACATTAGGCCCATGCACAGGCTGTACTATTGCTATCATAGATAGTGGCCAACATTAGGCCCATGCACTGGCTGTACTATTGCTATCATAGATAGGGCCAACATTAGACCCATGCACCGGCTGTACTATTGCTATCATAGATAGTGGCCAACATTAGGCCCATGCACTGGCTGTACTATTGCTATCATAGATAGGGCCAATATTAGGCCCATGCACCGGCTGTACTATTGCTATCATAGATAGGGCCAACATTAGACCCATGCACCGGCTGTACTATTGCTATCATAGATAGTGGCCAACATTAGACCCATGCACCGGCTGTACTATTGCTATCATAGATAGGGCCAACATTAGGCCCATGCACTGGCTGTACTATTGCTATCATAGATAGTGGCCAACATTAGACCCATGCACCGGCTGTACTATTGCTATCATAGATAGGGCCAACATTAGACCCATGCACCGGCTGTACTATTGCTATCATAGATAGGGCCAACATTAGGCCCATGCACTGGCTGTACTATTGCTATCATAGATAGGGCCAACATTAGGCCCATGCACTGGCTGTACTATTGCTATCATAGATAGGGCCAACATTAGACCCATGCACCGGCTGTACTATTGCTATCATAGATAGGGCCAACATTAGACCCATGCACCGGCTGTACTATTGCTATCATAGATAGTGGCCAACATTAGGCCCATGCACTGGCTGTACTATTGCTATCATAGATAGGGCCAACATTAGACCCATGCACTGGCTGTACTATTGCTATCATAGATAGTGCCAACATTAGGCCCATGCACTGGCTGTACTATTGCTATCATAGATAGTGCCAACATTAGGCCCATGCACCGGCTGTACTATTGCTATCATAGATAGTGGCCAACATTAGGCCCATGCACTGGCTGTACTATTGCTATCATAGATAGTGGCCAACATTAGGCCCATGCACTGGCTGTACTATTGCTATCATAGATAGTGGCCAACATTAGGCCCATGCACTGGCTGTACTATTGCTATCATAGATAGTGCCAACATTAGGCCCATGCACTGGCTGTACTATTGCTATCATAGATAGGGCCAACATTAGACCCATGCACCGGCTGTACTATTGCTATCATAGATAGGGCCAACATTAGACCCATGCACCGGCTGTACTATTGCTATCATAGATAGTGGCCAACATTAGGCCCATGCACTGGCTGTACTATTGCTATCATAGATAGGGCCAACATTAGGCCCATGCACTGGCTGTACTATTGCTATCATAGATAGGGCCAACATTAGGCCCATGCACTGGCTGTACTATTGCTATCATAGATAGGGCCAACATTAGACCCATGCACCGGCTGTACTATTGCTATCATAGATAGGGCCAACATTAGGCCCATGCACTGGCTGTATCATTGCTATCATAGATAGGGCCAACATTAGGCCCATGCACTGGCTGTACTATTGCTATCATAGATAGGGCCAACATTAGACCCATGCACCGGCTGTACTATTGCTATCATAGATAGTGGCCAACATTAGGCCCATGCACAGGCTGTACTATTGCTATCATAGATAGTGGCCAACATTAGGCCCATGCACTGGCTGTACTATTGCTATCATAGATAGGGCCAACATTAGACCCATGCACCGGCTGTACTATTGCTATCATAGATAGTGGCCAACATTAGGCCCATGCACTGGCTGTACTATTGCTATCATAGATAGGGCCAATATTAGGCCCATGCACCGGCTGTACTATTGCTATCATAGATAGGGCCAACATTAGACCCATGCACCGGCTGTACTATTGCTATCATAGATAGTGGCCAACATTAGACCCATGCACCGGCTGTACTATTGCTATCATAGATAGGGCCAACATTAGGCCCATGCACTGGCTGTACTATTGCTATCATAGATAGTGGCCAACATTAGACCCATGCACCGGCTGTACTATTGCTATCATAGATAGGGCCAACATTAGACCCATGCACCGGCTGTACTATTGCTATCATAGATAGGGCCAACATTAGGCCCATGCACTGGCTGTACTATTGCTATCATAGATAGGGCCAACATTAGGCCCATGCACTGGCTGTACTATTGCTATCATAGATAGGGCCAACATTAGACCCATGCACCGGCTGTACTATTGCTATCATAGATAGGGCCAACATTAGACCCATGCACCGGCTGTACTATTGCTATCATAGATAGTGGCCAACATTAGGCCCATGCACTGGCTGTACTATTGCTATCATAGATAGGGCCAACATTAGACCCATGCACTGGCTGTACTATTGCTATCATAGATAGGGCCAACATTAGGCCCATGCACTGGCTGTACTATTGCTATCATAGATAGGGCCAACATTAGACCCATGCACTGGCTGTACTATTGCTATCATAGATAGGGCCAACATTAGGCCCATGCACTGGCTGTACTATTGCTATCATAGATAGGGCCAACATTAGACCCATGCACCGGCTGTACTATTGCTATCATAGATAGGGCCAACATTAGGCCCATGCACCGGCTGTACTATTGCTATCATAGATAGGGCCAACATTAGACCCATGCACCGGCTGTACTATTGCTATCATAGATAGTGGCCAACATTAGGCCCATGCACCGGCTGTACTATTGCTATCATAGATAGTGGCCAACATTAGACCCATGCACCGGCTGTACTATTGCTATCATAGATAGTGGCCAACATTAGGCCCATGCACTGGCTGTATCATTGCTATCATAGATAGGGCCAACATTAGGCCCATGCACCAGCTGTATCATTGCTATCAGACATAGGGCCAACATTAGGCCCATGCACCGGTGATGGAGCAAGGACTCGTAAAGAAAGAGACTTGCTCGAAAGTAATCCTCTCGTTTAACTTATTAACGAATTACTAACCGTGTCTTGTAAATAATAACACGCACCACAGAAACACGTGGGTTAGCGAAGCTTGCTTATGTGTGTACTACTGAAAATAACAATGAAAACGGACTAATACAGCTTTAAACGGGAAATCTTTACCGCACATGCGTCAACTGCATCTACGCAGTATGACGAGATAAAGCTTGGGGGGAAATTCTAGCGCATGTGCAGAAGGCATTAAAATGGAGTCTTGAAGACTCACGTGCATGGCATCTGCTTAGCCAAAATGAAAACCAGCGATTTTACTAATGCTAATGCGGGGAAAGTATTAATAAGTAAAGAGGGTTAGAGTAGAGATGGGTGGTATACAGTGAGACCATTTATTTGTGAAAGTAACTTTTGTCTTTTTGACTTTATTATTAGTGCGTATTTGGGCCTTTCGCGAATGACCAAAGTAAGCTGAGTCACGTGATTTATGCGCAGGCCCACAAGAAAGTTAACCCGGAAGGATGACCAAGGTTTTGTCAGCCGTCAAAGGACGAGAATGATGTGCCCTGAGAACAGAGGGTGAAGAGTTCAGCCAAGAAGACTCGTATTCATGATTTTGAAATAATTGTTGCTAATAAAGTTTGGATATGTATGGGAACGAAAGAAATGAATAAAGTTTAAGGGGATGGGTTTGCAAACAATAGAATGATAGAATAAAAGTAATATGTAAGCATGGTGTGATGATCACCCCCTTGCCTGACCAATTAGATTTCGTATTTTTACGATATTGAAACTTTAGTGGGTGGTACATGATGAACGAAGGATATAATTGAGGTAGCTTTTAGTTAGTTAGTATGCAGAGCTCGGGATGCTGTTGGTGCTGTGGGTGGTGCTGAAGCTGGGAGAGACGCTGTGAGATGCTGATGAAGAAACCGAATGCAGAACCTTCTATCTTAATTTAATTGGGTTAGACAAGAAGATCGCGGAAGAAACTCGAGGAGGAAGAGAGTGTCAGAGAGGGGTGCGACGCAGCCGTCGGTATTTAGAGAGGTCAAGTATCCTGTCCTGAATCCTGTCCTGGAGTCTTTGTCTCCTGATCTATCTCGGGGGACCCTCACCAGCCCTTTGGCCAGGGGTTTGGTCTTCACACCATCCTTGGTAGTTATTATTTCTTGTCTGTTTGTAGATGTTCTTTTCTCTCTATCCTCTCTTTTCTGAGCATAGTTAATGCATGAGTCTGAAGTATTGTTGTTTAAATGATTATTTCGATTGAATTTACACTCTTATGAATGAGGGTGTTTGTGCTGAAATTTTGAGATGGTTCACATTCATTTAATTTAGATAAAGATTTTAAAAACTTCCTGAGTCTGTGCTTATTTTTCTTTAATTAAAGAACAGTTAGTGAATTATGTTCAGTATCACAATCAATTAGTTCAACTAATGGTCCATCGACCAGAGGAAAGAACTTTTTGATCAGTGAAAGGTTAGTTAGGAATGTTAAACAACTAATCTTGAGGAAATATGAAATTATAAACTATAAGACTCCAGTGGTCTACTCGATACGGAGTGTGTTGTGATTTATGGGCCCAGGTGAGTATATGGTAGCGGAGTATCTGTTGTTAGTATACCGCTGGATCAGTTTTCTGGTAGCAGAGTTATGGTTATTATTGACTAGTTTGGTGATAAGTATAGATTATTGATTATTGATTTATGTTTTAACAAAAGAGTTAGCGTCTTTGTTTTATGTTGTCCAGAAAATTCCCGGGAAATGAATAGCGGGTGGTGACAGAAGCCATACTGCAGTGAGGTTACTCGTCTGTTGGAATAACACTGAGAAGCTAGGTAGGGCTGGCAATGTTAAACTAGGGACTATTTCGTATAAAAGTGGAGTGCGAATGATAGCAAAAGGGGTTCGCTGGTGAAACTTTGGTCTCATTTCCCAATACGGGTGACACTGGAGGAGTAGCAGGTTCTCTGGAGCTTGAGTGAAGGGTAAACAGAGGTTTTTACTCGCAGTAGAAGAGGAGCAATTCTGAGACTCCAGAATAAGTCGAAAAATTCTATCCTTTTGTTTAGTGGAACAGACAGAGTAGCGAATGTTTTTATGTTGTTAATAACAAAGAATTTAATGAAAAGTATTAAGAAATACGTTTTCCGTATTACCTTGTGAAGGGAGGGTCAGTCGCCGGAGTTGTACTGACGTCACAGTGAGCCGCGCTGGGATTGGTAGAAACAGCGGGCGTGTGACAAAAGCAGCCTTGTAAAGGAGGGGTCAGTAGTAAGGAGCAGAACTGACGTCACAAAAGGCGGCGCTGGCATTGGTCAGACCACGAGCGTGAGCCTGAGTTTGATTGGATAATCAGTTAGAAGCCGCGCTAGGATTGGTAGAAAGAGAAATTGTATGCAGGATTCTGATTTGACTGCCAGTGTGAGACGCGCAGATAGAAGATTTCAAGGGTTTGCAGAATACAATTTTATATATCGTTCATCTAGGATGTATGGAGAAAAGAGAAAAATGTCATTTATAAAGAAAATCAAGAATTTCTTTAAGAAAGATAAGCCTGTGTTGACTAGGAAGGGAATTCCTACTCCGCCACCAAAGACACCAGCTTCTTTTATGATGATGGAAAGAGGATATCATACTTGCGTGTGGTTGGAAAATTGGATAGAATATACGAAAGGTGATGGAGTGCTAGCGTTTCCTGAAAATGGTACGTTTAACGGGAGAATTCTTCAGAATTTGAGAATGAGAATGAATGATTTAGAACCAAGACCTAGGTTAAAACTCAATACGAGGCTTTAGAAGAATGGGAGACTGAGTCATATGAACGCGAGAAATGCAGAAGTGGGAAATATAGAGGATTTTTCCCCAGATACTTGCATGAGTCACGCGAAGGGCAGATGAAACAATGGAGGAGAGCTATGGTATCAGAAGGTTTATATCCAGTGTTAATGGCTGAGGAACAGTCTGGAGGAAAGTGTAAAGAGAAAACGAAACACTTGAATACAACAGGATATGGTGAATCAGATGATGAGTTATTAGAGGATATTTTAATTAAAAATCCACCACCGTATCAAGAAGCAACTAGTAAGGTTACCCCAAGTGCACCAGTGATAGGAATGCCTTTAACCCCACAAATTTTACATGATACGTCATTTAATAGGGTGCTGCAGGATAATGAGAGAGATGTTTTGAATAAAACAAGAGAAGAATTAGTTCAGAAAATAAGCCAATTAAATTTAAATGCTGAAGCTTTGACAGTACCCGTGACCATTGGTCCGGTAATCCCATTGTATGGAGATAAAAAAACTTGCCAGAAACCACAAACTGTTACAATTCCGTTGAATAGTCCCAGAAGAGAAGTAATAATTACAGATGATCAGGTCAGTGAAAGTGAATCAGTTATTTCATTAATGGATCTCCCAAATGTAGAACCTTCAACTGAAACTCCGAAAAGAGTTATGCCTACAAATTTGAGAGAGAAGAGATCTTTGGTTCCTATAGGAACTGGAGGTGCAACAGTAGTTACCCCTGAAGATATAGAAAGATGGGCACAGGAAATAGATAATCGAAACCCACCACCAAAGATGCTAGATATCAGCAGATTGAAAGTGGAATTGGAAGAAATGATAGTGGGAAGTGTGAGCATAGAAAGATTGAACGTTTATAATGATGAAGAGTTATTATTTTTATGTAAGAGTATAACCAGGAGAGCAAGAGTATTTCATGAGAAACTAACAGAAGTCGCTTCAGAGATTGGAATAGATATAGGGAAATCGAAATTGTTGCAGAAACCATATCGAGTGGATTTTACTGACAAGGATTTAGAAAGTGTAAATGCTTCTGGTAAGAGACTACAGATAAAGGAATTAATGAATATTTTGCGAAAATGGGGAGACATTGATAAATGGAGAATTAGATGGATAAGAAAGAAAGAGGAAGTTCAAGCGAGAGAAGCATCATCTGCATTTCCAGTAAGGGAAACAGAAAAGGTTGAGAAATTGTGTCCAATGAGAGAGGTTCCTGGAGGTGGATATGTTCATGTTCCTTGGAGTAGACAAGATATTTTGTCATTTACAAATGACTTTCCAAAATTGAGAGAAAAACCAGTGGAATGGTATAAACAGGTGGAAAGATTTGTGAAAGTTTCAAAGGTTTTATTGAAAGATTTGGATGGTTTATTTGACATTGTGGTACCTGCTGATTTATGGACAGAGTGTAAGATTACAATTGATTGGCCAAGTGAGGAGTATGCTAGAGACTCGAAGACAGGAGCACCCTCAGAGGAGGTGATGAAGAAATATCACCAAGTGATTACATTCTTGAAAGGGAAAATTCCTCCTAAAGAAACAGATTGGGTAAAGATAGATAGGACAACTCAAGAACCAAATGAGTCTGTACATGCATATTATGAAAGGTTACTGCAGGTGTTTAAGCAGTATAGTGGTTTTGAGAATATTGGTGATAAAGATATGGGACATTTTGTGTATCGGTTTGTATATGGTTTGAAACCGGAGATTAGTCAGATGATTCAGCAGCACATGTTGTGTTGGCAGAGTAAGACAGTGGATGAAATTTTAAAGTATGCAAAATATTGCGGAGACGACATTGAGGCGAGGCGTAGAAAGTTAAACGAGAAAATGATGTGGGCACAAGTAAAATTGGCAAAGCAGCAGGAGAATAAAACAAATACTCAGACTGATAATCAAGTGAAAGAGCAGAGTCAGAATGATCAAGTGGCGAATGGTAGTAAATTTAGAGGACGAATGAACAGAGAAGAAGCGAAGAAGAAGTTTCCTTGTCATGCGTGCGGAAAGCTTGGACATTGGAAGAACGAGTGTAAGAGTATTCAGAATAATAATGGGCCAAATCAAAATTTAATTCCACAGATGCAGAATGAAGTACTTATGAATCAGCAGCAGCAGGTAGTTACTCCACAATATCAGGTGCCACCAGCTCCTATGCCAAACTTTGTGAACCACCAAAAGTTCAGTACGAACACCGGATTTCAAGGAGAAAGTGGTAAGAATAATAGAACAGTTACACAATATTTTTTGCAGAATGATGAGGAAAATTCGGACTTCGTGCAATGACGGTGCCTGAGAGGGGAGGAAGAGGAGTGCGTGCTTGGCGCATCCTTGCCGGTAGATCAGTCAGGTCCATTTGTTGATGGGAAAGTGGAAGGTAAAGACATCACTTCTCTATTGGATACTGTTGCTTCCCGGTCTACTGTGAGAACAGCAGACATCCCAAACCTACCCCTCTCGGGAGAGTCCATCCAAGTTGTAGGAGTGTTAAATCAACAGATTAGAACCCCAATCACAAAACCGATCGAAGTGCATATCGGAAACTTTAAAGAAATGCATCGATTTGTAGTTTGCGATTCCAGTCCCGTAAATCTGTTGGGAAGAGATCTATTGTGCAAGATGAATTGCACGATCTATTGTATACCAGATGGTGTCGCTTTCCAGACCGCTGATGAGGATGTTATATACAAAATGATGCTAGTGAAGCAAGGAACAGAAGTAGATGAGATGTTTTCATTAATGACTGAAAATGAATTGCCGGAAGAGTTGAGAGCCACAGTCAACCCAGAAGTGTGGGATTTTACAGGAAAAGATATTGGGCTAATGTCAAATGTAGACCCAGTGAAAGTGACAGTGAAGGAAGGTGCAGTTTATCCAAACACACGACAGTACAAGATGAGTCCAGAAGTGAAAGCAGGAATTATTCCAGAAATCGATCGAATGGTTAAACAAGGCATTTTAAAGGAAATAATGGGTAGTCCTTGTAATTCGCCAATAATAGGACTGAAAAAGCCTAGTGGAAAATATAGGATCGTGCAGGATTTGAGAAAGATTAACAAAATTGTAGTGCCATGTTGCCCAATAGTGCCAAATCCAGCAGTGATCCTTTATCAGATACCTTGGAATGCAGGCTGGTTTACAGTAATTGATTTATGCCAAGCATTCTTTTCTATTCCTTTGCACACAGACAGCCAGTATCTTTTCGCCTTTAAGTTTGAGGATCGTATTTTCGCATGGTGCTGTGTTCCTCAAGGGTACCCAGAGAGTCCCTCAATTTTTAATCAAATCCTGAAAAAGTGTTTAGAGTCATTAGTTATGCTTGGAAATGCGGTTCTGGTTCAGTACATTGATGACCTACTGGTGGCATCAAAAACACGAGAAGATTGGTCACTGACACAATTGTATTACTGAACCATTTGGCTGAAGGAGGACACAAGGTGTCTCCAGAAAAATTACAGTTCTGTCGACAAGAAGTTAAATATTTAGGGCATAAAATAGAAAGAGGAGTAAGAAAAGTGACACCGGAAAGAATAAAAATAATCAAAGAGATGCAACTACCTCAGACACAAAGAGAGATGAGAATGTTCCTGGGAGTGGTTGGGTACTGTAGGCAGTGGATTAACAGTTTTTCCATGCTAGCAAAACCATTGATACAATTGACCCGAAAAAGAGCAAAAGATCCAATTGATTGGAATGATGAATGTTTGGAGGCCTTTGTGAAATTGCGGAATTGTTTGTGTGAAGCTCCTGCCTTGGGCATGCCTGATTATTCAAAAGAATTTGCGTTGTTTTGCTGTGAGAGAGAAAATTGTGCACTTTCAGTCTTAACACAGAGACATGGACTGAGCCGACGTCCAGTGGCGTATTTTTCTGCCACATTGGATCCATTGGCTTCAGCTTTACCTGGCTGCTTAAAAGCAGTAGCTGCTACTTGTATGAGTCTGGAGCAAAGTGAGTCAATAGTGATGGGACATCCTGTAAAAGTTTACGTTCCACACTCAGTTGAAATTCTTCTGACAAGAACAAGAACGCAACATCTTACACCTAGTCGGCTGACTAAGTATGAAAGGGTTATTTTGGGAGCAGAAAATGTGACAGTGATAAGATGTACGATCATGAACCCTGCCACATTATTGCCAGATCCATGCAATGAGGAAGTAAGAGATGAAATTGATCATGATTGTTTGGATGTGACTGAATTGTGTACCAAGCCCCATCCTGACATAAAAGAAACACCATTAAAGGAAGCTGATCATGAGTTATTTGTGGATGGGTCTTGTCTGAGAAATGAAGAAGGAGGATTAAGTGCTGCTTATGCTGTGTGTAAAATATCGGGGGTAATTGAAGCATCCTGTTTACCGGGAGTCAAATCTGCGCAAGTAGCCGAATTGGTGGCCTTAACAAAGGCATGCAAAAATGGGAAAAATTAGAGAATAACCATATTTACGGACAGTCAATATGGTTTCGGGGTTGTGCATGATTTTGGCCAACTCTGGATGCAGAGGGGATTTCTGACTTCTTCATGGTCTCCTATCAGAAACAGTAAAAATGTGAAAGATCTGCTGGAAGCATTACAATTGCCAAAAGAAGTAGCAGTTGTTAAATGCACTGCACATCAGTCAGGAAATGACTATGTGGCAGCCGGCAATAGATATGCTGACCAAATTGCTCGATACTGTGCAAGAAATACAATGGCCATAAATAGAAAAATTGAAACGGGTGAAACCAGCTGCCAACTTATGTTTTTCTCAATTCCAGCAACATGGGATGTGATTAGACAGTTGCAGGAAGAAGTTGAGGAAAAGGAAAAAGAAATTTGGATAAAATCAGCTTGTACAAAAAGGTCGGATGACGAAGTATGGGTGTACTTAGATGGAAGACCAGTCATGCCAGATTGTTTGCTCTCTAAAATGGCAAGAGTTTATCATGGAGCCACACATATGAAGAGATTCAATGATCAGATTATTCAGACAGAGTTGGTACAATCCGAAGTTCAGGGTAGTCGCAGAGAGCCTTTGCCAAAGACGCATAAACTGTCAGCAGCAAAATCCAGGTAGGAAGACAGTGGTTAGTTGGGGAAAAATTGGAAAGGCAGAAGGACCCTTCACCAGGTCGCAGTTAGATTTCATTGAGTTGCCTCCTTGTAATGGACTAAAGTATGTACTTGTCTTAGTGTGCCTGTTCTCAAGATGGGTGGAGGCATACCCCACCCATCTTGAAGTCTTACAGTTGCTAAACTGTTGTTGAGGGAGTTGATTCCTCATTTTGGTTTTCCAGTCACTTTGGAATCAGATAGAGGACCTCATTTTAATAATGAGATAATTCGATTAATCTGTGCTGCATTTAACATTGAACAAAAACTGCACTGTGCATATCGTCCAGAGGCTTCTGGAATAGTTGAACAGCTAAATGGCACAATCAAGTCAAGATTAGGGAAAGTATGTGCATCCACAATGCTGAAATGGCCAGATGCACTACCTCTTGTACTGATGGGTCTCAGAAGTATTCCTGACAGAAAGTCAGGAATGAGTCCACATGAGATTCTCATGGGAAGGGCAATGAGACAAGCATTTATTCCTGGAAATAAATTAATGACTATAACTGATGATCTGGTATTGGACTATTGCAAAGGATTGGCTGAAATGGTGCGTTCTGTCTCTCACCAGGTTGGAGAAGACGCAGTTGAAAGACAGCCAGACCAAGCACATGATTTGAATCCTGGAGATTGGGTGCTAGTGAAGAAACACGCAAGGAAGTCATGTCTAGCACCAAGGTGGGACTAGTCACTACCACAGCAGTGAAGTGTGCAGGTTTGTCCAACTGGATTCATGCTAGTCATACCAGAAGAGTTCCGAGCCCATCAGAACAACAAGAGCAACCACTGACTGAACAGGCTGAAACGTCGGAAGTTGAAAGCTGTGAAATTGAAGAGTCTAGAGTGATAGATTCTGTAAAACAACTATATGACGAACAGCCAAGTACAAGTCAGTAAGATTGGATACCAATAATTGGAATACCTGATGATGCTGTCGAAACAGGAAGAATAACAAAACTGAAAAGGCAGGAAGGTAGACAGGGAAAGACAGGGGAAGAAGAACACACTCAGGTCAAAATAAATAAAGACATTCATGAACCTGAGGAGGGAGAGGCAGAATTAGAAGAACAAGTTCAGGCTGAAGAAGAAGAACAATCTGAAATAAGACCTGAACAGGATAAGGTAGATCTAGAAGAACAAGTTCAGACAGAAGAAGAAGAACAACAAATTATAAGAAGACCTGAACAGGTGCAAGTAGAGAAAGGTCCAAACACAGAAAATAAAGAACAAGGACAGATTGTGCCTAGATTAAGTGAAAATAAAAGGACTCTAGAAGGAGATAGGGAAGGTGAAAGTGCAGTTCAGGTCAAAAGAGTTAGAAAAGGAGACAATTGGCCAGAAGGAGTGAAGAAATTAAGGTATTATTTGAGAAAATCAGAAGAGAAACCAGAACAAGTAAAAGAAGTTACGAGTCAAACGCAACCTAAACAAACCTTAGTAAAACTTACACGCAGAAGCCCAAGATTGAGAAATTTAAATAGAAAATACAAGGCCCCTGAGTGGACCTACGTTATACTTGAAGAATTTGAAAACTTAGATTTAAGTGAAGAAACAGAAAGGGTTCATGTTGTACAGATTGATGAAAGCAAATTGAGACTCCCTTAAAATAAAAAGAAAAATTAAACAGACAAAGAAAGAAAAAGAGAGAAGAAATCTTCTCAGATTAAAATGGCAGAAGTTGAAGTCACAGAAAGACCAAAACGAGGTTTAAAAAGAAAATGTTTTAGATTTTGTTTATGTAGTATTTTATTGGTAGTATTATTACGGTTATTCCTAACAGTAGGAGTACCTTTGTTAATGGAAACAAGTGACAAAAATAATACCATTACTAATGAAAAGGTAGATAGAATAAAGGGAACTAAAATAGAAATAGGGGTAGAAGATGAAGCAAATTATCATAATGAATCAGACTATAATACGTCTTCAAATGCGTTTACTAAATTGTTATTTCAGTATGTTAATACAATGGAGATTAATAATTGCTATGTTTGTATGAAGTTACCCTCATCAGTATCAGAAGGGGCGACATATCACCATATACCTCTAACATATGGTGTGTCATGTAGTATTTTATCAAGTTTATTTTATGCAACAGGGAGACTTCAGTATTTTTATCCAAATCTAGATGTAGTATTTTCAGAATTGCCTATTAGAAAGAAAAGGAATCCAGTAGCTAGTAGTAGGAATGCACAGTTTATGGGTGAATTCTTTTTAACAATGAGTTCAATAGATATAGCTCAGGCACACGAAAATAATTTAACTTGTACATTACGTGAAGAAGAAAAAGAGTTTTTGAATTTAGTAGAAGAAAGGAGACAGGATTTAATAAAGAAAGCTGCTGAACAGAAAACCCATGTACCTCCATGGGCTGAGAAAGAGGGAATCTATGCTAAAGGCAAGGCTCATGCTGCAATCTCCCTGGATTTTGTGAAAAGGGGAAAATTCTGCCTCCATAGATTAAAGACAGATTACAATAATAACTACATTGGTTCCAGGAGTGTGAACACAACTTCCTAATTTTAGGAGGGTGGGGACTAAAAGGGGGAACTGATCCTGTATTTCCAGGAGTTTATTATGTCTGCGGGAACAATGCCTATTATAGGTTACCTGCAAGATGGTACGGGAGCTGTTATTTTGGAATAGTTTTCCTGAAAATATACCATGTGGACAGAATCAATGGAATTAATGGAAAATCTAATGAACTAACACGAAGAAGAAGAGCTAGTTTTTCTGAAATAGTAGGAGATATATTTAGTGCATTGATACCCTCAGTTGGAGTCATTCTAAATTCACAGAAAATTTGTAAATTATCAACCATAGTTGATCGTCTTTCTACAGACACTGCAGGAGGATTCTTAATGATTAACACAGAAATGGTTGCAATTAGGTCTATGATTTACAAAACCGTCTTGCTCTTGATATTTTATTAGCAAAAGAGGGTGGAGTCTGTGGTATGTTGAAAATTCAACATTGCTGCACTTATATTCCGGACAAGAGTAAAGAAATTAAAGGGTATATTGGAAATATTACAAGAATGCATAATGACTTGACCCAACTGGAGGTTGACAGTGTATGGGGAAAACTAACAAAGAGTATAACTTCAATAGGGAAATGGTTTACTGATTTTGGGAACAGTTTTCTAGGTCAAATAATATTACCATTAGTTGTGATAATGACAATAGTAATGATATTAATGATTACATATAAATGTTGTAAAAATAGAGGGAAAGGAAGAATACATTTAGAAAAAGAGGGAAAAGGGAAGAAACGAAAAAGAGAATATGAGGAGATACAACTAGAAGAAATGAAAGGAAAGATAAATAAGAAGATGAAAGATTTAGAAGGAAAAGAAGTAACAAATGGAAAAATGAGAAAAGAAATAGAAAATTGAGATGTGCTGAAGTTGGCATCTGGGATGAGATGGGTAATTTTGTGATGGCTTAAAATGCCATTAGAGAGGGCATTGATGGAGCAAGGACTCGTAAAGAAAGAGAGTTGCTTGAAAGTAATCCTCTCGTTTAACTTATTAACGAATTACTAACCGTGTCTTGTAAATAATAACACACACCACAGAAACACGCGGGTTAGCGAAGCTTGCTTATGTGTGTACTAATGAAAATAACAATGAAAACGGACTAATACAGCTTGAAACGGGAAATCTTTACCGCACATGCGTCAACTGCATGTGCAGTACGCATGTATGATGAGATAAAGCTTGGGGGAAATTCTAGCGCATGTGCAGAAGGCATTAAAATGGAGTCTTGAAGACTCACATGCATGGCATCTGCTTAGCCGAAATGAAAACCAGCGATTTTACTAATGCTAATGCGGGGAAAGTATTAATAAGTAAAGAGGGTTAGAGTAGAGATGGGTGGTATACAGTGAGACCATTTATTTGTGAAAGTAACTTTTGTCTTTTTGACTTTATTATTAGTGCGTATTTGGGCCTTTCGCGAATGACCAAAGTAAGCTGAGTCACGTGATTTATGCGCAGTCCCACAAGAAAGTTAACCCGGAAGGATGACCAAAGTTTTGTCAGCCGTCCAAGGACGAGAATGATGTGCCCTGAGAACAGAGGATGAAGAGTTCAGCCAAGAAGACTCGTATTCATGATTTTGAAATAATTGTTGCTAATAAAGTTTGGATATGTATGGGAACGAAAGAAATGAATAAAGTTTAAGGGGATGGGTTTGCAAACAATAGAATGATAGAATAAAAGTAATATGTAAGCATGGTGTGATGATCACCCCCTTGCCTGACCAATTAGATTTCGTATTTTTACGATATTTAAACTTTAGTGGGTGGTACATGACGAACGAAGGATATAATTGAGGTAGCTTTTAGTTAGTTAGTATGCAGAGCTCGGGATGCTGTCGGTGCTGTGGGTGGTGCTGAAGCTGGGAGAGACGCTGTGAGATGCTGATGAAGAAACCGAATGCAGAACCTTCTATCTTAATTTAATTGGGTTAGACAAGAAGATCGCGGAAGAAACTCGAGGAGGAAGAGAGTGTCAGAGAGGGGTGCGACGCAGCCGTCGGTATTTAGAGAGATCAAGTATCCTGTCCTGAATCCTGTCCTGGAGTCTTTGTCTCCTGATCTATCTCGGGGGACCCTCACCAGCCCTTTGGCCAGGGGGTTTGGTCTTCACACCATCCTTGGTAGTTATTATTTCTTGTCTGTTTGTAGATGTTCTTTTCTCTCTATCCTCTCTTTTCTGAGCATAGTTAATGCATGAGTCTGAAGTATTGTTGTTTAAATGATTATTTCGATTGAATTTACACTCTTATGAATGAGGGTGTTTGTGCTGAAATTTTGAGATGGTTCACATTCATTTAATTTAGATAAAGATTTTAAAAACTTCCCGAGTCTGCGGTTATTTTTCTTTAATTAAAGAACAGTTAGTGAATTATGTTCATTATCACAATCAATTAGTTCAACTAATGGTCCATCGACCAGAGGAAAGAACTTTTTTGATCAGTGAAAGGTTAGTTAGGAATGTTAAACAACTAATCTTGAGGAAAATGAAATTATAAACTAAAAGACTCCAGCGGTCTACTCGATACGGAGTGTGTTGTGATTCATGGCCCAGGTGAGTATATGGTAGCGGAGTATCTGTTGTTAGTATACCGCTGGATGACCGGCAGAACTATTGCTATCATAGATAGGGCCAACATTAGGGCCATAAACCGGCAGTATCATTGCTATCATAGATAGGGCCAACATTAGGCCCATGCACCGGCAGTATCATTGCTATCATAGATAGTTCCAACATTAGGCCCATGCACCGCAGTATCATTGCTATCATAGATAGGGACAACATTAGGCCCATACACCGGCAGTATCATTGCTATCATAGATAGGGCCAACATTCAGCCCATGCACCGCAGTATCATTGCTATCATAGATAGGGCCAACATTAGGCCCATGCACCGGCAGTATCATTGCTATCATAGATAGGGCCAACATTAGGCCCATGCACCGCAGTATCATTGCTATCATAGATAGAGCCAACATTCAGCCCATGCACCGCAGTATCATTGCTATCATAGATAGGGCCAACATTAGGCCCATGCACCGGCTGTATCATTGCTATCATAGATAGGGCCAACATTCAGCCCATGCACCGGCAGTATCATTGCTATTAGAGATAGGGCCAACATTAGGGCCATACACCGGCAGTATCATTGCTATCATAGATAGGGCCAACATTAGGTCCATGCACCGGCTGTATCATTGCTATCATAGATGGGGCCAACATTAGGCCCATGCACCGCAGTATCATTGCTATGATAGATAGAGCCAACATTAGGCCCATGCACCGGCTGTATCATTGCTATCATAGATAGGGCCAACATTCAGCCCATGCACCGGCAGTATCATTGCTATTAGAGATAGGGCCAACATTAGGCCCATGCACCGGCAGTATCATTGCTATCATAGATAGGGCCAACATTAGGTCCATGCACCGGCTGTATCATTGCTATCATAGATGGGGCCAACATTAGGCCCATGCACCGCAGTATCATTGCTATGATAGATAGGGCCAACATTAGGCCCATGCACCGTCTGTACCATTGCTATCATAGATCGGGCCAACATTAGGTCCATGCACCGCAGTATCATTGCTATCATAGATAGGGCCAACATTCAGCCCATGCACCGCAGTATCATTGCTATCATAGATAGGGCCAACATTAGGCCCATGCACCGGTAGTATCATTGCTATCATAGATAGGGCCAACATTAGGCCCATGCACCGCAGTATCATTGCTATCATAGATAGGGCCAACATTAGGCCCATACACCGGCAGTATCATTGCTATCATAGATAGGGCCAACATTCAGCCCATGCACCGCAGTATCATTGCTATCATAGATAGGGCCAACATTAGGCCCATGCACCGGCAGTATCATTGCTATCATAGATAGGGCAAACATTAGGTCCATGCACCGCAGTATCATTGCTATCATAGATAGGGCCAACATTAGGCCCATACACCGGCAGTATCATTGCTATCATAGATAGGGCCAACATTCAGCCCATGCACCGGCTGTATCATTGCTATCATAGATGGGGCCAACATTAGGCCTATGCACCGGCAGTATCATTGCTATCATAGATGGGGCCAACATTAGGTCCATGCACCGGCAGTATCATTGCTATCATAGATAGGGCCAACATTAGGGCCATACACCGGCAGTATCATTGCTATCATAGATGGGGCCATTAGGCCTATGCACCGGCAGTATCATTGCTATCATAGATGGGGCCAACATTAGGACCATGCACCGCTGTATCATTGCTATCATAGACAGGGCCAACATTAGGGCCATGCACCAGCTGTATCATTGCTATTAGAGATAGGGCCAACATTAGGCCCATGCACCGGCAGTATCATTGCTATTAGAGATAGGGCCAACATTAGGGCCATGCACCAGCTGTATCATTGCTATTAGAGATAGGGCCAACATTAGGACCATGCACAGCTGTATCATTGCTATCATAGATAGGGCCAACATTAGGTCCATGCACCGGCAGTATCATTGCTATCATAGATAGGGCCAACATTCAGCCCATGCACCGGCTGTATCATTGCAATCATAGATGGGGCCAACATTCAGCCCATGCACCGCAGTATCATTGCTATCATAGATGGGGCCAACATTCAGCCCATGCACCGCAGTATCATTGCTATCATAGATAGGGCCAACATTAGGCCCATACACCGGCAGTATCATTGCTATCATAGATAGGGCCAACATTCAGCCCATGCACCGCAGTATCATTGCTATCATAGATAGGGCCAACATTAGGCCCATGCACCGGCAGTATCATTGCTATCATAGATAGGGCCAACATTAGGCCCATACACCGGCAGTATCATTGCTATCATAGATAGGGCTAACATTCAGCCCATGCACCGGCTGTATCATTGCTATCATAGATGGGGCCAACATTAGGTCCATGCACCGGCTGTATCATTGCTATCATAGATAGGGCCAACATTAGGCCCATGCACCGGCTGTATCATTGCTATCATAGATGGGGCCAACATTAGGCCCATACACCGGCAGTATCATTGCTATCATAGATAGGGCCAACATTAGGCCCATGCACCGGCTGTATCATTGCTATCATAGATGGGGCCAACATTAGGCCTATGCACCGGCAGTATCATTGCTATCATAGATAGGGCCAACATTCAGCCCATGCACCGGCTGTATCATTGCTATCATAGATAGGGCCAACATTAGGCCTATGCACCGGCAGTATCATTGCTATCATAGATGGGGCCAACATTAGGCCTATGCACCGGCAGTATCATTGCTATCATAGATGGGGCCAACATTCAGCCCATGCACCGGCTGTATCATTGCTATCATAGATGGGGCCAACATTAGGTCCATGCACCGGCTGTATCATTGCTATCATAGATAGGGCCAACATTAGGCCCACGCACCGCAGTATCATTGCTATCATAGATAGGGCCAACATTAGGCCCACGCACCGCAGTATCATTGCTATCATAGATAGGGCCAACATTAGGCCCATGCACCGCAGTATCATTGCTATCATAGATAGGAACAACATTAGGGCCATGCACCGGCTGTATCATTGCCATCATAGATAGGGCCAACATTAGGCCCATACACCGGCAGTATCATTGCTATCATAGATAGGGCCAACATTCAGCCCATGCACCGCAGTATCATTGCTATCATAGATAGGGCCAACATTAGGCCCATGCACCGGCAGTATCATTGCTATTAGAGATAGGGCCAACATTAGGCCCATGCACCGGCAGTATCATTGCTATTAGAGATAGGGCCAACATTAGGGCCATACACCGGCAGTATCATTGCTATCATAGATGGGGCCAACATTAGGCCCATGCACCGCAGTATCATTGCTATCATAGATGGGGCCAACATTAGGTCCATGCACCGGCTGTATCATTGCTATCATAGATGGGGCCAACATTAGGCCCATACACCGGCAGTATCATTGCTATCATAGATGGGGCCAACATTAGGCCCATGCACCGGCAGTATCATTGCTATTAGAGATAGGGCCAACATTAGGGCCATACACCGGCAGTATCATTGCTATCATAGATGGGGCCAACATTAGGCCCATGCACCGCAGTATCATTGCTATCATAGATGGGGCCAACATTAGGCCCATGCACCGGCAGTATCATTGCTATTAGAGATAGGGCCAACATTAGGGCCATACACCGGCAGTATCATTGCTATCATAGATGGGGCCAACATTAGGACCATGCACCGCTGTATCATTGCTATCATAGACAGGGCCAACATTAGGGCCATGCACCAGCTGTATCATTGCTATTAGAGATAGGGCCAACATTAGGCCCATGCACCGGCAGTATCATTGCTATTAGAGATAGGGCCAACATTAGGGCCATGCACCAGCTGTATCATTGCTATTAGAGATAGGGCCAACATTAGGACCATGCACAGCTGTATCATTGCTATCATAGATAGGGCCAACATTAGGTCCATGCACCGGCAGTATCATTGCTATCATAGATAGGGCCAACATTCAGCCCATGCACCGGCTGTATCATTGCAATCATAGATGGGGCCAACATTCAGCCCATGCACCGCAGTATCATTGCTATCATAGATGGGGCCAACATTCAGCCCATGCACCGCAGTATCATTGCTATCATAGATAGGGCCAACATTAGGCCCATACACCGGCAGTATCATTGCTATCATAGATAGGGCCAACATTCAGCCCATGCACCGCAGTATCATTGCTATCATAGATAGGGCCAACATTAGGCCCATACACCGGCAGTATCATTGCTATCATAGATAGGGCTAACATTCAGCCCATGCACTGGCTGTATCATTGCTATCATAGATGGGGCCAACATTAGGTCCATGCACCGGCTGTATCATTGCTATCATAGATAGGGCCAACATTAGGCCCATGCACCGGCTGTATCATTGCTATCATAGATGGGGCCAACATTAGGCCCATACACCGGCAGTATCATTGCTATCATAGATAGGGCCAACATTAGGTCCATGCACCGGCTGTATCATTGCTATCATAGATGGGGCCAACATTAGGCCTATGCACCGGCAGTATCATTGCTATCATAGATAGGGCCAACATTCAGCCCATGCACCGGCTGTATCATTGCTATCATAGATAGGGCCAACATTAGGCCTATGCACTGGCAGTATCATTGCTATCATAGATGGGGCCAACATTAGGCCTATGCACCGGCAGTATCATTGCTATCATAGATGGGGCCAACATTCAGCCCATGCACCGGCTGTATCATTGCTATCATAGATGGGGCCAACATTAGGTCCATGCACCGGCTGTATCATTGCTATCATAGATAGGGCCAACATTAGGCCCACGCACCGCAGTATCATTGCTATCATAGATAGGGCCAACATTAGGCCCACGCACCGCAGTATCATTGCTATCATAGATAGGGCCAACATTAGGCCCATGCACCGCAGTATCATTGCTATCATAGATAGGGCCAACATTAGGCCCATACACCGGCAGTATCATTGCTATCATAGATAGGGCCAACATTCAGCCCATGCACCGCAGTATCATTGCTATCATAGATAGGGCCAACATTAGGCCCATGCACCGGCAGTATCATTGCTATTAGAGATAGGGCCAACATTAGGGCCATACACCGGCAGTATCATTGCTATCATAGATGGGGCCAACATTAGGCCCATGCACCGCAGTATCATTGCTATCATAGATGGGGCCAACATTAGGTCCATGCACCGGCTGTATCATTGCTATCATAGATGGGGCCAACATTAGGCCCATGCACTGGCTGTACTATTGCTATCATAGATGGGGCCAACATTAGGCCCATGCACCGGCTGTATCATTGCTATCATAGATGGGGCCAACATTAGGCCCATACACCGGCAGTATCATTGCTATCATAGATGGGGCCAACATTAGGCCCATGCACCGGCAGTATCATTGCTATTAGAGATAGGGCCAACATTAGGGCCATACACCGGCAGTATCATTGCTATCATAGATGGGGCCAACATTAGGCCCATGCACCGCAGTATCATTGCTATCATAGATGGGGCCAACATTAGGCCCATGCACCGGCAGTATCATTGCTATTAGAGATAGGGCCAACATTAGGGCCATACACCGGCAGTATCATTGCTATCATAGATGGGGCCAACATTAGGCCCATGCACCGCAGTATCATTGCTATCATAGATAGGAACAACATTCACCCCATGCACCAGCTGTATCATTGCTATCATAGATGGGGCCAACATTAGGCCCATGCACCAGCTGTATCATTGCTATTAGAGATAGGGCCAACATTAGGGCCATGCACCGGCTGTATCATTGCTATTAGAGATAGGGCCAACATTAGGCCCATGCACCGGCAGTATCATTGCTATCATAGATAGGGCCAACATTAGGGCCATGCACCGTCTGTACCATTGCTATCATAGATCGGGCCAACATTAGGAGCATGCACCGCAGTACTATTGCTATCATAGATAGGGCCAACATTAGGGCCATGCACCGGCTGTATCATTGCTATTAGAGATAGGGCCAACATTAGGCCCATGCACCGGCAGTATCATTGCTATTAGAGATAGGGCCAACATTAGGGCCATGCACCAGCTGTATCATTGCTATCATAGATGGGGCCAACATTAGGCCCATGCACCAGCTGTATCATTGCTATCATAGATAGGGCCAACATTAGGGCCATGCACCAGCTGTATCATTGCTATCATAGATGGGGCCAACATTAGGAGCATGCACCGCAGTACTATTGCTATCATAGATAGGGCCAACATTAGGTCCATGCACCGGCAGTATCATTGCTATCATAGATAGGAACAACATTCACCCCATGCACCAGCTGTATCATTGCTATCATAGATGGGGCCAACATTAGGCCCATGCACCGCAGTATCATTGCTATCATAGATAGGGCCAACATTAGGCCCATACACCATCTGTATCATTGCTATCATAAATAGGACCAACATTCGGCCCATGCACCAGCAGTACTATTGCTATCATAGATAGGGCCAACGTTTGGCCAATAAACAGGATGTACCGTTGCTAGAGTAGGAAAAACATTTGCAAACATCAGCCCAATATACAGTCTGTTGCGTGGACAACTGACTTCAGGACAATATACATGCTGTACAATTGCTAACGTACGACAAACACAAGCAACTCATTCTTCCTGTTTTTCTCATACATGTCCTGCATACCCCTCTCTACAGACCTCTGAATGTTTGTACATGTGGTGCAACTATCCCCCGACTGATGTGGTCATTTATTTCGTCTAACATTTAAAGGAATGCTTCTTAAGCTTACCGTACCCGCTCACTGATGATCTTCTGACAGCAGACTTCCTCTTCTCCTCAGCAGAAGCCACCATCGGAGAGGCTGTGGGTGATGCATTCACTCTGGTGTCAGCTGTGGGTGTGGGAGGGCGCGGCATCATGGCGGGAGGATTCTGCCGAGTACCTTCAGAAATAAGAAAATATAAGAGTGACAATCCTGCACCCATCTCAGCCAAGGCCTACTTCAAGTCACCCAACAAGCTGTAGCTGTTTCTTCGCAGTCGAAGAATCCTGACTGCTGAGCTCGCTCCCTAAGAACCTTTGCACCCAGAAACCACCATTTGATCAGAAAGAAACTCACTGCCAACTTTTACTGAACTTTGTGGACCCACAGCCAGAATCGTGTTCAGGATAGGTTACTGAGTTGAGACACAAAAGTCTGTTCATTAATTGTATGGTATTGCATGATATCATTTGTATAGCCCTTGCTGACCCAAGGGGGGCGCTGAAACTCTTACTCACGTGGACAGCAAGTTAGACCTCGTAGGGTGTGTAGTTGGAAAGGTGTTGTTTTTGTTTTGGACCTATGTGTGGAGTGTTTCATGTTGTGCATGATGGTCACAGAGGTGTGGTTACTGTATAGCCGGATGCAACGCCAGGCGGTGTGATGAGTGAGGGTATGTAAGACAGACACACAAAATATAGTTCTAACAAGGATTAATCCAAACAGGCAGCTACACAGCACCAGTCTACCCAGAAGGGAGCGGGATGTTGTGTGCGTAAGCATCTAGAAGGGAGGTCATCAGAGAAGGTCCAGTAATCCATATGGCAACATGCACAGTACAGAGTTGGCGTTGAATGAGTAAAAGGATGCCAAAAGGGAAAGAACTGGAATTGCTAACATTCCTTATTCCTGGCAGTGACAAAGTTGGTCAATGGATTGGTACAGAGTTAGCAAGTCTTAACTCTGAAGCACCAGTTAGAACCCAGACCACTGAGGTGCCACTCAGGTTACTGAGTGCATTATCTGGAAGAGTCAAAATGCTGTATCAAGTGGCTAAACCTTAGATTTCAAATCATCGTCAGAGAGAAGCCCTCTCAGATGCACCTCTCACCCACTACACTAGGAAGCACCAGAGGAGAAGCATTGCGCCATCCTACACTTATGGGGTCCCTGTGATACATTTGACAGTTATCCATGCCACATTTGTGGATTGCCCATGCCACATTTGAGGATTGCCCATGCCACATTTGAGGATTGCCCATGCCACATTTGTGGATTGCCCATGCCACATTTGCGGATTGCCCATGCCACATTTGAGGATTGCCCATGACACATTTGCGGATTGCCCATGACACATTTGCGGATTGCCCATGCCACATTTGAGATTTGCTCATGCCACATTTGTGGATTGCCCATGCCACATTTGCGGATTGCCCGTGCCACATTTGAGGATTGCTCATGCCATATTTAGGGAATACTGATGGACTGTTTCCTAGTACTTGAAAGGACACCTTGTTGCATATGTTATTATTAGCCACTCATTGGGGAGGAGACTGGGAACCTAGTGTGCAATTTTAAAAATAAATAACTTCAACCCCTGCCCCCCTTTTACAGGTTACCTTTAAAATCAGAAATACATGCCTTGCTTAAAAAAACAATGGCGTCTCTGCTCACTCTATGCCCCCTTTTCTAAGATGCAATATGTGCATGTCTAACCTCTGTAATGTATAGAAAGCTAGCAGACTGGGCTGAGGCTAGGGTTCCTGTTAACATTTAAAATCATCATGCATTCAGAATGGTGTGTATCAGTGTTCCTTACATAGTATTGTTACACTGCTTGAAGCTTGTCAGCCTCAGTATAACGAGCTTCACTCCTCACTCCTCACCCCTCACCCCTCCCCCACCCTGCTCTCTCTGGGGTTTAGGGAGGGATGACCATTAACACCCAGACACTAAGGGCTAGATGAATGAACAATAGTAACAGCGATTTCCATCTAGCGATTTCTTGCGAACCGCTATTTGGTCATTGCTATTACTAAGGCACAAAGGGGTTTTTCAGCCGCTGTTCCCTAAATAGCTATGCGTAGTTGGTCGCAAATAGACCTACCTCATGAATATTAACAAAGTATGTCGCAATTTGTGACCCACTAGGATTCGCTGCCATCACAGGGATGGTGGCCTGCTGGGGGTCAGCACACCACCATGTCTGTGATTACTTTTAAATAAAGCAATTTGTTTTGTTAAATGCAGCCGGTTTTCCTTAAAGGTAAACGAGATGAGTTTAAAAATAAAAAAATAAAAGTTTTTATTTTTTTTATAAGATTAGGCAGTGGTCCATGGGACCACTGTCTGCTCTTAAAGAATATTTATTCAACCATTCTCAAAGGATAAGGGCAAAGGGGAAGGGGTCCCTATGGGATCCCTCCCATTTGCAAATGGGTTACCACCAACTTTGAGTTGTTGGTAAGGTGCAAATGTTTTGCAACTGCATTTCGGTCACAAAAAAACATTTGTACATACCAATGCGAATCTATATTTGGAAGGGATGCCCCAAAACGCCCCTTCCAAATACTAAATCGCAAACTGAGGGATTCGGTAACAGGTTACCAAATCACAATTTGGCCTCTGAACATCAGAAAAGGCATTTTTGCATTTCCAAACGGCCCAATTCAGCCAATCAGGAGGTTTGCGAACTCAAAGATGTTTCGTACAACTAGCCCCTAATTGGAAAAAGCATGCAACAGCATACTGGGCATTCTACCGAAAAAGGACAGACAGTTTTGTATACCTGGAAACTGGGGAATTTCTACTACAAAATGGGAGACGTTTAGGGGAAAGTATGGAGGGACTTTAAGAGGGAGAGGCTGCTAAAAACACCCACCCACAAAAAAGTGAGCACATTGCTAGTCACAAACTATACTTCTAAAGTTACTAAGCCCCAAAAGTGTCTAAACAGTAATAGGAGTACTCCAACCCAGCCTTGGAGAAATTTGTGCACCACCCATAGCCACTCAAAGGTACTTGTTATGTTATGATATGTGTATTTGTAAAGCGCACCATCACACTATCACCCATGAGGGTATTGTGGCACTGAAAAGGTGTGTGTGCCTAGCCCTGCCTATGGTGGGTTGGTTAATTGAAAAGCCAGGTCTTCGGCTTCTTGCAAAATTCAAGAAGAGAGGAGGAGATTCTGATGTGGAGTGGGAGGTCGGTCCACGCTTTAGAGCTATGTAAGAGAGCTCTCGTCCTCCTGATCGTGTTCTATCCATGTGTGTGGTGTGTGCGAGTAGGAGTCCTGCAGAGCAGTGGTGTCTGGGAGGTTGGTGGAAGGAGATGCGACTGTTAAGGTAGGTGGCGCCTGAGTTCTGTAGTGCCTTAAACTCTCTACCATAGAAAATAAGAGATAATGTTAAATAAATGAAATTAAAATAAATATAATATAATACTCTTAAACTAAATATAATATAATATATTATAATACATGTTTAAAGTTAATTATGCAGTTATTAAATAATTGTTATAATAATGTATATTTAATAATTAACCTAATTTAAAAGATACACTTTGAAAATGTTGCTAAAACATTATTTACATTAACTCAACACATACCTTTTAACAAAATGTGAGATTGCTACTGGGTGAGAATTGTTTTTTAGTTATACTTTTAGAAATGTTATTCATAAATTAAATGTATATATGTAAATGTTTTGTTTATTAAGGAACAGATTTAATTTAATGAGTTAATGTGCTGCAACATTTTATTAGTTATATGCTTATGATATTAAATTATTTAGCATTTATAATTTATTTTAAAATATGCCTAATATTTTTAAGAGTAATACACTTTAATAGGTTTCCCTATTCCTTCCCACAGAGTGATTTCTACCAAAATGATGGAGATCACCACAGTGATGCACATCTCCACCTGCTTGTGAAACGTTTCCAGTAGTAAATTTGCACTCGTAAATTCAATCATCAATTTCTCCATCCCCAGAACTGAAGGGATGGAGACATGTAAGTCTACACTAATATGTAAATCTACACTTGGAAATTGTGAATAGCACAGCAGCTTATACTTACACCTAGGTGTAGGAGTACATTTACACATGAGTAGATTTACACATAAAAATGTACCTTTGTGAATAGGCCACTATGTCACCATTTAGATGAGAGAGTTAGAATCATATGGGATGACGTCAGAAAAAAAAATCCTAGCATATAAGTGTGCACTAGTGTGAGGAAACTGTGTGTGATCAAATGTTAAGAAAAGCAGTAGAAAAACAGAAGCAGTTGTCAGGATGTGTGGAAGTGTTGAGACATGTTTCAAAACATGACAAGTATGAATGTTAAGCAATGACTTGCAGGAATGTTGAGAGATGACCTATTTTGTTGTTGCAACATGACTAGCATGAGTGTTGAGACATGACAAGGATATGTCGTTTTAGGTTCAAACATAGAATTGATAAAACCCCACCAAAAGGAAAACATCCCTCACCAGTGTAAACATATAAACACTGATAAACACTTCCCGAACACAAACTAAAAGGCCATTGAAAGAAAGGAACTTGCAATAGAATGAGGCATTTTAATTGTTGTCTGAAGGGGCCAACTCAATGTAATGAGCAAGTTACTTACCTTCAGTAACACCTTATCTGGGAGAGACTCTATCTAGCTGCCGATTTCTTACCTTAGAATATTCCCCAGGCATCAGACTTGATCCGGAAAATCTTGAGCAGATTCCCTGCACGCCGGTAGGTGGCGTCGAATAGCTCTGCGTCAGCATCACAGGCACTGGATATGACATGCACAGTGCCTTATAGGTGCCACCCTAGCGCACTGGCTTCAGTTTGTGACTTTTTCTGCACTAGAAACACAAAACCACGGCAGGGAATCACTGAACAGTGTGCAGATTCTAAGGGCCTTTTTAGATGGGAAAACATCAGTTCCCCGAAAGCGGAGGATGGGAGGGTTAGTAAAGAATCTGTGGCTAGAGCCTCAACCAGATAAAGTGAGATACCAAATCATTATCTCCCCGGAGGTGGGTCTGTGAACTGGCTTACACTAAAATGTTTGGGAGGACCGAATGGGTGAAATGCCTGTCAAAATTGACCTAATTGTCAAGGCAGTAGTATTTTGTAAATGTGTGCAAAAATCCCCTTGTAGCAGCCTGACTGATGTCAAGGACAGGGACTGCACGAGCTAACGCAGTCGACACAGCCTCAGCTTGTGTAGAATGAGCCCACAAACCCTCCGGAGGATGCTTCCTGGCCAATGCGTAGCAGATATTAATACAGAGTATGATCCATATGGAGATGGTCTGTTTCTGCACTGCTTTCCCCTTCTTCAATGCAGTGAACCCTACAAAGAGTCAATCATACACCCAATGCTCCTTGGTGTGGTCTATATAGAAGGACCCTGCCTTTGTGGGGTCCAGACGGTGGAGTCGCTCTTTCTCATTGGAGGGATGAGGTGTGATGGAGCAGGCTAAATAAAAATAATTTGTACCCCCCTCTTTGGAAAATTAATGGGTTTTAATGAATTAACGATACTTGTTTGATGGAGCATGAGTTAATCAACAAATGCACCTTTAGTAAACATTACATAAAGGGTAACCGCAATTTGTGCAAAATCTAATTTATTTACAATTGTAAAGTTGATTGACATTAATATTGTGATTTGCGTACTAATTAGAAGTAAAATCGCATGATTTATGCTATATAGTAGAATTGTATTGTGGCAAAGAATGCGGATGGTAAGTAAAATGGCTTTAAATGTCGCTTCTGCTAGGTAACACCTAACATGGGTCTTTAGAATGGCGGGTGGTAAACAGAAAGGCTTATTTTCTTTGTTTTCATTTTGATTGTGTTTGTTCTTATGATAGTTCGTTCGGGCCTGTTAGGCCATGCTGCGAAAATGGCTGCCGAGACAGATGAGGTCACGTGATAAGTCAAAGATGGCCTCTAAGCGGTAGAAATAAAGGAGCTGAACCACGTGGGTACGGCCCGTGCACGGAGTGAGAGATGTCAAGGTCACATTGACCTGCCATAAGGAGGGTGCCAAGAAAGACTCCGTGTGTATTCGTGGGAATAAATGAGAAAAGTACATGAGCAACAAAGGACTAACCAAATTGTGACCATCGGGATTGCAACAAAATGAATGGACAAATTGGACTGCTTTTACCCAAAGGTCATGAGAAACCGTTGTACTCTTAACTATCCCCGAAACCAGTTTGAACAAGGAAGATGATGAGGTGATTATCACCACCCCTCAAATGGACCAATTAGCGTCATTCCTGCCCCTAAGGATTGCAACTTTCTGTGTAGTAAGCTAGAAGTAGGGTATAAAAGGGACTGCTCTTATGTGGGAGGGGCTGCTTCTATAGGTTACTTCTTTGGGTAGCCTTTTTGCTGCTGCTGTGGCCGCTGCTATTGATGCTACTGCCGCCGTTGGTATTTCTTGCTATACCATTTTTCCAATTTTCCATTTTTCCACCACAATATAACTAAAGGACTTTGTCATTTTTGGACTTAGAACTTGAATGGGGAGGGAACGAGACCGTTGCGGGAAATCTGTACGGGAGGTCCGGTCGAGGAGGCCATTAGCGGGACAGTCAGTTTGGGAGTCTATTCTGTGATCTACGGTTTATCTTCTTTTTGTGAACCATTCCTATCTGCATCTAAATGGGTAATGCATAAGTTTTAAATTCTTTATTAGAACTTTTCATATTAATGTTATTAATGTATTAAAGTGATTAATAAACTAAGAATCTCACCCGTGCAAATGAAAATTTAGATACAATTTCATTCTAATTAACAATGAGTCTGTGGTTCTTTAGTTCATTAATAAGTTTAAAGTTTAACAGGTTTTACAGTGATTGAGCTGGTCTTAATCACCATCAACTTATTCTACTAGTTGGTCCATCGACCAAAGAGCGGAATACCTTGATGTTTGGAACCGACAGGATCAAAGGCTAATGTATATGATGTCTGAAGCTTTATTCTGTCTAATTTAACAAGGTATCCCGTTCTTCCAGCAACACATTTCTCCTTGGTGTGTAATCCAGTGAATGGATGAATGGATGATATGCGGTGTTATGGGCCCCACCGTCATATTGGATTAATAGATTGTGAATGATTTACCTGGATTCGTGTCCTGAGGAGAAATTTATATTAGTCGCACTGGATCAGATTTCTTGGTAGCAGTATTGTATTATGTTATGTGTAAGTCGAAATTTTGACGCTTCCGGAAAGTAGGAAGTGGACACGTGTGGCAAGAGAAGTCACATGGAATTGTGCATTGTCTGCTTTTTCAAAATTGGTGATAACACAGGACTGTGTTATGATAGGGACATTTCATGTATAAAACGCGTATGAGTGAAATAGCAACAGGTTTTCTTGTGAAACTCTGGCCTTAATTCTCAGGAGCAGTGTAGTCTCCGAATGTGTTTTATCCCCAGAGAAACGGGTTTACCCCTTGCTTGAGAGAAGGGTAAGGTAGAGAGAAGTGCTACGCTTATCGAACAAAACAGTGGGCCGGATTCACAGAACTAACTTACGTCAAAAACGTAAAGTTAGTACTTTTTGGTATTCACAGAATACACTTACTCATTTTGGTATTCACAGAATGAACTTACTCATTTCGGTATTCACAGAAGTTAGTAGTCCTAACTTTAGGACTCCTAAATGCCTTCTGTGAATACCAAAAGTCTTAAAGTTAGGATTTTTCTCAGTTTAGGAGTAGTAAAGTTAGTAGTCCTAACTTTAGGACTCTCTAAATGCCTTCTGTGAATACCGAAAGTCTTAAAGTTACCTAACTTTACTACTCCTAAACTGAGAAAAATCCTAACTTTAAGACTTTCGGTATTCACAGAAGGCATTTAGGAGTCCTAAAGTTAGGACTACTAACTTCTGTGAATACCGAAATGAGTAAGTTCATTCTGTGAATACCAAAATGAGTAAGTGTATTCTGTGAATACCAAAAAGTACTAACTTTACGTTTTTGACGTAAGTTAGTTCTGTGAATCAGGCCCAGTATTCTTGCAAGATAGAGCAAACTATTTCTTTTGTTTAGCAAAAACAGACAATGGTAATGTGTTTTATGTTGTAACTAATAAAATTTAGTCGAGAAAAGAAGGTAAGAAAACTGCCGATAATTATTGTAAAGGAGGGGTCAGAAAAGACAGGAGTAGTACTGACGTCAACAAAGACCGTGCTGGTATTGGCCAGTTGTGGGAAAACGAAGAGCTTCCTGATTGGCGTGTTAGTGTAAAGACATGCTGGGATAGGTGAGTTGAGAGTGACGTAGAGTTTTCGGATTGGTGCGTTGGTGTGAGACGTGCTGGGATAGGTCCGAATAGCCGAACAGTAGAAAGAACAGAGTCGTGAGTTTGTTGGAGAGAAAGAATCGTGTAATATGGCTTACTATGAGTATTGTAGAGAGAAACCGTCATGGATGGCGAAGATTAAAAACTTTTTTAAAAAGGACAAGAAAGTAGTGACTAGGGAAGGAGAAGTACTTCCTCCACCGAAAACGCCAGCTTCTCATATGATGTTGAAATATGGTTATCATACTTGCATATGGTTGGAAAATTGGACAAAATATACTCAGAACGATGGAGTATTGGCGTTTCCAGAAAACGGTTCGTTTAGCACAGCTGTACTTCGAAATTTGAGAGAGAAAATGATGAAACTTGAACCGAGACCTAGACCAACACAGTTTGAAGCGTTAGGTGAATGGGAAGATGAGCTGTATGAAAGAGAAAGACACAGAGGTGCAAAGAATTATAGTTTAGTCCATGGAAGAGTAAGGGGAGTGAATCATGAAGACAGGATGAGACGATGGAGGTATGCTAATATGACGGATGGTTTGTTTCCTGTCAGAACAGTTGAAGAAGTAACAGGGAGAAAGTGTACGGAGAAAAAGAAACATGCAGTAACAGAGAGGTATGGGTACGGAGGTAGCGACACAGAGGATGAGTTGCTGGAAGACATTTTAAACAGAAAACCACCTCCATATCAACAGAATTCTGCGGTGGTGACACCAAATGCACCACCAATGGAAACTGTGAGGAATAAAAGCCCTGAACGAAATTATGAAATAAATAGGTCTTATGAAAAATCAGAAACTCCACAGAGTGCGAAGCCTGATAGTGGTAATACAGCTGAGTTAGCAAGAACCACAAGAGAATTGACTGAGATAATAAGAGAGTTAACTATGAACATGCAAGCCGTGACTGTACCAGTGACAATAGGACCAGTAATACCGGTATTTGAAAACCAAAGAATAGATGAGCATTCCTTGACAATTCCAATGAACTCGAATATGCAAAGAATGAGAGAAGGGATAATTCCAGAAACTAGAGAGACAAGAGATCTGGTTGGCTCATATAGATCGAGTCCACCTACAAATGTGACGGTTAATGAGAGTCAGATAAATAGGATTCCTATGGGAACTGAGTCAGCAACTGAGACCCCAGAGAGAAGTACAAATTGGATAGAAATAAATAGTACCCCTGCAGGTCCGACTCCAGAAGAATTAAATGAGTGGATGAGGAATTTACAAAATAAAGATGCAGAACCGCAACCGTTGGATGTAATCAGATTAAAGATAGACATGGAAGAGTTGATTTTAGGGACTATTGGTACAGATAGATTGAAATCCTATCAGGATGACCAACTTATGTTTATGTGTAAGAGTGTTACTTGGAGAGCTAGGAATTTGCATGAAAAATTGGAAGAAACAGCAAATGAACTGGGAGTAGAGTTTGGAAAAATCAGAGGACTGCAGAAACCGTATAGGGTAGATTTTAGTGGAAAGGATATAGAAAGTCTGAACACATCAGGACGATTAACTCAGATAAAGGAACTGATTGTGTTATTGAGAAAATGGGGAGATGTGGACAGATGGAGGAGCAGGTGGATAAGAAGAAAGGAGGGAACAAACGATAAAGCATCATTGGCTTTTCCGGTGAAAGAAAAGGAACCAATAGTACTGGAATATCCAATGAGGGAAACTCCAGGAGGTAGCTATGTACATGTTACATGCTCCAGACAAGATATATTGTCATTTACAAATGACTTCCCAAGATTGAGAGAAAAACCTGTAGAATGGTATAGACAAATGGAAAGATTTGTCAAAGTTTCAAAGGTGTTGTGGGAAGATCTGGATGGATTGTTTGAAATTGTAGTGCCAGCAGATTTATGGACAGAATGTAAGATTACAATTGACTGGCCGAAGGAAGAATATCCTAGAGATGCAAAGACTGGAGCGCCAGGTCCAGAAGTGATGAGAAAGTATGAACAAGCTGTCACGTTTTTGAAAAATAAGATTCCACCGAAAGAGACAGATTGGGTAAAGATTGATAGAACAACTCAGGAGAGTAAGGAATCTGTACACGCCTATTATGAAAGGTTGCTTTTGGTTTTCAAACAGTATAGCGGTTATGAGACTTTGAGTGAAAAGGACATGAGTCATTTCGTATATAGATTTGTATATGGATTGAAACCGGAAATAAGTGAAATGATTAAGCAGCATATGTTGTGTTGGCAGAATAGCACTGTAGATGAGGTACTAAGGTATGCCAAATATTGTAGTGATGACATTGAGTGTAGACAGCGTAAACTAAAGGAAAAAGCGATGTGGGCACAAGTAAAGGTTGCAGAAAAGCAAGATGCTCAAATGAATAATCAGTCTGGTGATGCAGGACAAACTAAATCCAAACCGAATATAGGTAAAGGAAAAGGTCAAATGAGTATAGAAGAGGCTAAAAAGAAATGGCCATGCCATAATTGCGGAAAGTTAGGGCATTGAAGAAACGAGTGTAAATTTCCTCCCAAAGCTAATACGGAAAATCAACCATTAAATCCACAGGTGCAGAATGAGGTGAGTTACCAACAGCTGCAACAACCGCAGGTAGTTACTCAACAGAGTCAGGTGCCACAACCACCTCTTCCCAAGAGTGTAAACCCCCAGAGATACAGTGCAGAGACAGGATTCTACGGAGGAGAGCAGGTAACAAAATTGCCGCGCGCAGCTGCAGTGTCGCAGTATTGGTTACGGCAGGATGGAAATGAATCGGATGAAAGTTTATGACGGTGCCTAGGAGAGGAAGAAGAGTGCGTGCTTGGCGCAACTCTAGAGGTAGATCAGTCAGGTCCATTTGTGGATGGAGAAGTGAATGGTGTAAATGTTACATTCCTTGTGGACACTGGAGCTACCCTTTCTACTGTTAGATCAGTGGAAATTCCAAACCTTCCTCTCTCAGGAGAATATATCCAAGTTGTAGGTGTTTCAAATCAACAGATTAAAGTGCCACTTACCAAACCAGTAGAGGTGAAAGTTGGACCATTCAAAGAGATGCATTGATTTGTGGTATGTGATTGCAGTCCTGTAAACTTGCTAGGACAAGATCTGCTATGTAAAATGAATTGCACCATCTATTGTACCCCGGATGGTATTGCTTTCCAGACACCAGATGAAGATGTTCTGTATAAAATGACAATGGCAGAATTAGAACCAGGAGTAAATGACATGTTTCCTGTGTTTGACGCAGAGAAAATTCCAATTGAATTGAAAGAAACAGTCAGATTTGATGTATGGGATCTCACAGGTGAAGACATTGGGTTAATGAGAGGAGTAGACCCTGTAAAAATCACTGTAAGAGAAGGAACAAATTACCCAAATACTCCCCAGTATAAATTAACGCCAGAAATTATTGAAGGAATAACACCTGTAGTTAATAAAATGATGGAACAAGGAATTTTGAAAGAATTAATGAGTAGCCCATGTAATTCACCTATAATGGGGTTGAAAAAGCCGAATGGGACATATAGGATAGTGCAGGATTTGAGGAAGGTGAATAAAATCATTATTCCTTGTTGTCCAATTGTGCCAAACCCCGCTGTAATACTGTATCAGATTCCACATGATGCAGAATGGTACACGGTTATTGATTTGTGCCATGCATTTTTCTCTATACCGTTACACCCAGATAGCCAGCCATTATTTGCGTTCCGGTTCGGAGAGCGTATTTTGGCATGGTGCCGAATTCCTCAAGGGTATACAGAAAGTCCCTCAATCTTTAATCAGATCCTAAAGAAATCATTGGAAGATTTAAAAATGCCTGAAAAATCTGTGATGGTCCAATACATAGATGACCTATTAGTGGCATCAAAGACTAAAGAAGCATGTGTTACCGACACAATTGCTTTACTGAATCATTTGGCAGAAGGAGGGCACAAAGTGTCTCCGTCAAAACTGCAATTTTGTCAACAGGAGGTACAATACCTAGGTCATAAGATTGAGAAAGGGATGCGAAAAGTAACGGCAGAAAGAATAAGGATTATCCGAGGAATGAGAGCTCCGATGACACAGAGAGAGGTGAGAATGTTCCTTGGAATGGTTGGATAGTGCCGACAGTGGATAAGTGGATTTTCATTAATTGCAAAACCTTTACAGCGATTGACAAAAAGAGATGTCAGAGATCCGATTGAGTTGAATAAGGAGGAAATGAAGGCTTTCAAGGAACTGAAAACAAAGTTGTGTGAGGCACCGGCATTGGGAATGCCTGATTATGAGAAAGAATTTGAGCTGTATTGTAGTGAGAGAGATGGATGTGCATTTTCAGTATTAGTGCAAAGGCATGGAAAAATGAAAAGACCAATTGCTTATTTTTCAGCTGTTTTAGACCCAGTAGCAAAGGCATTGCCTGAATGTCTGAAAGCAGTAGCTGCTACTTGTGTGAGTCTGGAACAGAGTGAAGGCATTGTGATGGGATATCCACTGAGAGTATATGTTCCACACTCTGTTGAAATTCTTCTGACTAAAACCAAAACCCAATTCATGACGCATAGTCGGCTGACTAGGTACGAAAAGGTGATTTTGAGTGCAGACAATGTAACCATTGATAGATGCACAACTGTGAATCCTTCAACTTCACTGCCAGATGAAGAAAATGTAGGAGTCAAGGATGAAGTTGATCATAAGTGTCTGGATGTGCTTGAATTTTGCACAAAACCTCGCACAGATATTAAAGATGAGCCCTTGAAAGAATCAGATTATGTGATGTTTGTGGACGGGTCATGTCTGAGAACTAGTGAAGCAGTTTTAAGTGCTGCGTATGCTATGTGTACAGTAGCAGCTATAATGGAAGCATCTTGTTTGAGAGGGATACGGTCAGCCCAAGTGGCTGAGCTGATTGCTCTGATTCAGGCGTGCAAACTGGGGAAGAACGTCCGAATTACGGTGATCACGGATAGCCAGTATGGCTTCGGAGTGGTCCACGATTTTGGACAGATTTGGTCCCAGAGATGTTTCTTGACGTCTGCAGGAACTCCTATAAGGAACGGTGAGTTTGTGAAGAAATTGCTTGAGGCGATACAGCTGCCTAAACAGATTGCAGTGGTGAAGTGCGCTGCACACAAAAATGGAACTGACTATATTACAGTGGGAAATCAATATGCAGACGAAATAGCCCAATATTGTGCCAGAAATATGGTCTCACTGAATAGGAGAAGAGAAAAAGAGAATGTTTCATGTCCCTTGCTGTTTACTAACCTGGTCGAAACCTAGGATGAAGTAAGGCAATTGCAGGAAGAAGCAAATGTAGAGGAAAAACATGGTTGGATAAAAGCAGGTTGCAGACAAAGAGAGGAAGATGACGTTTGGGTTTATAGAGATGAAAGACCAGTTATGCCTGATAGCATGATTTCTAATATGGCACGGATGTACCATGGACAAGCTCACATTGGTAGGGATGCCATGATCAGACTTTTCAGACAGACTTGGTACAACCCAAAATTTAGAGCTATAGCTGAAAGTCTCTGTCAAAGATGTCTCATATGCCAACAGATAAATCCAGGAAGGAAAACAGTAGTAAGTCTAGGAACAATAGGACGTGAGGGAGGTCCTTTTACCAGAATGCAACAAGATTTTGAAATGCCCCCGAGCAATAGATTGAAATATGTTCTTGTGGTCGTTTGTTTGTTTTCTCGTTGGGTGGAAGCCTATCCGACAAGAAGGAATGATGGAGTTACTGTGGCTAAGCTCCTACTGAGAGAATTCATTCCGAGATATGGTTTTCCAGTAACGATCGAAACAGATAGAGGAACACATTTCCAAAATGAACTGATCCAATTGATATGTGAAGCTCTTGACATTCAACAGAAATTGCACTGTGCCTACAGACCAGAAGCTTCTGGAGTGGTAGAACAAGTAAATGGAACAATAAAGAATAGGTTAGGGAAAATGTGTCAAGCCACAGGACTCAAATGGCCCGATGCCCTGCCATTGGTGCTGATGACTATCAGAAGCATACCTGACAGAAAAACAGGTCTAAGTCCTCATGAAATAATCATGGGACGAGCAATGAGACAAGCACATGTACCTGTCAACAAACTGCTGACTATAACTGATGATCTCGTATTGGACTATTGCAAAGGATTGGCTGATGTGGTACATTCTGTGTTTCATCAGGTTGGACCGGATGCGACCACTCTTGAAAGAAAACCAGCTCATGATTTGAGTCCAGGAGACTGGGTCCGCATAAAAGTCCACAGAAGAAGAAACTGTTTGGTTCCTCGCTGGGATAAGCCACGTCAAGTGATCCTGGTGACAACGACTGCTGTAAAATGTGCAGGAGTGAAGAATTGGGTTCATGCCAGTCATACCATCAGAGTTCCAGATCCTGAAGCTCGACCTGTAAGTCGACATCTGGAGATATCTGATACCAGTTCAGCATCCGAAGCAGAACCTGAGACAAGCAGAGTTCCAGATCCTGAAGCTCGACCTGAAAGTCGACATCTGGAAGAACCAGGTACAAGTTTGACAACTGAAGAAGAACCTGAAACGATCAAAGTTCCAGATCTTGAAGCTCGACCTGTAAGTCGACATCTGGAAATATCGGACACCAGTTCAGCATCTGAAACAGACCAACCTGAATGTGATGAGAGACAAAAGAGAAAAACAAGAACTGACATTATAAAAGAAGAAACTGAACCAAGAGACAGTGATAGCGAACAACCAAGTACAAGTTATGGAAGAATTCCTCCAGAGATAGTTGAGCTAACTGAGGGAGACTTAGATTCAGACAGAGAGATAGGGGAGGAAGCGGAAGAAACCCGAGGAGTAGTAGGGACAGACCAACAAATAGAAGAAACACAGGGAAATTTAGATTCAGACAGAAAGATTAATATAAATGCGGAAGACAATCGAGGAGGGATAGAATCAAATGTCCCAATAGAAGAGACACAAGAAGGTTCAGATTCAGATAACGAAACAGAGATCATAAGGTTCAAGGTTAGAGGAAGTGAAGTAAGGTCTGAAACGGAATCAGAAGAAAGTGAAGAAGAAAGAAAGCAAAGACTAGGACCAAGAAAGAGAACTTGGAGAGCTGAACGAGAGGAAGAAGAAAGCGAACTAAAAAGGCCAAGAAAAGGAGACAATTGGCCCCACGAAGTTAAAAGACTGAGATATAAGATAATAAATTTGAACAGAGATGATGCGGAACAAGTAAATGAAATAACCAGTCAAAAGGGACAAGGAAAACAAAGTGGAAAACAATTACAGAAAACAAAAAGAGTGAAGAGACCTAACCTGAAATATAAGTCACCTGAGTGGCTATACGTCGCATTGACCGACATTAAAGAAGAAGATAACAGTCACGAAAGCCCAGACGAAAGCAGTAAACCAATGGGTGAAAGTGAATTGCACCAAAACTGAAAAGACGAAGCACGAAAAACCGGACTGGACATAGAAACCGAACAAGACAAGAAGGAGTTCTGGAAAGAGCTGAAGAAAGCACCAAAACGAGACAAAGTAAAGGGTAGAGTGGCCGAAAAGTCATTCTGAGGTGTGGTGACACATTTTCTGTACACATATATATATATATAGCTAGATAATAGTACAACATGGTAGACACTGAGAATAGAAGATCTAGATGTGAGTTTCTACGTAGATGGTAGAATGTGTTTCTTTTGTACAGGATTGCTGATGTTTATTTGGCTTATTTTAGCAATAGTAATACCACTTAGGTTAATTGTAGAAGAAACATCTGTAATAGGGAATAACACGAAAAAGGATAAAGAAGCTATCACACAAAACACTGCAGCATTAGTAGATAGTACTGATTTACATAAGGATAAGTCTATAACTGATTTCTCCAAGAATGTCTTCACAAAACTGCTGTATGAATATGTGGAGACAATGGATGTGAGGGATTGCTATGTTTGTATGCAGTTACCTGTGTCTGTCACAGAAGGTGTGACTTATCATCACCTTCCTTTGACGTATGGGATAACTTGTAGCGTTTTAGCTAGTTTATTTTATAAAACAGGTAGATTAGAATATTATTACACTGACATAGACACTGTTTTTGCGAAAGTTCCCGTAATCCCTGAACTAAATAAGGTGAAAAATGCAAAAATGTTTGGAGAATTTTTCTTAGAAAATAAAGAGTTAACGTTAGAATATATAGTTAGACACAATCTTACCTGTGAATTAAAGAAAGAGGAAAAGATTTTCTTGGATATGGTAGAAAATAGAAGAGTTAAGTTTCAGAGAAAGGTAGTAGAAGAAAGGACAAAAACACCACTTTGGGCGTTTGAAGAGAAAAATCATGACAAAGGAGAAACAAATGCAGCTATGGTTCTGGATTGGCCCCAACAGGGAAAATTGTGTATTAGTAGAAATAAGACTATATATGATAACTATTTCGTGGGTTCCAGTGAATGCCGAGATACATATAAAATTTTAGGAGGATGGGGATTTAAAGGTGGAAAAGATCCAGTATTTCCAGGGATCTATTATATTTGCGGAAATAGAGCTTATTATAGGTTGCCGGACCATTGGTACGGAACGTGCTATTTAGGCCTGGTCTTTCCAAAGATTTTTCATGTGGAGAGAGGAACAAAAGGAATACACGAGATAGGTACAATATTATCACGTAGGAGGAGGGAAAGTTTTTCAGAAATAGTAGGTGACATTTTTGGAGCATTGATACCAGCAGTGGGTATATCTTTGAATGCATTCAAGATTCGGAAATTGTCCACAGTAGTAGATCGTTTATCAACGAATACTGCTGGAGGGTTCTTGATGGTAAATACCGAAATGGTTGCCATGAGAGCTATGGTAATGCAAAATCGACTTGCCCTTGACATTCTTTTGGCAAAAGAGGGTGGAGTCTGTGGAATGCTGAAAGTCCAACATTGTTGCACTTACATTCCAGATAAAAGTGAGAATATACAGAAGTATATAAAGAATATTACTGATTTGCACAAAGAAATTGCTCCACTGGAGGTTGAAGGTGTTTGGGAGAGACTTGGTAAGAGTTTTTCCTCAATGCAAAAATGGTTCACAGAGATAGGTGGTTCTCTTATTGGGAAAATATTAATATCAGTAACAGTGACAATATTAGTAATGTTGTCAGCAAAGTTCGTATATGTGTGTATTAAAAGGAGAAAAATAGAAAATAGAATAAAAAGAGAAAATGAGAAAAATAAAGAAAGAGAACGGGAAATGGGAGAAATAGAATTGGAAGAATTGAAGGAGAACATATACAAAAGGTCTAAAAGACAAGATGAGAAAAACACTGTTGTATGAACTAACAAAAGCAAGTGGACAAGAAACATTTATCTGATAAATTGTAGAATAGGGTTTTGTGGTGATATTAAAAATCACCAAAGGGGGAATTGATGGAGCAGGGTAAATAAAAATAATTTGTACCCCCCTCTTTGGAAAATTAATGAGTTTTAATGAATTAACGATACTAATTGTTTGATGGAGCATGAGTTAATCAACAAATGCACCTTTAGTAAACACTACATAAAGGGTAACCGCAATTTGTGCAAAATCTAATTTATTTACAATTGTAAAGTTGATTGACATTAATATTGTGATTTGCGTACTAATTAGAAGTAAAATCGCATGATTTATGCTATATAGTAGAATTGTATTGTGGCAAAGAATGCGGATGGTAAGTAAAATGGCTTTAAATGTCGCTTCTGCTAGGTAACACCTAACATGGGTCTTTAGAATGGCGGGTGGTAAACAGAAAGGCTTATTTTCTTTGTTTTAATTTTGATTGTGTTTGTTCTTATGATAGTTCGTTCGGGCCTGTTAGGCCATGCTGCGAAAATGGCTGCCGAGACAGATGAGGTCACGTGATAAGTCAAAGATGGCCTCTAAGCGGAAGAAATAAAGGAGCTGAACCACGTGGGTACGGCCCGTGCACGGAGTGAGAGATGTCAAGGTCGCATTGACCTGCCATAAGGAGGGTGCCAAGAAAGACTCAGCGTGTATTCGTGGGAATAAATGAGAAAAGTACATGAGCAACAAAGGACTAACCAAATTGTGACCATCGGGATTGCAACAAAATGAATGGACAAATTGGACTGCTTTTACCCAAAGGTCATGAGAAACCGTTGTACTCTTAACTATCCCCGAAACCAGTTTGAACAAGGAAGGCGATGAGGTGATAATCACCACCCCTCAAATGGACCAATTACCGTCATTCCTGCCCCTAAGGATTGCAACTTTCTGTGTAGTAAGCTAGAAGTATGGTATAAAAGGGACTGCTCTTATGTGGGAGGGGCTGCTTCTATAGGTTACTTCTTTGGGTTGCCTTTTTGCTGCTGCTGTGGCCGCTGTTATTGATGCTACTGCCGCCGTTGGTATTTCTTGCTATACCATTTTTCCAATTTTCCATTTTTCCACCACAATATAACTAAAGGACTTTGTCATTTTTGGATTTCGAACTTGACTGGGGAAGGAACGAGACCGTTGCGGGAAATCTGTACGGGAGGTCCGGTCGAGGAGGCCATTAGTGGGACAGTCAGTCAGTTTGGGAGTCTATTCTGTGATCTATGGTTTATCTTGTTTTGGTGAACCATTCCTATCTGCATCTAAATGGGTAATGCATAAGTTTTAAATTCTTTATTAGAACTTTTCATATAAATGTTATTAATGTATTAAAGTGATTAATAAATTAAGAATCTCACCCGTGCAAATGAAAATTTTGATACAATTTCATTCTAATTAACAATGAGTTTGTGGTTCTTTAGTTCATTAATAAGTTTAAAGTTTAACAGGTTTTACAGTGATTGAGCTGGTCTTAATCACCATCAACTTATTCTACTAGTTGGTCCATCGACCAAAGAGCGGAATACCTTGATGTTTGGAACCAACAGGATCAAAGGCTAATGTATATGATGTCTGAAGCTTTATTCTGTCTAATTTAACAAGGTATCCCGTTCTTCCAGCAACACATTTCTCCTTGGTGTGTAATCCAGTGAATGGATGAATGGATGATATGCGGTGTTATGGGCTCCACCGTCATATTGGTTTAATAGATTGTGAATGATTTACCTGGATTCGTGTCCTGAGGAGAAATTTATATTAGCCGCGCTGGATCAGGTGCAACAAAGAAAGTAGGCAGGATGATAGTTTGGCCGACGTGAAAGGGTGTCACAACCTTCAGCAGAAAGGAGGCACGGTTCCGGAGAGCCAGTTTGTCCAGGAAAAAGCTGGTATATGGAGGTGGGGGGAGAAAGGGCTTGCAGCTTGCTGACTCTCTTGGCTGATGTGATGGCCACCAGGAAAACAGTTTTTACTGTCAAAACTCTGAGAAGGCAGGTATACATCGGTTCAAAAGGAGAACACATCAAAAATGTCAGAACCAAATTAAGATCTCATTGGGTTATAACGAAAGGTGTAAAAGGAAGCATACGCTGAAGACATTTCAGAACATATGTCACAATGGGTGACAAACAGGGAGGGTTAATCCGGCAACCGGAAAAATGCCAAGAAGCCTGAAAGATACCCCTTAACTGTGCCCAGAGCATGACGTTGCTGGACTGAAGACAAATCAATCAACGCTTCAGACAGGGGCGCAGAAAAGGGCCAATGTGTTTTTTAGCGCAGCAAGCCACAAACTTGTCCTAATGGCAGACGCACACACTTTTTGTTGATGGACGCCTGGCTGCCAAGATGACTTCACAGATCTCGAGAGAAAGGTCAAAGACCCTCAACTGCTGCCACTCAATGTCCACGCATGAAGGTGAAGTGTGTACAGGTTTTGGTGTAGGACCCTACCCTGGTTCTATGACAGGAGATCCTCCAGAAAGTGTAGCGTGATCATAAGACAGATGCACATTCTCAGTAGTTTTGGATCTCATACTCTCCTTGCCCAATCCAGAGTCACAAGGATGACTTGGGCCCGATCAGTTCTGATCTTTTTGAGAACTCGGGGATAGAGAGGTATTGGTGTAAAGGCATATAGGAGTCCCTAATTCCAGTCTAGACACAATGCATCTCCAAGCAAGAGCCACTTTGTAAACTCCAGCGCACAGAGGTGCTGACATTATGCGTTCTCAGCTTTGGTGAACAGATTTAGCCGAGGTTCTCCCTAGTGCTGAAAGAGACCTTGAGCCACCTTTGGATGCAGACTCCATTTGTGGTCCTCTAGGCATCAATGGCTGAGTTTGTCTGCCCTGGCATTTAGAGATGCCAGGTGCTGAACAACCAGGAAAATCTACTAATGTTCCAGTCATGTCCAAAGGCGCAGAGCCTCCTGGCACAGGGTTCACAACCCCTCTCCACGCTGCTTGTTGCAGTACCACATAGCAGTAGTGTAGTCTGTGAACACCTGGACAGCTTCCCTTTGATGAAGGGCAGGAAAGCTTTCAATGTCAAGTGAATTGCCCTCAATTCCAGAGATTGATGTGGAGCGGAGTCTCTGCCGGAGACCAGAGACCTCTGACTTATGCCTCTCCCAGATGGCTGATCCAGGCCAGAAGCGATGCATCGGTCACCACTGTCAGCTCTGGGTAGGGAAGGGAGAGGGATCTGCCACTGACCCAATCGCGGTCCTGCAGCCACTACTGAAGATCTTTTGCAGGCACCCTCAAAATCTGAACCAGGTTGGAGCGATTCCCCTGATGCTGTGGCCACTGGGACTTCAGAGCCCACTGCAGAGCCCGCATATGCCATCGGGCATACTTCACTAGCAAGATGTAGGAGGCCATCATACCCAACAGTCTCAGAGACAGTCGGAATGTCCTGGACTCTCCTCTGAGGAGGGTAGGTGCAGAATTGCACCGTATGTTGAATGACTCTGATCAAAAGGAGGGTCTGAGAAGGAGTCAGGTGTGAATTCAGCATGTCGATAGTGAACCACAACGATTGCAGGAGGTTCGCCGTAGTCTGGAGGTTAGTGATGATTGCCTGGGGCCAGCCTGCCTTCAGCAGCAAGTTGTCGAGGTAGAGGATGACTGGGAACCTTGACCTCCGCAGGTGTGCTGCAACCAACCCCATCATCTTCGTCAACACCTGAGGGGTACCTGGACGACCAAAGGGGAGCACAGCAAACTGGAAATGGTCCTGGCCCACCATGAACTACAGCCAATGCCGATGTGCCTGCAGGACGTGAATTTGAAAATAGTTGTCATGCAGGTCCAACGCTACCATCTAGTCTCCAACACAGATAGGACCTGAGCAAGTGTTAACATCATAAATTCTCCTTGCTCAGGAAGGCGTTGAGAGGGCAAAGATCTAAGATAGGGCAGAGGCCTCCATCCTTTTTGGGCACCAGACAGTAGCGGGAATAGCAACCACAACCTACTTCTGATGCTGGCACCCTTTTGATGGCTCCTCTGTCAACCAGTTTGAGGACGGTGGCATACACGGCAGGATCTCTAGAAATGGAAGGGCGTAACCCCGCAGGACAAATTGGAGCACCCACTTGTTCATAGTAATGGCTTGCTATTGGGACAGGTGGTGCCTGATCCTGCCTTTAACAGTATGCCTGTGTTGCTGCCACAGCATATTAAAGGGGTTTCGAGGTTGGGGTCCTGAAAGGCTGATCTTTGGCCTTGGTTCCCATGGGACTTATGGGAGCCGCTTCCACACCCTGGAAAAGGCAGGGAAGCCTGTTTCCGTTGTGGTTCTGTTGGAAATGGCACGACTGGTAGTCCCTACTGTAGCCACAAAAAGAAGATTGAGGCAGGCGTGGGGCCACAGCAAGCACCAACAACCGGGCAGTGGCGGTTCCTCTTTGAGAGCGTAGGGGCATTGCTCCACTGATATTTTGCCCCGAGCCCCCGAAATAAATATTTAATTTTTTCCCACAGGGGCGCAGGCCCGAGGCATACATTTTTTTCTTTTATTGGCCGGTGCCGGGTAGTTACGCATTGGGGGCAGGGCTTCAAAGTAATTGTCATGGCATGTACCTGGTTGTCAACACTGACTCTCACACCTGAAAGAAGTGCGCATGTCAGGATGGCCGACTACCTTTATGTGGCCAACCCGACATGCACTCTACAGGCCTCCTAGTCTCGCTGCCGGTGAAATGGTGAGGTTGGGCGGGGTCACAGTCGCAGCCATCTGGGCTTAAAATGAGCGCTCCGACCACCTGCCCTGTCCAATCATAGCGCTGCACTCAGTAACGTAGCAGCGTCTGGATTGGGGAGGAAACGCCTCTGGCTGAGTGGCCCTGCACATGAGGCGGACTGGGGGTGGGGTGGTTCACTTCCATGGACATATGGCCAATCACTGCATGACTTTATTATCAACCTTGCAGTGATTGGCCATTCTGTCCCTCCGCTCTTTTCCCTCTGTCTGGCTTCCTCACTTTCAGGCGCAGCACCACTAAGAGGGAGTGGGGGAGAAGACATCTTGGTGGTGGCTGAACCGGAGTCTTGAGCAGTGAATTCAGAGGCGGTGCTGGCACTCTCGCTGAGTCGCGGAGGTAAAATCTGTAAGACATTTTTTTATTAAGTTGATGTCGGAATTAAAAAAAACTTTAAGCAAAGCGTATCAGTTTAAAAATTCCGCTGATACCGCGTTTTGGTCTGCAAGTGAAGTGCACCTCAGTCTGTACCCGCAGCATTTCACTCTCAATTTCAGTACCGGAGAGAGAGACAGACAGACGCACAAACACATGCACACACGCACACACACACTTGGACCACTCATGCTCGATTAATAGAGCCCCATTATGTCTTCAATATAGCCCTTCTATTTTGCCTTTCTATACACCAAAGCCAGCAAACACTGCCAATCTCCCTGTCCTCCATTTAGGCTCCCCAGCCATCACAGTACACGAGCGGAGCTCGCACATCCTTATAAATGCACCTTGATTATTCCTTCCAGTCACAATCACATACAAAACCCTCCCGAGTTCTGTTCAACTACAATCTAGCTTTTCCTGTTTCTGCGAATAATCTAGGGCCCAAGAAGGCTATGTCAAGGCGCCTAAGCCCTGCATTGCATCTTTCCATCTATTACAGTGCTAGAATCTGTCAAAGCTCTGCCAGTACACCTCAATTCTTGGCTGCCAGCCCACCCTGCTATTGCAATACTAGGACCTGGAAGGCTGTCCGTGCACCTGAGCCCTGCATTGCATCTAGTGAATCGGGTGTTAGCAAGAAATTGTGGATGGCCTGAAATAGAATGGAACAATATATGTAATGTAATGACGTGCTTAGCTCACTGAACTAGGTCGCTTTATATCTGGATTGTGTGTGGTGTACTGTGATGCTTTTCTGATGCATGGCCTCAATCTTTGTTGTTTAATATACACCATCCTCGGCTCTTACTGCGTAACACAAGTGAGTGACAAAATGGCGTCACTCAGGAATCAAGGTTAATGTTAACAACGTGGTAGTGCCACAGTAGTGCGGGTGTTGGTGGGTACATAACCCTAACTTAACAGTGGTTATGTGTGTCTTGTGTGGCATTTTAGAATGTATGGCATTTGCTCTGACCGGGCTCCCTATGAAACACAAACTGCTCTCTTTTCATCACGCCGAGCATTTATGACCAGTACACACATAACTTAATCCTGATAAGAAGGCAAATGTGAAAGAAAAGCTGAAACAAGTAAATGAGGCAAGCTGAATAAGGGGTTTAATCAGCTGAACATATAACAAATTTCATTAATGCCCTCTAGCATAGCTCAAGGAAATGAGTAGATATCGTCTGGCATGCTGGCTTTCAGCCAAACTCTGATAACTTGGCAGATTGATCAGTCCATTTGCAAAGCCCAGGACATGTTTTTTTGTGGTCCTCCAGATTTAAGCCCGGGTGCTCAGCTAAGATGGGGTCTGATGCGGTCCAACACGCATCCCGTTCTGTATGTGTTTAGCCATGGAAGATAATTGCACCTGTGTGATCATGATGTGACAAAATTCATTGATTTGAAGCTTCTCACCGACGCCGTGTTGTACATACATTTGAACATGTACTTGTGCAGCAGCAATGCATCAGCAGTAACACTAGTATTGTGAAATGAGGCATGCGATTTGTTTCTTTTCTGCTCGCAGCCAGGTGTCTTGGTACTGTCTTTAAAATAAATATGCAATTGCTAAAAGCACCAGTGTAAATGACAAGCATCCCCTAAAACCCACAGCAGCATTGTCATAGATTGCTTCCTTCAGCAAGTTTACAGCCCTGTGTTTATGTCCAGAGAAATGGATTCAGCCGAATGAAACTGCCAATAGCAGGCACTAATGCTCCTTCCAAATGCAGGTGAAGCAATAAGCACAAACCATTTGTCAGGACAAGGGCCGGGGCCTGTAACAGATGGCATGACGTGTGTGGCCTCAGGCTATAGTCTGTGTTGTGGTGTAAACTTTGGGAAAGGAAATCCCAGCCTTGCCTTTAATGTTGTGACCAGGACGGTAGTTAGCAGATCTATGTTGGGCAGTGTGTCTACTGATAAAATGATAAAGCTTACAATGTGTGGAAAAATTGCTTTTTGCTCTTTCTTAACTGTTGATATATTTTGAAACATATGTACAGTTTATTTGAAGGCATTTATTACATTTTACTGAGCTACAAATGTGTTTTGATGATACAGCCTTTCCCTCAGTTTCACACCTCCTTTAGCACACGCAGCAAGATTGTCACACATTTGTTTCCCATTACAAAATCCTCTCACTTTGCAGTCAGAGCAAACATCAATGTCAATCAGAAGCGATAAGCAGCAGTTTCTCAGAAGACACTGCCTGACATTTCACCTCTGTCTTTGAACCCCCAGCAAATCATGTGCATGTGACAAGATAAAGACAACATGTAAAGGCCTCCTTCCTGCATATTCACCTGAACCCCAGCATGGTTATTTTTGCCTAGCATGTATTTGCCAACATTCCAACTACTAAGGAGCCTCTTCAATCATTTTTCTCTTAAGTGATTTTCCCAGCATACTATGGATTAACTTCTGTGAGGTACTCAGCATTGTTATCTCATTATGAAGTTCTGTGGTTACCCTGAATAGGCAGCTACCTATGTCATTATCATATGAAGTCTCTTTATTGATGCCATAACTACGCTTTCACAATTGATTTATTAACCTTCTTGCCTTTTCAAATATGCTTGAAAATGCACCATTTGCCCACTCATTTTTCAAAATTTTCTTGGGTTCCCCCCTTATGACGGTCTGGCTCACTCGCTCGGCACAGGGCACTCATTGCGAATTTTTACGCCCCACCACTTTCAAATGTCACCAGCCGCCACTGCAACTGGGCAGTGACCCTGCTCTCCTTGAAGTACTCAAGCGCTGAGTTGGCTTTGTCGCCAAAAAGGCGAGGTCCATGGAAGGGTATGTTCATAAGGGTTACCTGGACATCCCCCGAAAAGCCAGATGACCTCAGCCAGGCAAGACGGGGGAGTGCCATCGAAGAAGCAATGGCCCTGCCCAGCGATTCTGTTCTGTCCAGCACGAATTGAATGGCAAACTTTGCTGCTTGCCAGCCATCTGCAATAACCTGATTCAGGATGATCTGGGCCTCCTCTAAGACCATAGGCAGCATTTATGTGACCGAGTCCCACAAAGTGTTGCTATATCAGTCTAAGAGGCACACAGGGCCCGATTCACAGAACTAACTTAAGACAAAATCCTAAACTTACTACCATTTTGGTATTCACAGAAGGCACTTACTCATTTTGGTATTCACAGAAGGCACTTACTCATTTTGGTATTCACAGAAGGCACTTACTCATTTTGGTATTCACAGAAGGCACTTACTTACGCATTTTGAGTAACTTACTCATTTTGTGTAACTTACTCATTTTGTGTAACTTACTCATTTTGGTATTCACAGAAGGCACTTACTCATCAATGAATAAGTGCCTTCTGTGAATATCAAAATGAGTAAGTTACACAAAATGAGTAAGATATTCAAAATGAGTAAGTTACTCAAAATGAGTAAGTAAGTGCCTTCTGTGATACCAAAATGAGTAAGTGCCTTCTGTGAATACCAAAATGGTAGTAAGTTTAGGATTTTGTCTTAAGTTAGTTCTGTGAATCGGGCCCACAGTGTTCACCGACTGCAGTCGGCTGGGGGAAGAGAAAATCCTTTCCCGAAGGTATCCAGCCTCTCAGATTCCCTGTCCTGTGGAGGGGTAGTGAAAGCACCAGGATTCACTCTGGACGTTGAAGTCTGCAACACCAGGTTCACAGAGTTGGAGTTCTGGGTGAGGTAAGCTGGGTCCACAGGAGCGGGGAGGTGGTGACATGCAATTGTCCTGTGCAGGGTTTGGCCCAAGCCCCATGCAGGATACCAGACCAGAGAGGGCTTCATTAAAGGGCAGTAAGGAGTCAGAGTGGGGCACCCCTGGCTGAAGCACCTCAGTCAAGACATTGGCCTAGACTTCCACTGAAGGTAGCTGGAGGTTGAGGACTTCAGCTGCACTCCTTACCGCCATAGCAAAAGAGGTACCTTCCTCCATAGCCACATTATGAGGAGATACCAAGCCAGCATCTGGCGAGGTGTCCAGATCACTTGCATCTGCCAGCTCCTCATGCCAGTTGTAGTCTTCTGACTGGGCTAAAGGTTCATCACTGGGGGGTCTGGGTATCTATAGGGGGCCTCAGAACCACCCCAGCCAAAATCCCCACAGGGCCTTTTCAAGGAAAGGAGGCACTGTCTCCAACTCGGACACCTGCTGGAGTTCGGTCAACGGGTCCGGCTCCGTGTATGGGCTTGGCACCTCCGGGGCAAACCCCGCAAAAGGGTGTAGATTCACGACCGGGGTTGGTCTGGATCCAGAACTGGATTCAGAGGGCCTGAATGGTGCCGTGGGTATACCCGCCAGCGGCAATCCAGTTGGTGCGCCTTTCGGACCGGTGGGGCCAAAGGCCCTCCAGAGGTGTCTGCAAACCCAAATATTAGATGCATAGCATCATAAAATTCCTTGAGTTCGGGGAGGACTGCTCCAGCTCCAGGAAACTTAGGGAGACACACAGCGGAGCCAGGCACATGCTCCATGGGTGGAGTGCGAGACCAGGGCTTAGACTTGAGGCTTTGTTTCTGCACTCAGTCCAATGACTTGGACTGGCGAGGTGATTCTGAAGAGTGCTTCGACTTCGTGGACTTCTTATGCTTGTGGAACTTACCGGACGATGACTTCGAGCACGACGACGACCGAGGAGAATGGGCCCGGGACCTACCACGCGACCAGGACCTGGAGTGGTACAGAGTCTCCCGATGTCTGGATGCCAGGAGCTTCATCTCCCGCTCACAAATCACTCTACGGGCCAGATGTACAAAGCATTTTTGCTGTCGAAAACGGCCCGATTTGCAAATTTGTACAAAATGCGATTCAGGAACTTGTTACCAAATCGCATTTTGCACTTGCGATTTTGTATTTGGAAGAAGAGTGCTTAGGGCGACCCTTCCAAATACCGAATCGGTATGGCATGTATTACTGTTTTGCGACTGAATCCTGGTCGCAAAACAGTAATACTTTACCACCAGTCTAAAACTGGTGGTAAACCATTCGCACAGGGGAAGCGGTCCCCAAGGGACCCCTTCCCCTTTGAGAATGTAAATAAAAATTTACATGTAGATAAAAATAGCTTTAAAGAGCAGGTAGTGGTCCCACGGACACTGCCTACTCTTATAAAATGAAACTTCAAGGTTTCATTTTTCTTTTTAAACGTATCCTGTTTTCCTTTAAGGAAAACAGGCTGTCTTTAAAAAAAAAAAAGATGTTAAAAAGCAATCACAGACATGGTGGTCTCCTAACCTCAGCAGGCACCATCCCTGTGATGGCTGTGATTCCTACTGGATCGCTCACTGCGATCTGCCTCATTAATATTTATGAGGTAGGTCAATTTGCGACCCACATGGAATCCCTAAACCAAACTCACTGAGTTTCATACATTAGGAATACTGATTTCCTAATTGCGATTCAGGGAGAATCGAAATTAGGACATCGGAATTCCTAATGTTAGTACAACTGGCCCCAAGATTCATGGTGCGGCAGTCCAGACAGTTCCTGGAGTTGTGGTCCGACTCCAGGCACCACAGGCAAACCAGGTGGGGGTCCGTCACAGACATTCGTCTATGACAGGCTCCGCAGAGTTTAAAACCCACTGACTTTTTAGGAGACATCCCTAGCACACTGGGAGTAGAAATACTCAAAAAATGTGACAAAAATGTTGAAAAGGTGGTCACAACTTGACTGGAGTAGCTCTTTCGGATCAACGCTGATGGAGCGGAAAGAAAGGAACTGAAGTCCGCGCGCTGGGGTGGCTCCTATATAGGCCCCACACACGTAACATCCGGCAAGGATGCCGCCGACGACGACACAGAGGTGGAGCCATTTCATGCCACCTACTGGCGTGTAGGGGTGCTCCTCAATATTTTCCAGATCCAGTCTGACGCCTGGGGCTTGGAGAATATTCTATGGTAGGGATTCTGCGGCTAGTAGTCTATATCAGATTTTGTTTTACAAGGTAGCTGCAACAAAGATAGGTCTAAGATTATTCTGCTTGAGGTGTGTTGTTTAGGGATGTCACAAAAACATTCTCTCGTCTTCTTTTGCTTCCAGCAGTTGTGTGTGCTTGGACTAAAGGTGCAGGGTCTAGAAGCAGGTTTAGGTCTAATCTAATTATTTTATAAAATTGTGGAGAATTTGGGAATAGTAAAATCATATTAAATCTTTAAAGAGTGCTTGATTCTTTCACTGATTAGTGAAATGGCTGGTTCAAAATAATCTTGGCCAATATGTACTATCACATTTACACAAACATAGAATGGATAAAACCACTTGCTATGTCAGCCCACTTTTCTAACAAGCCAGTACTGGTAGCAGGTCACCTGCCATATGCCCCAGGTTTTAATAATTCAATGCAAGATGTAGTGATAGGTACCTAAGAAAAGAGTGTTGTCACCTTGCATATGGGAAAGTGGTGAAAACATGACTCAAGAGTTTTAACACACAAACAATATTTATATCTACAAGGTGTCCCATTGTTGTGAGTGAATCCTTCAGCAAATCCTGGCTATTTACCAAACTGCACTTTCCTGTGGGGGTTTTCGAGCTCATAGTTACAACATTAACAGCAAAGTTTTGGTCCCAGAATACAATGTGATGTCTGTTAAAAGGTCAGGACTTACTTAAAGGGAAACATTTGCCATGGGGTCACTTGGCAGCTATGAATGTACACACAACAACAGCACCACCTTAATATAGTCAGGCAAAGAGTGCAGAAAAGCAGTGGTGAGCATACTTAAAGCATCACGTTTCTGGTGTCCTAGAATACAGGGCTACAAATTAATCTGGTGTAATTAAAAATTGTAAAGGTTTTACAAGGTACTATGCTGTTGGCAGGGTTGACCACCCCTACAATGTCATTATTCAATAATGAATAGGTGAGTGACCCAAACGGTGTTCAGGTATATGTTTATTAAAACATTTGAATATAGCACTCTTATTTTTTAAATCCATTGAGAGTGCCGTAAGCTAGAAGAGTCCTGACAGAGCGTGAGAGGCAATGAGATGGGAGAGAAGGTAATAATGTGAGTGTGCCAGAGAAGGCAAAACAGAGACTTTCTATACTTAAAACAGTCCAACATTTGTCCATTGGACACAGTGCCAATGGGAAGACACTACATACCCTGCATTACTTCTCCTTTAAATTAAATACATGAGTTATAACATTCACTACAAGAAACAACAAGTTCAGTAAATACTGGAAAAACACAGTGTTTGTCTATTTTGGGTGTCAGGTAGCGAAATAAATACTGCTAAGTACTGATTTCAAAAGGTTTAGAAAACACTGAGAAAACACAACTGAAATCCATAAAAAATAAACACTGAAAACATGTCAGCCTAGACCAGAGACGTTTTAGGGCATGGGCAAAGTGTGCTCTGGCCCAGGGCCCCAGCTTTTCAGGGGGCCCCCTAATAGAGAGAGATCTGTTCTGCAGAGAGTCTTGCTGTGATGACCTTTAATAATTCTTAAATAGATTGTTTTAAATACAGTTTTACTTTAATTTATTTTTGAATGTGGGTGATGCGTGAGTTTATTACATTTTGCAGAGAAAGTGTATTTAGGTTTCATGCAACATCCATAAAAAAGTTTCTTTTAGATCAAAACAGGACCTCACATATGAGAAATGGGAGGGCGTCACAGAGATTATTTGCAGTAATATTAGTGAGCTACTGCTGTTTTACAAATACAATATTGAAAACGCACATCACTATCCCTGAATATTAGATGTAAACACATTTAGGATTTGGACCAGCGTGCCTGTGCACTGTCAGTGACCTCACCAAAGAGGGCATGAAGGAGCTGAAATTGGATAGCAAATTCAAAGCTGTGCCAAAGAGGGCCCCCCAAAATATAGTTAGCGCATGGCCCCCAAAATCCTTAAGATGTCCCTGGCCTAGACAAGATGTAAACCTCTGTCGAGAAATAACAAATAACAGTGTTAACACATTGTTGGACGTGGCCCTTTTTCCCAGAAATTTTTCGTTTTTCCCCTAGCCGTTTTACCATGTGTGAAACTCACTCAAGATGGCTGCCACAGGCCCCTGCTACTGCAGAGGGGCCTTACACGCACACACACTAGTAGCCAGGGTCAGGCTGGGACATAGGGATACAGTATCCATTCCGTCCCCGCCTCTGGGCCACATAGCCAGGCATGTAGAAGGTTCCAGAACCTTCCGGGCTGTGGGAGGAGTTATGTTTTGCCGCCTTTGAGAGGGTCACCTGACCTAGGAGTATAAAAGGCTTGGAGGGAAAACTTTTTAGTCAGTTGGAGTCAGTTGATGAGGCACCACTGAACCTGGGAGAACCTCCGCCGGAGTATAGGCTTTAGGGCCTAGGGGGAGACCTACACTACTGCTGCTGACAGGGCTGAGGCCCTGCTGTAGTAAGATAGCTGAGGAACGCCCACCACCCACTGACCTTGCCCAGTGTGAGGGGACCCAGGGAACCACCTTCAGCGTGCGGGGAGGAACATCAAGCACTCCCAGACCACCAACTCATCCCCCCCTCATAAGAAGAAACTTCTGACAGGAAACTTTGACAAGGAACTTATAACAAGGAACTTCTGACAAGAAACTTACAACTAGAAGCGCCTAAGAAGCAACCAAGCTGAAGCAGTCGCAAGACCCCTTAACTTGAGGAGGCCTGACCGTCCAGCAAGGCCTAAAGCCTAAAACTGCCCAACTGGGGATCACCAGGTAAAGCGCCGTACCCTGAAGCGCTAAACCTTCACCCCCTATTCATTTTTGCCTGTTGCTGGGCTGCCCCCAAGTACTTTGCCAGTCAGCCCTGCCCAAAGGCTGCTGGTACACCCTGCGTTCTGTGCCCCTAGGTCACTGACCTTATGAAGGAGATCACCGCCGCGGCCGCCTGAGAAGAGGCACCGTGTGGTGAGGTGCGCTGTCGCGCCCTCACCGGGGGAAGCGCTGAGGTGAAGGAAGCCCCTCAGAGGTGTGTGGTGAGGAGCGCCGTCCGCGCCCTCACCGAAGCCTCCAGAGACTGGGCCCTGGGCCCTCATCGCCGCCGTCGCGGCCAAAGAATTGCCCCCGCCGCCGAAGCGGCCGATGAATCATCGCCGCCGCCGAGCGGCCAAGAATGCCCCCGCGGCCGAAGAATCATCGCCGCCGCCGAAGCGGCCAAAGAATTGCCCCGCCGCCGAGCGGCCAAAGATGTCGCCGCCGCCGTCGCGGCCAAAGTGCCACCGCCGCCGTCGCGGCCCAAGAAATCACCGGCGCGATCTACGTCGAGGCCTCCAGGCCCCGCAGACGCCGTTGCCGAGCAACCAGGGGTCGCCCGGCGTGACCCAGGAAGGCCGCGCACCGATTGGGCGCCGGCCCCCAGTCACGCCCCCAGCGCCGAAGGAAGCCCGGGAAGAGCCCCGGCAGTGCAGAGGGAGACGGGGAGCCGGCCGGAGAGGACTGCCGGCTCCCGCTCCCTTCCCTGGCAACCCTGAGCCCCCAACTTCACTTACCTTGATCCCGGGGGCCGGAGGAGGGTGATCCCGGCCCCCGCAACGTGCCGTGAGTCAGTCCCGGAAGCCCGCAACGTGCCGCACAGTCACTCCCTGATCCCGGGGGCCGGAGGAAGGTGATACCGGCCCCCGCAACGACACGCAATACCGGCCAGAAGGCCGAGGCACCCCCGACCGGGCCCCGCCCTACAGAACACGGGCCGGCCCGGAAGATCGCCAGTCGCCCTGAAGCGCGACCAACGACCAACACCGCAGGTGAGCCCTGGAGGCCCCTAGGGCCCATAAGACGCCACTGGGGGCCGGGGGCCGCTATTAACCCTTGAGATTTTAGTCCTACGAGGCGAGGCCCCAGAGAGGAGTGGGCCTGCCCTGAGTTAACCCCTGAGGGACCTAGAAGCCCCAGAATACAGGACATGTTGAGGGATTCCCCACATAGTTCATTCAGGTAATGATGATGCCCACAGTATTTAATAATTTATGCCGATGCCTATTATAATTACTGCCTAGGCCATGGTTTTAACTGTTAAGTCTTTACCACAAGGGGAAAGTGTTTAATTGAGTTGAGCTGAAGTGTACACCGCCAAGAGTTGAAGTATTTTATGTTACAGGTGTACTGGAGTTGCAACGCCCACTGTACTGAATGTGGGTGCGCCTAGATTAATGCAGGCCTATTTAAATGTAACGTGAAAAGCCTTCTTTTAAATAAGTGAATATGCTAAAGTGCACTGTATGTTTAGGCCTATGTTTTATTAACGTACCTTGAGATCATTATTAAGTGCTACGTGTAGGAGATAATTCCTGCGGCCTCTTAGTGGCCTACAATGTTGATGAGCTATGCAGCTTTATTTAAAATGTGCACCAGTTGAGTAATATAATGAATTTGAATGTAAATCTGAATTAACCTGCCTTATCTGATGCCAACTTAATTTATTTATAAAAGATCTTGATTTTAAATACAAAAGCCTGGTGTGGTGTCATGTTATTGCGTTCGCATTTGTGAGTCAAAGTGAGAGTGTGCTGCACAACTGCCTTACACATTGCCTTCGCGTGCCTTTCCCGCTTTACGCCATGCTACCGTGTCGGACTCGGTAACCCCGGTTCCAACATTTGGTGTTCAGCGGTTGGATAAGGACTGGTGCTTGTGCAGCACCCTACAGTGACTCAGTGTGCGCCGCAATTAGACACCTATTGTAATGAGAGTGCTAGGAATTCTATGGTAATTGCCGACTGTGTACATTCCTGCGTTAGACCTGTTACCTACAGTTTAGAACCCCTTCCTTAAATTGTCTGGGACCCCACCTAGGAGGATGGAGTTTGAGTTAGCCAACCTAGAAAGGTATACGGTGACACAGCTCAAGGAGTTCTGCCTAGAGAGGGGGGTGGCCGACAAGCGAGGCGCCAGGAAGGAGGTGCTTCAGAAAGCTTTGAGGGCATGGGTAATGGCCCACCCGGAGGGAAGAGGGGATGAGGAGCAGGGGGAGACAGACAACCCAGGAGAACTGGACCTACTGCGCATTGATGTTAGCGAGAATGTGTTGCCAGGAAGACGTTCCAGGGCAGGCAGTAGTGCGTCAGGGGAAGTTTGTCACCAGAGGAATTTGAGGACAGAAGGGAGCAGAGGCGATTAACATTAGAACTTGCTAGGATGGAAAGGGAGCGAGAACAGGCAAGGCTAACATGGAGGAAAGGAAGCTTGCACATGAGCTTAGCCTGAAGGAACTAGAGCTCCGAGCCTTGCAGATGGAGATGCAGGGCAAAGTGAATGGTGGCAGCGTACCTGCTGGGGTTCCACAGGAACCCGAATGTTATCTACCAAGAGAGGTGATAGCCAGTTTGGGGAGTGATCCTGAAGGGAGTGGTGCAGGGATCTTCCAACCCAGCGAGGTGGGAGAGGTGGAGAATAGCCCAGCTAGGTCCCAGGATAGTGAGCGGGTTGTAGGGCCTCACATCCTATCCATAGGAAGGAGTGAGACGGGGAGGTGTCCCGAGGTGCCCCAACCGCAGTCTCAGGGCCTGGAGAGTTCCATAAGGGAACCCCAGGTTGGGAGCCTAGGCTGTCCCGATGGGCCATCCATGGTAGGGGATCCCCCAGTGACAGGAGAACCCGGGGCGTATGTATTCAGAGCTCCAGGGGTTCTGGGGTCTGCCCAGCCACAGGATTTAGATCCTGGGCTGGGGTGCCAGGTTCAGGGGCTGCCTGACCTGGCGGGAGGGACGTCTGTAAGCAGTGTCCCTCCGGAGCTGACTCCCAGGGGTGCTTCTCCAGGTGGGAGGGTGCTGAACTCTGGGAGGGGGTGCAGAGGAAGGGAGGACTCGCCTCTGGCACCGGGGCAACCTAAGGGTTTAGACCCTGGGTTGGTGGATCGGATGCAGGGTCACGGCCCTGGAAGAGTGAGAGAGTGGTGGTCTGAGGGTGCCCCGCATAGAAGGAGAGTGGCCAACGGGCCTGGGGCTACTGCCCCCCGCTCTGTGAGACCGCAAGGGCCAGAGACATCTGGACGGCCTAGCGCCTGGTCCTGGCCGCGGACAACTAGGGAGCACCAGTGGGGTGGCTTCGTTGGTCCAGGGAGGTGAGAGAGGGAACCACCGGGTTCCAGAGTGAACAAGGACCTGCAGGACCTTCCTGCAGCTGGGGAAAAGGCCTGCGTCCAAGTTTTCTCGCCCGAAGCAGGGAAGCCCATCAAGGCATTGATCGGTCTACCCTGGCTTTTGGCTGGGAGGGGTTTGTGTTGGACGTGGCCCTTTTTCCCAGAAAGTTTTCGTTTTTCCCCTAGCCGTTTTACCATGTGTGAAACTCACTCAAGATGGCTGTCACAGGCCCCTGCTACTGCAGAGGGGCCTTACACGCATACACACTAGTAGCCAGGGTCAGGCTGGGACATAGGGATACAGTATCCATTCCGTCCCCGCCTCTGGGCCACATAGCCAGGCATGTAGAAGGTTCCAGAACCTTCCGGGCTGTGGGAGGAGTTATGTTTTGCCGCCTTTGAGAGGGTCACCTGACCTAGGAGTATAAAAGGCTTGGAGGGAAAACTTTTTAGTCAGTTGGAGTCAGTTGATGAGGCACCACTGAACCTGGGAGAACCTCCGACAGGAGTGTAGGCTTTAGGGCCTAGGGGGGAGACCTACACTACTGCTGCTGACAGGGCTGAGGCCCTGCTGTAGTAAGATAGCTGAGGAACGCCCACCACCCACTGACCTTGCCCAGTGTGAGGGGACCCAGGGAACCACCTTCAGCGTGCGGGGAGGAACATCAAGCACTCCCAGACCACCAACTCATCCCCCCCCCCTCATAAGAAGAAACTTCTGACATGACACTTTGACAAGGAACTTATAACAAGGAACTTCTGACAAGAAACTTACAACTAGAAGCGCCTAAGAAGCAACCAAGCTGAAGCAGTCGCAAGACCCCTTAACTTGAGGAGGCCTGACCGTCCAGCAAGGCCTAAAGCCTAAAACTGCCCAACTGGGGATCACCAGGTAAAGCGCCGTACCCTGAAGCGCTAAACCTTCACCCCCTATTCATTTTTGCCTGTTGCTGGGCTGCCCCCAAGTACTTTGCCAGTCAGCCCTGCCCACAGGCTGCTGGTGCATCCTGCATTCTGTGCCCCTCAGGTCACTGACCTTATGAAGGAGATCACCGCCGCGGCCGCCGCCGCCTGAGAAGAGGCACCGTGTGGTGAGGTGCGCCGTCGCGCCCTCACCGGGGGAAGCGCTGAGGTGAAGGAAGCCCCTCAGAGGTGTGTGGTGAGGAGCGCCGTCCGCGCCCTCACCGAAGCCTCCAGAGACTGGGCCCTGGGCCCTCATCGCCGCCGTCGCGGCCGAAGAATTGCCCCCGCCGCCGAAGCGGCCGAAGAATCATCGCCGCCGCCGAAGTGGCCAAGAGTGCCCCCGCCGCCGAAGCGGCCGAAGAATCATCGCCGCCGCCGAAGCGGCCAAAGAATGCCCCCGCCGCCGAAGCGGCCAAAGAGTGTCGCCGCTGCCGTCGCGGCCAAAGAATTGCCACCGCCGCCGTCGCGGCCCAAGAAATCGCCGGCGCGATCTACAGCGAGGCCTCCAGGCCTTGCAGACGCCGTTGCCGAGCAACCAGGGGTCGCCCGGCGTGACCCAGGAAGGCCGCGCACCAATTGGGCGCCGGCCCCCAGTCACGCCCCCAGCGCCGAAGGAAGCCCGGGAAGAGCCCCGGCAGTGCAGAGGGAGACGGGGAGCCGGCCGGAGAGGACTGCCGACTCCCGCTCCCTTCCCCGGCAACCCTGAGCCCCCAACTTCACTTACCTTGATCCCGGGGGCCGGAGGAGGGTGATCCCGGCCCCCGCAACGCGCCGTGAGTCAGTCCCGGAAGCCCGCAACGTGCCGCACAGTCACTCCCTGATCCCGGGGGCCGGAGGAAAGTGATACCGGCCCCCGCAACGACCCGCAATACCGGCCAGAAGGCCGAGGCACCCCCGACCGGGCCCCGCCCTACAGAACACGGGCCGGCCCGGGAGATCGCCAGTCGCCCTGAAGCGTGACCAACGACCAACACCGCAGGTGAGCTCTGGAGGCCCCTAGGGCCCATAAGACGCCACTGGGGGCCGGGGGCCACTATTAACCCTTGAGATTTTAGTCCTACGAGGCGAGGCCCCAGAGAGGAGTGGGCCTGGCCTGAGTTAACCCCTGAGGGACCTTGAAGCCCCAGAATACAGGACATGTTGAGGGATTCCCCACATAGTTCATTCAGGTAATGATGATGCCCACAGTATTTAATAATTTATGCCGATGCCTATTATAATTACTGCCTAGGCCATGGTTTTAACTGTTAAGTCTTTACCACAAGGGGAAAGTGTTTAATTGAGTTGAGCTGAAGTGTACACCGCCAAGAGTTGAAGTATTTTATGTTACAGGTGTACTGGAGTTGCGACGCCCACTGTACTGAATGTGGGTGCGCCTAGATTAATGCAGGCCTATTTAAATGTAACGTGAAAAGCCTTCTTTTAAATAAGTGAATATGCTAAAGTGAACTGTATGTTTAGGCCTATGTTTTATAAACGTACCTTGAGATCATTATTAAGTGCTACGTGTAGGAGATAATTCCTGCGGCCTCTTAGTGGCCTACAATGTTGATGAGCTATGCAGCTTTATTTAAAATGTGCACCAGTTGAGTAATATAATGAATTTGAATGTAAATCTGAATTAACCTGCCTTATCTGATGCCAACTTAATTTATTTATAAAAGATCTTGATTTTAAATACAAAAGCCTGGTGTGGTGTCATGTTATTGCGTTCGCATTTGTGAGTCAAAGTGAGAGTGTGCTGCACAACTGCCTTACACATTGCCTTCGCGTGCCTTTCCCGCTTCACGCCATGCTACAGTGTCGGACTCGGTAACCCCGGTTCCAACACACATGGTGTATGTGAATGTCAAAACTTGAAATGTAAGAGTGTCGAAAGAAGACATGTATGAATGTCGAGATAGGATGTGGATAAGTGTGGAAACAGGAAGTGTACAAATGCCAAAAAATATAACATTTGAATATAGCACTCTTACTTTTTAAATCCATTGAGAGTGCTGTAAGCTAGAAGAGTCCTGACAGAGTGTTAGTATATAGCGAAGCGTATTGCTCTGTATTGCCCATTTCGGGGCCCTTAATTTTCACCTGAAACAAATCATGTCATATTTTGATTCTCTTGAATTTCATGTCTAACACTTATGATATAAGTGTTAGACATGAAATTCAAGAGAATCAAAATATGACATGATTTGTTTCAGGTAAAAATTAAGGGCCCCGAAATGGGCAATACAGAGCAATACGCTTCGCTATATATAAGGCATGGAGAGCAGGAAACCAGAAACCACCTATGCACAGAAGGTTACAATAAGTCTGCGCTATAACATGCAATAACAATGCAGTAACACAACTATATAAAGTTATATTACAACAGGAAAAGAGGTCTCCAGAAGATTTTTAAATGTAAATGTGAAGACGATATCGGCAAAGAGCTAGGTGATTCAGGGAGGGAATGTGTATTTGTTACTGTACCCCAAATATCAGAGAACATTAGATACAAATTGACACATATTAACTATTTACATAGGACTTATATCACACCAGAGCGAGTTAATAAATTTACCTTAATGCACAGGCAACCTGCCCTAGGTGCAAAACAGTGGCTACAAACTACCATCATACGATATGGGTCTTTCCGAAATTACAGACTATTGGCTGCAAATTACAAACATAATCAAGAGGGCCACAGGCAGGAACATAGACTGCATGATGTACACATGTATGCTAGATACCTTTTTACACCCTAAAGAATAGAAATCCACTGGTAAATTCACTGACCTGACGCTTTTAGCAAAAAGTAGGTTGGAAGAGCAGAGAGGTCTCATCCATCAGCAAATGGTGTCATGAAGTGCAGCACTGGGCGGATTACGAGAGGAGCCTCCATTTGGAGGCAAGGAGGGGGCTGAGGAAGCCGGAGTTGGCTCAGGGGTGGGAGATTAAAATCACCCAATTTGGAAAAGATGAAAACAAGGAAGTGTAACGAAGCAAGAGAGGAAACATGAAAAGGATAATCCCTTAACTGTTGGGTAAAGATTTGAGATACCAGGATAAAAGTTACATCCATAAGCAGTTACACCTGGTTCTGGTACTCTTCCCTAATACTGGGTCAACCGTTAACTGGCATTACACCGCTGTAGCTGGAATTGTGTGGCTATATAGTTGGGTATTAATTTACTATAAAGTTTAACTTTTTTTAATTTCCCCTGTTGTTACCATTGTGAGATCTCCAATCCGACTGTGGAGTCTCCCTATGGTAAATTATAAGGAAAAGTAAAAAAATTGTATTTAACTTTGAAAAAACAAAACTATTTTGATGTCAAATAATAATGTAAATTAACTGTATATTTTTATTTTAAATGTAGAACAAAAGAAAAAATGCTGAAGCACTATTAACCTAATTTTGAATTAAACCTTTCATCATTTAAATATATTAAATTAAATAAAAAAATAATTTAAATCAAAAAATAAAATCCCACCTAAGGATAAAAAGTAATTTTTTTTATCATTTATTAATTTTATTAAAAGTGATCTAGATGTAGTCAAAAGTAATTTAATTATATTTTAATTTAAAAGAGGTGCATTAATTTATACATTCAAAAACGTTTGTTAAATATTTGATATATAAATAATAAATAGTTTTGTTTTTAGATTTTTTTATCATTAAATTATATTTATTTACACTTTAAACTATTTTAAATAATGTAATATTATTTCCTATGGGGTTTTATTTTAAGGGTGTTGCAATATCAATGGATGGCCGTGTGTGGTGTTGGACTTTCTACAATTTCTTTTTGGCAGTAGTAACTTACACTCATAAATTTGACTCCATCCCCTTTTTCGGGGAGCAGTGAGGGGAGGGGAGAACATGCAAGTCTACAATTTTGCAAAACTTACTTTACACTGAGATTTTGCGAATAGCCAAAAGCAGTTAAGTTACTCAAAAGTGTAAGAGTCAATTAAACGTGTAAATTACTCACAAGTTTAAGTTACTTTTGTGAATAGCATCGATGTCCACGATGAGCAGAAGTGTCAACATTTGATGTCTATGAGTGTCAAAACATGATGTCTATTAGTTGAGACTTCAAATGTATAAGTATTGAAATATTGACAAGTGCAAATGCTGAATTATGCTGCGTCGAGTGTTAAGGCATGATGTCAATGACTGAAGGTACATGACCTAAATGAGTATCAGATCACACATGCTTAAGTGTCAAAAGGTGGCATGTACAAAGTGTGATACATTAAGTGCACTCGTGAAAACATGATATTTGGAGTCTAAAAACATGGCCATTTAAATGTCTAACTATGGTGTGTACAGGTATTAATTGATGAAATATAGCATGTCAGAGACCCAAATGTCCTGTGTACCAATATTGTATATGATGTGAATCGGTGCCAAAACGTGATGTGTTCGGATGACAAAACATAAGTCATAGAATTGAGGAAATGAGATGTGTGCAAGCGTAGAAAAAATGAATGAGTGCGGAAACATGGCCTGTGTCAGTGTTTGAAACACGATGCCATGGCAGCTACTAATGTTTAAACAAGGCATGACATAGCAGATTTATTAGTAGAGCACATGTTCACTACAAGAGGCTCATTGGTATTACTGACAGATAATGGATGCTGTTATCCAACTTAATGGTACTTGTCAACTTCAGAAGAGTGAAAGGCTAAGTGGACCTACATGGAACTCAATACTGGAACCATGGGTTCAAACACAGATCCGTATAGTGAGTGCTTTAGTCAACTGAGCTGTCAGACCCAGCATATAGGAGTGTTATTACAGGTGTTGAAGAGGGAAGTACACAAGTATTAAACACCAAAATGCTTGAATGTCATTGCATAATGTGTGCATGGGCATACAAAGAGACATTACCTGTATGAGTGTCAAGAAATTACATGCACAGGTGTTGAACATTGCGGGTCCGATTCACAAAGGGACTTAGGACTCGTAAAGTTACGGGTGCGGAGTCTCCGCACTCGTGGCGGACTCTGTACACTGAGTGCGGAGATTAAGCCCCGAGTGCGGAGACTCCAATGAGCCATAAGTCCGTTGAGAATCGGGCCCTAAGTGTACATGTTTTGAATAATGACATGCACACGTGCTCAGACAACACATTTGCAATTGTGAAAAGCTGACAACAAGGGTTGAAAAATGAAAAGCATGCATGTCGGAATATGATGTGCACAAGTGTTGACACATGATATATAGAAATAAGGAGATATGGCAAGTATAAAGGATGTCAAGACATGACATGTGCGAGTGTCAAAACATGAGGGGGGCCTGTTCATAAAGGTAAACTTACGCATGGAAATTTACTCACATACAAATCTACTACTGCACCTAGAAGTAACTTTACACTTTTTTGTTAATCACTATTTCCAAGTGTAATGTAAATGTGTATTAAATATTTAATTAATTAAAATATATGTATTTCATTTTAAAATATTATTTCTTCAAAAAAGAATTTAAAAAATCCACTTTAAAGTAAGATTTGTATTTAAAATGTATTGCAATTTATTAAAAGTTATGATTAGAATTATTTTAAATTGTCTCGATTTTTTAACAAAACTTTAAAAGTTTAATTTAATTCCAATAACAAAATAAATGTATTAAGTATATATATATATATATATATATATATATATATATATATATAAAACAATTTGAAATCATTTTATTTATTTAACATTATTTCCTATAATGTGTTATGTTAAATCCCTGTTTTTTCTATGCACGTTTGCTGCAGGACCAATTAGTGTCCGCGAGTGGTGCTGCACTTGCTTACTTTAAGATTGGGCTGGGGCACCTTTACCACTGTTTTGGGACCCTAATGGCTGCAGGAACTTTAGAAGTGTGGTCTGTGAATAGCAATGGGCTTACACTTTTCTGGGTGAGTGTTTATATTTGCTTGTTCCTCCCTAAACTCCTTTTTACCCTCCCTAAATTCTTCCCTTTTAGGTGTAAGTATTCCCTATTTTCTGACCAGTTCCCCTTGTCCGTCCCACATTTACAACTAAAATGCAGACCTTGCTCTGCAGAGATTTCTACACACCTGGCAGAGCTCTGTGCACATAAAAGATAGGAGAGGCACTTTGGAGTACTTGAGTTGTACTCCTGTACTTCTAGTTCACATACTACAAAATGCACTTTGTGAACAGGCTCAAGGTGCACAAATGTCAAAACATGACATGTACAAAACTGTAGAGACATGAAATGGCAAGCACGTATGATGTGACAGGACATGTACAAGTGTTTAAGCATGTGATGTATAAGTACGATTATGTGCCACAAAAAAGTGTGAAGATAGTTTCTCACAGAACAAGAGTTACTCTGCCTTCATCAGTTAGTAAAGGTTCTCTTCTTTGAGTCCACCATCTTACCTTGGCCTGCAGTCTGATGTTCACTGTGACGAGGAGTCTGTTTCGTTGGATGTTGTGTGCTGGAAAAACAAGAGATAAACCTTGAAGTGCCTCAAATGAAAGTAGAAATAACCCTCTCTAGAAAGAAAAATAGTAATTTGTTTCTTATTAATACCTACTGAAATTGAGTTAGAAAGTAATGGAACATTGATTTTAAATAAAATATAAATAATATAGTTAAAATTAATTCTGTGTCACTTATAATTATTATTAATACATAATACATATTTCTTTTTACTTTAGATGTGAATTTTTATTTAAACTTCAGAAAAATAATTGTAATTACATTTAATATATTTTAAGTAATCAAATATTTAATTCAATATGAAGTTAATAGTGCAGTAACTTTTTTTAAAATGTTGTTCTACATTTAAAATTGATACATAAAATGAATTTACATTGATGGTTAACATAAAAATATGTTTAATGACTTTTCTAAGTTTAATACACTTATTACATTTTCCCTACACCTTACCACAAGGAAATTTCCGCCATTGGGGTAGAGATCTCCGCATAGTATAGGGAAAGTAAAAATGTTTATTCAACTTGGAAAAAATTATTAAACTATATTTTACAGCAAATATCAGTGTAAATTAATTGTATATATTTATTCTAAATGTAGAACAAAATTAAAAAATGCTACAGTGGTTGACTATGTGTGGTGCTGGACTTACTTGGGGTTCTTTTTAGCAGTGGTAAGTTACACTTGTACATTTGGCTCCACCCCCTTTTTCAGGGGGTGGAGATATGTAAGTTTACACTTCTGAGTAACTTTACACTCTGAAATGGTGAATAACCAGAAGTAGTAAAGATTCTCAAAAGAGTTAAGTGTGAAACTTACAAGTGTAACTTACCTATGTCTTATGGCCGTAGAAGACCAGTGAACGCAGATGACAATAGTTGAGGATGGGCAGTGCAAAGCAGACATAAAATCCTTAAAGTGTGCAACATTCAGGTCAGGGTGGGAAAAAAGGGGGTTACTGACTTGAGTGTTTAAGGGTATAATTGGGCAGAGCTAAAGCAGGTAACAGAGTGGAAGTGGTAGAGCTGACAGAGGGCAGGCATTCATTGCTTACACTGCTGTGAACAGTGCAGATTGAGGAATGATTGTGAAGGACAATAATACATTAGTCTGCAGAGTTAGGGCAGATTGGAGTAATGTAAGGCGCAGAGAAGGGGATGCAGGAGAGTCAGGCAGTGCAAGGCAGCGAGAGCGGGCAGTAGGGCTAAAGATGAGATGGGAAAGGTAGAAGGTGGAATAGATTCATCTTAGAGGAGGGACATGGGAAAAAGCAGTAGAACATCAGGATGAACACAGGAGAGGACAGCAGAAGTAAGTGAGAACATATAGAGCTGTGCTACAGGCTGACATCTTTGTATGGTAGCCTGATGGGTTAATGGGTGATGAGAAGTGGATTTAGGGGCCAGTAGAGACACTAGAGGTTGAGTGACACCCAGTGGATCCTGGCCATAGGGACAGAACCTTTGGCTTTCTATTCCTTGCAGGATCATTGTACAGAGTTGGCTAGAGGACATCTTTCATGAAGAATACTCTGCCCAGGAATGGAATGGAACTGATCTATGGAAGTCTCCACTGGCAGGAGAGTGACAAACACTAAAATATTTTAAGAAGCAGATTCTGCAGCATTGTAGGGTCCACCCAGACAGAGATCTGTGAACTAAGACCTTCATTGATCAACAAGGCGATCACGAGTACTCACTGGGTGAGGTTCTTGATCAGACTCACTGCTGCATCATCGTAGATGGGCCGGCCCAGCTTACATGGCTGCAGCAGAGTGTCAGTGCCTGCAAAGGTCACCTTGCTGTCCTGTCGAACTGCGGCTGCAATCGGGCCTTGTAGCGGAGGCTCTGTCGGACCTGGAGTGGTGTCCTAGGCAACAGAAATATCACTTGCATCAATGAGAACTGTCAAGCACTGGACATTAAATGCTAATAGCCCCCTCACTACCCTACATACCCATAAATAAGACATGAAACTACAGAGAATAAAAAACAATTGTAGATACTAGTGTGTGCATCTCTAACTTGGGACCTTTTTAGATGGTAAAAAGTGGCCATTCCACAGAATGTAAAGGTGGGACATCAGTGAGGAATTTACAGTTAGAGTAGAGATTTCAGAAGGTAACAAACTTGTTCTTCTGATGGATAATTTGAACTGAAGATTCCTCACTTTTATAATAGATACCAATGCAGTACTACCCAAAGATGGAGGGTCTGTGGAGTGGATTCAGACCAGAAAGTCTTGCAGGCCTGAGTGGGCTAAATGTCCTTTCCATAATACCTAGTTGTCAAGGCAGTAATGTTTCATAAACGTTTGCACCAACACCCGCATCACATCCTGGCAGATATCAAGGACAGGACATGGTAGCAATCTTAACCCTCGTGAAATGGGGTCTCAGTCCTCCCAGGGACTACTTTTTGGTCAGGGCATAGCTGATCTTAATGCAGATCACTATCCACATTGACAATGTCCTCTTCTGCACAGCCTTCCCTTTCCTCTCTCCCAGAAAACCCCTCGAAAACCTGATTGTCCACTTGATGGTCCTTGGGTACCTCACTCTCCTGACCCAGAGGCACTAAGGTAACTTGTGCCCAGTTGTTCTTGATCTTTTTCAGAACTTAGGGCAGGAGAGGAAGGGGCTGAAAGGTGTACAGGAGTCCTGTGTTCCACTCCAACCGAATGGGCCTCCTACTGATTCTATTTGTGGAACTGTAATGCACTAAACCATATAAAGTATGCGTTCTTAATAGTGGGGAAAAGATCTAATCAGGGTTCTCTCCACTGCTGGAAGATGCCCTGCGCCACCTTGGGATGCAGACGCCATTCATGAATTCCCAGACGCTGATGGCTGAGCTTGTCAGCCTGCTAGGTGGTTCAAGACCAGGGATATGCCTTGATGCTCCAACCAACTCCAGAGGCGAAGAGACCCTTGGCACAGGACCTCACTTTGCCCTGCTTCTTTCAGTACCAAATGGTGGTGGGGTTGTCCAGGAGAACCTGCACCAGCCTTCCTTAGATAGCAGGAAGGCCTTAAATACAAGACAAATAGCCTGTAACTCCGACAGACTGATATGGAGCAAGGTTTCTTCAGAAGACCAGAGACCTCTGATCTCCACCTCCTCCAGATGACCTCCCCAACCCAGCAGTGAAACACCCGTCACCACCATTAGCTCTGGGTGGGCAAGGGAGGGGGTTCTGCTGCTGGTCCAATTGGTATCAATCTGCCATAAATGCAGATCATGTGCAGTCTCCTCCAAAATCTGAATGGTAACAGACAGGTTTTCTTAAAGCCTACTGGAACTTTATATTCCATTCCAGAGCCCGTATGAGTTGCCTGGTGTGGTCGAGCAGGAGGATGCAGGAGGTTAAAAGTTCAAGAAACTTCAGAGCTGCTCTCACCAAGATCCAGGATCAAGGCTGAAATCGGAATCATAGCCCAAATGTCCCTGACTCGTGGCAATGGCAAAAGGCTGCACTGTACCCAAAACAGCCCCGATGAAGGGAAGTCTCTGCGAAAGCAGCCAGGTTCGACTTCGGCTTGTTGATCAAGAATCCCCACAATGTCAGGAGGTTACTATCATCAGTAGGAGGTCTACAACAGAGTGATGAGCCCGCCTTCAACAGCCGGTCATTGAGGTAGGGGAAAACTGGTATTCCTAACCTCCAAAGATTGTCTGTGACCCCTGCCATCACTTTCCTGAACACCAGTGCGACGATGGTGAAGCTGAAAGAAAGCAGGGCAAACTGAAAATGCTCTGGCCTGCCTTGAACCGCAGGTAACGTCTGTGGGACTACAGGACAGGTATATGAAAATAAACGCCATGCAGGTCCAAGGATACCATCTAGTCTCCCAGGTCCAGGGCAGACAGAATCTGGGCTAGCATGAGTATTTTGAAGTTGGCCTTCCGCATTAAGATGGTGAAGATCTAAGATACGCCGAAGACTTCCATCCTTCTTCAGAATAAGGAAATAGTGAAAGTAAAAACCTGTCCCTACTTCCGAGTCTAGAACCCTCTCAATGACTCCTTTGGAGGTTAAACCTTGCACCTCTTGCATTAGAATGGAAAGGTGCTTCTCCAAGATCTTCTATGGTGTGGGAGGAAGGTGCGGTGGGGCAGAACGAAAGGGTAAGGTATAGCCATGTTTAACAATGTGGATGAATCATCTGTCGGACATGATGGACACCAATCTTGGAGGGAAATTGCTGGATCCTGCCTCTCAAAGGGTGGGCGTGCACCCCAATTGCAGGTTAAAGAGGCTGGAGCCTGATGCGGAAGGGGACCGACAGGACTGGTGCCCTTGATGACCTGCGGTTTGTCTGGCAGATCCTCGTCCCCTGCCTCGAAATGACTGGGGTGATTGCAACAGGGCTAGCGAGACTGGCATTGCTTATACATCAACCCCTTAGAGTAGCCTTGTAAATTCCTAAACTGGTGAGGAAACTGCTTGGCAGTGGCCACAATGCCCAAGGAGTGTACCATAGCCTTACTTTCCTTGAAACGTTCCAAGGCAGATTCGGCTTTATTGTTGGCATGAACTATCAAAAGGCATATTCTTATGAGAGACCTGAATGTCTCCAGAGAAACCGGTAGAGCGCATCCACGCATGGTGACGAAGATCTACACAGGTACCAGCCGCCCGTCCCAGACAACTAGTATCAAGCCCAGCACGAACCACGTATACAATCGCATCTTGACTATCTTGAATGGTTTGAGCCATTGAGGACCTAAGATCTTCCTGGAACACTAGCAAAATGTTGCTGGCCATGTCCCAGAGGGCATGCATTATGCATAAATTGACCCATTAAGCAGACTACATTGACTAACCTGCATGTCAGGTTAGCTGATCAAAACATTAGTTTTCTGACTGCCTCAACCCTCTTAGACTCTTATCCAGGGGAGTTGTAGGAAAAGAATTGGGCTTCACCTTACATGCTGAAGCCTGCAAAATCAAAGTCTCTACAGTGGAATGCTTAGTGAGGAAATCAGTGTCGCCTTGCGCCAGTCTGCAGCGTCCGACCACCTGCCTATTCACAGGTGAGCAAGAACAGGGCTTTGACCAGGTGCCCATTAAGGTGTCAGTGAGAGCTCAACTGAACGGAAGCAAGGGCTCAGATGAGACTGACCCAGGTTGTAAAATGTCTGCAGAGTGATTTGTCTTCCACGGACGGCAGTTGTAGATCTAAGACCTCAACAGCATGTCAAATTACCACAGCAAACAAAGCCCTCTCTTCTGCTGGATGTCGAAAAGGCAAATCCAACTCTGTATCGGGGGAGGTATCAAAGAAAGCCAATGTAAAAACTGTCATCAACGTCAAAAGTTGATAAATCAACCCCATCCCCACCATCATTGTCCCTGGGTGGTGGCAAGCCTTGGTCAGAATCCGATTAAAAAAGACAACGGAGTCTCTGAGGATGCGGCTGCATTAGTGGTACTATAGGATCAGACTCAGTTTGAATGGCAACCAGTTGTGATGTAGGAAATTTGGAGCTGGACCTCAGTTGGATTCATGTTGAAGCCGGTGAAGCCGGTTCCGGATTGGACATCAGAGCCAGCCCCGGATTCTCCTCTAGCACCGGCATTATCGGCGTCCATCAAGGGACAGACAAAGGTTGTGGTTCCAAGGTGGAAGCCTGCACTGGAGTCGGTACGGGGTCCATGACTAGTCCTACGGGGTCAACCTGTGCTGAGGATGCATCCGCAAGCAATAATCTGATTCAGGGCCAATGCGGATCATTGGGGTCTGAAGGGGCTCTCTAAAGGAAGCCGGAAGAGTGCCAGATATATAGAGCATGGCCTCCTTAAAGGCCTCAATCTGCTGCAGCGTCGCCGATGACTTGGGGAATTCAGAGCGCATCTGGATCAACTGTCGAATGGGTTCCATAACCAGAGATCAGGAAGAAGACCATCTGACACCACCACGCCCTTACCCCTTCTCTTTAGAGAGAGAGTGGCAGAATTGGGTCAAGTCCCGCTTTGCTTTTTTGTGTTTTCTTTTGGACTTTGACTTTGACTATAAAGTCGGCTTCTCACAGGTGCGACCTCTGGAGCAAGAGTGGGTTTGCATCTTGACTTGCAGTGGGAGAAGAACTCATGCGAAGCCTGCAACTTCTTCCTTTGTTCAGTGATGGACAGCTTCTCTTGAAAGTCCTGAAGTACCTTTGGGTGCATGAGGGCGCACTCATCACACAACTTCAAGTCATGCCGAGCCCAAACACCAAAGGCACACCTTGTGTGGGCCTTGACCGACATCTGTTCTCTCAAGTTGCAACATGGTTTAAAACCTGTAGTTTTTGGGGGAGATATCTTGCCTTGCCCACTGGAATTTTGTTTAGGGGTTGCCGGAAGGCAGACAAAAGTGGAAGGGAACCTCCGCATCCACGTTCGAAGGCGCAGAAAGAAAGGATCTAACATCAGTGAGCATGGATGGTGCTTATATGCAGTTCCACTTTGTAACTTACAGGGCAGTTCAGTACCATCGCAAGCCGCAAGGCACCGCCTAGTGGCATGCAGCGGTGTTACGGTTAAAAGCCTCCAGATCCAGTCAGTGAGAGACCGCTAACACTCTGTTCACTGATTCTGGCGCGTCCTCTGTCCTGTAGAGCTCGGAGACCACTGACACTCTTTGTTCCATCACTCTGGTGTGTCTCCTCTGTCCTGTAGAGCTCAGAGACCACTGACACTCTGTGTCCATTGTTGTTGTATCTCCTCTGTCCAGTCGGATCCAGAGACTACCACTGACAATTCCACTAATTAAACGTGTTTCCTCTGATCTGTGGACCGCAGAGACCTATGAGAGATGGTCTGTGCTCCATCAACTCACCTATCATCTGGTTTACAGAAGGGTGGTAACATGGTGGCACTTCTACAAAGGCAGCGGCAGCCATATCGACAAAGCTCTATCACTAGCCAAGAGAGAGCAAATCTATGGCCGTGTACGTCTCCAGATCTTTGCTAATACTTAGAACTGCACATTTTAAGTCTGCTCGATGTGGCGAGAGACCCTTTTCAGTAAATCCCCCAGCTCTGGCACGCCCCCACTAGACATTCAAAGACAATCTGACCTTGCCCATTTTAAAAGGGAACTGAAGACCCATCTGTTTTGTTAGCTGTTTTTGCCCTGCTGCCTGTATCTCTTCAGCCTTCTTGACTTACCTAGCTCCAAGATACATTGGGTAAACGTATGCTGTAGAATTGAACAATTGAAGGTAGCATTAAGTAGTTTTTAGGTCTCGTCCTGAGCCAGCGCTTGCGCTGGTCTGGGCGAGACATTTTGTAGTGTGGGCTTCAGAAATGCGACCACAACTTTTGGCTGGCCTAGAGCATGCGAGAACGCGCACAATAACGCGCTTTCCTCGCATGCTCCAGGCCATCTGCCTTTCCTGTCACGCTCTCCCAAGCGCCTCGCTCTGCCCCTCCCCCACCACAGAGCGAGCGCTTGTTTTTTATAAACATAAGCTAACAGGAAGGATTGCTGCTTGGCTTTTTATGTACAAATGAAAAAGCTTCGTAAAAATGCATTCCATGTACTGACATGAAATGCATTATTACAAAGCTTTTTCATTTGTTCTTAAAAAGTGAAACAGCACAATCTTTCCTGTTAGTTGTAAGATTATTGACGAAGTGCCCACCCTCCTCCTATGTCCGCAGAGACTGCTTAACAATGCATTAAAGACACATTGTGTCCAAAACGCGCTGCCTCTGCGGACATAGGAGGAGGACGGGCAATTTATAAATAATCTAGTTATGCTTATATGTGTAGTAACAGCCCCTTGCATCTTTCAATAACGCGCAGCCCCTCGACGGATATCACTCAATCTTTGCGCTTTAATGAAAGTTTCTTTATTTGTACAGCGTTTTCTACCAGATATTATACAGGAGCCCTCTGCTAACCTCTGCCAATAAACATAAGCATCCCCTTGCATCTTGTAATAACAGCCCTTTTAAAGCCCATTTACTGTCACTTAATGTAGTTTTCTGGCTTTAATGCAAAGGGAGCGCACATGCACGAGCTGAGGGCCATGTGGCATTCCTCTCGCTCGGCCAAGCGTGCGCGCCTCGCTTCAATGCCCCTCCCTCTCCCCCACCACAGAAACGTCTGCCATGCTTCTGTTGTGACCCTTTTGATGCAGGGCATTGGAGGAAAACATGGGCATTTTGTTGTTTTTTTCACGTTGAAAGTTTTAACAGACACTTCGAGACTGTTCTTGGCATGATGTCAACCTGCGCCTCTTTCAACTTCAAAAAGTTATTTGGTAGCTTTGCAAGGAAAGTTATATCATCAAAGGAATCTGCAAATATACCTTGGCACAGGCGCTTGGTGGTAGCCACAATACACATATCTGCACCACCACTCCACCACTCAGCATCACAACAGCACCACTCCACCACCTCAGCACCACTCCACCACCTCAGCACCACTCCACCACCTCCGCACCACTCCACCACCTCCGCACCACTCCACCACCTCCGCACCCCTCCACCACTCCACCACCACTCCACCACCTCAGCATCACAACACCACCACTCCACCACCTCAGCACCACTCCACCACCTCAGCATCACTCCACCACCACTCCACCACCTCAGCATCACAACACCACCACTCCACCACCTCAGCATCACAACACCACCACTCCACCACCTCAGCACCACTCCACCACCTCAGCACCACTCCACCACCTCCGCACCCCTCCACCACCTCCGCACCCCTCCACCACCTCCGCACCCCTCCACCACTCCACCACCACTCCACCACCTCAGCATCACAACACCACCACTCCACCACCTCAGCACCACTCCACCACCACTCCACCACCTCAGCATCACTCCACCACCACTCCACCACCTCAGCATCACAACACCACCACTCCACCACCTCAGCATCACAACACCACCACTCCACCACCTCAGCATCACAACACCACCACCTCAGCATCACAACACCACCACTCCACCATCACTCCACCACCACTCCACCACCTCAGCATCACTCCACCACCACTCCACCACCACTCCTCCACCTCAGCATCACTCCACCACCACTCCACCACCTCAGCATCACAACACCACCACTCCACCATCACTCCACCACCACTCTACCACCTCAGCATCACAACACCACCACCTCAGCATCACAACACCACCACTCCACCACCTCAGCATCACAACACCACCACCTCAGCATCACAACACCACCACTCCACCACCACTCCACCACCTCAGCATCACAACACCACCACCTCAGCACCACTCCACCACCTCAGCATCACAACACCACCACTCCACCACCACTCCACCACCTCAGCATCACAACACCAACACTCCACCACCTCAGCACCACTCCACCACCACTCCACCACCTCAGCATCACTCCACCACCTCAGCATCACAACACCACCACTCCACCACCTCAGCATCACAACACCACCACTCCACCACCTCAGCATCACAACACCACCACTCCACCATCACTCCACCACCACTCCACCACCTCAGCATCACTCCACCACCACTCCTCCACCTCAGCATCACTCCACCACCACTCCACCACCTCAGCATCACTCCACCATCACTCCACCACCACTCCACCACCTCAGCATCACAACACCACCACCTTAGCATCACAACACCACCACTCCACCACCTCAGCATCACAACACCACCACCTCAGCATCACACCACCACTCCACCACCTCAGCATCACAACACCACCACCTCAGCACCACTCCACCACCTCAGCATCACAACACCACCACTCCACCACCACCTCAGCATCACAACACCACCACTCCACCAGCACTCCACCACCACAACACCACCACTCCACCACCACTCCACCACCACCTCAGCATCACAACACCACCACTCCACCACCTCAGCATCACAACACCACCTCAGCATCACAACACCACCACCTCAGCATCACAACACCACCACCTCAGCATCACAACACCAACACTCCACCACCTCAGCATCACAACACCACCACCTCAGCATCACAACACCACCACTCCACCACCTCAGCATCACAACACCACCACTCCACCATCACTCCACCACCACCTCAGCATCACAACACCACCACTCCACCACCTCAGCATCACACCACCACTCCACCATCACTCCACCACCACTCCACCACCTCAGCATCACAACACCACCACTCCACCACCACTCCACCACCTCAGCATCACTCCACCACCACTCCACCACCTCAGCATCACAACACCACCACTCCACCACCACTCCACCACCTCAGCATCACAACACCACCACCTCAGCATCACAACACAACCACCTCAGCACCACTCCACCACCACTCCACCGTCACTCCACCATCACTCCACCACCACTCCACCACAACACCACTCCACCATCACTCCACCACCACCTCAGCATCACAACACCACCACTCCTCCACCACCACTCCACCACCACTCTACCACCATCACTCCACCACCACCACTCCACCAACATTAAACACATTGGCAAAGTCAATAGCTCTGCCTAAACACTTATAAGGCCCCAAAGACGAGACCTATTGGCTATGCCAATGCTTGTTTGCCTATGGTGGTAGTTCTCATACTACTACTGACCTGGCACCATCACTTTGATGATGCCTAAGGAATCAGGAGGTAGAGCTTCAGAGGTCCAAACACCCAAGGTGCTCACTGACTTAGGGCAAAGACAAGAGGGGCCCGATTCACAAAAGTAATCTGAGACAAAATCCTAACTTTACGACTTTCGGTATTCACAAAAGGCATTTAGGAGTAGTAAAGTTGGGATAACTTTACTACTCATAAATGCCTTTTGTGAATACCGAAAGTCGTAAAGTTAGGATTTTGTCTCAGATTACTTTTGTGAATCGGGCTCAAGAGCATTAGCCAGCATCACCAAGCAGTGGAGACGGTGCCGTCCTGGAAATGAAAATACCACCTCCACTTTCATCTGCGGTAATACGAGTCAACATCATCTCTCAATTAACAAGCCAGGTGCTTGCACAATTGTAACAGCACCTTTGCAGTAAATACATATGTCTACTTCGGGGTCCTGTGATTTCAAGTTTAAGATATTTATTTATGTAAATGTATCTGGATCTAGTGCACTCTAGAACTGAAATGCTGCTTGGCGCTACAGCAGACAGGTAGGCAGCTGGCTGTCATTAAAGTGATCAGACTTAGCCCTGGTCTGCTTACTCACCCCATTGTTGACTTCACATGGCTCATGAAATGATACCACTTAGAACTCAGAGCACCATCCACTGGTCACTCCCATCCATCCAGCTTTCATCAATACCCACCCACACTTCTTTCACGCATGGTTGCTGACCCCTAAACATGAACATGTACAGGGGTAATGAAGTAAATTCTTGAAGTCTGCTTAAGAACGAACTTACTCTCTTCGCAGTCTCATGGATCATCATTCGCATTCCTATTTCAAAAGTCATGTTATACTAATTGTCCCTATGGACTCGCTTCTTATCATCTATGGCACTTCTGCCTGCCAATAACAGTCTGCACTTGTCCCTATGGACTCGCTTCTTATCATCTATGGCACTTCTGCCTGCCAATAACAGTCTGCACTGGTCTCTATGGACTCGCCTCTTATCATCTATGGCACTTCTGCCTGCCAATAACAGTCTGCACTTCTCCCAATGGACTCGCTTCTTATCATCTATGGCACTTCTGCCTGCCAATAACAGTCTGCACTTGTCCCTATGGACTCGCTACTTATCATCTGTGGCACTTACTGCCTGCCAATAACAGTCTGCACTTGTTCCTATGGACTTGCTACTTATCATCTATGGCACTTCTGTCTGCCAATAACAGTCTGCACTTCTCCCAATGGACTCGCTTCCTATCATCTATGGCACTTCTGCCTGCCAATAACAGTCTGCACTTGTTCCTATGGACTCGCTCCTTATCATCTATGGCACTTCTGCCTGCCAATAACAGTCTGCACTTGTCCCTATGGACTCGCTACTTATCATCTATGGCACTTCTGCCTGCCAATAACAGTCTGCACTTGTCCCTATGGACTCGCTACTTATCATCTATGGCACTTCTGCCTGCCAATAACAATCTGCACTTGTCCCTATGGACTCGCTACTTATCATCTATGGCACTTCTGCCTGCCAATAACAGTCTGCACTTGTCCCTATGGACTCGCTACTTATCATCTATGGCACTTCTGCCTGCCAATAACAGTCTGCACTTGTTCCTATGGACTCGCTACTTATCTATGGCACTTCTGCCTCCCAATAACAGTCTGCACTTGTCCCTATGGACTCGCTACTTATCATCTATGGCACTTCTGCCTGCCAAAAACAGTCTGCAATTGTCCCTATGGACTCGCTACTTATCATCTATGGCACTTCTGCCTGCCAAAAACAGTCTGCACTTGTCCCTATGGACTCGCTACTTATCATCTATGGCACTTATGCCTGCCAATAACAGTCTGCACTTGCCCCTATGGACTCGCGACTAACATCTATGGCACTTCTGCCTGCCAATAACTGACTGCACTTGCCCCTATGGACTCGCATCTTATCATCTATGGCACTTCTGCCTGACAATAACAGTCTGCACTTCTCCCAATGGACTCGCTTCTTATCATCTATGGCACTTCTGCCTGCCAATAACAGTCTGCACTTGTTCCTATGGACTCGCTCCTTATCATCTATGGCACTTCTGCCTGCCAATAACAGTATGCACTTGTCCCTATGTACTCGCTTCTTATCATCTATTGCACTTCTGCCTGCCAATAACAGTCTGCACTTGTCCCTATGGACTCCCTTCTTATCATCTATGGCACTTCTGCCTGCCAATAACAGTCTGCACTTGTTCCTATGGACTCGCTCCTTATCATCTATGGCACTTCTGCCTGCCAATAACAGTCTGCACTGGTCTCTATGGACTCGCTCCTTATCATCTATGGCACTTCTGCCTGCCAATAACAGTCTGCACTTGTCCCTATGGACTCGCTACTTATTATCTATGGCTCTTCTGCCTGCCAATAACAGTCTGCACTTGTCCCTATGGACTCCCTTCTTATCATCTATGGCACTTCTGCCTGCCAATAACAGTCTGCACTTGTCCCTATGGACTCGCTACTTATCATTTATGGCACTTCTGTCTGCCAATAAGTCTGCACTTGTCCTTATGTACTCGATTGTTATTACCTATGGCGTTTGTGCCTGCCAATAACAGTCTGCACTTGTCCCTATGGACTCGTTTCTTATCATCTATGGCACTTCTGCCTGCCAATAACTGACTGCACTTGTCTCTATGGACTCGCTTCTTATCATCTATGGCACTTCTGCCTGCCAATAACAGTCTGCACTTGTCCCTATGGACTCGCTACTTATTATCTATGGCTCTTCTGCCTGCCAATAACAGTCTGCACTTGTCCCTATGGACTCGCTTCTTATCATCTATGGCACTTCTGCCTGCCAATAACAGTCTGCACTTGTCCCTATGGACTCGCTACTTATCATTTATGGCACTTCTGCCTGCCAATAACAGTCTGCACTTGTCCCTATGGACTCGCTACTTATCATCTATGGCACTTCTGCCTGCCAATAACAATCTGCACTTGTCCCTATGGACTCGCTACTTATCATCTATGGCACTTCTGCCTGCCAATAACAGTCTGCACTTGTCCCTATGGACTCGCTACTTATCATCTATGGCACTTCTGCCTGCCAATAACAGTCTGCACTTGTTCCTATGGACTCGCTACTTATCTATGGCACTTCTGCCTGCCAATAACAGTCTGCACTTGTCCCTATGGACTCGCTACTTATCATCTATGGCACTTCTGCCTGCCAAAAACAGTCTGCAATTGTCCCTATGGACTCGCTACTTATCATCTATGGCACTTCTGCCTGCCAAAAACAGTCTGCACTTGTCCCTATGGACTCGCTACTTATCATCTATGGCACTTCTGCCTGCCAATAACAGTCTGCACTTGCCCCTATGGACTCGCGACTAACATCTATGGCACTTCTGCCTGCCAATAACTGACTGCACTTGCCCCTATGGACTCGCATCTTATCATCTATGGCACTTCTGCCTGCCAATAACAGTCTGCACTTCTCCCAATGGACTCGCTTCTTATCATCTATGGCACTTCTGCCTGACAATAACAGTCTGCACTTCTCCCAATGGACTCGCTTCTTATCATCTATGGCACTTCTGCCTGCCAATAACAGTCTGCACTTGTTCCTATGGACTCGCTCCTTATCATCTATGGCACTTCTGTCTGCCAATAACAGTCTGCACTTGTTCCTATGGACTCGCTACTTATCTATGGCACTTCTGCCTCCCAATAACAGTCTGCACTTCTCCCAATGGACTCGCTTCTTATCATCTATGGCACTTCTGCCTGCCAATAACAGTCTGCACTTGTTCCTATGGACTCGCTCCTTATCATCTATGGCACTTCTGCCTGCCAATAACAGTCTGCACTTGTCCCTATGGACTCGCCTCTTATCATCTATGGCACTTCTGCCTGCCAATAACAGTCTGCACTGGTCTCTATGGACTCGCTTCTTATCATCTATGGCACTTCTGCCTGCCAATAACAGTCTGCACTTGTCCCTATGGACTCGCTACTTATCATTTATGGCACTTCTGTGTGCCAATAAGTCTGCACTTGTCCTTATGTACTCGATTGTTATTACCTATGGTGTTTGTGCCTGCCAATAACAGTCTGCACTTGTCCTTATGAACTCGCTTCTTATCATCTATGGCACTTCTGTCTGCCAATAACAGTCTGCACTTCTCCCAATGGACTCGCTTCTTATCATCTATGGCACTTCTGCCTGCCAATAACAGTCTGCACTTGTTCCTATGGACTCGCTCCTTATCATCTATGGCACTTCTGCCTGCCAATAACAGTCTGCACTTGTCCCTATGGACTCGCTACTTATCATCTATGGCACTTCTGCCTGCCAATAACAGTCTGCACTTGTCCCTATGGACTCCCTTCTTATCATCTATGGCACTTCTGCCTGCCAATAACAGTCTGCACTGGTCTCTATGGACTCGCTTCTTATCATCTATGGCACTTCTGTCTGCCAATAACAGTCTGCACTTGTCCCTATGGACTCGCTACTTATTATCTATGGCTCTTCTGCCTGCCAATAACAGTCTGCACTTGTCCCTATGGACTCGCTTCTTATCATCTATGGCACTTCTGCCTGCCAATAACAGTCTGCACTTGTCCCTATGGACTCGCTACTTATCATTTATGGCACTTCTGTCTGCCAATAAGTCTGCACTTGTCCTTATGTACTCGATTGTTATTACCTATGGTGTTTGTGCCTGCCAATAACAGTCTGCACTTGTCCTTATGAACTCGCTTCTTATCATCTATGGCACTTCTGCCTGCCAATAACAGTCTGCACTTGTTCCTATGGACTCGCTCCTTATCATCTATGGCACTTCTGTCTGCCAATAACAGTCTGCACTTGTTCCTATGGACTCGCTACTTATCTATGGCACTTCTGCCTCCCAATAACAGTCTGCACTTCTCCCAATGGACTCGCTTCTTATCATCTATGGCACTTCTGCCTGCCAATAACAGTCTGCACTTGTTCCTATGGACTCGCTCCTTATCATCTATGGCACTTCTGCCTGCCAATAACAGTCTGCACTTGTCCCTATGGACTCGCCTCTTATCATCTATGGCACTTCTGCCTGCCAATAACAGTCTGCACTTGTCCCTATGGACTCGCTACTTATCATTTATGGCACTTCTGTCTGCCAATAAGTCTGCACTTGTCCTTATGTACTCGATTGTTATTACCTATGGTGTTTGTGCCTGCCAATAACAGTCTGCACTTGTCCTTATGAACTCGCTTCTTATCATCTATGGCACTTCTGCCTGCCAATAACTGACTGCACTTGTCTCTATGGACTCGCTTCTTATCATCTATGGCACTTCTGCCTGACAATAACAGTCTGCACTTGTCCCTATGGACTCGCTCCTTATCATCTATGGCACTTCTGCCTGCCAATAACAGTCTGCACTTGTCCTTATGAACTCGCTTCTTATCATCTATGGCACTTCTGCCTGCCAATAACAGTCTGCACTTGTCCTTATGAACTCGCTTCTTATCATCTATGGCACTTCTGCCTGCCAATAACAGTCTGCACTTGTCCCTATGGACTCGCCTCTTATCATCTATGGCACTTCTGCCTGCCAATAACAGTCTGCACTGGTCTCTATGGACTCGCTTCTTATCATCTATGGCACTTCTGCCTGCCAATAACAATCTGCACTTGTCCCTATGGACTCGCTTCTTATCATCTATGGCACTTCTGCCTGCCAATAACAGTCTGCACTTGTCCCTATGGACTCGCTTCTTATCATCTATTGCACTTCTGCCTGCCAATAACAGTCTGCACTGGTCTCTATGGACTCGTTTCTTATCATCTATGGCACTTCTGCCTGCCAATAACAGTCTGCACTTGTCCCTATGGACTCGCTTCTTATCATCTATTGCACTTCTGCCTGCCAATAACAGTCTGCACTTGTCCCTATGGACTCGCTACTTATCATTTATGGCACTTCTGTCTGCCAATAAGTCTGCACTTGTCCTTATGTACTCGATTGTTATTACCTATGGTGTTTGTGCCTGCCAATAACAGTCTGCACTTGTCCTTATGAACTCGCTTCTTATCATCTATGGCACTTCTGCCTGCCAGTAACAATCTGCACTTGTCCCTATGGACTCGCTTCTTATCATCTATGGCACTTCTGCCTGCCAATAACAGTCTGCACTTGTCCCTATGGACTCGCTTCTTATCATCTATTGCACTTCTGCCTGCCAATAACAGTCTGCACTGGTCTCTATGGACTCGTTTCTTATCATCTATGGCACTTCTGCCTGCCAATAACAGTCTGCACTTGTCCCTATGGACTCGCTTCTTATCATATATGGCACTTCTGCCTGCCAATAACAGTCTGCAGTGGTCTCTATGGGCTCGTTTCTTATCATCTATGGCACTTCTGCCTGCCAATAACAGTCTGCACTTGTCCTTATGAACTCGCTTCTTATCATCTATGGCACTTCTGTCTGCCAATAACAGTCTGCACTTGTCCCTATGGACTCGTTTCTTATCATCTATGGCACTTCTGCCTGACAATAACAGTCTGCACTTCTCCCAATGGACTCGCTTCTTATCATCTATGGCACTTCTGCCTGACAATAACAGTCTGCACTTGTTCCTATGGACTCGCTTCTTATCATCTATGGCACTTCTGCCTGACAATAACAGTCTGCACTTCTCCCAATGGACTCGCTTCTTATCATCTATGGCACTTCTGCCTGCCAATAACAGTCTGCACTTGTTCCTATGGACTCGCTCCTTATCATCTATGGCACTTCTGTCTGCCAATAACAGTCTGCACTTGTTCCTATGGACTCGCTACTTATCTATGGCACTTCTGCCTCCCAATAACAGTCTGCACTTCTCCCAATGGACTCGCTTCTTATCATCTATGGCACTTCTGCCTGCCAATAACAGTCTGCACTTGTTCCTATGGACTCGCTCCTTATCATCTATGGCACTTCTGCCTGCCAATAACAGTCTGCACTTGTCCCTATGGACTCGCCTCTTATCATCTATGGCACTTCTGCCTGCCAATAACAGTCTGCACTTGTCCCTATGGACTCGCTACTTATCATTTATGGCACTTCTGTCTGCCAATAAGTCTGCACTTGTCCTTATGTACTCGATTGTTATTACCTATGGTGTTTGTGCCTGCCAATAACAGTCTGCACTTGTCCTTATGAACTCGCTTCTTATCATCTATGGCACTTCTGCCTGCCAATAACTGACTGCACTTGTCTCTATGGACTCGCTTCTTATCATCTATGGCACTTCTGCCTGACAATAACAGTCTGCACTTGTCCCTATGGACTCGCTCCTTATCATCTATGGCACTTCTGCCTGACAATAACAGTCTGCACTTGTCCCTATGGACTCGCTCCTTATCATCTATGGCACTTCTGCCTGCCAATAACAGTCTGCACTTGTCCTTATGAACTCGCTTCTTATCATCTATGGCACTTCTGCCTGCCAATAACAGTCTGCACTTGTCTCTATGGACTCGCTTCTTATCATCTATGGCACTTCTGCCTGACAATAACAGTCTGCACTTCTCCCAATGGACTCGCTTCTTATCATCTATGGCACTTCTGCCTGCCAATAACAGTCTGCACTTGTTCCTATGGACTCGCTCCTTATCATCTATGGCACTTCTGTCTGCCAATAACAGTCTGCACTTGTTCCTATGGACTCGCTACTTATCTATGGCACTTCTGCCTCCCAATAACAGTCTGCACTTCTCCCAATGGACTCGCTTCTTATCATCTATGGCACTTCTGCCTGCCAATAACAGTCTGCACTTGTTCCTATGGACTCGCTCCTTATCATCTATGGCACTTCTGCCTGCCAATAACAGTCTGCACTTGTCCCTATGGACTCGCCTCTTATCATCTATGGCACTTCTGCCTGCCAATAACAGTCTGCACTTGTCCCTATGGACTCGCTACTTATCATTTATGGCACTTCTGTCTGCCAATAAGTCTGCACTTGTCCTTATGTACTCGATTGTTATTACCTATGGTGTTTGTGCCTGCCAATAACAATCTGCACTTGTCCTTATGAACTCGCTTCTTATCATCTATGGCACTTCTGCCTGCCAATAACAGTCTGCACTTGTCCCTATGGACTCGCCTCTTATCATCTATGGCACTTCTGCCTGCCAATAACAGTCTGCACTGGTCTCTATGGACTCGCTTCTTATCATCTATGGCACTTCTGCCTGCCAATAACAATCTGCACTTGTCCCTATGGACTCGCTTCTTATCATCTATGGCACTTCTGCCTGCCAATAACAGTCTGCACTTGTCCCTATGGACTCGCTTCTTATCATCTATTGCACTTCTGCCTGCCAATAACAGTCTGCACTTGTCCCTATGGACTCGCTACTTATCATCTATGGCACCTGCAAGGCTTCCAAAAAAAGAAATGAACAATCAGTAAGTTATCCTACAAAACAGACCAGCATGAACCTGGGGTGCACTGATCAGCCCTGGGCCTGGGGACGCCAATGCATTACATCGCAGTGTGAGCTGCAGTGCATCTTGGGTACGCTATAACATAGTGTACGATCTTTTTGGCAGTGAACCCGAATAGAGTGAAAAGTTACACTGATTGGCAGGTGGTAAGGAAGCTATGGATAGGAGTGTAGACTGTAAAATCTTTATTCGGTTATAATCATAACCATAAAAGAACATAGTATCAAAATACATAAATATCACACATAAAAAGAGATCATAGACACAAGATAAAATACATATTACAAATATGATAATAAGATCAACAGATAAAAACCCATAAAAATCGCAACCCCCGAGATCATGTGATATCATCCAATAGCAGCAACAGAATTAATCAGGCATAGTGTACCTCAATCTCATTGCAGCTCTTAAAAAGCAGGAGGTTTTAAAAATACATGCTCATTAGATAGAAGCTGGAGGAACATAAGAGCAGGTCGTACTTATGTAAAATTCAGGTATTTCAATAGAGGCATGATAGACATTCTCCTGGGTCACCTAAAAACGCTACAAAACATCATAAAATGAAGGGTATCCTGAGGAGACACATTGTCACAGCCGCACGTCCTCCACCCACTGGGAGAGGCCAGAACATAGTACACCATCCTAAATCTAAACCTGCTCAATAAAAATCTCTCCCTATTTACAATAAATAAATAGGGTTCCATGGTGTGAACTATTTTAGCAGTATGTGCCCACGTACAATGGGTTTCATCAGTTCTGACTGCTCTCTTTATAGCGACTTTCGCTCCGAAAATGATCCCTCACCCACTTGAATTCTGAGATACGCAAGAACTAAGGGCTATGAAATAAGTCCTCCCTACCCAGACTGTTAAAAGTATCCTTGACATATGCAATCCATGGGCTATTGACCGCATGGGCAAGAGACAAACACACAGTCCCTGAGGATCAGCCTGTTCAGCTGGGATTCCTCCCTGGTTCACACTTTGATGCAGCATAACAGTCGCCTGAGAGCAATCATATCTCCCATATATTTTACTCCTAACTCATCATGCACACAGAATGCCGGGTGCTTTGGGGAACCCGCAACACACGCCTTAAGAACATATTTTCAACGGTCTGGATATTATCTACTTTCGAATATCCCCAAATTTCACTGCCATATAAAATCTTAGAGACACACTTGATAAACATAAGTTAGGATTCTAAAGGGTCTAGATCCGAGCCTCTGAGAAAAACTAGCTACAGCAATATTGACGTTAACAAATTCATCTTTCTTATTGTTGATCAGGGGCTTCCAAATTATCTTAGAGTCAAATAAGACCACCAGATAAGAAAAAGCCGGGACTTTAGTCAGGGCATGATTACCCACCTTAAACTCTTTGTTCTAGTCGTCCGTGGGCCATCTACCATCACGTAGGACTTTGTGAAATTGACCGCTAGGTCCAGACTGTCCATAAAAGCTACAAATTTATCCAGTAACAACTGTATACCAATGGCAGTCTTAGCCATGAGAACCGAATCGTTGGCGTACAGTAATACCGGGAGCTGTCTCATCCCCACTTTTGGGCAATCAGCCCTCACAGAGAGAAGGGCTTGCTCCAATCCAACATAAAGAGTTAACAAAAAGGGGGCAAGAATGGACCCCTGATGAACCCCCCCACAGGTTCTAAAAGGTTGGGTGGGAGCCAAGCCCTGAGAATACCGCACAGATGCTGAAGTGTGGGCGTGTACATCTCTTAAGAGAAGTACAGTTTCTGGGTCCACCCCCATCGCGAGAAGCAAGCGCCAAAGCTTCTCACGATTGACCCTGTCAAAGGCAGAGGTTAAGTCCATAAACGCCAGGTGGATTGACTCAGCCCAAGCAACAGTATACTTGTTTATAATCAGATATAAACTCAAGCATTTGTTAGTCATAGATTTACCCAGCCTAAAACCGTATTGTACCTCAGAGATAACATTATTCTGATCCAACCATAGCATTAGCCTATCTAACAGAACCCTCCCCATAAGGCATTAACATTGGTGCCTGTCCTTGCCCCCCTTCTTGAATACAGGCATAATTACAGCAGTGGACCACGACGGCCTACACCCACAGCGGAATTCAGAATCATCGTCAGGGGTGCGCCCCTATTCTCTATATCGTTCAAAAAGAAAATCCGGGGATATCCCATCAGGCCCTGGGGCCCTATTGTGTGATAAGGCCCGGATGCCCTGGCTCACTTCCTTTAACATAAAAATGAGGCTGGGTCTGCCCAAAAAGAGCCCAGTGGTCAGAGCAGGCCCAGTGTGAGCTGCAATGCATCATGGGTACGCAATAGGCATAGTGCAGGATATGGGTGGTCGTGATCCTGAGTAGTGGAGAGTAGAGATTCATAGATTGGCAGATGTTAAGGAAGCAAAGAACAGAAGGGTTGAAGAGGGAGGGAGGTCAGAGCAGGAGCTCAGAAGTTGCAGGCTTTGAGTGTGGATATGAATTGTGGGCGGTGTGTGGTGTGGTGAAGGGCTCATCTAGTTGGAGGATGTTCCAGAGGAGGGGGGCTGCAGTAGAGAAGCGCCAGTCTCCATTGTCCTTGCATTTCACCTTTGCTATGACTAGAAGGTGGGCCTGAGCAGAGCACAGTATGGTTTCATTTTGTCCAGGAGGTCTGTGGGAGCAGAACTTTCCAAACATCCCCAGCACCCTCACGTCCTCCTCAACAACGAACTCCCTTTTCTGACGTCATTTTCTTTACAATACACACAAGAACTTACGCAAGCAAGGTCTCTCCTATTATCTCCCACAAAGGATTACACAACAGATGTAAATGGGGCAGAACAAGGAGTTCCGAAGTCCAAGGAGAGCCTCTCAAACCAGCTCATACCATGACCCACCCACAGCACACCAGACTCTTAGGGCGAGACTCATAGAGGGATTTCTGTACACAAAGACCCTCACTTACCAGTGCGAATGGAGGTTAGCGATTCACAAAACAGGAATTTGGGATCGTTAGGATATGCTCACACTTAATGTTTCACCATATTGAGGATATTTACTTATGAGAAACTTTGCTCACATAAGAGGGAGGGCTGTGGGTGTTTCAGGGCACGGTTTCCTCAAACATTACCAGAACACTCAAGGTTGGGGGAACTCGCAATCTTTAGACAGACATTTTTTAACACTGGATACAGCCGGAGATTTACTCTCAAAACTGTGGGATGCAATTGGAGGGTTCCTAAGTGCATATAGAAGTTCCGCCGTGAAATAACAAACATGTTTTGAGGAGCCAGCGCACTTTGCATTTCATTTTAGCTTACAGAAATGCAGACACGAAGTCTGCCGCATGCAAGTACTTCTAGGAACCTGCATCTTTCAAGGCTCCAAGAAGTCTGAAATGTGCCCACATTATAGTAAATACAGTCAACTATGGTAAAGTTTCACCTTTTCAGTTGGGCTGTTTGTGATTTGGCCCTTACCTCTGTCTCCTCAGCAGAACACCGACACCAGATTCAGAGAGGCCCCCTAGCGGCAGTAGCTCACAGCCAAAAGCAGACCCACTGCGCTTGAGGCAATCTAAATTCCGAGAGGACTGCTGTTTGGGCCCCTCTACATTCCTTTTTGATTCATTTTCAAACTCCCAGAGCTTCACATGGCTGATCCAAGCATGGAAAATATGAATTGGGACTGGAGGAACCTAAGACGGGCCTCGCAAAGCTTCTGCGGCAGTGTCCCTGTGTTGGACGGGCCACCGCCATTGAATTACCGCTGGTGAAGGTACCTCCTGCAGTCACTCTGCAGTTCCTTCAACTCTAAGTGAGGTGGGGGCGGTGCTTAATTTGAGCCAGGGATTTCCGATGCTCAGCACTGGCACTTAATTGGCAACACCGGCACTTATGATCAGGCACATGGTGGCGCTGTTTGTCTAATTTAAAGATCAGCATAACAACAGTTGTTTATTAATTCAATATACTTTAAAAAATAACTATTACCTGCCGCCAAGCTATTCCTATAGCTTTGGGTGGTATGCAATACTCTGAATTATCACACTGGTAGGGTGTGATGGTTAATAGTTGTGTTGGTAGTGCCATAGGTGGCGCTGGTAGGGGCAATCAATCAATCAATCACAGAATTTGTAGAGCGCACTACTTACCCGCGAGGGTCTCAAGGCGCTGGGGAGAAAAAAAAGGGGGTGGGGGGGGGGTGCTGCTACTGGTCGAACAGCCAGGTCTTGAGTAGCCTCCTGAAGGTCAGCAGGTCTTGGGTCTGTCGTAGGCTTAGTGGAAGGGTGTTCCAGGTCTTGGCGGCGAGGTGTGAGAAGGATCTGCCGCCGGTGGTTGTTCTTCGAATGCGGGGGACGGTGGCGAGGGAGAGGTCGGCGGAGCGGAGCTGGCGGTTGGGGACGTAGAAGAAGAGTCGTCTGTTGAGGTAGGCTGGGTGTTGAAAGCAGCAGTGGCCTCCTGATGAGGGCCCTGGCACTTATTCTTTTCCAAATTAAGCACTGGGTGGGGGACCGTGAGTTTGGCAGAGCAAGGGAACCAGTCATCTAAGGCGGTTCTCCAGTGCCCTCAAACTCTAAATGAAACCATTAGGGCCTGATTTAGACTTCAGAGTTTGGTAATTACACCGTCAGGGCACCGGAGGAAAATACTTTGCGCCCTGATGAAGTAAGCGTATTCCAATGTCAGATATGCCTCCCAGGCCAGAGGACATCACTTAACATTGGCAGGACCCACCGTTATGGAGTCGATGTGATGTGTCAATGTATGAAAAGTTTGACGGACAGCTCCGTCAAAATGCCAACCCTGTCCATCAAACTTTTAATGTGTTTTTGTATTTTCCAAAAGCAAAATCCCAAAGCCAGGGGGGGGGGGGGGCATGGCCAACTGCCGAGGGAAATGGCCGCACGGTAGCTTCGCACCGTCGCGCCACTCCCGATCAATCTGTTAAACACAGACTTGCCCCGGCCAAAACAGCTCATCGAGGAGCCCACCTGACCCTGATGCCAAGCCCGACCGCCGAACTGAAACTCGCCCAGACTGGCGGCGCCGAAGCGGCCGAGGGACAACCTTAGCAGTGCCGCGGACGCCGGGAGTGCCGGGTCTCCGTCCGGCGGCATGCATCTACTCTACGCTGCGACTGTGGCGAGGACCGGAGGCCTGTACTGACGCTCGAGGGGCTTGACTGCGACCAGCGCGGCCGGCGGCGCCACCGGTGAGTGTGTTGCCCCGCCGGCCCCCACAGAGACTAACCTGACAGTCGTGGTGCCCCGTGGGCCGACGGAACCCCCCTGAGAGCGGGTAGATTTGGCAATGCTGGCTGGTGACCTCCAGGCCAACCAGTGACGCCCATATAACGCCCGCCAATTTTGCAGTCCAGCCAAGACTCAATCACGAAATGGACCGCGGATACAGAGCCCGCGACTAATGCCCTTCTCCTCTGACCTCCCTGGGCCCGGCAGACGGGGCTTGGTAGACCGCGGCTGCAGTGCGGGCGTTTGCGCCATACAGAACTGCCCTGGCGCCGACGATCCAACAGAGCTCTAAGTGCGGACCCTGACACCATTCTTTTGGGCCTTGGTGTTCGAGGGCAGCGAGACAACGAAGTGAGTGGGCCACGCCTTGCATGACTTCGGGGATCCTGGGCCTGGTGCCGCCTGGGGAACTGGAGCCAACCAACGACACCGGGGGTTGAGGTGCCTTCATTACTGTTTGAACAGTGATCACGCGAACCTTCTGCTGAGAGGGGGGGCTGAATCTGTTGCTCCTACGTCCGGACCACCACGCATTGCATAATCTGATCAGACACGGAGCCCAGCATTTGACCGGCGGGCGCCGCCCCAGATGATATAGCTGCGTTCTCCCCCCCCCTCCGCTGCCGGTGTGGGTCCTTCTTGAAGCTGCGGCAACCCGGGGTCGGGGTCCGACTGGTGGAAACCGACAGGCCGTTGTGGGCAACTCTCACAAGCAGGCGGCGGCGAGTAGCTAGTGCGACCCCAGCCCCCATCTCTGGCACACTACACCCCCTACCACCATCATGGCGAGCGGCCGCAGCGGACGCGGTGCGCTTCAAGCCAAACTCGATAAGTTTGCGTTGCAGAAGGGCCAAGAGGAGAAGCAAGCCAGCTCCACACCTGATGGGAAACAACCGGACCCAACGCTGCAAGATTTTTTGGCCGCAGTAACGGCGGTGCGCACCTCCCTGGAAGGCCGTATAGACACCGTCGTCTCGGAGGTTTCACTGATGAGAGCGGACATGAAGAAAATGGCGGAACGCATGCACGAAGTTGAACTCTCGAACAAGGACCTGTCTTCGGATACTGACCTTCTCAAGCGCCAGGTGGCCGAACTCCAAACCACCCAAGAAGCAATGACATTGCAGCTCGATGATTATGAAGGCCGCATGCGGCGCAATAACATCCGCATCTTGGGGGTGCCGGAACGAGCAGAGGGACCCGCGGCAGACCTCTTTGTCGAGGACCTAATCCTCAACCGCCTGCGGCCGAAGGACCTATCCCAACATTTTTCCATTGAACGCACACACCGAGTGCCTGGGGGCAGAGCAAGGCCTGGCGCACCCCCTCGACCATTGTTGGCAAGAGTATTCAACTTTCGCGACAGAGATGTCATCCTCCAAACGGCGAGAGCGGCTCCTCCACTGGTCATAGACAACAGCACGGTCACCCTCTTTCCGGATTTCACCCTGCGGGTCCAGAAACAGCGCCGCAGTTTTCTAGACGTTAAACGTGCATTGCGGGACCAGAGCATTAAATACGCCATGCTGGTCCCGGCTAAACTACAGGTGGAATCGGAGGGGAAGGTATGGTTCTTTGCTAGGCCGGAGGACGCCTGGGACTGGCTCGAGGGCTGGAGAACAGTTGAAAAACGTCGTCGCAAACCGGCTGAGGACGGAGGCAGTGGAGACAGGACGAGTCCACGGACTGAGCCCTAGCCGAGTGATGATGCGGGAACACGGGGCCCAACAGGATAGAGACGGGAAGCCTAGCAGGGATGTGACTGATCTTTGGTCCACGGGACTGGTTGAAGTGACTCTCAATGACCGCAAGACGCTCAATCATGTACTTGCCTTGCACAATACCTTCAACGGGCCGTTTTGTATGCATAAACCAGTAATGTAACTATGCCCGCCTCCGGTGGGGATACCGCCACGCTATTTGTTTTTCGGAGAAGTATCCTTTGATCGGCATTAAGGACACATTATGGGGTCAAATGTTTAGGGGGTATGAGTATTCGTATGAATAATTGCCTAAGGGAGTGGGGTTGGATCACGTTCCTAACACTGTTGAGGGTGGGCGAAAGGCACTCTGCAAGTTGGGGGTGGCGGGAGGTTCTGTGCCCGCCACGCAGGGAGGCAGGGAGGGGGGTGGGAGTAGGGAGTTGGGGACCTGGGGGGGAGGTTTGTTTGGTTTCTTTATTTTTTTCTCTTGTGATGCAGATTGCAAATTTTGTTGTGCATATGATGGAGTACACGGGACACATAGCTCTGACACGTTATACATCACAGTACACAATGGAGCCTTGGCCTGATGCTGCATTATGCCTCCTGCTGGTACTATGTCTGCCCGTACAGCGCTGAGTTGTCTCCGCATATTAACGTGGAACGTTAACGGGCTGGGTGATAAACTAAAGCGGGGGGTGGTGCTCCACTATCTTAAGCGACAGGCCCCAGACGAAGTATTGCTCCAAGAGACGCACCTCCAAGGCAACACCTGCAAAGCTCTTGACCGTTGGGGTTACAGACTGGTAACGCACGCCGGGTTCACATCTAGCTCCCGGAGGGTGGGCATTCTCATCCGTAAACAATGCCCCTTTATTCTAGGTAACACTTGGACCGATGACCTGGGTAGATACGCTGCTGTAGCGGGCACGTGGGAAGGGAAGCCCCTTAATATTGTTTCAGTCTATGTTCCCCCGGCTCTTAAGACGTCTACACTCTCGGATCTGGGCAAGTTGCTGCTGGAGCTTCCAGTCGGCTCACTGGTGCTGGGGGGTGATTTTAATTTGGCCTTGGATGGGCGTGTGGATCGTCGGCCTCCTAGACCGGATACACATGACACATCCGCCCTGCGGGACTTTCTCACTGCGTTTGGTCTTCTGGACCTTTGGCGTCATTTTAACCCCCTGACTCCAGGCTTTACATTTCACTCTGGGGCCCACGGAAGTCAATCTCGTATTGATCACCTGTTCACGCATATGGATGACCTCTACTACTTTAGTGAGGCCACGCTTCTTGCCCGTGGCATCTCCTACCACTCCCAGTTATGACCCAATTGACTATACCCCGGGAACATTCACGCCTTACCCTCTCTATCACTCCGTGGAGCCTGAAGATCCCACATATCCGGAGTGCTCTCATGGAGGGGGTTGGTTATTATTTCGCAGAAAATACACACTCAGTACAATCTAGCGGTACATTATGGGGGGCCTTTGGGGCAGTATTTAAGGGTCAGGCGCTTTCACTGATGGCGGGCCATAAGAGGGAACGGGTGGCCAGACTGACGGCCTTAGAACAGGAAATACGAGACTTGGAGGACGAGGTGGCGGTCACTGATGACGACCGCTCTATCCATGCCTTAGATATGAAGCGCCTGGACTATCGACAGTTAGCTAGGGACACAGTCAGGGCTAAGCATACGGCAACTGCACACAGGGTTTACGAATTAGGCGACTCCACTGGTAAGATGCTGGCATGGTTGGAAAGGCGTGAGACGGCTCACAGATGGGTGCCCCTCATAGAGACCGGTACAGGGGATCCAATATCTGACCCACAACAGATTGCTGAAGCCTTCGCCTCTCACTTTGCCTCTATATATACCTCCACCACGGGCACCACTCTGCAGGACTCCCGAGATCTCTTGGCCACAATTCCCGTTGCAGTCCTCACCCCGGCTGACCGCGACTCCTTGGAAGGGGACCACACTGAGGAGGAGCTGGCGACCGCTATTAATGGCATCAAATCTGGCAAGGCGATGGGCCCTAACGGGCTCCCGATAGAACTTTTTAAGCTCTTATCCTCCAAGATAACACCCGCCTTGCATGCCATGTATGTTGAGAGCTACCAGTTGGGCTTCCTCCCCAAGGAACTGATGCATGCCATTATAGCTGTAATACCTAAACCGGGCAAGTCGGCCACGCGCTGTGAGTCTTATCGACCCATTTTACTGTTGACGGTCGAGAATAAAATCCTGGCCAAGGTATTGGTCAACCGGCTCCTTCCGGTGCTGTGCAAAATGATTCACCCTGACCAATCTGGCTTTATGCCTGGCCGCAACACGGTCCATAACCTCCGCCGTTTGCATGGCGTACTGGGGAGGACCGGTACCATCCAGGAGGATGCGGCACTCTTATCCCTTGATGCAAAAATGGCATTTGATGTCATCGAGTGGCCCTATCTGTTTGCCCTTCTCGACTGGGTGGGGTTCGGCCCTAATTTTATCCGGTGGGTCCAATTGTTATACACGCGCCCCACAGCACAAGTGGTCGTTAACCAACACACCTCCAGTAGTTTTAGCCTCGGCAGGGGCACCCGTCAGGGTTGCCCTCTTTCGCCCCTCATTTTCGCCCTCTTGCTGGAACCGTTGGCGACGTGGATTAGGGGCGATCCTATGATTAGGGGCCTGCGGTGGACGTACCAACATGAGGATAGAATTTCCCTTTATGCAGACGATGTCCTGCTATATGTGGCAGCCCCTAGGGCCTCGATTCACAGAATTTTACATATCTTCGCCATCTTTAGAGCCCACTCCGGTTACATTATCAACTGGGGAAAGTCGGTCCTGTTCATGCTGCGGGGTCCGGTCCCTCGGATGCCCAAGGACATCACTATCACGGTTGCCGGTGAGGGCTTTCGCTACCTTGGCATCCACATCACACTTAACCCAACCCGGTTCTATGAGGCCAACCTCCTGCCTCCGTTGATCAGATTCCGTAAAGACTCACTCACTGGCGGACGCTACCCCTGACTCTGCTCGGCAGAGCGGCGTTGTTCAAAATGCTGGCCCTTCCTCGCTTTTTGTATGCGTTACACAACACTACTCACAAGGTCCCAGATGCATATTTTGTCAGTGTGGAGAGTGAGGTTAGAAACCTCTTGTGGGATGGAAAGTGTCCACATATTGCGACACACAAGCTTACCAGAGGGTGGTATGACGGGGGGATTACGCTGCCCGACCTGAGGCGATACTACTGGGCCTCCCAGTTAGCTGTGATAAACCAATGGGTTTTTGCCTCATCACTAGAGCCGGCATACCGCACTGATAGGTGGGTTATGTCCAAGGGCGGTTATCAACGAGCGCTTTACTCCAACCCCAAGAGACTTCCCCTGACAGGCCCGACTGCTCACATGGTGACAATTTGGCATACAGTTACCAAGAAAATGGGCTGGCATAACAAGATCACGTCACTCACCCCCCTGTGGGAATCCGAACGATTGGGCACACTGAGTAGGTCTCCAGGGTTCGATAAATGGGACCTTATTGGACTTTCCTTGGTGGGGGACCTATGGAAACGCAGCGGCATGGTCTCATTTGCAACTCTTCAAAAAGAATATCAACTCGCCGAGTCAGAAACTTACCGTTACCTACAAATTAGGCACGCCCTCACCTCTGTGATCTCTAAGGGAGAGGCCTTGCCTGAGGCCTCCCCGTTGGAGGACAGACTTTTGACTGACCCTCTGACGAGTAAGGCGATCTCGCTTACTTATCGTAAACTTATCAATAGCCAACCTGACCCCTTAGTCCGACTTCGCCAACAGTGGGAAACGGATGTAGGTTATTTAGAGGACGATGACTGGCAGGAAGCCCTCTCCTCGCCCCGGTTGGTGGCCATCCCCATGCGCCTGGTCCAGCTCAAGGTCTTACATAGATCCTACTTACCCCCGCACACACTGGTTAAGATGGGCCGTCAGACAGATGCCGGCTGTCTCAGGGGGTGCGCTTCAGAGGGCACCTTCTTTCACATCATATGGGAGTGCTCGCGGTTGCAGCCCTACTGGGAGAATATAGTCGCAGAGCTGGTGAGGGTGGGGGGAAAAGCGATCACGTTATCTCCCCAGCTTAGTTTATTAGGTGTCTGAGAGGCCACAGACCTGACCCAAACTGAACGTACGTGGGCATCATTGGGATTTGCTCTGGCGAAAAGAAATATTGCTCAGGGGTGGGGTACTGATGTCTCAACGACCTACTCAAAATGGGCCACGGATATGGACAGGGCTATGCTTGCCGAGAAAGATGTGTTCACGCACCGTGGTTGCCCGACGAAATGGGACCATAAATGGGCAAAGTGGAATGTCTCCAGAGGCGGACTTTGTATTTCCCCTACAGTGGAATTACGCAAAAATGTTCCGGATATTGCTGCTCTTACTATTTAACGATATAATGTATTGTGATGTAGTATGTATAGATATGCAATTGTCATATCTGTGTCTCTTTGCAAGTATGTGTGCCCGTGAGAGTTTATTGTACCATCACAACTGTTTAATAAAAAGAGATTTAAAAAAAATTTGGTTTAGAAAATACCAACATTAATGATCCCCACATCATGGAAGTTGTCTCCCATGATGTAGGGGTCACATAAACATCTTTACTGTCCCTTACCACCACATTTTTCAAGGCGGTAAGGGAGAGTAAAAACTGTCCATTCGGCTGCCCACTTTAAATTAGGCGGGCGGTCGAATGGCTAAACCTCAGTCGGGCCATCGGAGGAGTATGTCAGCGATGGGGACAAAGTAGACTTCTTTACTGACATACATAAGGTCAGCCGGTCTATAAATCAGGCAGGCAGCCCTTCAGTTTGGCGGAGAGGGTACTCCATCTCCAAGTAGCCTCTCTGCTAAACTCTAATTCAGGCCCCAAGTCTCCATTTGTTTCTGATGGCCCTTCTCCTGACAAGGCCCATCTCTACAAAGAGACGGCGGGCCACTCCTGACAAGGCCCATCTCTACAAAGAGACGTCGGGCCACTCCCGACAAGGCCCGTCTCTGCAAAGAGACGGCCGGCCACTCCTGTCAAGGCTCGTCTCTGCAAAGAGATGGAGGGCCACTCCTGACAAGTCCCATCTCTGCAAAGAGATGGCGGGCCACTCCTGACAAGGCCCATCTCTGCAAAGAGACGGCGGGCCACTCCTGATAAGGCCCATCTCTACAAAGAGACGTAGGGCCACTCCTGTCAAGGCCCATCTCTACAAAGAGACGGCGGGCCACTCCTGTCAAGGCCCATCTCTACAAAGAGACGGAGGGCCACTCCTGCCAAGGCCCATGTCTACAAAGAGACGGCGGGCCACTCCTGACAAGGCCCATCTCTACAAAGAGACGGCGGGCCACTCCTGACAAGGCCCATCTCTACAAAGAAGCGGAGGGCTACTCTTGACAAGGCCCATACTCTGCAAAGAGACGGCCGGCCACTCCTGTCAAGGCCTGTCTCTGCAAAGAGACGGAGGGCTACTCCTGACAAGGCCCATTCTCTGCAGAGAGACGGCGGGCCACTCCTGACAAGGCCGTCTCTGCAAAGAGACGGAGGGCCACTCCTGACAAGGCCCATACTCTGCAAAGAGACGGCGGGCCACTCCTGACAAGGCCCATCTCTGCAAAGAGACGGCGGGCCACTCCTGACAAGGCCCATCTCTACAAAGAGATGGAGGGCCACTCCTGTCAAGGCCCGTCTCTGAAGAGAGATGGCGGGCCACTCCTGACAAGGCCCATCTCTACAAAGAGATGGTGGCCCACTCCTGACAAGGCCCGTCTCTGCAATGAGACAGCGGGCCACTCCTGACAAGGCCCATCTCTGCAAAGAGACGGCGGGCCACTCCTGACAAGGCCCATCTCTGCAAAGAGACGGCGGGCCACTCCTGACAAGGCGCATCTCTACAAAGAGACGGAGGGCCACTCCTGACAAGGCCCATACTCTGCAAAGAGAGGGCGGGCCACTCCTGTCAAGGCCCATACTCTGCAAATAGACGGCCGGCCACTCCTGTCAAGGCCCGTCTCTGCAACGAGACGGAGGGCCACTCCTGTCAAGGCCCGTCTCTGCAGAGAGACGGCCGGCCACTCCTGTCAAGGCCCGTCTCTGCAACGAGACGGCGGGCCACTCCTGACAAGGCCCATACTCTGCAGAGAGATGGCGGGCCACTCCTGACAAGGCCCATCTCTGGAAAGAGACAGCGGCCCATTCTTGACAAGGACCATCTCTGGAAAGAGGCAGCAGCTCACTCTTGACAAGGACCATCTCTGGAAAGAGGCAGCAGCTGACTCCCGACAAGGCCTGTCTCTGCAAAGAGATGACAGGTCATTCCTGATAAGGCCTGTCTTCAAAGAGACAGTGGGCCACTCCTCTGCATGGCCTGTCTCTGGAAAGAGGCATCACCCCACTCTCGACAAGGACCATCTCTGCAAAGAGACGGCGGGCTTCTCCTGACAAGGCCCGTCTCTGGTAAGAGACAGCGGCCCACTCTTGACAAGGACCGTCTCTGCAAGGCGGGCCACTCCGGACAAGGCCTGCCCGTCTCTGCAAATGGACGGCGGGCCACTCTTGACAAGGCCCGTCTCTGGTAAGAGACAGCAGCCCACTCTTGACAAGGCCCGTCTCTGGTAAGAGACAGCGGCCCACTCTTGACAAGGCCCGTCTCTGGTAAGAGACAGCGCCCCACTGTTAACAAGGCCCATCTTTGGAAAGAGACATCGGCCCACTCTTGACAAGGCCCATCCCTGGAAAGAGACAGCAGCCCACTTTTGACCAGGCTCATCTTTGGCAAGAGACAGCGGCCCACTCTTGACAAAACTCATCTCTGGAAAGAGACAGCGCCCGTTCAGCTAACATACACCAATCAACGTCTCCCTCCCATTCTTCTATTGTCGGTGACTCAGAAACACCTCATTTGCGGGCGATATTACGCTTCGCTAATATAAAGCCAGTGGCAGCCCATAGTTGGTCCATGCGATTCAAATCTGTGGAGTCCCAGCTATTAAGCAGACATACCCTGGGGGACAGAGTCTGGGCCACCTCACACACCTCGTCATCCACCTTGTTAACAGCCTCCCAGTAGGCCTGGATAATTGGACATTTCCAGGGTGTATGGTAAAACGTGCCCCCGCATTTCCGTCTACACTCTGCATTACTACTTCGACCCATCTTGACCAGTGTTGTGCATGTGATGTATGTACGATGTAAAACTTTCAGCTGGACCAGCCGCAGTCGTGAAGGTATAGCCACCTCTCGCGGGGAGGATAGCGCATCACGCCAATCCTCTTCCTCTAGTTCCCGCAGACCCGTCTGCCAGCGTTCGTACAGATGCTTCAACGGGTCTGGTGAATTATTAATTATTTTCCTATAAGTAAGTGAAATTGCTTTGCTATCCATAGGGTCCTCGAGCAGTCTGTCTTCAAGTGCGGTGGCCTCCGGGGTCTTGTCCACCTCTCTGGTTGCTGCCTGTAAGGCATGTCGTATTTGTAAGTACCTAAAGGTTTCGCCTGTGGACAACTCATATTCTTTTTGTAGGTCCGCAAACGTAAGTATTTTCCCTTTCTTTACCCGGTCACCAACTTACGATATTCCTATGGTATCCCATTTGTCAAATCCTCTACATCTACTTAAATTGCCCAAAATTTCTGCATGCCATAGAGGCGTCTTTTGTGTTAATTTATTGCGCCAGCCTAGTTTTGTAGTGGTTGTGTGCCATATTGCGACCGTGAGGGCAGTAGGGCTGGTGAGCTGCTGTCCCCGTTGTTTTGTGTACAGTGCCTCTCTATATCCCCCACTGCTCATTAGCCACTTATCCATCCGACACGCTGGGTCTTGCTGCGCTCCATAAACCCATTTATTTATGATCGAAAGGTGCACTGCCCGGTAGTAGCTTTGGATATCTGGCAGAGCAATCCCCCCATCAAACCATCCCCGGACCAGCATCGGGCCCGCGATGCGCGGTGGCTTCCCATCCCAAAGTAGGTTTCTAACTTCCCCTTCTACTGCTTTAAAATAAGTTTCGGGAACACAATATGGGGTGTTTTGTAGCGCGTACAAGAGCTGAGGCAGAGCCATAATTTTGTATAGTGCTGCGCGTCCCAGCAACGATAGAGGCAGCGCCCGCCAATGGCGGACCTTGCATTGCAGCCGAGTCAAAGGGCCCAGAAGGTTTCATTCATAAAAGAGCGATGGATCGGCCGTTGCGAATATACCTATTTAGCGAAACCCTTCCGTAACGATAATGGCTTCGCAATCAGCCAGCAAGGCCGGCGCTGGCCCATGAAGCAAGCATACTACAGACTTAGACCAGTGGATAGTATACCCTGAATATCTGCCGTGATTAGAACAGATCTGGAGTATCCTGCTAATTGAGGCACGAGGGGAGGCAACGTACAATAGGATATCATCCGTGTAAAGCGAAATTCTGTCCTCCCACTCGTTTGCCCACTTCAATCCCCGTATCAGTGGGTCTCCACGTATCCAGCACGCCAGAGGCTCGAGGACAAGAGCGAATATGAGTGGCGATAGAGGGCAGCCATGTTGTGTTCCGCAGCGCAGAGTAAATGTAGTAGATATATGTCCATTCACCACCACCTGTGCGAGTGGTTCAGCATATAGAAGCCGGATCCATTCAATATATGCCCTCCCTAAGCACATACGCTCAAGGACCGCAAACATATATGGCCACTCGACAGTGTCGAAATTCATACGGGCGTCTAATGAGAGTATGGCAGCGTTTTCTTTAATGGTGCTTTTCCTAGCAAGCACTCCGTTTAACTGGCGTAAATTCAGTGAAGTGTTGCGGCCTGGCATAGATCCAGACTGGTCCGGGTGGACCAGCTTTGTCACTACGGGGAGCAGTCTTGTAGCCGATACTTTAGCCAGGATTTTAGCTTCAACGTTTAGTAGGGATATTGGGCGGTACGAGGTAAATTCCTCCTCCGGTTTTCCAGTCTTGCGGATCACAACTATGGAAGCCACTCTTTGGTCTCTGGGTAATACTCCGACTGTTTTACTCTCGAGGTACATATCGAGGATGTGGAGTACCACCTTGGATGCCGTTATTTTGAGGAGCTCAATTGGGAGACCATTTGGCCCCACCGCTTTCCCTGACTCTAAGTTAAGTATGGCCGCAGTGATTTCCTCTGCGGTGAGGTCCACTTGGCAATTGCTCGTCCTCCGGGGTCAGTGTCAGGATCTGTAAGTCAGCTATGAGCTCCCGTGCCTCCTCCATGGTGGCTGTTGCCACAGGGGAGTAGAGTTGCGTATAGTATTCGGCAAATCCGTCAGCTATATGTTGCCGATCTCTCAACCAAGTCCCTTTCTGCCCACGTATTACTCTAATCCATCGCTCCACTCTCTCCCGTCTATCCAGCCATGCTAGCAATTTACTAGCCTTGTCGCCCTGTTCGTATACTCTATATATTTTGATGCGCTGTTTCCCTCTGGCTGTTTCAGTTGCTAGTTCCCTGTATTCTTTCCTTTTGAGTTCTAAGATGTGATTCTCTGTCTCGTCACGGGTGCCCCCAAGGCCTGTTCCCTTGTCAGAATATCCTGTTCTAATTCCACTAGTTTTCTATCTTTCTCTTTCCTATGGCCCACGCCAGGGAGAGGGCCCGGCCCTTTATCACAGCTTTGTAGGCCTCCCATATAACCTGTGATGACTGGACCGACCCCACATTCTCCATGAAGTAATGGTCTGTGTCTGTGGGATTTTAAGGCTCCATGGGCTAATCATGATTGTTCTGCGGGTGAAGGCAGTACTCACCGCGTATCAAGCCCTTATGGGGGCCTGATCTGAGATGCCCCTCGCTAAGTGCTCGACCTCGGTAAAATAGTGTGCTGTATCTGCCAGTGTAAGAGTGTAGTCAATTTGGGAGTTGCTTTTATGGGCAGCCGAATAGAAAGTATATTGTTGTGCATGTGGCTGAGTCGCCCGCCATACATCAGTTAAGCCCACCACCGCTAAAAATTCAGCCATTGTATTTTTTGATCGTGGAGTATCGCTGGGTGGGTATCTATCCATCTGGTCGCACAGAGTCATATTGAGGTCTCCCCCTAACGCTATTTCGCCTTCTGGTAAGTCAAGAATTGTCTTACTCAGGTCCGGTAAAGCAACACTATGCAATACCGGAGGTATGTATACCGAAAGGATATGCATACGCCTACCCTCCCAGGTCCCCGACATCACCGCGAAGTGCCCGTATTCATCTGTGCGCGTGTGAGTCACTATGAACGGAAGATTTTTCCGCATTAATATCCCCACCCCTCCGGAACCAGTAGTAAAGCCCGAATGGACTATGAGCTTATATCCCCATCTATCCAGCGCCTTGCAGGTATTCCCAACGAGGTGAGTTTCTTGCAGCAAAATTATGTCAGATGTCTGCCGTTTAATGTATTGGAGCACCAACCCTCTCTTGAGTTTATCACCCAACCCATTGACATTCCAGGAGAGTAGGTTTAGTGCCACCTCAACTCTTATATTCCCAGGCGCGTCGGCGACCTTCACTGCGTTTGCATAGGGGCCTCAAAGAGCCCATTGTCCACGATGGGTTTTGGGGCGGAGATGTCATGTTAGCATGTATGGCGAATGCGATGTTTGTATGTCCCGGTATTTATATGCCTGTTGGAATGGACGGGAACCAGTGATAGATGCGTGCTGTAGCCAGTTAACAACCTTTGTGATGCAATTAAACAGAAATAAACCCCCCTCAGCTTGCAAATTCCTCCCCCCCCCACCCTGCCTCCCTGCAAGACGGACTTTAAACTACCCACCACCCCAACTTTGCAGAGTGCCCGTCGCCCTCCCTTCCTAGTTTCGGGGGAGATGTGGACCTTAGATCTGGATCCCCAACCCCGTAGACCCGAAATATTCATATAGCAAACAGTCTGTGTTTATAGATTCACAACATATATACTCAGCCATTTCAGCTCCAGGGCATTACCCCGTCGTACTCTCTCCGACAGTCGGTCATGTAGGTCCACCAGGGCCCTTATGTAGCATAGTTATATAATGAGCCTCGAAGTTCGTATGTGTAACTACTGGGTCCTCCACGTGGGCCTCTAAACTTATCTCTGCCCACACTGAATCACGCAGGGCCAGACCGGCCACTCTCCATTCGCTTTACGTCAGTAATGCCACTCGCTTCTTGGTCAGACATGGTACCGTTTCGATCTTTCCCTGTTCGCCCTCTACGCCTGTCTGAGTTATTCGGGCCTCCCACCTGCTGCCATCCGTCCAGCCACTCCCAGGCCGCCTCCGGCTCCGTGAAGAACCATGTTTTACCCTCGGACTCCACACTGAGTTTTGCCGGGAATAGCATCGCGTATGTCAGCGTTCTTGCCCTCAGGGCCTTCTTGACTTCGAGGAAACTCCTGCGCTGTCTTTGCACCTTTATTGTAAAGTCCGGGAAAAACATGATGGTGCTGTAATCAATTTTAAGAGGAGGAGCACAACGCGCGGTTTGTAGGATCACATCCCTGTCACAGAAATTAAAAACACGGGCAAGTATTGGCCTGGGAGACTGCCCCGGTTTGCTCCCCGGTACTAGGTGTGCTCGTTCAATGGAGAAATATTTGGAGAGAGTCTTGGGCTGCAGGCGCTGCGCGATTAATTCCTCCATGAACAAATCTATGGCATGACCTTCCGCTTTCTCAGGCACCCCAATAATTCTTACGTTATTCCTTCTGGCCCTGCCTTCGTAGTCATCTAGTTGGTCCGCCAGTGCCTGACTGGTAGCCTGCAGTTCCTGGACCTGTTACACAAGTCCCTTGGTGGTGGTAGCTAGGCCCTGGGTTACTTCTTCCATTTCTTTCATTCGCTCGTCCATTTTGCGAAAGTCGGCCCGGATGAGGGAGATTTCAATGGAGACAGAGACAATGCGAGATTCGAGTGATGTACGTAAAGCTGTGACCGCCGAGAGAATGTCCTGCAGTACTCATGGTGTTGTCTCCTCTAGCGTCGCATAACACTATAGCTAGGCCTGTTTCCGGCACTCTGTCAGTCTACAGTGGCAGGAATTGTTGCAAGGTAACAACTGTGCAATGTAGCACTTGGCAGTAATTGTGTGTGGGGGGGGGCCGTTGACCTCATGGCTCCCCGTTCAGCTGCTTATCACTCGCGGTGGTTCACTGCTCCCTCTGGCTTGCTCAGTCTGTACCTCCAGCCAGGCGCCGTCTAGCTGTGTTGCTACCCCAGGTCCTCCAAGTCTGCATGGCCCACAGGCTATTCAGCTACTGCAGCTGTGATCTGGGATTGGTGGCGCTGATTCCGGTGAGAGTCGGGCCCACTTCGATCCAAAACCTCTGACCTCTGGTCTGAGACCTGCTCTTAGTTTATTGTTGCCTGGTTTTTGTTCTATTGTGCCTGCCTGTTTTTCTCTGTTGGTGTGCCCTGCCCGTTCCTCCCCGCCGCTGCTGCCCCTGCTGCCCCTCACCCCTGCCGGTTCCCGCTCCCGCCTCCCAGCTGCACGTCCCTCTCCCCTCCCCTATTTAATGGCGACCGCTGCGGGGGAGAGTGAGCAAGACCTCTGGTCTCCCCAGCAGCTCCGCCGGCTATGCCACCGCCGCTGACCTCCAGGACGACCAGGAGGAGGTGTTCGAGGCTGCCCAGGTCCTACTGTTCTGGTCTGTGATTGTGCCCATTCTCAGTTCTGTGCCCATCTTCAGTTGATTGTGCCCGCTCTTTAGCCTGCCTGTTTTCTTTAGTTTGTTGTTGCCTGCTTACTGTTATTACTGTGCCCACTCTTTAGTTTGCCTGTCTTTTTTGTTTACTATTGCCTGCTTACTGTTATCATTGTGCCCGCGCTTAGTTTGCCTGTTTTTAGTTTATTGTTGCCTACTTATTGTTCTATTGTGCCCGCCTGTTTTTCTCTGTTGGTGTGCCCTGCCGTTCCTCCCCGCCGCTGCTGCCCCTGCGGCCCCTCCCCCCTGCCGGTTCCCGCTCCCGCCTCTCAGCTGCACGTCCCTCCCCCGTCCCCTATTTAATGGCGGCTGCTGTGCCAACGCGCGCAGCGGGTGCGCTGCCGGTGCGCCGCTGGTGCGCCAAAGGCAAGCCCGTCTGCGCCTGTCCGCGACCCGACCAGCACCAGGGACTCTGGATCTCGAACCATCCACCGCTACGGCGCAGCAGCCCTCCTCACACTCAACCCCGGAAGAAACCACTACTGCCAGCAGTCCACACCGAACACGACCCATGGCCAGTTCTCCTGCCGCCACTGCCGCCAGACCTTCACCACCGCCCCGGCCGCCAACACCGCCGACGCCCTAAGATGCATCCTCCTCAATGTGAGCTCCGGGCACAGACACACCGTGGAGATCTGGAACATCCTGGACTCACTCTCACCCGACGTCGCCTTCTTCACGGAAACCTGGACCAACGCCTCCTCCGCCCCTGACATAGCCATCGCCATGCCGGACGGATACAAGATCCAGAGGAAGGACCACCCCAACGACCTGGGAGGAGGCCTCGCCATCGCGCACAAAAACTCCCTCCGCCTCACCACCTCCAGCAAAACCTTCCCCGCTGCCGAACACCTGCACTTCCAGGGCAGACCAGCACCAATTCCGAGGCACCTTCGCCTACAGACCCCCCCGGCCCCCAGGCCCTCTTTGCCAACACCATCACCGACCTCGTCGCACCCCACGCCATCGCCGCCACGGACTACATACTCATCGGAGACCTGAACTTCCACCTCGACAACCCCAGTGGCCCCAACTCCACCACCCTCCGTGACAACCTCGCCAGCATCGGACTGAAGCAACTCGTCACCACTCCGCCCCACAAGGCAGAACACACCCTCGACCCCATCTTCGCAGGAGGCAACAGCGTCCACTTAGTCACACAACGCAACCCCCATGGACCGACCACCACTGCGTACACTTCCTCGTCGACAAACCCAAGCCACCCAAACCCGCTCTGCGCCCCCGCGAAGGAACTGGAGCAGAGTCACCGAGGAGCAACTCAACTCCACCCTCAACCGCAACACCCCCACCGCTGCAACTGACGCCAACATCGCAGCCAGGGAATTTCACACATGGATCTCCAACTGCGCAGACAAGCTCGCCTCGCTACGCAACCCCGACAAACAGCGCCCCAGGAAAGCCGCCTGGTTCACCACCAACCTCCAAGAAGCCAGAGGCACCTGCATATGCCTGGAGAAGAACTGGAGGAACAGCAAGACACCTGAAAACTACACCACCTACAAGGACGCCATGACGGAATACCACCAACACATCAGAACCACCAAAAGGACCTTCATCCACAACAAAATCCTCGCCAACTCCAAGGAACTCTTCAGCGTGATCCAGGAATTCACCAAGCCCCGCAGCGAAGCCACAGACATCACCCCCTCCCAGGACCTCTGCAACAAGCTCTGATCCTACTTCCACCTGAAGATCAAAAACCTCTATGACAATTTCAACGACCATACGTTCGACTCTGCAGCCATCCCGCCCTCCGGCAAAGCCAGCCAGCCCACCATCTCCTCCTGGACACCGATAATGACCGAAGAGACCACCTCGACCATGAAAGGCATCCACTCAGGGGCCCCCACAGAACCCTGCCCACCACAGAGCCACCATCGCCATCGCACCCGAACTACAACGCACCATCAACACCACCTTCGAGACCGGCACCTTTCCCGACGACTGGAAATGTGCAGAAGTCAGGCCCCTGCTCAAGAAGCCCTCAGCAGATCCGACAGACCTCAAGAACTACCGGCCCATCTCGCTCCTCCCCTTTGCGGCGAAAGTCGCTGAGAACACCGTCAACGCAGAACTAACAAGGATCATCGAAGACAACGCCGTCCTTGACCCTTCTCAGTCCGGATTGCGCAGCAACCACACCACCTAGACCGTCCTACTCGCCGCCACACACGACATCCGCACCCTCCTCGACCAAGGCCACACTGCAGCCCTGATTCTACTCGACCTGTCAGCGGCATTCGACACCGTCTCCCACCGCACACTCCCAGTCAGACTACACAATGCCGGCATACAAGGAACCGCCCTCAACTGGATCCGATCGTTCCTCACCGGCAGAAGCCAAAGGATCCGACTGCCACCCTTCCTCTCCGAACACACGGAAATCAACTGCGGAGTCCCACAGGGATCATCGCTCAGCCCAACCCTCTTCAACATCTACATTGACCCCCTCACAGCCATCGTCCATCAGCATGGCCTCAGCATAGTATCCTAGGCTGACGACACCCAGCTCATCCTCTCCCTCACCAAGGACCCCACCACCACCAGACTCGGCTTCCAGGAAGGAATGCAGGACGTTACAGGCTGGATGAACAACAGCTGCCTAAAGCTCAACTCAGAGAAGACAGAAGTCCTCGTCCTCGGAACCACCCCATCAGCATGGAACAACACCTGGTGGCCCACCACCCTCGGCAGCCCCCCCGACCCCCACGGACCATGCCAGAAACCTCAGCATCGTACTCGACTCCTCCCTCTCCATGAACCGACAGGTCAACGCCGCCGCCTCCAGCTGCTTCAACACCCTCCGCATCCTCCGTAAGACCTTCAAATGGATCCCCCCCGAGTCAAGGAAGACAGTCACCCACGCACTCATTACCAGCAGGTTGGATTACGGAAACGCCCTATACGCCGGCATAAACAAGTCTCTACTCCGCAAGCTCCAGACGATACAGAACACCGCCACCAGACTCGTCCTCAGTATCCCTCAAAACGAGCACATCAGCCAACACCTAGCGAAGCTCCACTGGCTCCCCGTCGAGAAGAGAGTCACTTTCAAGATACACACCCACGCCGACAAATGCCTAGACAACATTGGACCCCAACACCTCAACGATAGAATCACCCTCCACGTACCCAAAAGAAACCTCCGATCCGCCTACCTCGTCCTCGCCAAAACCCCACGCATCCACAGAGCCAAAGCAGGGGGAAGATCCTTCTCCTACATCGTGGCCAAGACCTGGAACAAGCTCCCGATCGACATCAGGCGCGCCCCCTCCCTGAACACCTTCAGGAAGGCTCTCAAGACCTGTCTCTTTGGGTGAATGGAACTGCAGACCCCCCACACCCAACGCCTTGAGACCCTCACGGGTGAGTAGCGCGCTTACAATTCCCTGATTGATTGATGGATTGATCCGACTTGGCAGTCTGTGGTCAGTTTTCTTCAGTGCTCACTCATTTGTGGGTTTGCAGCTCCCACCGTGCCGTTTCAGTATTGTTGGCCACTCGACGCAGACCGGGACCGCCACAGGCGCACAGCCGTCAGGGATCCGCCGTCTCAGGCACCCGCCCTCCGTAGCGTCGTCTATTTCAGCTCCGGGCAGCTATCTTTCACCCGCACGTCTCCGCCACTCACATTGGCTTACTTTGGCCTGGGATCTGGTCGCCTCACTTCGCCAGCCACCGCAATCTTCTTCTTCGGGAGCCACCCGCAGCCAGACACCGGTCGGGACTTTGCCCCCCAGGCTCGCTCTTGGTCCCTTCGCTCGGCCGCACGGGTATGCGAGACCGCGGCCGCACAGCTTAACTTAGGCCACGAGTCGCAGCAGGCTCCAGTCACCAGCTAGATCTCGTCCGCTCATAGAATTGTGGCCACTGACTTCCGCGTCCTTAATTATGGTGTGAGTATTCTTGGTTGGTACGGATATGTGTACGGATTTATCGGGGTTTCAGGGGATCGGAGCCAGAGCCGCGTTAGTGTGTGGCCATCTTCTCCGCCAGTTGGCCACGCCCCTGACAGAGGCCCACTCTTGACAAGGCTCATCTCTGGAAAGAGACAGTGGCCCACATTTGACAAGGCTCATCTCTGGAAAGAGACAGCGCCCCAGTCAAAACAAGGTTCATCTTTGGAAAGAGACAGCGGCCCACTCTTGACAAGGCTCATCTCTGGAAAGAGACAGAGGCCCACTCTTTACAAGGCTCATCTCTGGCAAGAGACAGCAGCCCACTCCTAACAAGGCCTGTCTCTGGCAAGAGACAGCGGCCCACTCCTGACAAGGCCCATCTCTGGCAAGAGACAGCGGCCCACTCCTGACAAGGCCCATCTCTGGTAAGAGACTGCGCCCCAGCTTAACAAGGTTCATCTTTGGAAAGAGAGCGGCCCACTCTTGACAAGGCTCATGTCTGGAAAGAGACAGCAGCTCATTCCTGACAAGGCACATCTCTGGAAAGAGACAGCAGCCCACTCCTGACAAGGTCCATCCCTGGAAAGAGACAGCGGCCCACTCCTGACAAGGCCCGTCTCTGGTAAGAGACAGTGCTCCAGTCTTAACGAGGTTCATCTTTGGCAAGAGACAGCGGCCCACTCCTGACAAGGCCCATCTCTGGTAAGAGACTGCGCCCTAGTCTTAACAAGGTTCATCTTTGGAAAGAGAGCGGCCCACTCTTGACAAGGCTCATGTCTGGAAAGAGACAGCGGCTAATTCCTGACAAGGCACATCTCTGGAAAGAGACAGCAGCCCACTTTTGGCAAGGCTCATCTCTGGCAAGAGACAGCAGCCCACTCCTGACAAGGTCCATCCCTGGAAAGAGACAGTGGCCCACTCTTGACAAGGCTCATCTCTGGAAAGAGACAGTGGCCCACTCTTGACAAAGCTCCTCTCTGGAAAGAGACAGTGGCCCACTCTTAACAAGGCTCATCTCTGGAAAAAGACAGCACCCCAGTCTTGACAAGGTTCATCTTTGGAAAGAGACAATGGGCCACTCTTGACAAGGCTCATCTCTGGAAAGCGACAGTGGCCCATTCTTTACAAGGCTCATCTCTGGCAAGAGACAGAGGCCCACTCCTGACAAGGCCGGTCTCTGACAAGAGACAGCAGACCACTCCTGACAAGGCCCGTCTCTGGCAAGAGACAGCGGCCCACTCCTGACAAGGCCCGTCTCTGGTAAGAGACAGTGCCCCAGTCTTAACGAGGTTCATCTTTGGAAAGAGACAGCGGTCCACTCTTGACTAGGATCATCTCTGGAAAGAGACATCGGCCCACTCCTTACAAGGCCCGTCTTTAGAAAGAGACAGAGGCCCACTCCTGACAAGGCCAGTCTCTGGTAAGAGACAGCAGCCCACTCCTGACAAGGCCCACCTGTAGAAAGAGACAGTGACCCACTCTCCCCACGCCTCACCTGTCACACATGCCACTTAGCAGTCTCTTCAAACATGTCTAGCCTCAAGGAGTATTTTGTGGACCATGTAGAAAAGGGTCCAGAGCAGATGTATAAACAGTAATAAAACAGTGAGCATTCATCTGAAGTCAGAGCTGTGTGTGAAATCACCTCCCAAGAGCACTCACCCGCAGGCACTTTAGGTAGTGACAGCGCTGGGTCACCTCTTCCACCACTGATTTCATGAACAGGTGAAGATCCTCAGGGGTCACGGCCTGGGGAACAGAAGAGAAGAGGTGTTAAATGTTGGGTGAATAAGAGCAGTGCTGAGGGGAGGGAGCAGGCTTCAGAAGCTTGTCATGCACCTCCCAGGCCAAGGTCATTGAGCCCAGGTAGGGGCTCAGATGACCTCAGGTCACAACGCATGCGTCAGGAATATAAACCAGTGCTTAATTTGAGCCGGTGGTTTCCAGTGCTTGGCACCGGCACTTATTTGTCTGCACCGGCACCTATGACAGTCTATCACAGGGGGCACTGTTTGTCTAATTTAGATGTTAGCACAACACAGCTATTTATTAATTCAATACAAATTAAAAATAACTAATATCTGCCACTCAAGCCATTGTAATAGCTCTGGGTGGCCTGGAAGAGTTTAAATTGTCACACTTGTAGGAGTGTGATGGTTAGTAGTTGTGTTGGTACTGCTATTGGCAGCGCTGACGTGGCAATAGATGGGACAAGCTGCAGTGGCCTCCTGACGAGGGCCCTGGCACTTATTTTTTACAAAGTAAGCACTGATATAAGCCACACAGATCTACATGCAACAACAGAGCTCAGCAATACATTATTTGTTTCTTAAAGCAGAAAATTTAGAACAGTAATTAGTAGGCACTTGCACCAACCTCTGTAATCTAGAAAAAACACTGAACTGTCTTGCAAGATAGTTATGTTCTATGTACATTTGTTAAATAGAGCTAACTAGTTAAGAAACACAGAGAATAAACAAATGTCCAAGCTTCACCAGCTTAGAGAAACCCTGGGCCACATTAAGGAGTGGACAGGGGAAGAGGAGCCCCGCTACGGTGAGATTATAGGGTTTTAAACCCATTTCTGCCTCGGATCTGCTGGCCCCCACAGGCCCTGGAGACATGTTTTAGTGGCTTAAGCTGCTCATGGTCTCCTCCTCCCATTCCACAATGAATCATGAACCTCAGAGCCAACAGCTGATGAACCCTTCACTGGAGGTATCTCCTCAACAGGAGCTGAGATCAGACAGCTGATGAACCATCTAATTGCTTCAGTCTTCTATAGTAGCTCATACCAAACAGCTGTTGAGCCCTTCATTGGAGACACTCTCCAACAAGAGCCGGTATCAGACAGCTGATGAACCCTTCACTGGAGGCATCTCCTCAACAGGAGCTGAGATCAGACAGCTGATGAACCATCTAATGGCTTCAGTCTTCCATAGTAGCTCATACCAAACAGCTGTTGAGCCCTTCATTGGAGACACTCTCCAACAAGAGCCGTATCAGACAGCTGATGAGTAATTCACTGAAGGGACTACTTGAAAAGAACTGGGGTCAGACAGCTGATGAGCCTTACACTAGATCAGAGGTCTTCAAACTTTTTGATGCCGAGACCCCTCGTCAAACATTTTTAGGCGTAAGGACCCCCTCCTGTCAAACATTTCTAGAACCTGGTACTCCACATCATCTTCAACTATCAACAACCATAAACACCTCCAATTCCCACAGCAAATCATTTTTACAGTGGGGAAATAATATTAAACAGTGTTTAGCAAACCAAAGGTCAGTGAGCATGGGGGCGTGGTCAAAGGTGTAGCTAAAGACAAAGGGCCTCATTTATGAGGAATTGGCGTAGGGCAGCGTTGCACGTCTTCTTGCCAGTGTGAAAGGGCAGGAATGCACAGTATTTATGAAATAAGGTGGATTCCTATCCTTTCCCCTTGAGTTGGTGCACAAATTGCTGGCTAGCACCAACATAGGCACAATTGTTTTTGTGCAGGAAGGGGCACTTTCCTTCACAAAAACAATCCAGAGGGGCATTTTCCTCTTTCTATGCGAGCTGCAGAATGCAGCACACATGGAAAGAGGAAAAAACGAGGAACAATTAAAACATTTCTCCTCGTTACGCCTCCGATGAGGAGGCATAAGGTTTTGGCTCTGCCCCAGGCTTACGTGATTTTTGTAAATCTGGGGCAGCATCAAAATCCATGGGAACCCCCACGCAACGCCCATGGAACGCCTCCTTGACGCAGAGTAAGGCAACACAGTGACTTGCGCTGCTTTGTCTTAATCCATATCTATGAGGCCATGCAAAGCCATGCACCTCATAGGTATGGTTGGGACGCTTGCGCTGCTGTAGCATCAAAAAAGGGATGCTCTGGCGGTGCAAGCCTCTCATAAATATGCCCCAAAATATTCTGTACGTTTTTTAGGCCTTTCACCATCAGGTAACTACATATACAATAATTGGCAGCTTAAATGCAAAATAACTTTAAAAAGTTTTTACTCAGTGGGAAATGCACTGTAGTACATTATGAAACCTCTATTAGTTAAAACACTGCAGAGGTCTGTGTGTAACCAGAAAGCCACAGAATTAGATCTTGGTTGGTGCAGTGGGAATAGTGACTTCTGTATGTTTAGTGCTACGAGGTCACAGCATTTGACAGAAAGCACTGTGAATATGAAAGTCATTATTTTATACTTGCATTACACACAGTACAAGATAGTGCAAATAGTTTCACGATAAAAAGGTGCTTCCAAAATGTAGATTTTAGTAATACAAGAGCGTATGTAATGCAATTTTGTTTTACATAACTGTCCCTTCAACACCTCCTTAGGGGTACTAAGACTCTCTGAACTACCACTCAAAAAAAACAAATCTTTGTCATTACAATGCTTGGAGTGCTTCTATCAATTAAAGCAACAACCGGCTCCCAAACACCCTTTACACCTGCAGATTAACTAATAGCACACAATTGCATTTCATTCAGGCAAGCAGGCACCCTGGCACGCAGGCTTTTCACAGCTTAGGAGAATCAATTAATGAATCTTCAGCTAAAGCATTCGATCAAAATTAGCTGTCCCGGGCCGGTTGTCTTTTTCGAAAAGAAAGCAAACGTTTTGGATTAAAGGCACAAGTGAGGTTGGGGAATAAGCGCTCCCCTTCACAGGACTCCACAGCACCCGTGGGGGGCAAACACCACAGATTGAAGACCTCTACACTAGATGGACTCCTCAACAACACTTGACACCCAACAGCAGATGACCCAACCCTAGAGGGACTCCTCAACAAGACCTGACACCCAGCAGCTGATGAATCGTACACTAGAGGGACCCCTCAACAAGACCTGAGATCCAACAGCTGATGAGCCTTACACTAGAAGGACTCCTCAGCAAGACCTGAGATCCAACAGCTGATGAGCCTTACACTAGAGGGACCCCTCAACAAGACCTGAGATCCAACAGCTGATGAGCCTTACACTAGAAGGACTCCTCAGCAAGACCTGAGATCCAACAGCTGATGAGCCTTACACTAGAGGGACTCCTCAACAAGACCTGAGATCCAACAGCTGATGAGCCTTACACTAGAGGGACCCCTCAACAAGACCTGAAGATCCAACAGCTGATGAGCCTTACACTAGAGGGACCCTTCAACAAGACCTGAGATCCAACAGCTGATGAGCCTTACACTAGAAGGACTCCTCAGCAAGACCTGAGATCCAACAGCTGATGAGCCTTACACTAGAGGGACTCCTCAACAAGACCTGAGATCCAACAGCTGATGAGCCTTACACTAGAGGGACCCCTCAACAAGACCTGAGATCCAACAGCTGATGAGCCTTACATTAGAGGGACTACTCAACAAGACCTGAGATCCAACAGCTGATGAGCCTTACACTAGAAGGACTCCTCAGCAAGACCTGAAGATCCAACAGCTGATGAGCCTTACACTAGAGGGACCCTTCAACAAGACCTGAGATCCAACAGCTGATGAGCCTTACACTAGAAGGACTCCTCAGCAAGACCTGAGATCCAACAGCTGATGAGCCTTACACTAGAGGGACTCCTCAACAAGACCTGAGATCCAACAGCTGATGAGCCTTACACTAGAGGGACCCCTCAACAAGACCTGAGATCCAACAGCTGATGAGCCTTACACTAGAGGGACTACTCAACAAGACCTGAGATCCAACAGCTGATGAGCTTTACACTAGAAGGACTCCTCAGCAAGACCTGAGATCCAACAGCTGATGAGCCTTACACTAGAAGGACTCCTCAGCAAGAGCTGAGATCCAACAGCTGATGAGCCTTACACTAGAAGGACTCCTCAGCAAGAGCTGAGATCCAACAGCTGATGAGCCTTACACTAGAAGGACTCCTCAACAAGACCTGAGATCCAACAGCTGATGAGCCTTACACTAGAGGGACTACTCAACAAGACCTGAGATCCAACAGCTGATGAGCTTTACACTAGAAGGACTCCTTGGCAAGACTTAAGATCCAACAGCTGATGAGCCTTACACTAGAAGGACTCCTCAGCAAGACCTGAGATCCAACAGTTGATGAGCCTTACACTAGAAGGACTCCTCAGCAAGAGCTGAGATCCAACAGCTGATGAGTCTTACACTAGAGGGACTCCTCAACAAGACCTGAGATCCAACAGCTGATGAGCCTAACACTACAGGGACTCTTCAACAAAACCTGAGACCCAACAGCCGATGAGCCTTACACTAGAGGGACTCCTCAATAAGACCTGAGATCCAATAGCTGATGAGCCTTACACTAGAAGGACTCCTCAGCAAGACCTGAGATCCAACAGCTGATGAGCCTTACACTAGAGGGACTCCTCAACAAGACTTGAGAGCCAACAGCAGGTGACCCAACCCTAGAGGGACTCCTCAACAAGACCTGACACCCAGCAGCTGATGAATCGTACACTGATGGGACGCCTCAACAAGAGCTGGGGTCAGACAGATGGAAAGCTCCTCACTGGAAGACTCCTCAACAACAGCTGTGATCCAACAGCTGATGAGCCTTACACTAGAGGGACTCCTCAACAAGACCTGAGACCGAACAGCTGATGAGCCTTACACTAGAGGGACTCCTCAACAAGACCTGAGATCCAACAGCTGATGAGCCTTACACTACAGGGACTCTTCAACAAAACCTGAGACCCAACAGCTGATGAGCCTTACACTACAGGGACTCTCCAACAAGACCTGAGACCCAACAGCTGATGAGCCTTACACTAGAAGGACTCCTCAACAAGACCTGAGATCCAACAGCTGATGAGCCTTGCACTAGAAGGACTCCTCAACAAGACCTGAGATCCAACAGCTGATGAGCCTTACACTAGAAGGACTCCTCAGCAAGACCTGAGATCCAACAGCTGATGAGCCTTACACTAGAGGGACTCCTCAACAAGACCTGAGATCCAACAGCTGATGAGCCTTACACTAGAGGGACCCCTCAACAGGACCTGAGATCCAACAGCTGATGAGCCTTACACTAGAGGGACCCCTCAACAAGACCTGAGATCCAACAGCAGATGACCCAACCCTAGAGGGACTCCTCAACAAGGCCTGAGACCCAACAACTGATGATCCTTGCACTAGAAGGACTCCTCAGCAAGACCTGAGATCCAACAGCTGATGAGTCTTACAGTAGAGGGACTCCTCAACAAGACCCGACACCCATCAGCTGATGAGCCTTAAACTAGAGGGACTCCTCAACAAGACCCGAGACCCAACAGCCGATAGGCCTTAAACTAGAAGGACTCCTCAACAAGAACCGAGACCCAACAGCTGATGAGTCTTACAGTAGAGGGACTCCTCAACAAGACCCGAGATCCAACAGCTGATGAGCCTTACACTAAAAGGACTCCTCAACAAGACCTGAGACCCAATAGCTGATAAACTGGACACTGATGGGACGCCTCAACAAGAGCTGGCATCAGACAGATGATGAACCATCTACTGGCAGCGATCGTCTAGAGTAGCTCCTATCCAATAGCCATGCACTGGAGGTACTCCTTGAAAAGAGCTGTTTGAGACAACCAACGCACCCTTCACTGGAGGGGCTTTTCAACAAAAATGAGATTGGAAAGCTGATGAGCCATTCATTAGAGGTACTTCTCAACAAGAGCTGGGGTCGGACAGCTTATGAGCCCTTCACTTGAGGTATTTCTCAACCAGAACAAAGATTATACAGCTGACGGGCCCTACATTGGAGGTACCTCTCAACAAGAACTGAGATTAGACAGTTGATGAGCCCTTCACTGCATGTATTCCTCTACTACATCTGCAGTCAGACAGCTGATGAGTCCTTCACAAGAGGTACTAATCAACAAGAACTGTGGCCAGACAGCTGTTAAAGCGTTCACTGGTGGTACTCTACAACAAGAGCAATGGCAAGACAGCTGATAAGCCCATCATTGGAGGTACTTGACAATAAGAACCGAGACTAGACAGCTGATGAGCCCTACACTGGAGATATTCCTCACCAAGAACTGAGATCCAACAGCTGATGAACCCAAGACTGGAGGAACTCATCAACAAGAACTGAGATTAGATAGCTGACAAGCCCTTCACTGGAGGTACTTAACAATAAGAACTGAGATAAAACAGCTGAAGAGCCCTACACTGGAGATATTCCTCAAGAAGAACTGAGATCCAACAGCTGACAAACCCAAGACTGGAGGAACTCATCAACAAGAGGTGAGATCAGACAGATGATGAAACCTCTACTGGCAGCGCTCGTCTAGAACAGCTCATTGGAGGTACTGTTTGAAAAGAGCTGTGAATAGACAGCCAATGAGGTATTTTGCAACAAGAACTCAGATTAGATAGTTAATGAACTGGAGAGGTGTGGTGCAGCGGCCAGGGCAGCTGACTTCGGAGCATAGGGTTCACGGTTCGATCCCCGGCTCCGGCGGCAGCTCAGCTCAGCACCATGTGACTCTGGGCAATAGCTCACTTAATTTCCACTCCGGCCCCCAGCGCCTTGAGACCCGTAAGGGTGAGTAGCTGCGCTATATAAAAACGGACTTACTTACTTACAATGAACAAGTTACTTACCTTCGGTAACGATATATCTGTAAGAAACATTAGTTAGATATAGATTCCTTACCTTAGAATTACCCCCAGGCGTCAGACAGGATCCGCAAAGTTTTGTCAGCAGTACCTCTGCGCGTCGGAAGGTGGCGTCGGTGGGCTCCGCGTCCATCGTCGGCGTCGTGGTCGCTGGGATGACGTCGCGACAGCTACTTAGACGCCGCCCTCGCACGCTGACGTCAGTTCTGTACACGACTTTCCGCGCCAGAAACGCAGAGCCATGCAAGACACTGACCATTGGTGCACAAAACTAGGGCCCTGAAAGGATGTCCTTAACCCTAGAAATCAGTTTGCAGAACGGGGAGGATGGGTGGGGCGGTAAGGAATCTATAACTAACTAATGTTTCTTACAGATATATCGTTACCGAAGGTAAGTAACTTGTTCATCTGAAAGAAACACGTTAGTTATAGATTCCTTACCTTAAAATAGATACCCCAGCAATACCAACACCGGTGGTGGGTCTGCGAACCAAGATCACACCAGAAAGTCCTGGAGAACAGAACGGCCAAAGAAGCCGTCTCTCCGGACTTGGCTGGCCAGACAGTAGAGTTTCGTAAACTTGTGCAGTGATGCCCACGTAGCTGCCTGACAGATGTCATTTAGAGGAACTCCTCTTCCCAAGGCAGTAGCGGCTGCCGTCGCCCTGGTGGAGTGAGCGCGTTCCCTTTTAGCCAGAGAGTAACAAGCCTTAATACATAACACGACCCATCGAGAAATGGTGCGTTTGTGTACGGCCCAACCCTTCTTTGCGCCCACGTAGCCAACAAAAAGTTGATCATCCACCCGGAACTGTTTCGTGCGATCCAGATAGAAGGAGAGCGCACGTTTTGGGTCCAGACGGTGGAGTCTCTCTTCCTCCTTCGAAGGATGCGGAGGCAGAAAGAAGGTGGGCCAAGTAATCGTCTGCCCAATGTGGAAGGCAGTGACCACCTTAGGAAGGAAGGATGGACGGGTTCGGAGAACCACCTTGTCCGGATGAACAGACAGGAAAGGAGGTTTTGAAGAAAGGGCCTGGAGCTCACTCACCCTTCTAGCAGAAGTGATGGCTACCAGGAAAGCAGTCTTAAGAGACAAGAGCCGTAAGGGACAGCTATGAAGCGGCTCAAAGGGAGCGCACATTAAATAAGTTAGTACAAGATTCAAGTCCCACTGAGGCATAACGAAGGGGATTGGAGGAAAAAGATGTGTTAAGCCTTTAAAGAAACGGTTAACTACCGGGGACTTGAAAAGAGAAGGCTGATCCGGCAGACGAAGGAAAGCAGAGATGGCTGACAGATAGCCCTTGACAGTGCCCAGAGCAGAGCCCTGCTGGGCTAAAGAGAGAAGGAACAAGAGTACTTCAGAAAGAGGGGCAGAAAGGGGATCCACAGCCTTTGCTGTGCACCATGCCACAAATTTGTTCCACCGGCAGACGTATACCGTCTTAGTGGAGGGACGCCTGGCTGCCAAGATTACGTCACAGACTTCGGGAGGCAGGTCGAAAGACGTCAACTGCCGCCGCTCAATCTCCATGCAAGGAGGTGGAGACTGGACAGGTTTGGGTGGAGGACCGTACCCTGCTGCTGCAACAGAAGATCCTCCCGAAGAGGCAGTCTGATCGGAGGATCGATGGCCATGTCAAGCAGCTCGGGATACCAGACTCTTCATGCCCAATCCGGAGCCACAAGAATGATTTGGGCCCGGTCGCGCTTGATCTTCTTCAGCACTCTGGGCAGAAGTGGTACAGGCGGAAAGGCGTATAGAAGACCGCAACTCCACTCGCAACGAAAGGTGTCGCCTAGCAAGTGCCGCCTTGGAAATTCCAATGTGCAGAATTGCTGACATTGCGCGTTCTCTTCGGTGGCGAATAGATCTAACCAAGGCTCTCCCCATTGTTGAAAGAGACCTTGCACCACCTCCGAGTGGAGACGCCATTCGTGATCCATCATGCACCTGCGGCTGAGTTCGTCCGCCCTGGCGTTCAGGGAACCCGCCAGGTGTTGAACCACCAGGGATATGCCCTGATGTTCCAGCCATGTCCAGAGGCGGAGGGCCTCTTGACGGAGGGTCCACAACCCCACCCCGCCCTGTTTGTTGCAGTACCACATGGCGGTGGTGTTGTCCGTGAACACCTGCACTACTCTTCCCCGGACAGAGGGAAGGAATGCCTTGAGTGCAAGACGAATCGCCCGGAGCTCCAGAAGGTTGATGTGGAGCCCGGACTCCGCCGGAGACCAGAGGCCTCTGATCTCTGCCTCTCCCATGTGGCAGCCCCATCCCAGAAGGGACGTGTCCGTCACCACAGTGTGGTCTGGTTGGGGAAGGGAGAGGGATCTGCCATTGACCCAATCGTGGTTCGTGAGCCACCACTGCAGTTGACGTGCAGTGCCCTCCGAGATCTGGACGCAATCGGACAGATTCCCCTGATGCTGCGCCCACTGGAACTTCAGGTCCCACTGCAGAGCCCGCATATGCTACTGGCATGATCGACCAGCAGGATGCAGGAGGCCATGAGGCCCAGCAGCCTCAGAGTCACTCTGACTGAAACCCGGGATAGAGGCTGAAAGATCGGAATCATACCCTGAATATCCCGGACTCGCTGCTCGGGAGGACAGACCCGAAACTGCGTTGTGTCCAGAACCGCTCCGATGAAGAGGAGCTTCTGAGAGGGAATCAGGTGTGACTTCGGCACATTGATGGAGAACCCCAGCGAATGCAGGAGGTCGGCCGTAGTCTGGAGGTGGGAGACGACTGCCTGGGGCGAGCCCGCCTTCAACAGCCAGTCGTCGAGATAGGGGAAGACTGAAACCCCTGATCTGCGCAGATGAGCTGCCACCACCGCCATCACTTTCGTGAACACCCGAGGGGCGATGGTAAGGGTAAATGGGAGCACGGTAAATTGAAAATGCTCGTGGCCTACCGTGAACCGTAGGTAACGCCGGTGGGCCGGCAGGACGGGGATGTGAAAATAAGCGTCCTGCAAGTCCAACGCTACCATCCAGTCTTGCGGATCGAGGGCAGACAAGACCTGAGCAAGCGTCAACATCTTGAACTTCTCCTTCCGGAGGAAGCGGTTGACAACCCTGAGATCCAAGATAGGATGCAGGCCCTTGTCCTTCTTGGGGACCAGAAAGTAGTGGGAATAACAACCACGACCTACTTCTGGGACAGGAACGCGCTCGATGGCTCCCTTGGCCAAGAGAGCCGTAACTTCCAGCTGGAGAAGGGCCAGATGATCCTCCGACATGCGGTGGTATCTTGGTGGCATGGCTGGAGGGGTAGTCTCGAAGGGGAGGGAGTAGCCCCTTCGGACTATTTGCAAAACCCACCTGTCCGACGTGATGGTGCGCCAGTGGGGGAGGTGATGGCGAATCCTGCCGCCCACTGGCATTTGATGGGCCTGAAAGGTCGGACTAGGAGGGTTTGGAGGCTGCTGCAGAGGGGGGGGGTTGGTGGACTGGCCCACCCGCTGGCCCCCGGAACCACGACGGTTGTTCCCACGTCCCCGGCCGCGCGTAGGTTGGGTAACTTGCTGCAGCCTGTGGCTCTGGGTGGGACGTAGCAGGGCACCCTGTCCGTAACCACAAAAGAGGCGAAAAGCAGACTGCGCAGGGCGAGTGGAGAGGCCCAAAGACTTGGCCGTAGCCAGTGAGTCCTTGAAACGCTCTAGAGCGTTGTCTGCTTTGTCGCCAAAAAGACAACGGCCATCAAAGGGCATGTCCATCAAGGTGTTCTGGACATCCCCTGAAAAGCCAGTCGACCTCATCCAGGCGTAGCGACGAAGCGCTACTGACGTTGAAATGGTTCTGCCCAGAGAGTCGGCGGTGTCCAGCCCACAACGTATGGCAAACTTTGCTGCATCTCTCCCGTCGGCCACAGCCTGGGAGAGCACTGCCCGGGCCTCCTCCGGACACTGAGGCAGAACCTGCGCCACCGTATCCCACACGGAGTGGGAATAACGGCCCAAGAGACATGCGGTGTTTACTGACCGCAGTCCTAAGCTGGCGGAAGAGAAAATCTTCTTCCCAAGGTGGTCCAGCTTCTTGGATTCCCTTTCCGGGGGAGCGGTAGGGAATGCGCTTTTGGAAGTGGAGGCTCGGACTACCAAGCACTCCGGGGTGGGGTGTTGGGAGAGGAAAGTGGGGTCGCCCGGAGCCGGGCGGTGGCGTCGGGCAATCATCCTATCCACGGGAGCCCCCGTGTTGGGCCTGGACCAGGTGCCCAAAAGGACGTCGGTGAGGGCCTCATTGAACGGCAGCAAGGGCTCCGAAGAGCTCGCAGCCGATTGAAGCACCTCCGTCAGGAGGTTAGTCCTGACCGCCACCGTAGGAAGCTCGAGGTTGAGAGCCTTGGCCGCCCTACGCAACACCACTGTGTACGACGTTCCCTCCTCCGTAGCCACGGTAGGAGGAGACAACATGCCAAGGTCAGGGGAGGTGTCAAGACCACTGGCATCCGCAAGTTCCTCTCTCCAGTCCTGTTCTCTGTCCAACTGGTCAGTCAGAGGGTCACCTGACCCCTCCCAGTCCTCCTCCTCATCCTCTGGTTGCCACTCAGGTTGAAAAGGGGCCCCAGGAGTGAACAGGGGCACAAAAACCCCTCTCGGTGCCGGATCCGGCGTCGGGCGACGTCGGTCCGGCTCCGTGTCCATGTCGGGATGGAGGACGGGGTCGGACGCGGTAGTGGTGCCGTCGGAAGCGGCGCCGGTGGAGGCGTAACGAGGTCAACCGGCGCCGATCCGGATCCAGGCCTGGATCCAAGGGGGGCCTGCGGCGCTGGGGCCGGAGCCGCCGGCAGAGAAGGCCTAGACCCCCCCAACCAAGTCCGCGGGGCCCGAAGGCGCGCCAGCGGGGTCGGTCCGCCCAAAGATGGCATGCATCGCCTCGTAGAACGTACGAAGCTGGGCGGGAGTCGCTCCGGGTCCCGGAAAGGGAGGGAAACGCGGAGTCGACTCTTCAGGCTCCGCGCGCGAAGCCGCGGGAGGGGCACCACCCGCGTGCCTCGTCGGATCAGCCGACCGACGAGGAGAAGTCGAAGAGCAACGATGCTTCTTCGACTTCTTCTTATGCTTCGAATTACCCGACCCTGAGTGCGAAGACTTTGAAGATTTCGAACCGGAATGGTGATGGCTCCGCGACCGGTCCCTCGACCTCCCTCTCGACCGGGACCTCGAACAGCGTGGAGCCGACTGCCGGTGCTCAAGCAGCTTTCGGGACCTCCCGCAAAGCCTTCGGCGCCATCGACCGGCAGTCAGAGCAAGACTTGGGGTCGTGGTCGCGCTCCAGGCAAAAAAGACACATGCGGTGGGGATCCGTCACCGACATCATGCGATGACAGGAGCCGCAGGCCTTGAAACCGGGCATCCCTCGTGCACCTTCGGAGTCGAAGACTCGAAAAAGAAGTCGACAAAAGTTGAGAAAAAGTTAGTCAAAAATTGACTGAGGTACCGCTCTTCCCGGATCTGCGCTGGCTGGCGCGGAAAAAGAAAGAACTGACGTCAGCGCGCGAGGGCGGCGTCTAAGTAGCTGCCGCGACGTCATACCGGCGACCACGAAGCCGACGACGGACGCGGAGCTGACCGACGCCACCTTCCGAAGCGCAGAGGTACTGCTGCCCAAAAACATTCCAGATCCAGTCTGATGCCTGGGAGTAATTCTAAGGTGAGGAATCTATAACTAACGTGTTTCTTTCAGATGGGCCCTTCACTGGAGGTATTTCCCAAGAAGAGTTGGGTGAGACAGCTTATGAGCCCTTCACTTGAGGCACTTCTCAACAAGAACAGAGATTAGACCGTTGGTAAGCCCTTCACTGGAGGTATCTCTCAACAAGAACGGACATTAGACAGTTGATAAGCCCTTGAAATGAAATGAAGATTTATAAAGCGCTCTAATGCCCAGGGGTGTCTAGGCGCTAGACTCAGAAAAGGGTAGCCTACTGGAAACTAGAAAGGATACAGGGTAAACTATGGATTGAAGAGCCATGTTTTAAGGGCTTTTCTGAAGGCTGACAGGTCTTATTTTTTTTTTCAATTGAAGGGGGAGGGAGTTGCATAGTCTGGTTGTGCCAGCAACAAAGCTCCTCCCGCTCCAGAAAGATTTTTAAAATTTTAGGACAACAAGATTGTAGGCCGCAGCATATCAGAACAGTCGTGAAGGAGTATACCGATGGAAGCTTTGCCTGAGGTAGTCGGGCCTATGCCGTGGAGTGCCCTGAAGGCAATGCAAAGGGCCTTAAAATCAATGCGATTCTTGACAGGAAGCCAATGAAAATAGATAAGTGCAGAGGAACAGACTTATGTTTGGCAAGGCCTAAGAAGTAGGCGGGCAGCGGCATTTTGTAGGATCTGAATTTTGTTGAGACATCTTTGCTGAATATTAACAGATAAGCCATTACAGTAGTCGATTTGAGATAAGATGAGAGCTGAGATCACATTTTTCTGCAAGTCCAGCGGGATGAAGGGAAAGATTTTCCTAAGAAGCTTCATAGTATAGAATGAAGCTGAGGTAATGGTGTTAACATGTTGAAAGATACTTTTCTGTGAAAAACGACCCCAAAGTTTTTGAAATTCGTAACTAGGATAGGGAGAGAGACAAGTTCCTGCGGCAACCACGTTGGGGACCAAAAGGAAGTGTTACTTCCGAAGAGCAGGACCTACGTTTTATTGGCGTTAAGCTTCAGACAGTTATGAGACATCCATTTTCCAACATGGAGCTAGCAGTTGTGAAAGTGGATGGCCGCGTCTGCTGGATCTCTAGCAACCAATGTCACGATTTGGGTATCATCAGCGTAAGATACCATCGAGAACCCAAAGGACCTGATCAGTTTGGCTAGTGGAGTAACATAAATATTGAATAGGGTAGGGCTCAATGAAGAGCCATGTGGAATGCCACAAAGTAAAGTAAAGGGGGGTGAACTGAAATCTTCAAGAGCGACAAACTGTTCTTGGTCAGTGACAAAAGATTAAGAAGAGTAAGTGCTTGGCCCCGGATACCGATGGAGACAAGATGATCTAAGAGGGTATTGTGGTTGACTGTGTCGAATGCTGCAGAGAGTTCTAAAAGGACCAGGGCAGCATTGCCTCCTGCGTCAACAGTTTGTCTAATTTACTCTGACGCTGTGCTTAGGGCGAATTCTGTGCTGTGATGGCTTCTGAATCCAACTTGAGTGGGATGAAAATGACCATGATTCTCAATAAAGGATGTCAATTCAGAGTTGATGGCCTTTTCAACAATTTTTGCAGGGAAAGAGAGGCGTGAAATAGAACGATAGCTGCTGGCGTCCACAGCGTTAAGATTAGACGTCTTAAGAAGAAGAAGGATAGAAGCTAGCTTCCACTTAGTAGGGATGTAGCCTGTGCTAAACTTCGGATTAAAAGGAGGCAGTGGGAGGGCTAGTGTTAGGATTCATTGTAGATGTAGGATCAATGAAGTGAGGTCAAAGTAGTGGCAATTTATATTAAACGTTTATCGAAGTAGAGGGAGTTGATGTTGGAGCGGACCTTGAAATAGTAAAATATATCATCACAATCATATGATCTCGCTGATAAGTCAGGCCCTGGTCTAGAGTTTCCACAGCAGATTCCCCCTCCTCTGCTGCGCCTGCACAGGAGACACCTTCATCTTTTGGGTTCTCTGGCATGGCACGGCTTTCCGACTGAAGGGGCTGTACCTGCCATGGAAGAAGCCAACTGGAAGAGGGGAAAAGCTCCAAAAGAAAATGCAGCAATCATCCCTTAAATGGTGGAACTTCTTTCAACAAATAAGGGTGCTTCAAATGTACCCCAATTGCTGTGTTGGAAAATGGAGCTTCCACCACTAAACACTGGTGCAATTTTAGTGCTCACAAATCTCACCTCATAGCAAGCTGGGAGACATTCCCATCATGTCTGTGACACTATTGATACATCCTATTTAAAGGCAGCCACCCTTGTCACCATGAGACAACCGATGCAGTAGAAGCGCCACTCCAGATCTGCCCTTTTCTTTAGTGCCCCCCTGGTCTACAGAATAAGAGACCCTACACTTTTACTGTAGCAATATTGTGTGAACAATCCATCCATGAATGTGGCAATGTTGCCACTGAAGGAAGGGGTGAATGATAACCCTTCCATTTTTAGAGAATTTTCTATTGCCTCCCCTCATGCGTTAATAAGGGTCTGGCACCACCTGGCAGGGTAACACGATTCTCTAGGTACAGGGTACTGGATGGCATTGAAGCCCTTGACATAGCACTTACCTCTTTGTCCAAGTTGGGGCGTGCACAGGCATCAATCTTCTTATTGAGGGCGTCCAAACTGGCCTGCAGGTTCTCGGTCTGCAAATTGCTTTTTGCCACCTAGACTCATGAATAAAATAAAGAATTAGAATTTAATTCACCAATGAAAGGCACAAGTCACAGCAGTCCTTGAAAAGGCCTCTTTACTGGGGCGTGTTCAGGTTTGATGGTGGAAGAGTAATTATGTCACACAGTATCCTCAGTATTAAAACTCCAGTGTGGTTGGCCCAGGGGAGAGGTGGGTGAGCCAATGACAGCTCAAGGCTTAAACCAATCTGGTTCTGCTCTGGTCCTGCTCTTTTGTGTACAAAGAGCCACAGCAGGGCCAGGTTTACTGTAAGAGGTGTTCGGATTGGCTCCACCGGAAATGCCACCAGATAATAACACCAAGAACCAGGACTGTCTCATGGTATGTGTCATTAACTGTTTCTCTTCTAGCGTACATTGTATTTACATGGCTCTGCCACATATGTAAACTGTAAACAGGCACAAGAGTAGAACATCTGCCTCGTGTGTCTCAAAATGCTCTCCTTTGCATGCCTGTGACCCTAGTGTGATGCAGACACATGGGGCCTGACAGGTGGGAGAAATCATTGTTGCAAGCACACCTCTTGCAGACACAGGGATGATTACAAAATGCAATTTGTAGTACGTTTTGCAGAGCTACAATAGTACTACAAACTCCAAAATGCTATTCATAAACCTATGTGTGGAGTTTACGCCTCCACCACTCCTATCTTTTTCTGTGCTGAGATCTCCGATCGCCCGACTGAGGGGGTCTTGAAAGACAACTTCGGGCTATTCAGGCAGGTAAATTACACTTGAGTAATTTATATGTGTAATTTACTCTTACACTTTTGAGTAACTTTACTACATTTGGCTCTTCACAAAGTCCAAGTGTAAAGTAACTTAAAAGTGACGTGTTCCACGTGTCCGGAGCCAAATTTACGAGTGTAAGTTACTGCTGCCCAAAAAAAACAATCAAAGGACAGTATTCGAGTTCTGGTGGTAAAATATTTGTTTATGATGATAGCAGTTTTTTAGTGATTTTCTCCATATCATCTAATGATTTAACCAACAAGTGACTAGTTCTGGTAATGAAAATTCATAATCTGTTTATTCTTCAAAGGAGACAAAGGGCAAACACACGTTTCATGAATTTCATAATTTTTCCAGTTGCTTCATCCGGGCCAATGAACAATGTCTTTAAAAGGGCAATATTCAATAAATGTTTAAGTCCGTTCTATTTATACAGTCATATTCCAAATCCATATAATCTCTCTTTACATTGGAACAACAACAGCCTATTGGCTCAACAACAGAACTTTAGAAAACATTAAATTTCAGCATCAGGTTCTGCATGTTAACCGCACCTCTATTTGCGTCCTCACAGTAAAAAAATAACAGTAAGTCCAGCCCCACACATGACTAACCACTGGTAATGCAACACCCTCCCGTACAAAATAATGGCGGGAGGAACTTAAAAAAAACATTAGGAAATAATGTAAAAATAAATTAAAATAGTTGAAATCGTTAAACATATAAATAGATATAATTTATTGTCACGAAAAATATATAAAAAGAGTGGATATTTATTATTTAATTATAACATATTTTAATTACCATTATAAATTTAAAAATGTATCTAATAATAATTGCTATTAAAATATAATTTAAATACGTTTAATTAATTCTATACATCACTTTTATTAATTGTGAATGTATAATAAAAACATAACTCATTAGTTTAGGTAGAATGTATTTTTTTATTTAAACTTAACATAATTTGCATTTTATTAACTATATTTACACTAAATAAGACTTAATTCAAAATGAAGTTAATACAGCTGCAGCACTTTTTTTGTTTTTCATATAAAATAAATATATAAAATTAATTTACATTAATGTTTACCATGAAAATATTTTTACTAATTTATTAGAGTTTAGAAAACATTTTAAACTTTCCCTATGTTTAACAAAGTAGATCTCCACCCTTTGCGGAGTCGCCTTACATTAAAGTCTAGTGAAAAGGAAAAAAGTTTATTTAACTCAAGAAAAATGTTTACAAATATTTGATGTGAAATGTTAATGTAACCTAATTTTATATATTCGTTTGAAAAATGTTGCAGGACTATTAGGTCAATTTTGAGCCATATTTTTAATTAATTTAAATATATCACATTAATTAAAAATTATATTTCTAAAAATAAATTACAAATAAATTCAATTAAAAATTCATTTGTTTTTACTATGCATGTACCTTTATTAAAAGTGATCTATAGAATTAAACGTAATTTAATTATACTTTAATGTTAGATTAATTCATAAACAAAAAGGTTTGTTAAACTATTTTGTAATAAAATAGTAAATACATTTTAATTTTAGATATTTGTCTTAACACTAAATTATATATATTCATCTTTTAAACTATTTTAAGTAAACTAATTTAACATTATTTACCCCATGGGGTCTTATTTTAAGTCCCTACCCCAATTATTTCCATTGGGAGGGTGTTGCAGTGCCAGTGGTTGGCAGGGTGTGGTGCTGGACTTACTACACCCCTGAGCAATAGTAATTTAGTACAGTTTTCGGTCCCTTTTGACTGTCTTGACTTTAGAGGTTCAGTTTGTGAATAATAATAGGCGTTCTCTTTGGGTGGGTGCATGTCCCTCCCTAAATCCTTCCCCCATTACTACCTAAACTCTTCCTTACTCCTCCCTTAAGCTCTCCCATTTAGTACTATGCTCTTTTTTCCAGCTAAGTGATTTAAGCTCAGGAGTTTGTTACTGGTTATAAAGAGAGTCCTGTGTCAAAAAAGGCTGGAACAGCGATAGAAAGGTATATCATAAGAACTCATGTGCGGCACATGTAGACATGCATGGTAAACATCATACATAATAATATACAGTACCCAGACAGGTAGGTTCCTTGGGATGCCGGCTGTGGGTACCGAAACACACTTAAGCAGTAGGAGCAGCAATGCAGAGGAATAGTTGTAGTGTTTTACTGCCCAAATGATAGTCAGTAAACTGAGGCAGTGGCAATGCTTAGGGGTTTACGAATCCACATGCAGACACCTGCAGGACGTAGTGTTGGGGCGGGGAGGCCTTAAGAATGAGGAACCATTATCCAACCCACTGCTAGCCCAATATTAAGCCCCGGGTTCACAGTTCTGCAGTTTTCACCGCCACACAGCCTTCACCGTCCACACCCTTCACCATCCGTAGCCTTCACATCTCTATAGTTTTTACCGCCCGACAGTCTCCACCACACCGTGACCTTTAGCACCCTACAGACTTCAAAGGAACGCAGCCTTCACTCAGGGCCAGACTGGGAACCCAAAGCAGGCCTGGCAACTTTGTTGGAGCCGCCCCCAGGGGGGACGGGATGGGGGGGGGAAGGGGTTACGGTTCAAGTGTGATAGAGCGCTGATAGCGCTCTATTTTGTATGAGTGCACTATACTCATGGTTTAAACGCACTCTCATGTATTCGTATTGTTTGCAGTGTTTTACAACTATTAAGAAACATTTATTTGAATCATTTGATGTTGAAAACTAGTGAACGCATTTAAGTAGAACTTTGTATGTATTACGATTCCTTCATGCATAATGTGCAGGACGATATTATTTCTATACACCGTAATTGTGGTTAGTTTAAGTTGCCTGAATTATAGGCCCAAAGTCATAAGTTTCGATTCTCCTTGCTCTTGAGAAATAAATAATTAAATGTTGTTGTGTTAAAAATTAGAATGTTCTCATCCTACTGCAGGTGCAAGAATACACATCGTTATTTTCAGAGTTAAGGAGAGACCCGGAATGTCTTTGTAGATGGCTGGGAAGCGAGAAGGGTGGATGCCTTGCGTATCTGGTCTGTCTGAAAGCCAAAGCCACTGGAAAGAAGATATCATTAATTAAATTTGTGTTATAAAAAAAAAAAGCTAAGCTACTGCATAGAGGTGCAATGGAAAGTTTTAAGAAGAATGACGTATTGTGGGTTGAATCCCATCTTTTGTATGATGCGCAGGGACAGCGAGACCAGACTTCTGCTAGCTTTCGGAGGAGAAGGAGCATCTTAGAGCAAGCTCCATTGCCATAAGCTAAAACGACCCATTTGACGTGAGTACTTCTTAGGAAGTCAACACGTGCTGACACCGTTGAGGAATGATAGAAGAGAGACAGGAAGGGCCCTCATGTAGAGCAGAGTAGGGAAAGATTTTGATTTCTTTCAATGAGCCGAGAACTAAATATTGCATCTATTCTGTGTTGCGTTGTGATTTTGGAATTTATAATCATCTGTCTTTTGGTCCGAATTACTTATATTCGTAAACTTATCTCTGTATTAATTTTTCTGTACCTCTGTACTTTGCTATTGAGATGTTTTTACATCCAATTGTTTTTGGCCTTATAATAAATAATCAAACTGCAATGTGGAGTTGGTGGTCTTTTCAGGCATGACGACTTTGCTGATATCTGTCTGAGTTGTTTCCTCCCCTCAACCACTTTTAGTAGGTAAATAAAAGATCGATCGCTTACGCTATACTTAGTAGGGAACATTAGGTGTGCAATTTAGCGTAATCAAATGGTAGCAGAGGATGGTTTACCTCTAAGTGGTTTATCTCTAAGGTGAGGGGAGTAATCAGGGGTAGGGTTGAAGGTCGAAGAGCCCTGAAGTGGAGTGAAAGACGGCGGAGACCGGCGGACGTTGATGGTGCGGCGGAAACATTGGTGGCGTGAGTATGAAAGGAATTGTGGTGTTAAATCGCGGTGATGAGTAAGTGGGTGATGTCTTGCGGAGTTGGGATGTATGTTGAGTGAATGTGGTTTTTAATTTACTGGTCCGGACACGTGCGGAGCAGGAAGTTTTGGTGAGCGGACTCAAGAGAAGTCCAAGATCCCGGGATAGTTTTGTATTGTAATTGTCTGATCAAATGTGGGTGTTGTGAAGCGCTATCGACGATCCACTTGTGTTAGGGAACTTTGTGTGAATGAGGAATAGGTCGCGGTAGAAAGCCTCAGGTACCGGGGGTGGACTATGGCGATTGAGTGACCAACGCAGGTCGGGGGTCACAACGGCTGAATGTTCTTGTGAGAGTGTTCTATCGATCTTTAGGGACAGACAATTACTTGTTTTATGTGACTGTAAGTTATTGTAATTGTGTAGGAACAGTTACTTGGTTTAATAACTTTTGGATATACAGTTACTTGTGGTACGAATGTGTGTAAGCGAGTTTGCGGTGAAATTGTAAAGGCAGGTGAGCCGCTGCAAGGAGTGAGAAGTGACATCAGGGTGCGCCACGCTGTGATAGGTTGGTTGGTGTAACGCCGCGTTGGGATTGGTGGAAGTTCGTTTGCAGTGGAACAGCGTATTTTGGGCTTGCAATTGATCGATTTTACAATGAGATGCTTTAGGGTATTGCAAGATTTGTGTAGAGGCGACACAGGGGTAGTGACTCGGGTAGGAGAAGAAGCTCCGCCAGAAGACACACCGGCACATTACATGGCAACGAATGTAGGACTTCATACTATAGTGTGGCTTCAGAATTGGCATAAAATTACAGAGAAAGAGGGTGAATTGGCTTTCCCTCGTTATGGGTCTTTTCGTATGGAAGTGCTGACCCAGCTGAGGGGGTGATGAATGCACTGAAACCTCCCCTAGACCCACACAATTTGAGGCATTAGATGCATGGATGAGAGCTGCTCTAGCAAAAGGGAGAGAGGCTTCACGAGGAAGAATGAGGAAAGCAATGAAGGCATATCAGGATGCTAGATGGGATGCCCAGTTGAAAAGATGGAGAGTAGACACCATAGAGGGAGAACGCTTGTACCCATTTCGTATGTTAAAAGAGGGGGCTGAAGGGAAAAAGACGACAGAGGAGGACAGTGATACAGATGACAGCTTCCTCGATAGATTGCTAGCGGAACGTCCTCCACCGTGCGACTCTAGATCAGAGACAGAGAGGTTGCGCCCATCAGAAGAGCTTTTAGGTGTGGGACAACTGGGTTCAGAGGAACAATCGGCAGGAGTAAGAGGCAAGATTACAATGGTACACATTCCGGGAGGGTCTGGAGGAATGAGGTATCCAAACCCTGAGCCAGTACAACCTGCAGGAAACATGCAGTTACCAGATGCTTTGTCGGTACCAGTCACAATAGGGCCGGTGGTTCCGATATATAACTCTAGAGAAAGAACCGATGACAGTCAACAGCAAATAAGTGAAGGGGAAGAGACAATGTCTGGAGGGAGCCTTGCAATGAGTGGGACTGGTTTAAGTCGGATGCCAGAGGAATCTAGTACTCCACTGCCAGCTACAGCTGATCCATCAAGAATGGATAGTGGGTCAGAACGAGTACGGACAGGAGCTCTAGCGAATTCTAGGTCTGACCTTCGAATGTGGGTTCAACTAGTGAGAGAGTCAATGATGCCGAGGGAAGAGGCAAGCAAGAGACAAGAAGCGCCTAGAGTACTGTTTGAGCCACAGGTTATTTGTGCAGGTGACCATTGGAGAAGTCGAAGCTGGGAAAGAGATAGACGCCCAGCTTTGAAGATAGAAGAGGGTGCAGTTCCTAAGAGAACCCAAAGTTGTGACAGGGAAGATTCAAGAAATAAGGAAATTCAGAAAGTGTTAAAAAGTGCAATAAAAGCACCAATGCTAGATTTGGTACGATTAAAGGCAGAATTAGACGAGGTGATTGAAGGTAATCTACCTCTGAACAGAATTGAGACGTATGACTCGAGCGAACTACTGTTCGTAGCAAAAGACATGACAAGAAAGGCCAAACGAGCTTATGATGCATTGTTGCTTTTGGCACAAAGGTATGAGGTTGATTTGTCAAAGACCAAGATGATACAGGGTTCTTGCAGATTAAATTACACAGATAAGGATTTGGAAGAGAAGCGAACGATTGGATTAAAAGCACAAATTAGAGAATTAGTGATAGGGATGCGGACATGGAAAGAATTAGACACATGGAAAGAAAGATGGGCCAAAAAGAAAAGCTTCAAGACTGGAATAGGAAATACTCCGCCTCCGGGTGGAGGGACGGGAGCTGCAGGAAATTTCCCCTCAGGGAGGTACAGAATGGAGGGTATGTACATGTGCCATGGAGCAGGGGTGATTTAGCAGCATTTACGAATGATTTTCCTCGGCTGAGGGAAAAACCTGCTGAGTGGTACAAGCAAATAGATCGGTTTGTAAAGATTTCGAAAGTATTGTGGATTGATTTAAACACCTTGTTTGATATAGTAGTGCCGGCGGATTTGTGGGCGGCATGTAAGATTGCCATTGAGTGGCCTACTGCAGAGCCACCTAGAGATTCATTGACTCATGGTCCTTCACCTGATGTAATGAGAAAATACGAGCAAGTGATTACATGGTTGCAATCGAAGGTAGCTCCTCAGATTGTTGATTGGTTGAAGATTGATCGCACCACTCAAGACTCTAAGGAATCAGTACATGATTATTACGAAAGATTGTTGTTAGCTTTTAAGCAGCATAGTGGATTGGATACAATTGAACAGAAAGATATGGGACAATTTGTCTCGAAGTTTGTGTTGGGACTGAAATCTGATATTAGTTTGATGAAACAGCATCACTTGATATGTTGGCAGAATAAGTCGGTGGACGAGATTCTGCGTTATGCTAAATATTGCAGTGATTAAGTGGAGTCGACACAGAAGAAATTGAAGGACAAGTTGATGTTGGTGCAGTTGAGAAACGCTGATATGACGCAAGGGATTGGAGGGGCGATCGGTAGAGGAGGTGGTAGAGGAATGGGACAACAGATGGTGACCCAACCTGGTCAGGGTAGAGGAAGAGGAATGGATCCAGGTGTAAGTGAATGGGTGGCCCAACAGAAAAGGGTCACTGCCTGCCACTATTGTCACAAAATCGGGCATTGGAAGCGCGAGTGTAGATCGAATCCAGCAAATCAGATACAGATGGAAGGAGAGGGACAGCTGTCCGAGACTGTCAATACTGTGACAAGACCCAGGTCTATGTATGGAGGAGGATATGAGCCGCAAGTGCAAGTACCTCAACCTCCTAGGATACCCATGCATAATCAGTTATACCATCAGATGTCTTATTTTGAAATACGAGATAGATTTGATCAAAATCAAGATTTACAAGAGTGTCAGAGGGGGGTGCACGAGGAATGCACCTTAGATGCGATCCTAGAAGTAGATCAGAGTGGGCCGTTTGTAGATGCAGATGTGAATGGATATCCTGTTACCTTCTTATTAGACACTGGAGCTGCTCGCTCCACGGTGAGAACTGAAGTAGTCCCAAATTTAACTCTTTCGGGACAATCGATTCAAGTAGTGGGGTTAGTAATCAGAAAATGACCAATCCATTGACAAACGAATTACCCGTGAGAATAGGACCATTTCGGGATAAACACCAATTTGTAGTGTGCAATTCAAGTCCGGTCTGTCTTTTGGGACGAGACCTTCTGTGCAAGCTCAATTGTACTATATCGTGCACTGCGAGAGGTGTGGAATTGCAAACACATGATGATGATGCTGATTTTAAAATGGCTAACATGAGCCTGTGTGCAGAAATGGTGCTCACAATAGCAGAATTGCCAAATGACTTGAGAGACTCAGTTGATCCGAAAGTGTGGGACGTTACGGGCGAGGATGTAGGTCTGATGAGAGGGGTTGAGCCAGTTAAGATACAGGTCAAACCCAATGCTGAATTCCCACGAACGCCACAATATAAATTGACTCCAGAAACTGTGGCCGGAATAAGACCTGTGATTGAGACTATGATTGCACAAGGTATTCTTAAGGAGATAAGAGGAAGTCCCTGCAACTCACCTATCATGGGACTGCAGAAGCCAAGTGGCAAGTACAGAATAGTGCAGGATCTGCGTCGGGTTAATGAAATTGTGATCCCATGTTGTCCTGTGGTACCGAATCCAGCTATTATTCTATTCCAGATACCACGCAAAGCAGAATGGTTTACAGTGATAGATTTGTGTCATGCATTTTTCTTCATACCATTGCATGAAGAAAGTCAGTTTTTATTTGCGTTTAGGATGGACGATCGTGTGTTAACATGGGAAAGAATTCCTCAGGGCTATACAGAAAGCCCCTCCATTTTTAGTCAAAGTCTGAAAAAGAATCTTGAAGGACTGATGATGCCCCAAAACTCAGCTTAGTGCAATATATAGACAACCTTTTGGTCGCCTCAGAGACTGAGGATGCTTGCAGGATTGACACTGTGGCGTTGCTGAATCATTTGGCAGAGAATGGACACAAAGTGTCTCCAAACAAATTGCAGTATTGTTTGTCTGAAGTTCAGTACCTAGGTCACCGGATTGAGAAAGGAAAACGAGGGGTGTCACCAGATCGCATAGAGACGATTCTGCAAATGGGAACTCTGAAAACACAAAAAGAAGTCCGCATATTTTTGGGAATGGTCGGCTATTGTCGACAGTGGATCCCAAATTTTTCCTTGCAAGCAAAGCCTCTGTTGAAACTGACTCGAAAGGATGTTAGTGATCCGGTACCACGGGATGACGAGTGCTTGAAAGCCTTCCGTGAGCTGAAGGAAAGTATCTGTTGTGCTCCAGCTCTCGGAATGCCGGATTATAACAAAGCGTTTTCGCTCATTTGCTGTGAAAAGGAGGGATGTGCGTTAGAAGTCCTTGTACAGACACATGGGGGTGCCCGTAGACCAGTAGCTTACTTCTCAGCTACATTAGATCCTGTAGCTTCTGCGTTGCCCGGATGTCTGAAATCCGTTGCTGCAACCGGAGTCAGCATTGAAAGATGTGAAAGCATAGTGATGGGTTATCCACTCATTGTTTATGTGCCCCATTCTGTAGAATTGTTGATGACAAGAACGAAAACACAGTATCTGACCAACAACAGACTTATCAAGTATGAGCAGGTTATCTTGGCCGCTGAAAATGTTACCCTGCGACGTTGTACCACTCTGAACCCTGCTACATTGTTACCTGTTCCGGAAGAGGAGGGAGATGAGGATTGTGAAGAGCTTGACTGCCTAGATGTTACTGACCTATCTACCAAACCCAGACCTGACATTGTCGATGAACCTTTGCCCCAATCTGATTTGATCCTTTTTGCTGATGGTTCATGTTTAAGAGACAATGAAGGGTATTTGAGAGCTGCGTTTGCAGTGTGCACCATCATGGGAGTAGTGGAAGCTGCCTGTTTAAATAGAGTATTCTCTGCTCAGGTGGCCGAAATTGTCGCTTTGACACGTGCCTGTATCATTGCAGCTGATATTCGAGTGACTGTGTATACTGACAGTCAATACGGATTTGGTGTAGTTCATGACTTTGGGCAGTTATGGTCACAGAGGGGGTTTCTAACGTCTTCAGAGTCACCTATACGTAACAGTATGTGCGCCAACTATTGGAAGCTTTGCAGACGCCCAAAGAGATAGCAGTCGTTAAATGTGCAGCTCATGGAAAAGGAGAAGATTTTGTCACTAATGGCAACAATTATGCAGATGAAGTAGCACGATTTTGCGCTGAACATGCTTGTATTTTCAATGGAGAATATATAGGCGAGAGCACAGAAGAGACCGAGCTCAGCATGATGTTAGCTATAGCCGATACATGGGATGAGGTGAAGCAGTTGCAGGATGAAGTCCCAGAAGAGGAAGCTGCTTCATGGGTCAGAGCAGGTTGCACAAAAAGAGACGATGGCATTTGGGTGTCCACAGATGAGAGAGCAGTATTGCCCAATTGTCTACTGAGCCCAATGGCAAGGCAAATCCACGGAGCAGTTCATCTGGGAAGAGATGCTATGGTGCGAGTGTTTAGGCAGACGTGGTTTAATCCACGCTTCCGTATGTGGGCTGAAGCGGTATGTCACAGGTGTGTTACTTGTCAACAAATGAATGTTGGAAAGAGAACTGTGGTTGCACTGAGTCACATTGGAAGATCTGGAGGTCCCTTCAATAGGATACAAGTGGACTTTATTGAGATGCCGAGGTGCAATAGGTTGAGATACGTTTTGGTGGTGGTGGTGTGTATCTTTTCGCGTTGGGTGGAAGCATATCCAACTAGACGATGTGACAGTCTCACAGTAGCCAAGTTGTTGTTAAGAGAATTGATCCCGAGATATGGATTTCCGACATCAGTAGAGACAGATAGAGGAACTCATTTCCACAGTGAAATCATGAAATTGTTGTGCTCTGCTTTGAACATTGATCAGAGACTGCATTGTAGCTACAGGCCGGAGGCTTCAGGTCTTGTAGAGCAGGTTAATGGCACCATCAAGTCAAGAGTGGCAAAGGTGTGTTCGTCAACTTCATTGAAATGGCCAGATGCGCTGCCTCTGGTGCTCATGAGTCTGCGTAGCACCCCTGATAGAACAGGGCTTTCTCCCCACGAAATTTTGACCGGAAGAGCTATGCGTTTGCCTATGGTGCCAGCTACAGCATTGATAAACATCACTGATGATTTAGTGTTGGATTATTGTAAGGGACTGGCTGATGTGATTACTTCTGTATCCCACCAGGTCGAGGCTGCGACTGCATCCACCTCGAGAGACCTGCTGTATGATCTTAATCCAGGTGATTGGGTACTAGTTCGCAAGCACGTGAGGAAGAGTTGTCTTGATGCTCGCTGGCGAGGACCATATCAGGTGATATTGGTCACAAGTACCGCTGTGAAGTGTGGAGGATTGTCGAACTGGATACACGCTTCCCACACTCGCCGAGTTCAAGCGCCTGCGGAGGAAGAGAGTCCCCTGGTTCCGAGAAGCGTGTGTGGACCTGCCACAGACAACGACGAAGGCACAGGCCCAGCTGTAAGAGTTTCGGATGAAACGGAACAGCCAAGTGAGCACGAGAGACGAGAGCTGAGTGCTCCTGAATTGAGCCCAGTTCCTGAAATAGATGATATTGCAGATGTGAACTTTGCACCAGATCAAGGTGAGCGGTCTATTGCAGAAGGATCAGATCAAGAGGAAGAGAGGAGAGCAGATGCCAGAGCGGAAAAGTGGCCAGCAAGAAAAGAAAGGCTGAATATAAGGCTTGCATCTGAGAAAAATCTCGCTCCGATTCCTGAAACATCTGAATCAGATCAAAGTGACGCTGAAGAAAGACCGGATGGTCTGAGACGCTCCAGAAGAGAAAGAATATCGTCTCGAAGATACGCATCCCCTGAGTGGACGTACCTGGCTGCAGATGCAGAGCCCAGCGAAGTCCGGGAGGTTGGGAGCTGGTACGGTGAGCTACGGAGGGGACACCCTCTCGATTGAAATACAGTTGCTGGTCCCAGGCGTAGAAGCGTTTGGAACACTAACTCTGCAAATTCCAAATCCTCCAAGGCTGAGTGGATTGCGTTACCTGATCATCAATCAGGTTGTCTTCCCTTCATTTGGCCGACAGCTCACCGCGCAAGAATTAGGAGAAATTCGTGCGGAGATTCTGCAACTTGTCCTCGAAATACTTGGATCAAATATCATTAACGATGAAGCTTGAATTATAACCAAAGAAAGCATTAGGCCTTAGAAAGAAGATAACTTAGACCCCAGTTTCAGAAGATTTAAAATTAGGAACTTTCTAGTTGATGATGGAGTGAGGAATAGGGCAGACTACATCTCTTCAATAGGTTTAGTATCAATCGAATGAACTTTGACATTAATTGCATGGGAGGAGAGAAGTGAGAAAGACATTGTTAAAACAAAGGAAACAAAAAGAGACTGGTGTTTTCCCTTTTGTGCTTCGGAACGGATCAGTAGAAACCATGGTGTCCGAAAAATCAACACGCAAACAGAAGTGCATCATTGGCACCCTCATTGTAGTGGTGCTTATTGTTATAACTGTGGTGATCGTTGCATCTCTAGTTGGATCTCAGGATGTCGGACAGAATAGGGTACAGGCAACACTCACTACACCAATCTCTGAGATAGATGAGGATGCATCCGCAAGGGATCTAGAAATGATTAAGGAAACCAGTCGTAGATTACATGTTGATTTGTCAAAGGGTGATTTCACTTTGAATGCCTATGCTCGATTATTGTATGAGTATGTGGATACCATGGAAGCAAAGGATTGCTATGTGTGTATGCAATTACCAGCCTCAGTAGAAGAAGGCATTCGATACTATCATTTGTCTTTGACCTATGGCATTACATGTAGTGTGTTGTTGAGCATGTTTTATAGCAAGGCACACTTCGAGTACTATTTCTCAAATTATGATGTAGTACTCTCGGAAGTCCCAGTTCTTAAATACATGAATAAATATGATTATTATAAGGAAGTAGAGCGAATGTCAAAGTATTTCGGGCCTACCATTACTTTAGATACGTCCTATGCCCATAGGCACAATTTAACCTGTATGCTAACTGACATTGAAAAGAAATTTATAGATCAGATAGAAGATCGGCATAGACAGACTCTATTTAGACCAGAACCAAAGCACAAGGTTACCCCATGGACTAAAGAAGAATTAGATCATAAAGCAAAGGGGAGTTTTGGACCCATAGCATTAGATTTCCAGCAGAAGGGGAAGTTGTGTATTAGACACCCGACCACATACTACGATAAGATATTTGTGGGTGAAAGTGATTGTGAGCACGTCTTCTTGATCGAAGAATCAATTAGAAAAGCATTACTGGATAAAATAACAGTAGTGCCCAATGTGTATTTTGTGTGTGGAAAGAATGCCTATGTGAAGTTGCCCAAAAATTGGTATGGCACGTGTTATTTGGCTGTGGTATTTCCCAAGATTTTTCACGTGAATGATTTATGGCCCCTAGAAAGAAAAAGACCTCACAGAGGAAAACGTAGTGTGAGTGCAGGAGAAGTGATTGGAGACATATTTGGGGCTATGATACCGAGTATGGGTGTGATTCTGAATGATTTGAAAATCAGAAAGCTGGCAACATTAGTGGATAAGCTCTCAATAAATACAGCTCAGATTTTATTACTTGTAGATGGGGAGATGGTTTCGATAAGGGCTATGGTTTTGCAAAACCGTCTTGCCCTAGATGTGCTGTTAGCAAAAGCCGGAGGAGTCTGCAAATTATTGAAAGTTCAACAGTGCTGTACTTATATTCCTGACAACAGTCGGGATATAAGGAAATATATCAACAATATTTCAGATATACACCAAGAGTGACGTGAGATGGCTGCCGAAGGACTCTGGGAACAAGTGGGGAAAGGATTTGGCAAGGTAGGCAATTGGTTTGGAAGTTTGGGACAAGGAATAATGGGATATATCTTGAAGCCTATTATAATTGTCCTACTAGGAGCCATCAAGGCTTACAAATGGCAAAGGGCACGACATCAGGAGACTGTTTCGAGAAAGCGAGAGCACCAACTTGAACGACTGCAGGACAGTCATTACCAGCACCTTAAGGGGTTAGAACGATTCAGACAGGGACGGCAAGCTACAGCTTCTGTTTAGGTCAGTCTCTTCTACAAGGAGAAAAACTACAGAAGAATAGAAAGTTGGTGTTATGACACTAGTCATAAGAGGGGGGAACTGATAGAGCGCTGATAGCACTCTATTTTGTATGAGTGCATTATACTCATGGTTTAAACGCACTCTCATGTATTCGTATTGTTTGCAGTGTTTTACGACTATGAAGAAACATTTATTTGAATCATTTGATGTTGAAAACTAGTGAACGCATTTAAGTAGAACTTTGTATGTATTACGATTCCTTCATGCATAATGTGCAGGACGATATTATTTCTATACACCGTAATTGTGGTTAGTTTAAGTTGCCTGAATTATAGGCCCAAAGTCATAAGTTTCGATTCTCCTTGCTCTTGAGAAATAAATAATTAAATGTTGTTGTGTTCGAAATTAGAATGGGCTCATCCAACTGCAGGTGCAAGAATACACATCGTTATTTTCAGAGTTAAGGAGAGACCCGGAATGTCTTTGAAGATGGCTGAAAGCCAAGGCCACTGGAAAGAAGATATAATTAATTAAATTTGTGTTATGAAAAAAAAATGCTAAGCTACTGCATAGAGGTGCAATGGAAAGTTTTAAGAAGAATGACGTATTGTGGGTTGAATCCCATCTTTTGTATGATGCGCAGGGGACAGCGAGACCAGACTTCTGCTAGCTTTCGGAGGAGAAGGAGCATCTTAGAGCAAGCTCCATAGCCATAAGCTAAAACGACCCATTTGACGTGAGTACTTCTTAGGAAGTCAACACGTGCTCACACCGTTGGGGAACGATAGAAGAGAGACAGGAAGAGCCCTCATGTAGAGCAGAGTAGGGAAAGATTTTGATTTCTTTCAATGAGCCGAGAACTGAATATCGCATCTATTCTGTGTTGCGTTGTGATTTTGGAATTTATAATCATCTGTCTTTTGGGCCGAATTACTTATATTCGTAAACTTGGCTCTGTATTAATTTTTCTGTACCTCTATACTTTGCTATTGAGATGTATTTACATCCAATTGTTTTTGGCCTTATAATAAATAATCAAACTGCAATGTGGAGTTGGTGGTCTTTTCAGGCATGACAACTTTGCTGATATCTGTCTGAGTTGTTTCCTCCCCTCAACCACTTTTAATAGGTAAATAAAAGATCGATCGCTTACGCTATACTTAGGGAACATTAGGTGTGCAATTTAGCGTAATCAAGTGTGAAGCACTGCTGTTCTTGTTCCTGGGGGCCGATATTGAGCACCGCTGCAAAACCGGCCCCCACCCTTCCAGCCTCCCGAGGAAACGTCAGATGCCCGCTACGGCCAGTCCGGCCCTGCCTTCACTGCACTGAATCCTCCATCGCCCCACAGCCTTTACTTCCGGGTAGCTTGCACCGCCCTGCAGTCCTAACAGCACAGCAGCCTTCACTGCCCTGCAGTCTTCCCGAAGCCTTCGCCGCCCCAGCACAGTAGCCTTCACCATCCTGCAGCCCTCACTGTCCCACAGCCTTCATAGCACCGCAGCCTTCACAACACCCCAGGTTTCACCACCCCGCTGCCTTAATCACCCTGCAACCTTCAGATCATACCATCGCCTTCACACAACCCTCCTCCTGTAACTTCTTCTCCACTGACTGCTCCTTCGTTTCTAGTTTTTCAGTTTTTTAAACGCGCCAAAAATGGTCGGGGGAGATATGCCATGGAGAGGTGTGAGGTTCTTGCTCAAGGGGTGCAATTTGCACCCAAATTTACTGCCTTGGGACACTTTGGTATTAGAGAAAAGGTCACTGACAATTGTGTGTCTACTTTTATAATATGGATAAAGGCAGTACACATTTTGCAGCTGCAAAATTCCAAGCGGTCGCTCCCTCATTTGCATCAGGGTATGTTCCCATGCAAATGAGGGACACCTTTACCCTGGCAGCTGGGCCCTATTAGAGACCTGGGCTCAAAAGGCAAACAGACCGTCGGAAGGCACGTTTACTGTGTGCTGCACATGAAGTGGTGGGAAGTCTTCGAAATCCTGAGGAGTCCATAGGAGGGAGACAAGAGGTCCACAAGGGACCCCTCAGGTTTTCCTTGCAGACGGGTGCAGTCGCACATTGTACCAAACAGTGGGGGCATCTCTGCCAACCTCAGCACTGAAAGGTGGACTGGCAGTTTTAAACTACCAGTCCATCTTTCACTGCTGTACTATCCCTAGTGTACACATGGGTTTACAATTGCACTGAGGACCAGGGCATTTCTTTATGTAATCTGCTGCACTGGCACGGTCTGCCCCGGGAGGGTCAAACTGACAGAGCGCCTGGCATAAGCAGGGATAGTGTGCAGCCTCAGTCATGCTTTAGACTGGGGAGGGCTGAGTAGGGCACCACGTCTGCTCTGGATTGGAGGCAAGACTCCAGGTATGTTTTTAGATGCCGTGGCACCAGATACCCTTTGGACTGCATGCCGGGCACATATGTATGCCCTAGATGGAGAAGCAGCCAGCAGGACATCATGCGTGTCTTGGACTGGTGGCATGCCACTGTCACTGGGCATGTTCTTGGGGCTTCCAGAGAGTCCAAGTAGCACGCTTTGAACTGAATGGCAGTACACTAAGGGCCTCATTAGTTGTGCCATGTTAATCCCAATTCAGCCAGTAACTGAGGGCCCGATTCACAGAACTAACTTAAGACAAAATCCTAAACTTACTACCATTTTGGTATTCACAGAAGGCACTTACTCATTTTGGTATTCACAGAATGCACTTACTCATTGATGAGTAAGTGCCTTCTGTGAATACCAAAATGAGTAAGTTACACAAAATGAGTAAGTTACACAAAATGAGTAAGTTACTCAAAATGAGTAAGTTACTCATTTGGATATTCATAGAAGGCACTTACTCATTGATGAGTAAGTGCCTTCTGTGAATACTAAAATGAGTAAGTTACACAAAATGAGTAAGTTACTCAAAATGAATAAGTTACTCAAAATGAGTAAGTAAGTGCCTTCTGTGAATACCAAAATGGTAGTAAGTTTAGGATTTTGTCTTAAGTTAGTTCTGTGAATCGGGCCCTGGATTTAGCATCTGAATAGGGATTACAAAGATCTGCGGGAACTTTGCAGATCGGGAGCATTTCACTCAGGGATTTCAGTTACTGGAATCCCTAAGATCTGCTGAAAGCAGCCGAGATCTCCTGGGGAAACACCAGGCAAATACATGCAAGAATAGGTGCAGAAACACTAATGTTATTCCCTATAACCCTATGCTCAGGAATAGTTCTGCCCCCAAGGAGTTACAGGTGCCCCTGGCAGCAAGGAATGACTGAATACGGCCCAGACCTTGCACCAGCTCAAAGCTAGTGAAATTACTAGTGTGAATGGGTCAAAAGAAGGTGAACTTCCATGAGACCTTAGTGCAGTATTTCCATTTCCTACAGTAATTCCCTATTTCTTATGCGACCTTCGAGTCTAACCTTGAATCCTGCGGTATTCCTGTATCCTGAAAATCAAACTGGTTTGGGTTGTGTGGATGGTACCGACCCAGTTTTGAACTCAACGGGGGAGTAGGAGACATGATTTGGTTCAGGGTGTAGGACACCAGCCATGTATTGGCTTTGGGAGTGTAGGGAAGGAGGTGATTTTGGACTGCAAGACAAGATGCAGCATGCATTATATAAAAAAAATAAAACATCCTATTCAGATGTTCTTTTAATGTACTAAACGTTTGGTGGACTACCACCCATTGGTTCTGCTGGCAATCTACCAAACGTTTGGCATTTTTATGTTTTTCAGAAATTAAACTCCCGGAGTGTTGGGGTCATGTTTTTCTCCTATCTATGACAGGACAAAAGGCATTACACCCACCACAGTAAATTAGGTGGACGGTGTAATGTCCTTCCTCAGATGGCCCCTTACTCCGTTGGGCCGTTGGAGGAAGCATTCGGTCAACAGAGCCAATGAGGGCGCTCCGTCGGCGGAATACTTAAGACCGGCTCATCTCTATATGAGGCGGACGGACCATGAGTGTGGAATGGAGGCTACTCGGTGCATTTGCGATGTAGTACTCTGTCCACCAAATGCCAAAGCAGGCCCTAAATCCTTACAGATTTACAACAGTATCTCTACAGGCCTCAGCTGGCACTACAGGCAACAAGGGTTTTAGAAACATCTGACGCAGTTTGCACAAAATCCGCAGCAGTTTTCAGACACCTGAATGGAGATTTCTCCTTTCTACTCACGAGGAGTCGCAGCATTCATATGTCCACAGGCCACAACATTCCTGTGTTATTTTTAAGGGGTGTTAATTTGATGTTAGCTGGTTTTATGGGTGGTGACACCACACACACCATCCTTCATGTAAAGTCTGCACTGTAACAAACAGAACAAATACAAGACTGACTCGTAAAGCTTTTTTCCATGAGGAAGTGTGTCTTACTCCTGTAAATTCAACAGTAAGTCAGATCCAAGTCTGGAATACACCAAGGCGCTCAGAAAAGGCTTAGTGAATCAGGCCATTTCCTTCTATATTGTCCTTAATCGACTGCCATGGGTCATACCCCAACAACAAGAACCTGTTCCTAGGGAAACCAGTGCTTAAGAGTCTTCAAGACTTCCCCCAGGTTACAGATACGAAGGGATGGCCAAGGTTGAGACAACGGGCCCGAGACACACACCTGCGGGTACAGAAGTTTCCGCCGTGGAACATTCTGTGATGAGCATAAGAGACAATCATAAGATGCATTTGGTCGCAACATAACAGGGACAGAGGCCGCAGCTTCTAAATGTTTCACATCCTCCACTTCATGCATAACCCAAGCTTAGAGCAGTCTTCGCAGCATCTTTCTAAACAACTGTCCAGTAAACTTCTGTGTTGGCACAACTAATGAAGTGCAGGACACAGGCAGGAACTGCAGGAACTAGTTCTACTGGATATCACAGGCACCCACGCTGATGGTGCCGACCACCTAACCATCTCCACAACCACTGAAGTAATGGCCACTTAGTCCTCATGTTCCACCATCATCCGGGATACACGCCAGAGCAAGCAGGTAAGCACCAGACAATGCAACAGTAAGAGGGAAAGAATACAGTACAGGCTGAAGTACAGGCCAGGATATGTCAAATGCTAAAGTGTGGTATAGAATACAACAGAACCATCATTAACTTTGACCATCTGCCCTGCATGTTATCATCCACTGGCTTACTCCTGCCTTCCTTCCTTTAGTAATCTCAGCTCATTTATCCTATAACCCGCCTTCACTGTTCATCATCACTTTGCTACCTTCATATTTTGAGATGTATATATACTTGTGCACTTGTCCCAGGTGATGGTCTTTCACACTATATTTCTCACCAAACACTCTTTACATTGTATTTACATTGCTAGCTCTAAGTTACTACATTCTTGCCAAGTCTGTTAAGTTCTCTATGACCAATGGGTCTAGTGGGTTCTGTATTGGACAATCGGACAGCCCACACAGATGCTCCTCTTAAGTGATGCAAATGTCACCTTCTGAATGTACAAGGCCACCAGCTGCTAAGACACAGTACAGCCCCTGTATAAGTAATATAAAAGGCATATGGTACCTATTTCATCCAGCAATTAATTATATATGGGATTCTGTTACTTACACTTGCAAAGTAAACAAAAACGGACTCTTGTTCACCAAAAGGACATCCCCAATATGGAGCGCCAGTGATGCAAGAAAGTTAACACATTGTGGAGTTCCACTGATACAATAAGCAGAATATTTCTGATTTTAAAATCTAGAAACGACCAAACACACACACTTCTAGAGGTATTCTTCAGGTTCACGATAATGTTGGTTTCCACCTTTAGAATAAATGTTGTGGACAGATAAACCAGACAAAAATGTAAACAGCAGCAAGCAGTGCCTCAGGCTGATAAAAGTCACAGTAGACATGATACAGAAACCCTCAGGAAATCGCACAGATGACACAGGATTGGGTGGCCATTTGTGACCTAGCAGTGGCCCCAGAGAAACCTGACACAAAACAAACCTCTGTCTCTGGCTCATCAGTTCAACCAGATGTTGCCTGATGCTGTCCATGCAACAGAGTCTTGGGGCAAAGGAGAGGGCAGAGTAGGTGGAACACCAGCCTCAGACGAAGAGTTAAAGGCAGGAAGCGGGTCAGCACTAAAGGTGTCTGCTGTGGACAGAAGCTAGAATTTTAGGATAAACCCTGGCCATGTAAATGCGTTCTGTTTAGTTTCACTTTGGGTGAATTTTGCGTGATATGGACATCCTGAAGAAACAGCATACAGCCAAGCACGTAGGACCTGTGCTGGACACCCCTCATTTTTACCTACCAACTTGCTGTGCAGGTGTTTTTCACTGCTTTCAATATGTTCCACAGCAGAAAAAGACCATGGGAGGAGGGTGCTGGAGTGTCTTTAGAGAGACTCCTTGAGACTGCTTTACCATCTGCTTGATTCTGTCCTGGTGTAACTCTTGCGGTAGAACTTTGTAAATGTGTGAGGAACAGACCAAACAGCAGCCTTTGCATACCTCAATTAGACACATCTTTCTGACAACAGCAGTGCACCAGGGTGAAAGTGCCTTCAAGAAGCGGGTACTTGAACCAATGCTATCCCATAAAAATGATAAATGGACTTTTCTATTGGTCTAAGGATGGTGCCTGCCTCTGGCGAGCTTTCCATGGGAAACAATAAATGCAGAAGACATGACTTTTTTGCAGCTCCGCCGTCTTGTGTAAGAGAAATAGACCTTTAAATAGGGAAGGCAGGATAGAGCCATCAGCTTGAAAGAGAAACATAACTGAAATCTTTCACTAGTGGGGGAACAAGAATGAAAGCAAAGGGTCAGCGCAGGTCATGTGACTGTGCCTGACCAACGCATGGAACATAAGGCTGCACTAGAAGCCTTCTCTTTGGGCCTCCCCCATAGATTTCTTTCTTCATCCGATCTCGTCTACATCCACCGACCATCCCAGCTGCTGTGGTCTTTGGAGCTCACCTCCCCTTTGATCTTTACTTGCAGGTTTGTCAGCAGCCGCTGGATCTTCTCCAGGAAAACCATGTCAGTCGTCAGGCTTTGAAACCTGACCTCAAACTTGCGCACACCCTCCTTGGCCTACAGCGGGAAGGAAAGAGGACACAACTAAGTTAGTCATCAAGCAAGATGCAAGCTGTAGGCAGGCCAGGGGCCATGAAACACCAACACAAAGGAAGACAGTCCTAGCAATGGGCCCAGAAAAAACAATGTGCTGTGAGCAAATCACCACAGAGAGCGGCAAAGGCCCCACGCCATAGGACATGGGCAAAAACACAGACATCCAAGATATCTCAACTATGATTCTTGGAATTCTTTGGATTTAAATATGTAAACGTATTGCAACATAAAATAAATTTAAAAAGGTTTTCCACACTAAAAAGTATGAGGGAAGAAATACCGCTACAAGTGGCACAACATTTAAAAGGAGAAATGGGAGGAAAGCCTCTAGGAAACCCTTATGAAGTACAGGGAGAGCAGCAGGGCAAGGGGATAGAAGGTAAAGGAGAGGTGACTCAAGGGAGGACTCGACTCATCAAAACAGAGAAAAGAGAAAGGGGAGACAAAACTTTAACCAATATGTCAGTTAGTATGTGTTTGGAAGTTTCAATATTCAGTCTTATTTTGGGTCATCAGCTGTAGCTCCAAAGACACTGAGTATATGATGTGGATATCACCCGAGCAGGAGTGGGAAATCCAAGAGGTAGCATCCGCTCATTAGTTAAAGGGGGGACGGACTGGGACTGAAACTGTGAATAACTGAAAAGTTTTTCCTACTGTTGTACATCAGGATCTTGTAGCTAAATTACAAATTGCCTCCGAACTCTCAGATTCCTAACAAACAGCGGCTTCAATTGGAATACTAAATATTATTACAAGTACCACCAGAAATGAATGACTAATTTACGGTCCTCTAACTGTGGTCTACCAGAATGTTAACTTTCATAGATGTGCTGTGGTAGAGTATCCATTGGAATAAGGCGCCTTTCTGGTGCAGGGGGGCAGTGTGTAAATCCCCTGTGAATCTACAAGAGATTCCCTGCTGGAATCTCTGAGGTATTCATCCTGTTCCACTGACTGTAACTGTAATCTTCCAGAGTGCTTTCTTCCCAGATATTCAGATGATATAATTAACCAGTGGCACCAGGAATCTAGGAAAGATTCCCAGCTGGAAAATGCAATACTTTGCAGATACTCATACAGCCACATCGGATTTAGGAACTTGCTTAGTGAACATCATAAAAAAGTTGCAACATCCCAACCATGTATGTATACTTATACGCTCAACATGGCTACAAAAACTGAGGCCATTGGCCTAGAATAGCTGTCAACCATGTGTTATGTAGACTTCTTCACATATTCCTTTCTAGCGGTCACCTAGGTGATTTCATTTTCTCGCCCCGTTCTCAGAAGCACAATATTCACCTCTACCCTGGAACCCCAGTGTCCCTTCCTGACAGGGTCGCTGTGGTGGGAGCAGAGATATTCCGTGTTACCCTCCACACCCTAAGGATAAATACATCTGCTCACCTGCTCAATACATTTGGACTCCACTCCCTCTAGGTCAACCATGATGAATCCTTCTGAGCAGTCAATGCGGCTCGCTGCCTGCTCCAGATTCTTGCGGAATCTCTCAACCTCTTCTGGAGAAAAGTTGCCCCCTTCTGCGAAGAGTCTGAAAGGGAAGACAGCAGCTGAAATTCATGCTACAAGATTCGTTTAGGGCTCAACTGTCAGCTGTGGAAATAGGAGAACTGTGGTTTAATACTTGCTTCCCCCTCTTAACCAAGATGTGTCATTCAGGACATATCTGTACATTTCCCTGTGTCTCAAGGCAATGTTGTGGGTGCTTTGAAACGTGTCCAGACCAAAATGTAAAAAAAGGGGGAATTCTATCTGATTACCCTCAGCATAGTTCCACAAAACACTTGGCAAACCACAGAAAATCCCAAGAGATGTCAGCAGATGTTGACCATGGCTTTACAGAACACAAGACAGACTTGTTGGGCGGGACCCTATCTCACATCAGGTGCAGTCAACTGGTGGCCATACTTAATGTGAAGGCAGGAGGCAGGGTTCCAAGCAATCTTAGTCTCTGCAGGCCTCAGATACTGAACGGCAAAGACGCTGGCTCCTGGACATATCAGGAGTGAGGAACATATTTGTCCACACAAAGCCCAAACAACTCTAATAATTACCATGTTTTTTTCCTCTTGGTCATCCCTCATTTTTTAATTATATATGCCGATTATTGAAATATAGAAAGTACATTTACTCATGCCATTACACATTCCAATGTGTTAATCAAATCTGCTTGAATATTTTCACATTATTTCAGATTAATCTAATCTTCTGTTCTTGTTTTAATAATGAACAAGACTTCCTGGACGCTGATAAATTCACTTCTAGTTTATATTTTCAAACAAAGAGCAGGGTTGCACAGAATATAAGTAAGTATAAAGGGTGCAAAGGCTTTTTCTGCCAATTCTTTATGAAAGGCTCACTCAACAATGGTTAGAATTGTTATAAGAACAGGGTGTGAAGAGATGGAGAGGACCGTCGTACTAGACACTTGAGATAGAAGCCGTACAGAACCATATTGCCTTCCTTCATCGAAGGCTACTGGGAGCCCATTTAGCCTTGGCTCGATGGGCTTATCTGCCTGCCTGCCAAGGCGGGTGAGAATAGCAGGTGCTGCTATTTCACTGAACATTGGTAACACTGTTCACACTAGGTATTCCGGCAGTGAACGGTCTTTTAAATTCAAATTAGGCCCGTTCTTTGGCGCTAAGGTTAGTTTAGTTAGCTAAAGAGATGAGAATGTGGTTGGAAATATTTATGTAAAAAAGAGCTTCTATGATTTCACCAGTATGTTACAGTATTATTTGCTATTCACACTTTTGTTAAATTTTGTCGCTACTATTTTGTTTGTGTTCATAATTATCACTACTCATATTGTAAACAGTAGAATAGGATTTTGATTTAAAAATCAATCTTTAAAATATATCCTTGGTATCCTAGTGTGTGGAATTTCCATAATGATAGGGGGTTTGAGCTCGACTAATTATCGCTGTGATAGCTCTTTGGATTGATTGTACCCAAAAAAGCATCTCCGTCAAATAGTGCTCAGTGGGTTGTGGGGTGGTTGCAGTCCAACTGGCTTTCTAAAAAAAGTCCTTAGTGCCAGGAGGTCTGGAAAGCCTGTGTTCTAGGAAAAATGCAGAAAACATAATAACACCTTACCTGAAACTTTTAATGAACTCTGAGTTGGAGTCGCGCAGCATCCCCAGCGTTCCCTCCAGGGTCTGGCGGTAGTTACGCATGGAGACCTTAATTCCATCCACGTGTTTATCTCGGTCACGATACAGAGAGTTGGTCAGGATGATCAGTCTGAAAGAAGAGCAGAGCAGGAGTGTGAATGAGCATTTATGATGTTTGCAGATGCACCTCTGACCTTCCTTTGTCATTCAAAATAACAGAGAATAAACTCTCTGGATCTGATTTACAGTGGCGTGGAAAGGAAAATGGTCTGATTTTTGGAAGAAATGGAAACTTGAAAGAGTCTCCATTACTTGAGAATTTCCACCTGAGAATCATCGCAAAACCTTTATGGTGGAGGTAATTCTGTGGGACAATTCTCCACCGGTGTAGAATCCTCAAGTAAAGTGCCTTTTTCTGTGGCCCCAAAACTGTCCACCCAAATCCAACTCAGGCCCTTATTGTAAAGTGCAATGCCATGATTTTCACTAAACGACCACCCTTGAAACAATTCCAGCTGCAGTTCTGTAAGCAGTCAGCTCTTTTCAAACTGCACTTCCTATGGGATCTTTAATAGGTTGTCAAATGGATGGATGTGAAAGTTGGATTTCAATGTTCTCAGTTTTCAAAACTGTGCTCTGTACTATCTAGAAAGTCTGGCGAGCCTGACCTGAATGTTACACAGGATAACCTCTAAGAAGGGGACGATCAGTGAAATGCCCCCCAACATGACATAAGCAGGCTATGGCCTAGGTACTTCTGAGTATGGGGACCCTGCTGCCTCGTGTCGTACTGTGCCTCTGAAGGGAATGCAGAGCCAAGAGGAGGCCTAGACTAGGTGACACACGAGAAGGTGAAGTCCTTCTTTAGTGCTTCTCTAGTGTATACAGCTTCTATCACTACAAGAGAAAATCAATACCAAAGGATAGTGAAGCTTTTAAGACAATTTCAGCAGTTCGGAAACATGCAAACTCCCTATGTCCCTTTGTTCACAGGGGGTGCATGCACAGGTGATAATGTGCTTCAAATGGACACCTGAAGAACAAGTTGCTAACCTTCGGTAACGATCTTTCTGGTAGATACTCTATCTAACCGCAGATTCCTCACCTTGTGAAGACTCCACCCAGGCATACAACAGTATTCAGAAACTTTTCAGCAGTGCCTTTGTGCGCTGGTGGGTCGTGTAGTGCAGCTCCATGATAATGTCATTCTAGTCTGGAAGTGATGTACAGAGCCGTGTATAAGCACAACCCACACATGCTGACATCAGTTGTTTTCTTGGCTGTCTGCGCCCTCAGCCGCATCAGCAAATTTGTATGACTAGTGTTCAGATATCTACACTGGGACCATTTTAGATGGAAAAGAACTTGAAGGTGAGATGGTCCGTGAGGTATCTGTGGTTAGATGGAGTATTCACCAGAAAAGATCGTTACCAGATATAAGTAACTTGTTCTTCTGATGGATACTAACTGCAGATTCCTCACCTTGTGAACAGATACCAAAGCAGTACCTCCCAAAATGGTGGGTCTGGGAACTGGCTCAAACCAAAAAGTCCTGTAGGACCAAATAGGTAAAATGCCCCTCTGTACGGACCTGACTGTCGAGGCAGTATTGCTTCATGAACACGTATACCAAAGACCACGTGGCTTCCTGACAGCTGGTAAGCAGCAGATCTTTATGCAGAGAACAAACCATTGGGAGATGCTCTGTTTTTGCATTCTTACCCGTCTTTGCTTTGGAAAAATTCACAAAGAGCTGATTCACCTCTCAGAGTTCTTTGGCATGATTGATATAGAAACTTAATGCTCCTTTGCGGCCACACGATGGAGTCTCTGCTCCTCCTTAGAGGGATGAGGTGGAGTAAAGAATGCCCGAAGGGTGATAGCCTGATTGATGTAATCTCGAGGGCTCTCTTTCAGTAGAAAGGAATTTCAGGTCCTCAAAATCAAACTATCAGGGAGAAGGTTGTGTAAGGAGGATTTACATGGAGAGCTTTTAGTTCACTCACATGCCAAGTCGATGGTATGGCAATGAGAAAGAGTGTCTTCAAGGTTAGAAGTCTCAACGGACAACAGCGCAGTGGCTCAAAAGGTGTGCACAGCAAAAACATGAGGATTCAAGTCCCACTGGGGCACTTTGGTGGAAACAAGTGTTACAAACCTTTCAAAAACCTCATCACAATTGGTGACTTAAATAACAAACGTGATCCGGCAACAGTAAGAAGGCTGAAAGAGCCGATAAATAGCCCTGAACAGCAAGTTCTAGCTGGGCAGTGGATAAAACAAATAGTAAACCTCCACAGAACTCTGTCTGTTAAAGGTCAATTTGTCAGGCGGCGCACCAATCCACCAATTTGTCCCAACTGCGTGCGTAGCCAGATTTAGTGGAGGGATGCCTAGCCGCCAGGATGACATCAACGACCTCAGGGTGCAGGTCGAAGGAGATCAATTGACGCAGCTCAATCTCCAAGCATGCAGATGCAAAGTGTGCAGGACCAGGTGCAACACCCTGCCCTGCTGCTGCAACCGAAGATCCATCCAAAGTATCCAATAGGGTGCCACTAGAATGATTTGAGCCAGGTCGTTTCTAATCTTCTTCAGAATTCAGGCCAGGAATGGCATGCCGGAGTCCCGAGCTCCATTGTAGATGGAATGTGTCTCCAAGCAACAGCTGTTTTGGACTGTCCAGTATTCAGAAGTGCTAAGACTGCGCATTCTCAGCAGTGGCTATGATCCAACCCTGGTTCTCCCCATTGCTGGAAGATGGCCTGTGCAACCTCTAGATGCAACTGCCATTCGTGATCCGCTAGGCGGCTGTGGTTGAGGTTGTCCGCCATGGCATTCAAAGATCCTATCAGATGGTTCACTACCAGGGAAATCCCTTGGCGGTCCAGCCCCTTCCAGAGGTGCAAGGCCTGCTTGCACAGACCTCAACCCGCCTTGCTTGTTGCAGTACCATATGGCAGTGGTGTTGTTTGGAGCACCTGCACCAGCTTTCCTTTGATGGTCGGCAAGAAAGCCTTAAACGGCAAGCAAATCGCTCTTAACTCAAACATGTTGGCACAAAACTGTACCGTATACAGAATAGCTCAGAAGAAAGGAGCGTCTGAGAAGGAGTCAAGTGTGACTTTGGCTCATTGAAAGTGAAACCCAATGATGTGAGGAGGTTCACCATCGTCTGGAGGTGGTTGGTGGCTGCCGGGACCAAGCTCGCTTTCAGTACAGAGTCATCAAGATATGGAAAAACTGGTAACCCTAACGTCTGTAGATGTGCTGCTACCACTGCCATCACTTTCATGAACACCCAAGGGGCACTGTTGAGTCCAAAGGGAGGCACTGTAAACTGAAAATGCCCTTGGCCCACTGTGAAACCCAGATAGTGCCTGTGGGTCTGCAGAATGAGTATGTGAAAAGAAGTGTCCTGTAGGTCCAATGCCACAATTCAGTCTCCAGGGCCAGGCCAGCCAGAACTTGGACTAGCGTATCTTGACTTTGTCCTTCCACAAGAAGGCATTGAGGGGGCAGAGATCTAAAACTGGATAAAGACCTCTGTCCTTCTCCGGCACAAAGAAGCAGCAGGAGTAACACCCAGTTCCTACTTCTTAGGCCAGAACCCTCTCTATGGCGCCTTTGGTGAAATAGGCCTGCACTTGCTGTCGTAAGACGGCCACCACGAAGGCAGTGAAAGGTGCTGCAGGGTAAAAAGAAAGAGATGGGTATGGCCCCGATGGACAATGTGTAGGACCCACTTGTCCATCGTCCCACCCCTGGAGGGCATATCAGATCATGCCTCCAACAGGGTTGCTAGGTGCTGCACGGACACATTAAAGCGGTTTAGCAGTTGTGGTTGCTAGAGGGGTGGGGGACTGAGCTTGCCATTGTCCCTACTGACCTCGGGATCTCTGGGAACCATGTCCTCAGCCATGAAGTGGCTAGAAAGTGTGGTGGGCTGGAGCTCGGGTCAAGCGTTGCTAGAGAGGGAACCTCTCCTGTAACCACAAAGAGGCTGAAACTTGTGATAGAACTGCCTCTTGGGAGAAGGCAGGCCCAAGAAACATACTGTGGCTCTGCTCTCTTTAAAATGCTCCAGGGCTAAGTCCACTTTATTCCCAAAAAGGTGAGATCCATCAAAAGGCATGTCCATTAATGTTGCCTGAATGTGACCAGAGATACCTGTGCACCTCATCCAGGCACTGTGGTGGAGAGACACTCTGGTGTCATGGCTTACGTCTATGCAATCAGTTGTGTCCAGTCCTGAAAGTATGACAAGTTTTATGGATTTGCAGCCATCCTGAATAGCCTGCGTGAGAGACGCCCAAAGCTCATTTGGAACAGCCAGTAAAACCTGAGCCCCCATATCCCAAAGGGCATGGGAATAATGGCTAACGAGGCAGTTGGCATTGACCGATAGTAGAGCAAGGCTTGTGGAGGAGAAAATGCTTTTGCCAAAAGTCTCAATTCGTTTAGACTAATGGTCATGAGGAGTGGCAGGAAAAGCATTTGGATTGACCCTGCTAGTTGACGCCTGAACCACTAGGGTCTCCAGAGTGGGATGCTGGGTTAGGAAGGCAGGGTAGTCAGGTACAGGGCAATGGAGGCGGGCAATCTGTTTATTGAGGGGTGGCCCTGAACAGGGCTTGTCCAAGGTACCCAAAAGGATGCCAGTAAGTGCCTCATTGAAGGGTAGGCTCAGTGTGAGCCTGGCCAGGTTGCAAAACCTAAGTTAAAACATTAGTTTTCACTTTCATTGTTGGCAAATTTAGGTCTAATAATTCAGCTGCCATTCGCATCACCCCAGCAAAAGAGACACTTTCCTCCACAGCAGGACCCGGGGGAGACACAAGGTCAGTATCAGACGAAGTGTAATGCTCACTGGCAATCTGGAGCTCTTCATGCCAGTTGTCCTCATTATGTTGGGGAAAATAATCGTCCCCTTCATCATAACTGTCATTGTCAAAATCTGTATCAAATAAGTTATATAACGTCTGGGCCCAGAGTCAGAGGGATTGTCAAGAGGTTGGCAGTTGATGCACGACTTTGGTTGAGGTCGTGCCAGAATCAGTTTAGAGTGCGACAGCTCCACATCTGGCATCAGCACTGGCTTCAATGCTGATAGGGCCGGCACAGGAGGTGGTGTCAAAGAAGGCATCAAAGTAGGGGCTGGACCCTATGGGGATCCAATGGGCACAGACGGAACCAAGGGTGTACCTGCCAGCGAAAGCCAGACTAGAGGCCCCTGCAGTTCCTTGGAGTCCAAGGTGCGCCACAGAGAGCCGGTAACAAACAATCAAAAGATCTGCAGCATAGCATTTCTGAAGGCTTGCTGTGACATCACAAATGGACCTGGGAACTCAGGGTGGGTCGGGCTAGGCTCAGAATCAGCTTGATGAAGATTGGGAGTGAGACAGAAAGGCACGTTAACGTCCTTGCCCCCTCCTTGGAGTTTGAGGGTGGTGGGAAGGGGTCATTTCAAACTTGGTTTACTTATGTTTCTTCTTCGACTTGCCTGAAGACTTCAACCGCGACAAAGGCCTGCCACAGGAATGGTTTCGGGAGAGGGCATGGGACCTTCCGTTTGACTTCGACCACTCACGGTGTGGAGTCTTTTTGTGTTAGGCTACAGAGTTGGGCTTCGAGTTCCCCTATTGCCTTTGGGTTTATATGGGCACAGTAGCCACAGGCCTTGCAGTTGTGGTCCAACCCCAGGCACCACAAACAGACTTTGTGTGGATCTGTCACAGACATTTGTTTGCGACAGTCCCTGCACAGCCTAAAACCTGTCGTTTTAAGGGGGTCACATTTTCCTTGCACACTGGATTTTAAGTCTAAATTTGGAGAAAAAGACTCTCGTCCAAGACCAAGGAGTAGCTCTGGATTAGTGTCTGAAGGCGCAGAAAGAACGGAACTGACATCAGCAAGTATAGGTGGCACTTATATACTGCTCTGGACATCACTTCCAGAGCAGAACTATGTCAGTGTGTAGCTACACGACACCACCTCCAGGCAGCATTAGGTACTGCTGAAATCTTTCTGGATCCAATCTACACCTGGGGGAGTATTCACAAGGTGAGAATCTGCGGTTCAAAGTATTTGGGTGCACTTAACAGAACCTCAAGGATAGATCCTGATCTGCTGTACTTGCGTGCAATAAACTCAGGAACCCAGATTTTAAGTCTAGAATTACTGGATAAAAATAGCGCAGCCATCCACAAGGTGTTTCAGACCTGAACAGTATTTTAGTTACATCTAAACAAATGCCAAGATCAGCCTATTACTCTCCCTCCTTTGCTGCACCATCCTGTACCCCGGCTATGCCCCTTTGCAGTCACTGTGTCATAGTTTGGCACCAAATTAACAAATTGTTGAATTAAGTGGCCTCATGTATGAAGAATGCATTGGGTAATGGGGGTTGCAGTTTCTGCATCAACTTTTACTAAATGCTTTCCTGTTTTGTGAACCAACCTGTGTATTAATACATCGGTTCACAACATACAGAATCGGAGTGGGTTGTAATTCGACCTACATCATAAATATTAATGAAGTAAGTCGCAAATTGCAACCCACTGAGATTGACTACAATCACAGGCATGGTGGCCTGTTGGGGTTTGTGATTAGTTTAAAATAAAGCAATCTTTTATTTAAAATGCATCCCATTTTCCTAAGAGGAAGATGGAATGTATTTTTAAAAAAAGAAAATGAAAATGTTTACAAACTTTTAATTAGATTAGGCAGTGGTTCCTAGGACCACGCCCTACTCTTAAAAAATAATTTGTCAGCATTCACAAAGGGGAAGGGATCACTTGTGGACCAAAACCCTTAGCAAATGAGTTACTACTTCCTTGGTAGTAAAATATGAATGTTTTGCAACTGGATTTCGGTCACAAAACATTAAAACACACCTTAAGAAATCAGTATTTGGAAAAAATGCTCTTAAAAATCTATTCAAAATAGCAAGTTGTTGATGTTTACTAAACCCATTTAATGATTTGGAAAACCTTTTTCGAATCGTTAAATGGGTTTAGTGCCTTTAAAAAGGTGTTTTAGTTGTCGCAAGCCCTCAGATTTCCCAAACCTCAGGGTTGTGACCGTTGAAACACTTTGCACATGAGGACCCAAATGCTGAACTGCCACACATTGGCAGCAGAAGCCTGCTTCAACTTATTGCAGAATTATTGTCTTGCAATGAAGGATGCATGAGCAGTGATGAGCTTCCAAGAAGTGCTTGAAGTGTGCAACACGTGGGGTCCAGGTTGCCAACTGGACCCGTATTTGCAAAATATTACAGCCACATGTGGGACGTCCATCGCTGCCCATGTGCATATAATAGGCCTGCCAATGTTAAAGGAAGGAGATGTGGATACAAGACCCAGTGTATACAAGCAACAATGGATACAAGCAGCAGTGGATACAACCAGCAGCAGTGGATACAACCAGCAGCAGCGGATACAACCAGCAGCAGTGGATACAAGCAGCAGCAGTGGATACAACCAGCAGCAGTGGATACAAGCAGCAGTGGATACAAGCAGCAGTGGATACAAGCAGCAGTGGATACAAGCAGCAGCAGTGGATACAACCAGCAGCAGTGGATACAACCAGCAGCAGTGGATACAAGCAGCAGTGGACAAAAATAGCAAAGGATATAGCCAGCAGTAAATAAAAGCAGCCGTGGATACAAGCAGCAGTGGACAAACATGTGTCTGGATAACAGCAGCAGTGCCTAAAAGCAACAATGGATACAAGCAGCAGTGGATACAAGCAACAATGGATACAAGCAGCAGTGGATACAACCAGCAGTGGATACAAGCAGCAGTGGATACAAGCAGCAGTGGATACAAGCAGCAGTGGATACAAGCAGTAGTGGATGATCAGAAGCAGTGGATGAACAGCAGCAGTGGATACAAGCAGTAGTGGATGATCAGCAGCAGTGGATGATCAGCAGCAGTGGATGAACAGCAGCAGTGAATAACGGCAGCAGTCGTTAAAAGCAGCCACTGCCACAACTGTGGTCTACTTGTTCATAGTGCGAAGGAGGGGGCTATCAGGGAGCAATGGCCACAATTCCTAAAGCAGCCTCTTACTTGCCCACCATACCAGCAGGGATGGCTGCACTGCACGCAGGGACGATGGCATCAAAATGTGCCATTCGACAATCGCAGTTTTCCAGGCTGGTAGTGACTTTTGCAGGTGGTCATTCACAACTGTAAGAGCAGACGCTTTCTGACCGTCAATAACATAAGCAACTGGCCACTGGGATTGGAAGACGAGCGCCATAATAGCCATTTCACTGAAATGTTCCTCACCATGTGCTATGCCTGCGCCCACCTCAGCCTCGAGCACTGCTGGACCCTACCTCTCCCACAAGAACTCCAGGCACTTAGGGCAGAAGCCGCAGTTATCAGTGCCTGCGCTATCCTCATTTCTATCCTCATCAGATCGCAGAGACCACTGGATTCACCAAGTCATGATGAGGATACTCTGGGCATGCAGGTATGGCACTAGGATTAACATGAAACGAGCCTTACTTCTCAGACTTGTTGGCGTTCATGAACAAGGGTTCCATGTCAGAGACCCTTTTGCTGAATTCCTTGGTCTTCTTCTTCATTTCATCTCTGAGCTGGATAGACAGGTTTTTCATTTTTACCAGAGCGTCCACCACTCCTGCACAGTGGCGCTCGACACGATCGCTGTGTAGCAGCAATTCCGCTGAGGACAAGAGAAGAGAAATGGTCAATCTGTAGCAGCGGGCATCATTAGAGATGAAATTGCTCTGACCAGCTTAGCCAACACCACTATGATGGCCTCACAGACTGCGTCATGTAGTGTGCTACACAAAGACGCAAACGACCCCTGAACCCCTTGCAAAAAGCCATCCTGGTTGTCCCACCTCCTACTTTAACAGGTCTACAAGCTGAATCTGCTAAGAAACAAATCTTCTTCCCTTCTGCACATAACTAAATACTAATCTCTACCCACCAACGTGACACCACATCTCAGGGTAGACCAGAGTATGGCTTTGAATCGATTAGGCTGCAGAATTAGTAGGAGCACAAATTACTGTGCCTAAGCAATGATGAAACTTGTTCAGCCAATGGTATTCATTCTACACCATTGTAGGCTGAGAGGACATGCATAGAGTCATGAAGCGGGATGTGGGCATGCGTCCGCATGTGGGAGTGAGGCATGGGTGGAAGTAAACCAAGGTGGCCAGATGCTGTTGGCTGTTAGTGCTGTTTTACTTTACAGGAGAATACTCTGATGATATAAACTGTGATTTCTGGCTCGAGTATCTCAGGAAGAGCATTAGATGATTGTGAGCGCAGTAATCTGCCTTAACTTGTTGTGTTTCACTATCCCAACGTTACAGACTAAGGTTCTCAAGAAACGCCGTTAATTTTGTGTGCAACTTAAACATGCAAAGAACTCCAGCCATTTCAGTGGTCCATAGACTAGTGCCAGGAATTTGCTACTTTGTGAACCGCATTGCTCTGCTTAGAGCCTCTGCCCTCTGCTACTACTTACTGTACAATGCCTTCTCCTGCTACACAGTACCTCCTCCAACCACACAGGGCCTCTTCGCATTGCACAGTGCCCTCCACTGCAGAGTGCCTCCTTCCGCTGCAAAGTGCCTCTTCTTACAGTTAAGTGTTTCAGTGCACTGCACAATGCCCCTTCATGTGCAGCTGTGCTGCTTCACTTTGCAGCTGGACAGACTTACATCCACTGTCTCACCGCAGCACCCATAATGCAGCAAGTCCTCCGCCCCTGTTCCAGACTTCATCTTTACCCAGTACCTCCTCTCTGCTGTGCCTCCTCCCACTGTCATGACTATACCCCCCAACTGCACCTTCCACTTACCTGCTCTGACGTTGTGGATATCCTTCTCGATGCGCTGACTCCTTGGTTGGTGGAGGTGCAAGCGCAACTCAAGCTCCGACTTCAGCTCCTCCATCTTGGCTGACACCACACTCTCCGCGTTGGCCAAGGCTTGGTCAAACCATTTCTCCAGGTGCTCGAAGAACCCCAGGCGGATCCTACACATAAAGAGCCAAAATCAAGATTAGGATGGTGGCAGTGTGGGTAAAAAGATATACCCTGAAGTACTACCTCCAAACAATAAGACATGCTGCTGACAAGAAAGACTGCAAGCATGGTCTTCAGTCATCACCAGGAAACCATAAGGCACTCTGCGAGGCCTAGGTAGGCCTGTAGAGTGCTTTTTAAATGAAATAAAAACAAAGAAAGGCGTGATGTGCATTTTCGCAGCCTGATCCCTACTGAGCACACTCTGTTTTCTAGTTCATGTATTTCTCTTCCCTCGAGTTTCCTTCTATGGACACTGCAAGCACGAGATAAAAAGTTCATTGACTATGAGTGACCAATGTATGATGTAAGTAAGTAAGTAAGTAATTTTTATTATGCATGATTAATTAAAACCTTTGCATACATATAACAATAAAAGCTTTCTTATTCCAATTCAATAAATAAAGCAGTGTTTAAAAATAAAAAAAAAGACCATCGGTAAACGTTGTTTAAAATTACACAATTGGGCATTATGCTCGTCAGTAAGTCTAAAGTGCTTGTGCATCAGAGAAAGCTGCGCTGACAATAGTTTTCTTGAGTTGAGCAGCCATCATTCTCCAGCGTAGTAAAGTGCATTGTTTTGCGCACATAGCCATCGTTGATTTAAAGTGCTGGTGCGACTGTAAGGTGCTGTTGTTAGGTTTTTGGGTCTAGCTTCGAGGGATGCCAGGTGCAGCTACATTTTATGGCCAGTGTCCGCATGCGGCATGTTTTTGAGTCTTCTGGTTACTGTCTCAAAATTGTTTATGAGCCAGCAGTTTAGCTGTACCTCAGCTGGATCGAAGCACAGCTTTACTGCCTGCCTACAGGTACGGGCGCCGTGCAGCTTACAAAATGGTGCTTCTTATGTCCTTTAAGTTAGGGCAATTGCATATGACACGAATAATGTCCTCCTTCCCACTTCTGCATAGGCGACAGGGCTGCGGACCTCCTCCCCTTTACCATGGTGGAAGGTGTGGGATGATCGGGATGACCCCTAGTCGTAACTTTAAAATTCTTTCCTTTTCCTTCGTCCTTATTTTGACTCCTATTTTCAAGTAAGATTGCGGTTTGAGCACTTCATAATCACTGAACATTATTCAGCCATGTGCCCTTTTAGCAAGCATGTCCTTGTCTTCTAAGACAGATACCATTTGTGTTGCTTTTTCACAATTTTATTGAAGGATACATGATCTGTTGGAGGTCCCCAAAGGTCCGACAATCCCAATGCCTTAAGGGAGTCAAACAAATATTCCCTGGCTGGTGATTTTCTGTGGCGAAGCAACTCGATCCAGAGATGGGAGTTTAGGGATCCAGCCTCAGCGCTACGGATCTTGTGCCAACTTTTTACGTACGAGCCCCTTCTTTCCACCGATTGCTTTTGGAGCCCAAATTCTAGCCGTATGTGGGCTGGTGAAACATATTTTAGTAGGTGGAAAATTGCTCTCTACGAATTAGCTATTACTGTGTCCAGTGTTGCAGCATCTTTGCCTTTGAGAGGTTCGCTCCCATATGTTAATGTCGGTTGCAACTTTGCACGCAATACCTGTAGCAAGGGATCGAGTGTTCGGTCAGGCAACGTTTTCTTCACTGGTTTCATCAATAGGTAGGTCATGATTCCCTTTTTCCGCAGGGACTCCAGCTGGGGTTTAAATGAACTTTTGTGATCCAGAAGTATTCCAAGATATTTGTAGCTGTGTATCTGATCCAGACTTTGCCAGTCCAAATACCAGTTGATTTTTTTCTTTTTATGATAATTTACTGCCATGATTTTGGTTTTCTTAAGATTTATTTGTAGGGCATTCCGTTGTGAGAAGCTGTTTGTCGTATTCAAGAAATGTTGAAGGCCGTTGGGGGTCCGGCTTATCAGCACTAGGTCGTCCGCGTATAACAGATTTGACAATGGCGTGTTCCCCAGTTTTGGAGCGTGTGATGTGGACCTATCCAGTTCCCCTGGGAGATCAGCTAGGAAAAGGTTGAAAAGCAAAGATGCTAAGACGCACCCTTGCTTTAGCCCTTTAGAGGTCGCGATTCATTTGGAAAGGTGTGTCCCTGCGCCCAATTTGATCCTGATCCAAGTATCAGTATGTAACATTTTGAGCCGATCCAGGAGTGGTTTTGGTATCCCCCAACTTTCCAGTTTTTGCCAAAGTTTAGCTCGGTCGACATGGTCGAAGGCAGCAGTATAGTCAATAAAACAAAGAAATAGGGGAGTTTTTGCCTCTTTAGCTGCGTCCATTAACAAGACTAATGCCATGATGTTGGTTGTGGTTCCTTGGCCCAGGCAGAACCCAGTTTGGTTTATAGGAATAATAGAATTTTCAGACGCCCAAGATGTCAGTTCATCCAAGATTGTGCCTGCGTAGTACTTTGCCTCTACGTCAATGAGAGCGATTAGTCGGTAGTTATTTGGAACTCTCCTGTCGCCCTGTTTAAAAATTGGGCTGATGATTGAACCTTTCCAGGACTCCGGGATTATAGTTGCACTGTTTATGTCCTTGAAAACCGGTAATAGTGCTTTGCGCCAGTATTCCGCATCGTGTTTGTACAACACTGGGGGAATGCCGTTGGGGCCAGGGGCACCCGCAGGTCTGCCCCTGGCTATTTGTCTCTTTATCTGAGTAGCTGTTGGACCATAGCATTCCTCTTTGACGGATGATAAGTGGTCTAGCCCTACTACCGGGTCTCTCCCCTGATGATTTTGCATTTTCCTGTGGGAGCCATGTTGCTCTGCAATACTGGGGTTTTGCGTCGTTTCTTCCCTGTTGATGTCGCCTCTATACCTTCTCGCATTTCCCATTTCCTTGTCCGCTTCTTCGTCCTTTTGCACTTTGTTGTTAAAATGGTTGAAGAGGTAGTCTACCCAGACAGCCTCTGTTATGTTAGAGTATATTCCAGGATGATTTGGTCGCTCAATTTTGTTTATTGTTTGCCAAAACTTGGTACTGTTTTTTTGTTTGGCATCGTGGAGTAGCTTGGCCCATAGTTCATCATTCTTTGATTTTTTTTTTTCCCCATTTCTTTCTTTTTATTATTGCCTTTACTTTCCGGAGGATACATTGCAGGTCCGGGTTTTGTGGGGTTTTGCGAAGCTGCCTTAATGTTTGATTTATGGTACGTTTGATTTTTTTTGATTCTGGGTTGGTTGTCAGCCTTGTTAAGGTATCCGCCGATTGTCCTGACTTTATCCCTATCCCAGTCGCGAGTTTTCCACCAAGGGTCGTGATGAAGCTTTCACATGCTCTCACTGGTTGAACTGGTGTATCTTTCCCTTGGTTGTATAATGTTTTAGCAGTAACTGATATTGCTTCAATGTTGTTAGGGTTGCACCTTATTCGTTTAAGGTTTGAAGTCCCTTCTATGTCAGTGAATTTGCATGCCTCTAGTGAGAGGGCTGTGCTTGCTTTTAACGTCACTTCCTGGGGTAGGTAATCACTGTGCTCTTTGTCGCCTATTCTGAAGGTGGCGATTTTATTGAACATGGTTAGGTTTACAAACGTAAAATCTAGATAAGAAGAAGTTTTTGATGAATAAAAAGTGGCAGCGGGTGGATTGTCCCCCTGAAAGCGGCCGTTCAGTGCTCTTAAGTTTAGATATTCAAGTTCCTGTAGCAGGTGCTTTGAGCATCTTGATGGTTTCTCAATTTTTCCTAGGCCCTGATTTGGTATTCCCCATACAGCAGTAAGGTCTTGTGCGGGGTCATCGTCTAGTCCGGACCCTAGAAGGAGTAGGTTAAAGTCGCCTGCCAGAATGATGTGATCAGTGTCTTGCTAATCCATAACCCTTTTTATTTTTTTGATCAGCTCTTTAGTTGCTTTTAGTTTTTGTTTGGGGTGTACATAGGTGTTAATTATTATTACTTCTTGACATTCCTTGTTAAACTTGAGCGTTATCATCACAGCCTGAATGGCGCTTGGAGCTGCAATGTAAAAATGCCCGTACATCCGCTTCGGCGAAGTGGTTTTCGGAAGAGTTGGCACTAATGAAAACCAGATGTAAGCATCTCGAGCACCAGTGGAGGAAGAACTATCAGGATGTAAATAGACAGAAATATCTTGATGCCTTGAAGCTCTACCATCGCCATATTAAGAGAGTGCGGAGGGAATATTATACAGGGCAAATTGAGTTAGCCAAACACTCTTCTAAGACCATCTTTCAGGTAGTGAAACAACTGTCCTCTCTAGAACCAGTGACTGTTGCACTCCCTGCCTCCACGGAGTATTGTGATAAGGTCGCCAATTATTTTATTGATAAGATCGACAGGATATCTGCCTCCTTCCCAGATAGTAGTAGGAGCTATGCTCCTGTGTTTAATACGGAGGCACCTTTGACCGAGGATAAGTTTATCCTCTGTCCTCTGGTGGAAAACGAGGTTTTGGGGTTGATGGAGGCTGTGAAATCGGGATCACCTTTGGACCCGATCCCCCTAAATTTCTCCAATTAGGGAAAAATATAATTGCCCCTGTTCTTACCTCACTTATGAACCTGTCCTTTAGTACTGGACTGGTTCCTAGCAGATGGAAACACGCTATGGTGGTCCCTCTGCTGAAGAAACCATCACTGGACCCCGCTATCCCCGAAAATTTAAGACCCATATCTCTTCTTCCTTATGTGGCAAAAATTGCAGAGAAACATCTGAATAGCCAACTGTCGAGGTTTTTAGAAGAGAGGCAGGTTCTTCATGAAACCCAGGCCGGTTTTAGGCCAATGCATGGCACGGAGTCTGCTCTTCTTCTAGCAGCTGAAGTGTTGAGGACTGCAGCTGATGAAGGGAGAACAACTGCTCTGGTTTTGCTGGACTTGAGTGCCGCGTTCGACACGGTGTTCCACGGCCTCCTGCTGGAGAGGCTAGGAGAGGTCGGGGTCGGGGGTGTCACGTGGATGTGGCTGAAGAACTTTTTGGAGAACAGAACCTTTCAGGTTCTGCAACATCCATTCAAGTCCAGAGTCTGTCCTTTAAACCAGGGGGTGCCGCAGGGTTCTGCGCTGAGCCCCACCCTGTTCAATATATATATGCGCCCGCTGGCAGATATTGTGATGAGACATGGAATCAAGTTGGTATCCTATGCTGACGACACTCAGCTAGCCGTGACCCTAGAACAACAAGAATCTGGAAGGGCTGCTGATTTCAAAACATGTTTGAGGGAGCTTATGGACTGGATGAGACTGAGTTGCCTCCAGTTGAATGCAGGGAAGACAGAGGTGTTGGTTGTGGGAAAACAGCCCTCTTTCTGGTCACAGCATTGGTGGCCTGAGGAACTGGGACCTTGCCCGGTGCCGAAAGCTAAGGTGAAAAATTTGGGGGTGTGGTTCGACGAAGCACTTTCCTTTACTCAGCAAATCTCTGCTGTGGCCGGAACCTGCTTTGGCATTCTGAAAATGCTGCGGAAGATTCTGGACCTTCTCCTCCTGGATGCTAAAAGAACTATTGTACAGGCTTTGGTTACATCTCGTCTTGACTATTGCAATGTTCTGTATCTAGGGGTGACTGCTAAAAATCTGAACATCTTGCAGAAGGTCCAAAATGCTGCAGCTAGGCTTATCCTGAATATTCCCAGGTGGGCTCCGGTAGGAGAAGCTTTAAAAAAACTACACTGGCTCCCAATACAGGCTAGAGTTACATTTAAGGCTCTCTGTATCAGCCATAGGATCCTTAGGAAAAAGGGCCGCGCTTTCTGACCCCCTTCTGACGGCTTACCAACCATCTCGGAATTTGAGATCTCTTGGCAGTATGAGAATGACTGTGCCTAAGGTGCGGAGGGCCAGGGCTGGGGGAAGATCTTTTGGGTTCCTGGCAGCTAAGGCCTGGAATAAGCTTCCTGTGGACTTGAGGATATCTGAGTCAGAACCTTGGTTCCGTAAGAAATTGAAAACCTGGCTCTTCCGTGATTCAGGGGGCGGTCGTCAATAACTCTGCTGCCTTCCTTGCTTAGTGTGGCATGGGTTGGGGCTCTCAGTTGTCCTAGCGCGGGGACACTCCGTTGGGAGTAACCATTGCGCTTTACAAACTTCTTAATAATAATAATAATAATTTGGGCCTCTATAGGTAAGATTTCTCCTATTGTGGTTATTGAGGCTAGTATCATTAAACCCCCTGAGCGATGACCAAAATCAGATCCCTTTATAGCTGGTACGATGTGGGAGGTATACCCCTGAAGCTCAAAAGCCTTGTCTTGCCAGGTTTCCTGGAGCAGTATCATGTTAAATGTTTTTAGGTAATTTACTACCTCAGGATCCTCAGTTTTACTTGCTAGGCCATTGATGTTCCAAATGCACATACCGGTTTTACCTTGCTCCACTGGGGCTGTCAGTGAGCTGCACATCCCTTGTCAATTGGGTCGCTCTGTTGTTATTGTTCGCTTTATTTGCGTCCAATTCTGTGCTGTGGATGTTGAAGCTATGCTTAATTGCCCAAGGCATGTATTCAAATTGGAGGCCTTTGTGCGAGTGTTGTGTGCACCGGGGGAGCTGCTCCTTGCTCCTTTTAATACTGAGGTGGTGGCTTTGGAGGGTCTGTTAGTGTTGACATTTAAAAAAGGTGTTGGATAGGATGGTTTTAATTCGGCTTTCAGCTTTATCTCCCAGTGTTTGAACTTGTTTTCTTCTTTCAAAATTTGGTTAGCTATCTCACTAGAGCTCCATCTTGTTTTGGTCGCCTCTGGGCATTGCAAATTATTAGTTGGTTAAAATTCTATGGATAGCAGATCTACCGAGCTTATGTTTTCTAGGCTCGTGATGGAATGTAAGAGCCGCAGTACGTTCTCTCTGTTTAGTATATCTGTTCTTCCCCGGGATTCGTATTCAGGGATGAATATGATGGTGGACGTTCCTCCTGCGTTTCGCGCCTCTGTTTCCTGGGTAGAAATTTCCTCGTGAGGTGGGGGCTTTAGTTGAGCAGAATTGCTCTTGCCGGCTCCATGGTTGGCTTTAATGCTGGAGGTTTGCTGAGGGTCGGTTGCTAGCCTAATTTTCCCTAGTGCGCAGGTTATGTTCTCGTTCCCTCTCATTGGCAGTTGTAATGACTCCCTATGGTCGATCAGTGGGTCATCTCCCAGATACGGCCTTGGATTTTGTTCCGCTTTGATGGTCTTACTTGGTTCTGTCTTCAGTGTAGCTAACTCCTTTCTTATTTGAATTATCTCCTGTTTGTTGTCGTCCGTTTGGGTACTTTGTGTTGATGATCTTGGGGATGGCCCCGCAATCGATGCCGGGGTGATGTTGGATTTTGCGGTGGGGTGCTCTGACCTGTCAACCAGAGTGGGGGTGGGGACGTGCCTGGTGTCCTCGACTTCGGATTCAGGTGCTGCTGGGGTTGCCTGAAGCTGATTCTTGACGCACAGTCCCAGGGCTGCTAGCTTCCTGTTTTTTCCCTTCCTTTTTTGTTTATGAAGTGCTTTAAGGGGCGAGTGATTTTTTTGGGCTTCGCTCTCTTTTATTGTTACTGTTGCTTCCCTGCCATCGGAGAAATGGTGTGAGTTAATTAGTGTCGACCCCGTTTTTTGATACTCGGTGTAGTTGTTTCTGTCCTAGGTGCTCCGTCACTCGGATAAATGTGTGATGGGGCGGTTGTTTTAAGTCTGATAGTAGGTCTCCTAACATTGATGGTAACATTAGCAGTTTGTCGATTATTGGAGCACAGGTGCATTCTGGTTGTAGCGTTTGACTTCCGTAAACAGCTTCTTGCCTTCGTTTTATTAGGCCGTTTAGTTCTGATAGCTTTCTATCGATCCCAGAAGTGAAGTCTGCCAAGGTTTGAAGGACCGTAAGCTGTAGGTCCAGTTTGTGAGATTGATATTGAAGCGCTGTTGCTGAGTATTGCATTGTGATTAGTATTGTGGCCCATATGGATTCTGTATACAAAGGTCCAGTGGAGTTGTTTCTCTCTACCCGCGGCGTGTTTGTGACTGCCGCGGGGGAATGATTCGGAACAGGTTTAGGTTGTGTGAGGCAACAAGTTCCTCCCATTCCTGTGAAGCAAGGAAGGTCATATCTGCGTTCATTGAGTAGGAGTCTTCATAAGGAAGCAGCGTGCGGCGCGCTGGAGGCGTATTGTTGTCCGATGGATCGTTGAGAGCTGCCAGGGCATCAGCTTGCGTGATTTGTGTCAGGAGTGGAGAGCTGTTTTTTGCCTGCGATGACGAGACCTGTGCCCTTTGTTCTGCCCACTGGCTTGATTCCGGAGAGAGGACTTGGGGGTCCTTAAGATCCACTCGGTCATTGGTTTCTGCTTGCTCCGGGGTTTTTGAGGTGCCTATGTTTTGCTGGCTCTTGGTGCCCGGTTTGGGGGATTTTCCAGCCTTTTGGTGTCTTGTTGGGCTGCCTTGTGCGTTACTGGGTGTCTCCTGGGGTGGCTCGCTGCCATCTCTGCCGACTCTGACCACTGTCAGGTTGTTGACCTCACTGTCTATCCAGGTATCTGTGTCTTGTTTGGTGATGTCCAGGTCTCCTTCCGTAACCGCGATCTTTTCATGAGTTTTGTCCTTTATTTGTGGTGGTGGTTCAGCCGGTTTGATAATGGTCCGTGGAGGGTGTTCGAATTTCCCTGGTTGCAGGGGGGTTTGCAGCCCCTTTATGTTCTCACTTTTGGAGTAAATTACTGTTCCAGGGCCTTTCAAGAAGGAGAATTTTGTATACATTTTTGGTTGGAGGGTACATGGGTTTTTTCTTTGAGGTGCCCCCTCAATGTTTATGAGTTCTTTTGGTTCTTGAGTTCTCGGTGGTGGTTTCAGGTCGGCTGTAATTTGAAGATTTGTTGTCGCCGGGCTATGGCTTTTGTTGGCGCTTGCGCCATTGATGGGGGAGCTCATGGGGGTGCAGGTGTCCCTGCTACCCATGGCTGTATCACTTTTTTTGCTTATTTTGTCTCGGGCCAGCCCTAGTTCGAGGGCATCCTCGCACTTGGCTTTCCTTTTTGTTGCTTTGGGTTTTGGTCTTGTGGGGGACCTCCTTACTCTGCCTGACCTCATACCCTCCTTTATGACCTCCTTATGGCCTGGTTTTGGACGATGCACGGTGCTTGATGCTTGGTGTTCAATGCTGGCTCCCTCTTGGGAGTGTACTTTTTTCCCTCTGCCCCCCTCCCCCTTTTTTTGCCTCTGATGCTCTCTGCGGGCCTCTGTGATCTTGCTGCTTCTATCTATCTGTTTATGGGTTAGTAGGGGGGGCTTGTAGCAGACAGGCAAACGGCGTACTGGCAACTGACGACTGATAACTGATGAATAGACTGGGCACTTCGGGTTGACCACGTCCCACGAGCCGCTCCCAGGTCTCGTCGATACTCTTTGCCTCTTGCAGCCTAATCCGCTTGGCTGCTTGGCTGCCTAATCCTCTTGGCCACTGCTGGCTGGGTGATAAAAAAATTTAATTAAAAATTATTGAAGGGTGCCAAAGGACGAAGACTGTGTCGGAGATGGCGGCTCACTCGTGGATCTCTTAAGACACGGCCGCGGGGTTTGGTTTTCCTACTTGCTCGGCTATGCTGCTTAGGTTAGCAGGACACAGGTGGCATTTTGGGAGCCCCAGGCTCTCACACATGCCCGTCTGTCAGTTGTTAGTACAAGCTGTACAAGCAGTACTCTGCTGTTACTCTGCTGTTATATTACAATCTGGGGTTATAATCTGGGGGTCGCGTAACTACCCAAGCAGGAGCTCTGGTGGTTTCTCTAATAGCTGCCTGTGTGGGGCTGAGTAAGGCCGGTAGGGGCATGAGGGCGGATGGATGGGGAGCAGATGGAGAGCAGAGAGCAGGGCACACTGGTGAGCCGCAAGCCGCACCCAACCTAGTTGGGTCATTTCCGCGGACTCACCGGGCTCACACTCAGCGGCCGCCGCTAATGGCAGCCGCGCTCTCTGCTCACTCGCTTACCTCCCGCCGCCGTTGCCGCTTCCACTTCCCTTCGGGATTCAGATGGGAGTTTTCCACGGTTCGCCTGCCGCCCGTTCCGCCGTGGCTTACTGAGGTGCCCTCTGCGAGGGGTTTTTCTTTTGGGCCGCTTGTTTTGGCTGCACCCCCGTCCCCCCCGACCTCAACGGCAGCAACGGCTCCGCTCTGCTGCTCGCACGGCTCACCCAGCTCGCTCGGCTGATTGGCTGTTGGCTGACAGCGTAGGCAGGGAACCGCAAACCGTGAAAGGCAACAGCAGGAACACTGACACACAGACCTTAGTGCTGCAGGGAGTATCAGGGACAAAACGTGCACCCCGAGGCGTCCAATCAAAAGGTTCTCGCCCAATGTATGATGTGATGATGGACCTGCTAAGAGTTCATGCGCTCTAATAGGCATATATAGAAGTTCTCTACCTCTATTAGAAATTATCCAAAGCACAGTTTCTCTTCCAGGTCTTTCTAGCTCATCTCTGATTCCCTCATGCTGAGGGTTACAAAATACCCAATAGGTGCTTTTAAGTTTTGCTGAGTTTGCGATTTCCAAATTCCCAAATTAAATGTCTTTATGATTCACATCTTCCTCCTCTGTCATTTATCTTACATTTTCTCCTTCGTATCTTTTTCTATATATCTCTCTTGATCTATGCAACTCTTGTCTGTTTTTCCTCTTTTCTTTCCCAAATCTCTATGTCCCATTTCCCATCTCCAAGTGCATCTCTCTTGACCGCCTTCCTGTCTCCATCTGTGTTCTCTTCCTCACTTCTCTTCTTACCTCCCACCCACATATCTTTCTACCCATTTCAATAAATGCTCATCCCTCAGTGTGCTGCTCCTGCCTTCAGAAAGAGCTGGCAGGGTTGGCCTGGGTAAATCTGTGCTGCCTCACACAGGATTAAACCAGGTCGCTGTGCTTCTATGCATCTAGGCAATAGCTTCCAAAACGGGCACACCGTCAGGACACTACACTCTGAAGGGAGCTCCAATGATGGGGTCAATTCAGCAGAGACTAAATAGAGGTAGCATTCTTAATTCCTGCCTATATCTGCTGATCCTGTACACTTCTCTTTTTGCACTCTTCTCTTTCTTTCAATGTTACATGATCTCAATCTCACCCACCTTCCTGCTTTCCACTTCACCAGTCTAGGGTTTTATATTATTTTTCCAGCTTCCTTTCCTATTGTCTGATTAGTTCTATCCCAAGGACTTTACTTTTTGCACAAACTTGTATTCACCACCACTACCTTGCTTTAGTCCCCATCATCTTGCCAAAGAATAAATTAGTGCAAACTCCTTGAGCTCAGGCAGAGGGATGCAGCGAGAAATCTACAGCGGAGAAGGTCCAGTATGATAAAAAAAAAATTAAAAAACACTTTACATCGCTCATAAAAGGCTAATGACAGCCTCCAAGTAGAGAAAACACCTAGGTCAGTGGTTCTTAACCTGTGGTCCGGGGACCCCTGTGGGCCCGTGAACCCTTCTCGTGGGTCCACGACTGCTTAGAAAATTAAATAATATTAATAAATTAGATATGAAAAAAAGATGCAAAATGTACAGCTTAAAATTTTAAAACATTCTTTAAATGTGAAGGAATTTGAAATTGGCGATTAAAATTAAGTTAGTACCCTCAGCTTGATTCCTGGGAGCAGTGTAAGTGTATCAAACAGAATATAGCATGGACCTGGATTTTTGGAGCCGCTGACTCACTCTGCCTTTCCCTTATCTAATTTATCCATATTTGCGGTAGCAGCATCCATTTTTTTTCTGCATAGCGCCAAGAAATTCCTACAGAGTGGTAGTTGCGCTTTACAAATAATATATACAATACAATGAGTGGTCTCAGTTGAATTAATTAAGAAAAGCTCCAAACTTCCTATTAAAGTTTAGATTTTTTTTATATTTGTTTGCAAATTAAATAAAATGTTTCATCATTTGTGTATTTGATGAATGCCCGTTTCAGTATTTGTTGTGTATTTTTTATGATCCAAATCATAAAAAATGCTTAGGCCAGTAAAAACTCAGTCGGGGTCCCCAGATTCCAATAATGATTCATTGGCGGTCCCCGGGTTCCAGTAATTATTAAGTGGGGGTCCACAGAAGGCAAAAGGTTAAGAACCACTGATTTGGGTAATCACCCATAAGCAAGAAGATCACTTATCAGCTGTTCGGTCCCGCTTGTTCCTGCTAGGCTCGAATTACTGAAAGTGTCAGAAGAGTCTCAGCAACAGAAGCATATTTAAGAAATCCTGCACATCTGATGAACGGGAGACGTTAAAAAGTGCCTAGAGAAATTCATTCATGACAACAGTCTGATCCTGTCTGAATGCAATTGTTTGTATGTTCCATCTCCAGCTCTCTAAGAGAGGGAGAGACGGAGAGAGAGGATACATAATGGATAACAATCTAATATGGTGCCATCAAGGAGTTCTGGAGGCATCATAAACCACAGGGACGATGCCGGAGTAGTTTGTAAATGTCTTAGGGTGGCAATATTGGAGCATTACCCATTATCCGTTATACATTATGTATTTTTTCATATTAAATGTTTATTTTGGGTAGAGGGGGCGCTAGAGTGCCGGCTGCAAGATGGCCGCCACTTGGCCGCTCTGCAGGCTGGACTGCTCATCCGTTAATTATCCCGCAGTTCGGGCGACCATCGAAGCCCAAAAACGTGAGATGGTGCCTCTGAGTAGCTGCTGCGGCCATTGTTTGTAGGCTGACCGACTCGAACGGAGCCGGCAGCGGTGACGGAGCAGAGCGCGGGTGCCACCTGCAAAGACAAGATGGCGGCCCCGGTCTGAGCTGAGCCAGAGTAGCGGGATCGGATCCAACGCGGATGGCTGGAGGTACACAGCAGCCTGACCGGTGTGTGGAGGGGCAGCTGCGACAAGCGCCGCGGACGTCGAGGCTTGAGATCCGCCGCCACTGCCAGTCCGTGAGAGGCTGCCCGTCGGCTGGCCCTGCCCCAGGATCAAGTGGTACAAGAGTGCGGAGGATCCCGGTGAGGCCCCGAGTGACCAGAGCTGAGGTGAGCCGGGGTGAGCCCGAGTGGGGGGAAGTCGGCCGGGAGGTCGCCCGACAGGGCGCTGCTGCAGCTCTGAGGAGGCCTGAAAGGTGACGCGAACACAGAGGTCCGATGTACTGGGGCCGGGCCTGCCCGGGCCTCTCCCGGTTGGGCCCTCCTGACCTCCGTTGTGTGAGGATCTCTGGCCCCCTGGAGAGCAGGTGCGGGTCGGTGCAGAGCCGCACAGTGAGCACAGGGAGCGGACTCGAGAGTTGGCAGTGGCAGCGGGAAGGGGATGGGACTGCGGCTGTGAAAGTGAACCCCCCCCCCCAACATCACCCTCCACAGAGTGAGGCATATGGCCCGGAGGAGCGGAGCCTGACGGGCCCGACGCGGCCCGCAGCATGGTCAGAGTTACAGGAATGCGTTGAGGGGCAGGACCAGGAGCCACGGGGACCCAGTAGGGAAAATCCAACCCGTGTGGGCCCAGACTGCTGCGGCGACATCCTCTGCGATAGAGGCGACGTCTGGGCGCAGTGGACTGACCTGGTAGTGAGGGGGGGGGCGGTTTGGAGGCTGTTTGTCGCCCTCTCTCCGCCCCCCCCCCCCGCCCTCCGCGATGGGCCTGCGCTGGCTATGGATCCTCTGACGTAGAAGTGATCTTGGGTGGAGAGCATCTGCAACCGCGAGCAGCTGGGAGAGCGGACCCCCCTGTCGTTGTGCCCTGGTGAGGGAGTTTTGGGGCCGACACCCTGCTGGACCCTGTTGCTGCGAGGACGAAGGGGCTGCTCCCTTAGCAGGAAGGCCCTGCGAGCAATCAGACCACTGCAAGACAGAGTCAGAATCTGACACGACTGCCCCGGCGGAGGCCATCCCCTGTCACATGACCAGACAGCAAGCCATGGGCAAAGCGGACGCGAGGCAACCAAAGATCTCCTTTGAGCAGCGTAAAACCCCTAGGGGAAGTACTCCCACAGTGGAGGAGCAAGCTGAAACAAATATGAACCCCTCATCGACCCCCGAGCCAAACATCCGTGACATGTTTACGGACCGAAAGCAGTCCCCGTCGGCGATCGACCTAAAAATTGACTAGATGTCGGACCGCTTGGACCAGCTCAGGGACAAAGTATCGAACCATGACGAGCGCATCGCGGAGGTGGAGCAACGGACCTCTGAGCTAGAAGATGAGGGTACGGCGACCCGTGAGAAATTGCTACGCATGGAGAAGGTGCTGGAGGTAATAAGAAATAAAAATGAAGATCTCGAGGCCAGGTCCCGGCACATCCTTGGAATCCCGGAAACCACAGCAATGACTTGAGTAGAAGACTACGTTGAAGAAATGCTCCGGTCTCTCTTCGGTGAGGCCCTGTCAGCGATGTGCATCGTCGAGTGTGCTCACAGATCCCTTGGCCCGAGACCCCCCATGGGAGCTCCAGCCAGACCAATCATTGCGAGACTCTTAAATTATAGGGATTGCAAGGCCTGTGACCTACAGGAAACCAGGTATCAGGGCAACGTGGTCTCTTTTTTCCCCGATTTTACTCTGTCTGTCCAGGCTGCCCGACGAGAATTTGTGCCGGTTAAAAGACTGCTGCAGCAACAGGACATTAAGTATTCCTTGCTTTACCCAGAGAAGCTTCGCATCTTTCACTCCGGCAAGACCTCGATTTTCACTGACCCCATGCTTGCCGCCAAGTTTGCACGCAGTCTTAAGCGCCCCAAGCCGGCAGCCGCCGCAGAAAAGGGCCCGGTGGCTGAGGACCCTCTCAGTGAAAATGACTGAGACTCTGATTGAGCCCAACGAGGCATGCTGGACTGGGGGGCTTTTAATGCCCGGAAGGGTCAGATCTCTTTTTGCGCCCCTCTACAGGTGACACATACCCCGCACATGAGTCACGCAGGAACAGAACATGGGGCCCGATTCACAGAACTAACTTAAGACAAAATCCTAAACTTACTACCATTTTGGTATTCACAGAAGGCACTTACTCATTTTGGTATTCACAGAAGGCACTACTCATTTTGGTATTCACAGAAGGCACTACTCATTTTGGTATTCACAGAAGGCACTTACTCATCAATGAGTAAGTGCCTTCTGTGAATACCAAAATGAGTAAGTTACTCAAAATGAGTAAGTTACTCAAAATGAGTAAGTTACTCATTTAGTATTCACAGAAGGCACTTACTCATCAATGAGTAAGTGCCTTCTGTGAATATCAAAATGAGTAAGTGCCTTCTGTGAATACCAAAATGAGTAAGTGCCTTCTGTGAATACCAAAATGAGTAAGTGTCTTCTGTGAATACCAATATGGTAGTAAGTTTAGGATTTTGTCTTAAGTTAGTTCTGTGAATCGGGCACATGGTTGCCCAATTGACTGAGTGATTACCCTTCACGGGTGTCTTCTGTCCAGCCACCCAGCACCCAATCGCTGGGAAACGCCGAGCCCCCTTGCGCCACCCCCTGGGATGAGTCCCATGTTGTACTTAGCTGTTGGCCTTTTGTGGCCTATCTGGTGTAGGGGAGATGCTCTTCAGCCAAGTTGGGCGGCTGTAGTATTGTTTGGGTAATGGGTGAGTTAAACTGGTTATATAGCTCTTTTTTCCCCCTTTGTTCTTCCTCCCCCCTCCCTCCCCTTCCCCGCTCTGGTCTCACACCCAATGCTGATGGGCTTTGCCCCTTTACCGGCGCACATGGATGCATGGGAGTGCATGGATGGATGAGAATGTCGACAGAGTATACACACTAAAAGCGGTAACGTGGAATGTGCGCGGCTTGAATGACTGCTGAAAGGTGCAATTAGTTGCAGCGCTTCTTAACCGTCATGGTGCAGATATTTGTTTCTTACAGGAACTGCATCTGACGGGTGACAGCTGTTCGCACTTGCGAGCGGGATGGATGGGAGAAAATTTTGTAGCAGGATACTCCAACTATGCTAGGGGTACAGCCATCATTCTTAGAAAAGGTCTCCCGTGGCACACGCATACCGCGATATGCGATCCCCAAGGGCGATATGTTATAGTGGCCGGGGTACTCGGAGGTCGTCCCGTTAGGCTTATATCGGTTTATGGCCCTAACACAGATGACCCCCAGTTTTTTGGTGAAGTCTGACGGCTTGCGGAGTCTTTGGGCCCTGGGGCGATTTTCTGGGGAGGGGACTTCAATGTGATCCTTGATCCGGAGAGGGATAGATTGGGCGGGTCCCGCAGACTCATCCGCGGGCGGCAGCACAACTACAGGTCCTCATGGAAGACCATGAACTGGTAGACGTTTGGCGCCGTTGACACCAGCACAGGCAAGAGGGGACCTGCATATCTACAGCGGGCCCCACTTGGTCCAGAATTGATTACTGGCTCACATCGCGCGACGTAGATACTTGGGCATGCAACAGCGCTCATCTTGCCCGAACTCTTTCAGATCACGCTCCGGTTTTGCTGGAATTCACATTGACTGATGCACCGGGCAGGGCCTTCAGCTGGAGACTTCCAGATGGTGCCCTCCGGGACCAGGTATTCAGAGAGGAGATTAGGTCTGCCATAACTGAATATTTTGAGATAAATGCCGGCTCGGTGGACTCCCTGTCCACGTTATGGGAGGCATTTAAAACTGTTATTAAAGGCAGGTGCATCGCCAAGCAGGCGGGAGTTCTGCGCTCGCTTAGAGGTGATCTGGGGCGCCTTGAGAGGGAGATACGAGCGCTTGAATCGGAATACTTTGCGACTAGCCAGCTGGTGACTCTAAGGCAGATTAAGGCAAAGATAGCAGAATTTGAGGAGGCAGCGCACAGAGAGACACACTTTCTGGGGAGGGAGGCGTGAGCCCGTCAATACGGCGAGGGGAACCGAGCAGAAAAAACTCTGGCAGGGCTGCTCAAAAAGCTTGGGCAAATAAATACATCAGTGAGTTACGCATTGGTGATGATGGAATTGCTGTTGGACAGGAAGCTGTACAAGCAGAAATGCTTGCATACTACTCTTCCCTATATGCTGCGCGCCAGTCGGAGGCGCTTCCCGATCTGCTTCCCTTCCTTGACTCGATAGAACTGGTATGGTTAAGTGATGTTCATCGTAAATACTTGGATGAGCTGTTCTCAGAGGAGGAGGTGGTTGGGGTAATTCGGGCCATGCCTGGGGACAAAGCACCGGAACTGGATGGACTCACGTCCGCCTTCTATGAGGAATTTGCCCCACTTCTTGCACCCCACCTCCTCAACATGTATGAGGAATCGCTGGAGCGGGGCGTTCTTCCCCCCTCTCTTCGAGAGGCGCTTATAGTGACCATTCTTAAACCGAACAAGGACCCACAGCTGTGTGACTCTTATCGGCCACAATCAATGATTAACCTTGATAACAAAATCCTTGCAAAACATTTGGCCACTCGACTGCTCCCGCTGCTCCCCACGATACTTAGACCTGATCAGTGTGGTTTCGTCCCCGGTAAGGGCACTTCCCATAACCTCTGCACCCTTTTTGCGGTTATGCAGGAGGTGGACCCCTCTGTCACCGCTGCCGCCGCTTTTTTGGACGCAACCAAGGTGTTCGATATACTGGAATGGCCATATCTATTCACACTTCTCGCCCGCATCGGTCTGAGCCCCGCTTTCGTTAAAAAGATCGCCTTACTATACTCAACCCCGACGGCCAGATTACGGATCAATGGAGTGGTCTCCCCTCCAGTCGGATTGGCTCGTGGCACGAGGCAGGGGTGCCCTTTGTCACCCCTCCTCTTCGCAGTAGCTATGGAGCCGCTTGCGGCTAGACTGAGGCAGCACCATGCGCGGCGTGGCCTTGCCTTCACCCCCGGGTGATCTTGGTGTCTATGTACGCAGACGATGTGACTATGTTAAGCACCCGGCGATAAATCTTGACCCCCTCATTCGCGAAATTACAAGATTCGGTGGCCTTTCGGGCATCACAATAAACTGGGGGAAGTCCACGATTTTCCCGCTCAAGGCTGCCACAGACATGTTTCAGTCAGAATTTCCACTCAAGTGGGCAGAATCCCCAGTGAAGTACCTGGGCATCTGGATCCGTCGGGATCATGAAGAGCTGTGGTGTTACAATTATGGCAGGCTCATGGAATGGCTGGAAAGGCGATTGGTCCATTGGAGGTCGCTCCCGTTATCTCTGGCTGGCCGGATCGCCATCGCCAAAATGGTGATCTTACACAAGTTTCTGTATGTCTTTGTTAACCTCCCACTCCCTCTTACCTCGGAATTCAAGAGGAGGCTTCGCTCAAATTTGATATCCCTTGCCTGGGCGGGTGAACAGCCTCGAGTGGCATGGGAGACCCTCACGCTTCCATTTGAACAGGGGGGTCTGGGTGGTCCAGACATGGAGCTGTACCATAGCTGTGCACAGGCTCAGTTCGGATTTCATTTGATATACCCGACTCCATTCATGGAGCACACTGCCCCTGAAAGTGACCAGGCAGACCCTATTCCGCTGCACATGGTGCTGTTCCGGTCTCAAAGCCGCCCATGGGCGGAGATCAGTACGGTAGGCTGCACCGTATGGGCGTGGCAGCAACTCCGGCGCAGGGCACGCTTGGACACACTATTCGCACCATCAGTGCCGCTCACTAGACACCCAGCATTACCCTTCACAGCTGAGACGGGGTATGCCACCGACTGCGAAGGCTGCAGTTACACACGTTGGGACGGGCGTTTCCGGACTGCGCCTTCGTAAGCATGGAGGTAGCACTCGGGGACAAACACACGGGGCTTCTAGATAGAATGACATATTTCCAGCTAAGAGCGGCGCTGTGCGCACAATATGAATCGTTCCTGATTGCGCTACCAACTTTCCATGTTCTGGAAGCATTCTTAACCCCTCACCCCGTAAACTCATAACCCGCTTATACTGTGGTATGCAACGCAAATCTCCAATTTGTGTCCCCCCCTGCCCAGCGCGAATGGGAGAAAAGCCTGGGAGCTCCATTCGAGGAGGGTGTGTGGTCCTACTGCTGCGCGCAGGCCAAGGAGCTATCACCCAACTGTAGGCTGCGGCTAATACACTTTAAGTTTCTCCACAGGCTGTACAGGACCCCTGTGTGGCTGCGCAGAGCGGGGCTGAGTGTGGATGCAAAGTGTGCGCGTTGTGGAATGCCGGAGGCTTCCTTCCTGCACCTGGCTTGGGAGTGCCTGGATGTTGCGGGGTATTGGGGCTGCATCTTTGATGTGCTGGACGAAATGCTAAACTGCGGGTTGGAGCGCTCCCCGTTGGTTGCCTTACTTGGATATGTAAGAAATGTGCCGGCAGACAACAGGAAGCTGGCAGGCATGCTGCTGCTATTAGCTAAGAGATGGGTGGCGATCTGCTGGGGCCGTAAATGCAAACCGCGCAGAGATGATTGGCTTAGGGATGCAGCATTCTGCCATAACCAACTATCTGAATTCTGGGAGTTAATGCCTGCGAAGGCGCGCCCTCAGAATATATGGGAACTGCTGCAGAGTTTTCTCTGAACTTATCCTCTCGATCAAGTGCTGGACCCTGCCATGAATGCAAAGGCGGAACAATGGGGGTGTAAGAAATATGTGTGGGGACATTTTTGCACTGTCGTGCTACTTCATTAGTGATGGCCAGAGAGACCCACTCCCCCACTTCCTCCCTTTCTGTCTCCCCTTTCTTTTTTCTATTAATTTGCTGCTGTCTCCCACCGGGAAGACATGTGGGCTGGTAGTACACCATATGGTTAATGGGACATTGTATGACTCACTGGACTCGCACGACCATCGATATAACAAGTGTATTTGTGAACATAAACATGTATTTGAGTATGTATCATGTCCCCCCAATTGCCCTCAGCTACTATGCAACTTGCTGTTGTTTGTATTAATGAAAACAATAAATAAAGTCTTTAAAAAAGAATATGTTTATTTTGGGTAGTTAGCTTGAAAATGCTATTTTCTTAAAGGTGCAGCTAACAATGCACAAGCATTGATTGGAATTATAATGTTTATATTTCATTTACTTTTCATGAATAACTTGTTGTTAACACAATGGTGAGGGCCAGTAGATTTTTGCAACTCTCGGGCTGCAGCGTTTACTGTATAATTATGAACTGAACTAAGCGCATTTCCCACATGATTTGTAGAGTTCATAAAAATTATGTTTTTACCTCATATGGATGAAAATAATACAACCAGAGGATGTGCCGCATAACTTGCTGTTTTTTGCTGCATAATTTAGATAACGTTGGTACATAGTTTGGTCCGCCATGGCATTTAATCCTAGTTGCCTTGGCAATGTTAAAGCTCTGCAGAGTGGTTGAAAGCTGTCATTATGACTATGAAATCTGGATTTCACAGGAAACCATGAAATATTTTTCATATTTCAGTTCACTGTTAAAGTGTGTTTTGTATTTTAGCAAAGAAATGTTCAGAAATCAACTTAACGTGAAGAGAAAATGCTTCATGTGACCATACGTCAAAACAACCTGAACTACTACTGCCTCCAACAGCCAAGGACAAAGGGGCTTTGATTACACAACTAAACACATAATCAGTAGCTAAAATTAACACAAGTGAAAAAAGACAACACCCAAGAAAGACCCCATAAGAAAGGGGATCTCAAGACAAGGCAAAGGCTCTTTTTACAAACCATACTTTGAGTAACATCTATGCTCAAAAAAAGACAAGTTGATCTTCGAAACAGATAATGAGAGTCTCCAATCTTCGTAGCTTTATTCTAAACGTACATTTGCCTGAGGAACTACGATAGTCATGGAAGATTTATGCTGGACCAATATGTACAGAAGTATTAAAAAATGTTGTAGGAATTTTATTAATTTGCCAATTTTGACAAAATGAAAAATGCATAGACTAAGAATGAAACATCTTTATTCAGAATGTGGTAAAAAAAAAAAAAATAGGGAATTTGACAGACATGGTTCTGAAGTTGTTCAAAAAGTCTGACATTCCTAGGTGACCTGAAGTAAAGGATTGAGTGGATCATGTGGGGTTTATGAAGATTGACCACTGGTTGATCATTCTTAGTTGGATGAGCAATATTGTTAGACTGCAGGCCTTTAACTCGTGCTAGACAAAATATCTTGTGGCACTGGAAACTAGGCTGGATGGCTTTATTTCCTAATTTAGGTTAGCAAAGGCCTTGTGGAGGATACGTGATAAGCCATGAAAATTGATGTTGTAAGAAGCAGCTTTACTGAGCAGTACGGTTCGTGAGGGCAATGTGTTTATGAGCGGATTCCACCTAACAGCTCTCATCTCCATTCTCTCTGGTCTCTTTGTGCTCTACTCCTTCCTGCTCTCTCTGTCCTCTTTTCTGGTCCTTTTTAGGTCTCGCCTAGCGTTGCAGCGCGAATGCGCTGCCATCGCTTCGCGAGGCATGCAGTATATACTGTAGAGTGGAAGCTTCATGGAAGCTCCGCCCACTCTCTGCCCATTGGCTTTTGTCTTAAATGCTGCCTTCCGATTGGTTTGAGGCTTGTTAGTCCCTCCTCATTCATCATTTGTATCCTTCCACGGCTATTGGCCCCTTTACTCCTAACACTATTTTCTTCCCTGTCTCCCCCCCCGCCCCCTCCCTCAGTCTGTGAATTCTCGCCCCCCCACTCCCGTTCGTGTCTTCTTGCCTGCCGGCACTTCCGTTTTCAATGCAATAGGTCTCGCGTAAATGCGAGTCCTATTGCATTACAAATGCTTGTTATTTCACTCTGCTCTATTGCTGCTGCGGCCGCTTTCATAACTTGCTTCAGCCCTTGCCCTTTCTCCCACCGCTCGTGAATGAAGCTTTCTTTCTCTCATCGGGACACCGTAGTCCCCTTTCAGCAGACACAACTCTATTCTTGTGGACATCAGAGGTCCCCGCAGGCCGCGCCATGCCACGCCGTGGCCTTGCTGTCCGGGGCCAGCTGCGTGTGTACGCCCAGCAGTGCTTCTCTGTCCTTCCTGCCCCAGGGTCTCACCAATGCGCTCAATGCGTCCAGGGCCAGCCGCCGTTCTGCTCTCAAATGTATCAGGAGCATAGGTTTGTTAGGTTGACTAGTAGCATTTATGATTCCCTCTTCTGTTTTGAAAATTCTGAATTCATGGTTATAGAGTACTAATAACTTGCACAGTTGTCCCCGATCTGGTGTATTGGCCTCCTGTCTCAGGGGAGACGGACACACCTGGAGAGTCGGGGGCTAATGTCCCTTACTCTATGTCAGCAACTCATAAAGAGTCCGTTCAGCGAGAGATTTCACAACACATCTCAAAACTCCAACCGACATCCTCAAAGCAACATTCTGCACTGATTTTATCGACCTCAGATAGATGAAAGGCTAAGACGACCCGTCGGGATTTGAAACTGTGACCATGAGGTCGAACACAGGCCCCTACAGTGGGCGCAATTGGTCCACTGAGCCACCATAACCTTTCTAGGAAGTTATACATTCTCCATCTGTAGCACCCTCTTTTAAGGTGGAACCAGTGGCAATTGTATGCATACCATTTCCCGCTGAAAGGCAATATTTCTCTCCATGTGTTCCCATACCTGGTGTGTCATGCAGTTTGGTGCTTACTTTCCCTCCATGTTAAAGAACATTAGATGTTTCAGCACCCAGGCAAATGTGCTGCATAGCTAAATATATATAAGGTCCCAAAGGCGAGACCGATTGCATTGCAAATGCTTGTTCTCATTATGTATACCATTTAATTGATTGTCTCACATTTCTGCAATGCTATTGTTACAATTATGTCTTTAAAATGCTTCTCTGTAAATGTGAATATCTACTTTGTAAGTGATGGGTGAGTACTGGTCTAGATATGATGAAATATCAAGTTACATGAAAATGTTCCTAATAAAAATAATTTATTAAAAAAGAAAGGCCAATGAAAACGCTGAATACTCAGGCTTCTGGGCACTTAATCAGAATAGCTTCCAAATCCCAGGTGCCATTTTTTGATGGCCAAGCCCACCTTATATTTGGTATTTGCCCACAATTAAAGTGTCCACCTGGGTTTATAGTTTGACCTTGTGACAAACAATCACAAACAGGCCAGGGGAAACCCTGTCAAAGGTGAGATGCAGAACCTTGGTAGTGAGGTTGAGGTGTTATGAATCCTAGATTTGCCCTCTTTGAAATGTCCATGGAGCAACTAGATTTGTTGTGGTTTATGAAGGTTGTTACCACGTTCGCTATACACACATCCGCCCAGTTCAGACAAGGTTTGCTGGTGAGTTGGACCTCTGCATTAAGTAGTCAAATATCAGGACTTCGAAATGAGGGCAACTCAAACAGCTCAGCTAGTGTTTCACAGAATGTTAATTTGCCTGACAACTGAACACATGCCACAAACAAACTCTCCCACTACCACTAAGCACATGCACATACAAGCACACAAAAACAAACCGTTCTTTGAGCGCTTTCAAGATGTTCTCGGGAATAAGAATGTGCTCCAGGTAGACGGGTGGGTTGTCTTCAGTTTCTACTTCAGTCATGAAGGCCTTCTTTGACTCTGTCTGCTCTGCATTGATGAACCCTCCAATCTTCCCTTTCCTCTGCCCCATCTCCTCGGGCAGAAGCAAGGAGTAGATGTTTCCATTGGAGGTGATAAAGGAATTAGGGGGCAGCTCTGGTGTTTTACAGATTTCTTCTTCTGAACTTCCCTGGAGACAAGGACAAAACAAATTTGAATGTGTGTCTGTCGTACTAGTTCCAATAGGATTCATGTTGCTGTGATGAGTGAGGAAGAATAGTTATAGTGAGTCGGTTCTTGGGGAGAATACATGATGATAAGTGTAGGAGAGCGTTAAGGACGAGTAGTGATGAGTGCAGGTAATTCAAGAGGATGAGTCACAGGGAGTGGGTGAAGGAGGTGAATGAATGATAGCTAAGAGCGAATGAGTGTGGGTGTGGAATTGAAATGAGTGTGTGATTGCGAAAGATGAGAAATTGTGAATGTAGAGGAGTGCAAGGATGTCTAATGGTCGGTCACTGCTCGAAAATGGGGAGAGCCAGTAATGGTAAGAATGGGCGAGGGAGAAGGGTCATGAGGGTATGATGGAGGATGAGTGATGGTAAAAGTGGGTGAGTAAAGAGGGTGAGAGGTGGTCAAAGTGAATAAGTGAAGAGGGTGAGTGCTATTGAGTGAGGAGAATGTGTTGGTGAAAGTGAGTGAGGAGGATGAGTGAAGGTAGAAGTGGATGAGTGAACAGGATGAGAAATGGTGACATTGAATGAGTTAGGAAAGTGAGTGGCAGTATGTGGAGAGGTTTTGTTTGGTGAGAGTGGATCAGTGATACTGAGGCATGGTGAGTGATGATAACGATTGACATGAAGAATGGGCATCTGAGGAGGACAGCAGATGTTAAGCAGGTGAATGGAGAGGATGAATGGTGGAGACAAAGAGTGTTTCAGAAGGATGAGTAGTGGTAGTCAGGCATGACAGCAGGGTTTTGGTCAGGAGGGGAAAGCAGTTGTGAGTGACCCCCCTTGGGGCAAGTTATTATGAGTGGGTGACTAAGCAGGACAAGTTGTGGCAAATGGGTATCTCAGGGGTGAAAGGGAGAAGTTTACTGAGAGTGGTGAGTGCTGGTGAATGGGAAGGGAAACCGAAATTTAGTGAAAATGTGTGAGTGAGGAATGTTGCTGGGAATGGATGGATGGATGGGGAGGAGAGGAGAGACAGTGGAAGTGAGGCTGAACAATTAGGGTGCATTCATTCACACTAGAATCTTTGATGATCATTGCGCCCACACCCCGGGACATGAGCACATTTAACTTTTGGCTAACTATAAACTGTGTGGTGAAATCGTGCACAATAGCTGGAGTGCTCCAAGTCTGACTTGCTTAGCAGTTCTTGACACCACCAAGTTCTAGAATAGAACACTGACAGGTGACCCAACATTGGGCGCCACATGCATCACACACATTAACACATATCTGCTCAACATTCTTGCATAGGGAGGGATTGACTTACTGAAGCTTCTGATGTGACCTCTCTTTCTTTGCTCTCTTCTGCACTTGTTTCCTCAGTTACTTCAAGCACCGACCCTTCTCTGCTGTTGTCTTGCCCCGATTCTCTGGATGGTTGGTCTTCAGGCTCAGACAATGCCGCCACAATGTCCTCAGGTTGTGCAGTTTGTTGCAAACGTTGGTCCCCCGATATATCAGGCTCTGTTGTTTGTTCCTGGAAAGTACTGGGCTCTGGTGTTGCTGTGGGATCTCCAGTTTCTGAATGTTGCTCCGGGTCTTGCCCTGGTGTGTCAGGTTTGATGCCTTCACCATCAATGGGTTCAGGCAGGTCCTGTCGCCCCAGGTCCTGGAGCACCAGGTCTTGGAGCACAAGTGCAGTCTCCGCTGTCTTGAGCTCAGCCTGCCCTTCCTCTGTGACACATGTTTTGACTAATTTCTTTTCCTCCTTCTGCAATGCTAAAGTCTAAAACAACACAAACAAAACATGTACTTGGAAAGCATCTTTCAAAGATTCTGTATTTCAAACATGGACTGCTGTCAAGTGGAGACAATTTAGCCAGGGGAGAAAATATGCACAGCCTTAATGCACTTATTGCCAGACAACACTATCACAGACAAGGATATTAAACAATTCAGACAATGAAGTCCCTGATGTGATATTCCCATTCTCAAACTAGGGGTGTGCAATTTGCTCACTGGCTGGTTTTGCGAAAAACAATTCACTTTTTGATGTGGCCTATGTACTAACAGGTCACATCGTAAATCGTACATTTGCTGGGGGTGCAAAATGACCAGCCTAATGAATATTAATTATATAATCTGTGACCCTCCTATGATTAACAAACTGCCCGAGCACACAATCAATCCAGTTACATAAGTCAAATTATATGACACATAATTCTTGTGTTCCTCTTGATCTTTAATTTTCTTTTTTTTTTTGCCCAGCCAGTCAACACGTGTTTCGTTGTTTAGGGTGGTCCCTACGACTTCATCAGGGCTGTAATCCTGGAAAATCTCTTGTTTGTATCTCCAAGACAGTTCTACTTCCGTCCCAGCATATTGTTGCACGAAAGGTTCATTTAATGTACATCAGAATACCGTGTAACCCTCAGCGTCTTTTAATCACCTTCTATACGATCCCTTATATGTGTATCTTGACAAATATATCCGGTCCCAATTCAATTATATATCCAATATTTTAAGCACCGAGTTACTATTACCTTCGAAAAGGATGCCACTAATCATCCTGTTACATCCGTAAGACTTGCCGAGTACGGCTTCCGAATACATTACTCTGCAAGAATTACGGATGTAACAGGACGACGAAACACGTGTTGGCTGGCTGGGCAAAAAAGAAAAGAAAATTAAAGATCAAGAGGAACACAAGAATTATGTGTCATATAATTTGACTTATGTAACTGGATTGAGTGTATGCTCGGGCAGTTTGTTATTGATACACAGAGGTCACTTGTGGTCTCTATTAAGGGGGTTGGGTGATTCCCCCTTCCCTTGCAGCACTGCCATTTAAAGAGATAGCGATATACTCATACCCGGAACTAGTGAGAGCCAGATTAACCTGGTATATCATCACCAAACAGTGTTAGACACCCCTATGATTGGCTGCAAATAGAGAGGCATAAAAGGGAGAGCAGGCGTCCATTGCTACATTTGAATTTTCAAGTCGGAAACTATTTTTTAAAGGAGTCATGTCAATTAAAGTGACATGTGCTGCTCTAAAAAAAGTGTTTTCAGTTTGGGACACAGTTGTGGTCACAAACCAGTGATCCATTCCGCTGCAAATGTCAAGTATGTTGGCACTGTAAAGGGTAAGTTATTAAGTAAGTAATGTTTAGTAATGGGCGAGTTATTAAGTAATGTTCAGTAATTAGCGCTGATGTTTATAATCCCGTTGTTACTGTGCACAAGCAACTTGCATTCATGCTGCTGTCTCGTGCTACTGCCTTGTTTTGTTCTACATGCTGTAGCGCGGCGGGGCCTGGGTATCTAGGCCGCAGCAGCGCTTAAATCAATGGCACGACACAGGTGCTTTGGTGCTCATGACCGGAAGACCCCGAGCGGTCTCCGGCCGTTTATTTATCCCCTCGGGGCGAGCCCGCCCCAAGGGGTATGTGGATGCGTGAAGTGGCAACAATGTAGTAGAGGGCCCGGGTGGCTCTCTACATCCCTCCTTTCTTTCGGCTCTAGACCATCACGTCATCCCAGTTCATGGAGAAGTATATACAAAGTCTGGCAGTTGCTGACTTGGCGCCGGATTCGGCCGGAGACCATACCTCTGGCTCCGGACCCTGCAACCAGCCGACACACCAGATGGGACACCCCCAGACGACCCGGCATCGGGGTCCTGACTCGACAGTCGTGTAGGGCCAGCCCCGTCCTGGCCAACTGGCCGGGGTACCTCTGGTGGGGTACTCCCCATGCTGGGTGAGGAAGGAGGGGAGAAACTTGGAAAAGAGTCTTGATCAGTAGACACTTCTTGATCCAGCACCCTCTCAGTGGTCTTCTTGAAACTGGACACATTCCTCGTTACAGATTGCTGTCCCTTGTTAGCAGTGACCATGGTTCCTTGAACACCTACCACGACCCATACTTCTGGCTCGTATGGTGTCCGGAACTTCCACACTTCTGAGCCATGCTCTTGAAGGAGGACTGCTCCTAGGCCCACTGGGCTAGCGTCGACGACCAGTTCCGTCCGTCTCCTCGGATGGAAATAGGCCATTACCGTCTTGTCTAGCAGCCCTGCCTTGATGTCCTGAAACGCTTTGTTGGCTGCTGGCGTCCATTCCCACTTGTGGTCATGGCGCGTAAGGACCCGTAGTGGCTCTGACATGGCTGCGAGATTGGGGATGAAGCGCCCGCAGTACGTGGACATGCCGAGGAAACTCCTCACCTCGGTAGGATTCCTGGGCGTACTGGCCGCTCGGATGGCTTCGGCCTTCTTCGGGTCCACCAGGAGCCCTTCTCGGGTGAACGTGTATCCGAAGAAGTCAACACTCTCCTGATAAAACATACACTTGGACTTGTGCAGAGTCAGCCCTCAGTCTGTCAGCCTCTTTAGAGTGGCCCGTAGGTGAGAGTGGTGTTCTTCTAGGGTGTTGGAGAACACCAGTATATCGTCACTGAGGTTGATCACCCCCTGCAGCCCCGACAGTGCTTCTCTGATGGCATTCTGGAAGACCTCGGCGGCTGATGACACTCCGAAGCTGAGCCTTTTGTACCTGCGGAGGCCAACATGCGTCGAGAAGGTGGTGATGTACCTACTCTCGGGCTCCAGCTCTAGTTGATGGTATCCGGCGTTCAGGTCTAGCTTGGAGAACCACTTCGCCCCGTTGAGGTCCGCCACAATGTCGTCCATTGTAGGGGTGATGTGACGTTCCCTCTTCACCGCAGTATTTGGCAGTCTCATGTCAACGCAGAGGCGAATGGCTCTGGGTTGTTTGGGTTTGGGCGCCACGACCAGCGGGGACACCCATGGGGTGGGGCCAGAGACCTTCTCGATTACATCCAGCTCTTCAAGCTTCCTCAGCTCCTCCTCCACTTGCGGGCGTAGGTTGAAGGGGCACCCGCCGGTGCCTGAGGGCCACGGGACGCACCTCGGGGTCGATATGGAGCTTGAACCTCTTGCCCTTGAGCTTCCCCAGTCCTTGGAAGAGACCCGGAAACTCCCTCAGCATCGCTTCCGCGTGGGAGTCATGGATCTGGTTGGCGAAGAAGACAAGTCCTAGGTCTTCGGCCGTGTGACAGCTGAGTAGGGTTCCTTTCCTGCCCACTGTGACGTGGAACCTCGCCGTGGTGACGTGGCCTCCGCTGGCAACGGTGGTCTGGATTACACCACGGAGAGGAAGAGGGTCAGTTCCTCCATACGTGTAGATCCGGGCTGCAGACGGTGTCAGTGGGGGTCGCGGTGACAGGCGGTCATACTGTTCCGAATCCATCACATTGACGGACGCACCAGTGTCAATGAGGGCCCGTACATCAGTGCCTTCGACGGAGACAGAGCACATGGGAGGTGGCCTTCGACGAGTGCTTGTCCTGCTGACGTACGATACCACGAACACCTCTTCGTCCTCATCCCCATACACCGGGCGTCGTCCCTGTAATTGGTCTTCCGCTATTGGTGGCATTTCATCCAGGGAGAGCTGGCGAATCCGTTGGGGCATGCTCCTGGACCTCGACGATGTCTGTCTGAATCGCCCCCGCGGCACACTTTGGCATAGTGATTCAGCTTCCGCAGCGGGAGCACGCCTTCCCCTTTGCCCCGCAGACGGCCGTCACGGGGTGATCCTCGCCGCAGTATCCACACGGTCCACCTGATGGCGGTCTGGGTGCCTGGCGAGGTACGGTGGGCGTCTCTGGATGGCGTCCACCCTTTCCTCTTTGATCGGCGGGTGTCTGGGCGCCTGTGATGCGGCAACCGGGGTGTGTAAGGCGGCTTCCATCTCCTCTGCTCGGACGTCCGGCAGCTCGTGAGAGCGGGCGAGAACCAGGATCTCGTCCAGCGAGATCCCTGGTTGACGAAGGATCACCTTTCGCAGGAGTTTGGAGCGGCAGCCTAAGATGATTTGGTCCCGTATTTCCTCCCGCTGGTCGGCGAATGGGCACGTGCTCGCCAGCCGGCGAAGCCGTGCATAGAACATATCGACAGATTCCGAGTCCATCTGCCACGCCCTTTTGAACTTGAATTTCTCAAAGTCAGGGTTGAGCTGAGGATCGAAATGTCTGTTGAGTGCGGCAACCGCAGCGTCGTAGTCATCGTCATCTCCCGTGTTGGGGAGCGTCTCGAACAGGTCATAAATTTCTCCGCCCCCATAGTAGATGAGAAGAGACCGTTTTACCGTGCCATCAGTCTCCCGTGTCCCCTTGAAATAGTGGTTGAGCCGCCCGACCCACTTCTTCCACCTTGGCGCGGCAGTTGCAGGGTCCGAGGTCTCACTGAAGGGCGGCAGCGGTGCGATCATCGTGTGGCTGTGTCTTGGGGAGGCGGCTCAGCGCCACCATCATGCTGTGCAGCAGCTCCAGCCGCCGGTTGGGTGGTCATGGTGCTACGGTGCGTAGGCGCAGGGCGTGGCCAGTGCGCAGAAACTCCGCTTCCGCACGTAGCCTCGCGCTGCGGGCCGGCTCAAGGGCTCCACGTGCGTGGAGAGATGCAAGATGTCCTTTTACACCCACAGGTGCACCTGCCAGGCTTCTGTCAGCCTTGTGTGTTCCTGTCTGTCTGATGTCCCCCTCACCACAGTGAAGGACACCAGCGAGCCCTGCAGCCTGAGGTGGGGAAAATCCGTGCGCAGTCTTAACTGGCCGTCCAAAGCAGGGGTCACAGCACACTAGCGGCAGGCAGGGGAGGGCCCCTTGTAGCGCTGAAGACACCCGGTTGTCTCTTCCTTTCCTTCGTTGGTTCTGCCCACTGCTTCCTCTTCGCGCGGCAGCGCTGAGGCAGGCGAGAGTAGAGCAGGCTCCGATGCGCGCCGACAGGGGCGCCCGGCCGCAGCGAGGCGCACGCTGACTCCGCACTCGCGCGGCAGGCACTTACCCCGACCTGTCGGGCGATGAATCTCCAGCCACCAGCGCCGCCGGCCGAGACACGCTCCCACTGGGCAGGGAGACGCGTGGGCGGGCGCAACTCGATGGGCGGAGGCAGCAGCACAGGCCTGCACCAGCGGAGGTCGCGGGCAGCCGGGGCTCCAGCGAGCAGCGAGCTCCGGTCGGCGTGAAGCGGTGCGGGTGGGCTCCACGAGCACCCAGCGCGGACCGGGCAGGCAGGTAGGCGGGCACGCGTGAGGTGCGACCGGCCTCGTCGCCAATGTAGCGCGGCGGGGCCTGGGTATCTAGGCCGCAGCAGCGCTTAAATCAATGGCACGACACAGGTGCTTTGGTGCTCATGACCGGAAGACCCCGAGCGGTCTCCGGCCGTTTATTTATCCCCTCGGGGCGAGCCCGCCCCAAGGGGTGTGTGGATGCGTGAAGTGGCAACAATGTAGTAGAGGGCCCGGGTGGCTCTCTACACATGCCATTTCAGAATGTTGCTGTCTCGTGCTACTGCCTTGTTATGTTCTACATGCTATTCCAGAATATTTATGTTCAACTGTCCCGCAGCTGAATACTGGCCATTGTGTTGTGTGGTCACTTACCTCCGTTGCTGGGGACAATATTACGAATAAAGTCCTTTTCATTCCACTTTGCCATCTGTCATGCTTACCACATTTTGGCGATAAGCGTCTTGTCCGCAGCTGTGCCTGTCACCGCGGAACATCTTCTGCAAGTTTGCTGTTTTCTATTGCGCCGCCGAATCTACGGTTGGGAGCGGTTCATCCACACCACTCTTCTGCCACACAGAAACATTGGTGCCAATTATTGCCAGAGAGCCAGACTTGAAGAGCAGAGTATCGTCAAGAGGGTCCCAACTGTGGGTGACGTCGTCGGCATATCGTCTAGAGGGCCCCGACTGTAAGTGACGTTGTCGTCAGCACTGTGCTCCATCTCCCTGTCGCCAGCTGCCCGGCGCTCATGTCTTGTATGTGCTGCCATTTTTAATCTCTGTGAAACCTGCCTGGAGCAGCATCAAGGTGCAGTTTCTGCCGCTAGCCACCCGATGTTCACGTCACGATTGACCCGCCATTTTGGAAGCCTCAGAGTCTCTGTGGATCGCGTTTACTGCATTTGATTCAGTGCCTTTCGCACACTGATTTTACATGCATGCATTACCGGCGCACTTAATTAAATCCTTGCTGTAAGTGTAAATAAATAAACTGTATTTTTTAACCAACACTTCCTGCACTAGCCCAGCACGTACTTGTGAACAATTTAGTAATTCCTTAATTAAAATCTTCTGGAGTGCTGCCCTCGCCCACCGAGTGCGTAGTGAGAAAGGACACTTGCAAAGAACCACAAGTATTTCTGACTTTCCTATTATTATCAACATGCAGCAGTATTGTAACCCACCACCACCTTTACTCCAAAACCCTGGAGATCTACCTATGAAATGGAGTAAGTGGATTGAGTGGATTGAGTTATTCAACAACTTTACAATTGCAATTGATGCCTATGCCTTTATGGCTACAAGAAAGAAAAGGTTATTATTGAATGCTATATAACACAGGAACCTTTTGATCACTTAGCTCCTGTTAGTGATGATGTTGGTGTTGAGGAGATTTGCAAAGCTTAGACAGACTAAAGTACACATTTACTGTTGAGCCAAATGTGGTGACGGAGTGATTTAATTTTTAATCTAGACATTAGTTGTCCACTAAACCTGTTGAAGGTTATGTTGCTGCTCTTCGCATCCTAGCAGCAACATGCGAGTTTGGCACTATAGCTGGTCAATACATTCATGATCAGGTGATTATGCATTGCAATAATAAAAAGAATCAGGAGCAATTACTCAGACACAAAACCTGCACATTATCCGAGGTGGTGGATGTGGCAAAGGGTATTGAGAGGTCAATACGTTCATGTAAAGTGTTAAATAATGAAAGAGAGAGGCATCTTGAAGTGCTTCTGTACGCAATGGTAATATAAATAAACTAAACAGAGGAAGTGTTGGCAAACTAAATAGCAACAAGGCTAAATGCGCAGGATGTAGATCTATCATACACTTCAATAAATCCTTGTGACCCTCTATTTCTAAAGAATGCTTCTAGTGTGGGAGGAGCGGGTGAGTGTTTGCAGGTCACAACGCAATGTAAATGCCATAATGGAAAGTAATGCTGGCTCTTTTCAAGACACACAGTAAAAGGAAAATTTGATTTTGACATCAGACTGTGATGATGAGATTGTATCCACGTCCATTGATAGTGATAACTGTAAACAGAACAGCAAAATTGTTATTAAAGGAGTCAAATCCATCATGTTAGTGGATTCAGGATCACCTTTTTCGTTAGTTTCTGAGGGGTTCTTCAAAAACAATGGAACAAAAGAAGTTTAGAGGATAACAGTGTGAAAGCTTATGGTTATGTAAAATCTATCATCAATATTTTGGGTTACTTTGCGGCAACCATTTCATAGACGTCTTGCTCCATTTTAGGGAAAATATAGGTTGCCAAAAATGGTCAACATGTTTTAGGTTGGAGGCACCAAGGAAACCTAGGACTCGTTCTGGATCCGTCTTCTGATATTCCAGTTTATTGTATGGCTAGTCACCAAGGTATTGATGACGTTATTTCCCAGTACAAAGATGTGTTAAGAAAAGAGTTGGGCTTGGTTAAAGGATTCTCTCATGAGATTAAGCTTAAAGCTTGTGCGTCTCCTGTTAGACACAAACTTAGAGATGTACTTCTTAGTGTAAGGAAAGATCTTAGCGCTGTACTACAACAGTTGCTAAAAGATGGTGTAATTGAGCCAGTCAATTCCTCTGAATGGGTTTCCCTCATTGTATGGGTAAAAGAAAAATCTGGCTCTTTGAGGTTATGTGCTGATCTGAGGTCCCTCAACAAACAGATTATTGTTGGGCGTGGCCGAGCCGGCAACCGTGATGGCCGCCTGACTTAGGAGCTCCGGAGCCATCATGACTGTTCACCCGCCTAACCACGTCCAGTCGTGATCATTCCAGCCCATGTGCATTGTATCGTGCACCGGAGCTTCCAGGGAACCATTGGTGGCGCATATGGTGCCCTGGGTACTCATTAACGCCTAATCCGGCCTCGGGCTGAGCCCGGACCTGACGCGGCCTCCGGAGGCCCCGAGTCGACAGGGGACTCGGGTGAGCCTGGGGGCGGGGTCCTGGGCTCGAGCACTGGGATCACCACTCCGGATGCCCGCCGCTGCCGCAACAGGGGACGGAGGCTCCCCTGCAACACTGCCGGACCCGTGTCGGCAATAATCTCAACACCATTATAACCCGCCGGGAGGAGCGCCTTCATCTTGTACGAGCCACGGAGAGCGGGTGTCGGCTCCCAGCCCTGATCTGATAATGGCGATCTGCTGGGACCTGCTGTGAACAGCATGCTGCCCTATGCACCGCAACTCTGCAACCTCCGGTATTGTGAGTACAGCCCCCAGATGCCCTACGCCTCGTGCCCTCATCAATCACTTCAACCTTTGCTGAATGCTGCTCGACCTCGGCATCTCCGGCCGCCATTTTAATGCACAGCACGCCGGGCTGCTGGCCCGCTTTATGATCATTAACCAGCTATGTCCCCCAACCAGGACACTCACTAAAGGGGTCTGGTTTTTCCCTCCAGCCCGAGCAACACAGACACGCTGCTGCTTTCCTGGCAACCTAGTGAGGATCAGCTACCCAGCATTTATTATGCGGCGCATTGGCTGGTGACTGACGTCCGGCTCCCCATATCAGGCGTAGTGAGCACACCACGACCTATACGTGATCATTGTCTGAGGCGAATCTCCTGCCTGGCAAGTACTGGCGACCCGACCCTATATCTACGTATTTACTGGGACGCCCCATCCCAACGCCAGTAGCTCAAAAATGGGTCGCTCGGACCACAAACAACGCCCATTGAACTTCGATGGGGCAAAACCCCCAGAAGGGAGGAATCTGGTAATGCTGCTGGTGAGGAGGAGAGCCAACTGGAGGGCACTGCGGCCATAATGGCCGAACTAAGAGCGGGCTTCCGTGCTATCGACACCCGCTTGGACACATTAACCAGTAGGCTAGACGATATTCACGGCCGCATGGAGGCCCAGGACACACGCATAGGGGGTGCAGAGCAGCGTATTTCCGACCTGGAGGATGCACAGCCCTCCCTGCGGCGACGTCTTAAACGTACGGAATCCCTCCTTAAGCAACTAGCCGCTAAAACCGAGGATTTGGAGGCGCGCTCGCGCCGCAGTAATATCCGCGTCGCGGGAATTGCAGAATCCACAAACACTGGGCCTATGGCGAAATTCATCGAGACAGTCCTGGTGGATCTATTTGGGAAAGATGCCTTTTCCGCGTCGTTTGCAGTCGAGTGGGCCCATCGGACTTTGGGACCCGCGCCCATTCCCGGGGCTCCTCCGAGGATGATACTTGCGAAACTCCTCAACTACAGCGATCGTGATGTGGCCCTTAGACTAGCCAGGGAACGCTTCTATACCAGGGTTCCACTATTTCCCTCTTCCCTGATTTCACACCTCTGGTGCAGGAGGCCAGACGCAAGTATATAAATGTGAAACGCGCCCTCCAAAAGGCGAACATCAAATATGCAATGCTTTATCTCGCCAGGCTCCGCATTCAGCTAGATGGTAAGACTCATATTTTTGACTCACCAGATGAAGCAGAGAAGTTCTGGAAGAAGCATAAACCATCTACATCGCCGCAACGACGAGAGGACGGCACAGTGCCTGACCCCTGATTTCCTGATTCAGGGTGGACTGGTATCTTCATGCATGAATCACGTTGTATACACCGTGAATTGCGTTTCGCTTGTTGGTGGCTGATAGACTACTTGAGTGCAAGTATATCTCAATATCACGTCTCTGTCTGATTGTCTGGAGTACCCTTTACAAACTCTGATGGGGCTGATTGACGACCTTATGATTGATATTGGTTTGGTGGGAATTACTGTTTGTGTTTATTATATAATCTGATGGCTCCATGGAGCGTTGCCATCCCCCGTAGGATGACTATTCGTTTTCTTCTTTTCCTCTTTTTTTCTTCTTCCCTATTCATTATCTTCTGGTCTTCTTATATTGGGATTCACCGGGTGCCTTGTTGTTGTGTATCCGATGGGGGTGGGGGGTGGGAATGGGTTGAAGGGATGTTCTTGATATATGATATTGTTTGTCATGTTGGTTGTTGGTATGGAGCATTATCATTTTTATACTGCAGATTGTGTACATTGTTAACCTCGGGTGCATGATATTGTTCATACGGGTGAGCAAATGACCACTACCAGTGGTACTAGTCCTGGACTCCGCCTCAGATGCCTCTCGTGGAATGTTAGGGGCCTGGCTAATCCCAAAAAGAGTAGGCAAATATTAGCATACCTGGCTCGACATACTATCCAAATTGCATTCCTACAAGAGACCCATTATGCACCGCTCCCCACGCACAGTTTTGCATCCACTTGGGGTGGGAATCGTTTCTTCTCATTATATAGCTCTTACTCAAGGGGAGAGTGCATTTTAGTACATCGTTACCTCCCTTTCCGATCTGTTGAGGTAATTGCTGATCCCGAGGGTAGATATGTCCTCGCAAAAGGTATTCTGGGGGGTGAGACTATATTGCTAGTAAATGTTTATGCTCCGAACACAGATTCCGCCGACTTCTTTCCTACTCTGTCTGCATGTATTGACAAACTGGGTGCTGACATTATTTTGATGGGGGGTGATTTTAACCTCACACTTGACCCTGCTGCTGACACTACTGGCCCGGGACGAACCACGAAACCGCACTCCACTTTAGGCCTTTTGAACCTCTTGCGTGCTTCATTACTGGAGGATCCCTGGCGTACACACCACCCTACGACCCGTACATATTCTTTTTATTCAGCCCCACATGGATCCTGGTCCCATATAGACTGCTGGTAACTTACACCACAGCTGATGCTAGATGTGCGTGACATTGAATATCTACCTCGCACGATCTCAGATCATTCCCCGGTCCTCCTTGTATTAGATTTTTCATTACTCCCCAAACAGCGCCCATTGTGGCGGTTTCCCTCCTCTGCTCTTTTGGATCCAGTATTTCGCACAGAAGTAGGTGACGCCACTAAGGAATATTTCGAGCTCAATGAAGGCACGGTTGAGTCCCAACTTATGCTCTGGGACGCCTTCAAGGCGGTAGTGCGTGGGGTTAGTATCTCTAAGCAGGCGGGAGTGCTCCGTTCAATCCGTAATGAGCTGACCGCAATTGAACAAAAACTTAAAGATGTGGACGCCAGTTCCCTTGCAGATCTCTCTTCAGCCTCTTTTCGAGACCACTCGGCTCTTATGGTAGAATTCAATGACGCAGCTGCTAGGGAAGTCAAATACCTAGGGAAATATGCTATGGCCAGGGTTTATGGAGCGGGCGAGAGGCCAGGTAGGATGCTTGCAAGACTACTTCGCCCACAATACCAATCGACGTACATTACACAGCTGGACTCGGAAGAGGGGACTCCACTGATTACTAACACTGACATCACTCAAACCCTATTAACATATTATACGTGACTGTACGAAACGCGATCCCCGCCCCGTGGACAGGCCCTGAGGGACTATTTGCAAGAAATTGCTATGGTTTGGCTTGAAGATGGGCAGCGTGAATTCTTAGCTTCCCCCATCGATGCTGATGAAGTGTGGCAGGCAATAAAAGACTTAGCCAGTAGTCGAGCCCCTGGTTCCGACGGCCTCACCGCGGATTTTTACAAGGCTTATCAAGACATACTCGCTCCTCGATTGGTTGAGGTATATGCAGAGACCATGGAAGGCGGTTCTCTCTCTCCGACTATGCGAGAAGCCATAGTAACGCTACTTCTTAAGCCGGGCAAATCCCCTACCCAATGCCAGTCGTACAGACCGTTATCGCTGTTAAACCATGACTATAAAATTCTTGCTAAAATCTTAGCCACTCGCCTCTCACTGTTGGTTGATATCATATTATGCCCCTTCCAGGCGGGGTTTATTCCCGGTAGATCCACGACTATCAACTTGCGTACAGTATTCTCGGTGATGAACCAGCTGGAACCTACGCTCCCAGCAGCTGTCGTGTTGCTAGATGCCGAGAAGGCATTCGATTCATTAGAATGGTCCTTCTTATATGCAGCAATGCAGAAACTAGGTATTCCCATAGGTTTTTTGAGCTTGATTCGCCTTCTATACTCCAATCCAGTTGCTCGGCTAAGAGTAAACGGGATACTTACAGAGCCATTTTCTTTGACACGCGGCACTCGACAGGGGTGCCCACTATCACCCCTACTGTTTATTATAGCAATGGATCCACTAGCCCGCCATATACAGGAGCGTCATCTCCACAGGGGCTTGCAATTACACACTGGTCCGCTCATTGCCTCCTTCTACGCGGATGATGTATTGTTGTTCGTTCGACACCCAGCAGAAAACCTTCCTACATTACTAAGAGAGATAGTCCATTTTGGTGTACACTCAGGCCTAGTTATAAATTGGACAAAGTCGGAGATTTTTCCGCTGACGCCTGGAACCACCCAAGTGGACATTGAGTTCCCTTTGCGCTGGTGTACCTCTCCCCCTAAATATCTTGACATTTATTTACATTGCAGCGCGGACGAAGTCATCCGCATCAACTACGGGCCGGGTATTGACCACCTTACATCGCAGGTTGACCGTTGGATTAAACTCCCTCTTTCTATAGCCGGCCGGATAGCCATAATTAAAATGGTTGTACTCCCACGCCTGCTATATCTATTTATAAATATTCCAATTGCATTGACAGCTGCTTTTTTTGCCACTTTACGCTCTATACTACTCCGACTGGTGTGGGCGGGCAAACAACCCAGAATCGGATGGGATACTCTCACAATGCCGTACGAGCGGGGAGGTTTCGGTGTTCCGGATTTCTACCTCTACTATCTGGTAGCTCAGGTACATTTCACGTATTTTTGGTACCACCCCGATGCTCGCATACAGTATCTCAGACCTGAATGATCCCAGGCGCACCCAAATGCACTCTCGTCGATTCTACCGCGAGGGCTCCCACGCTGCCCTACGGAAATACAAACAGTATCCACAACTTGGTGGACATGGACCAAACTGCGTTGGTATTTGCAATAGGACATCTTATACTCCCCTCATACACCATTGCTCGATAATTTATGGTTACCCCCTACCACCGAAACTCTTACTAAACGGACGCTAGACGGGTTGAGGCTTAGTACTGTGGGAGACCTGTTTCGAGACTCTCGACTATGCACTGTCTCTGACTTGGCAGCAAGGGGCGGCGCTACCTACATGGATAGATTTTTATTACATAGAGTGCATAGTGCCCTGAAGAGTGTTTTGCCTGATGCTGCTGCAGAACCAGCTGACTTTCCCCCTCTCACGCTAGTCATTAAGTCCACTGATAGCACACACCTTATTTCCCGCCTCTATCATATTTAACTATCTATGCGACCACTAGTGGGACTCAAGTCTAGGAAGGCTTGGGAACTAGATTTGGGTGAAACTCTGACAGATGCGATATGGTCCTACTGCTGTGCTCAAACTCGATATGTATCAAATAACTATAGGCATAAAATGATACATTTTAAATATCTCCATAGAGCATATATTACTCCTAAATTGATGGCTAGAATCAGCCCCACTGTCTCGAATTCATGTATCAGATGCGCGATGCCAGATGCAGATTTCGCGCACCTCGCTTGGGATTGCGCACCCCTCCGGGATTATTGGGAGAATGTTTTTCACCATTTATCACTCATGATTGAATGCACGCTACGACCCTCCCCACTGATGGCATTGTTAGGTTATGTCAAACCCCTCAAGAGAAGCGTTCGAAGATTCTCGGCGTTTGCGCTCCTCCTAGCTAAACATCAAATATCCCTACACTGGGGTAGAGCCCGAACGCCAACTATCAAAGATTGGGTTCGGGACCTTATTTATTGTAATACAACGAGTGACACTTATGCTACCCTGCTGCCTCTTGCCTCCCGCCCTCGTGATATCTGGCAACCACTTAAAGACTACCTGCAGATTCATTCTTTAGATGACGCACTGGGGGGGCATGGGTGAAATGTGGGGTGATGCGAGGGCATGCATATTCCGCTCAAATTAGACAACCAGGACCCGGTATATGGTTATAAATATGCTTCTTTATGGATCCTATTCACTCATAGTCATTGACTAGAATGCTATATTATGTGAGGTACTCTGTGCACTATATTCCACTGTAGATTACATATGCTCCATTATTGTAATGTGTTTTTTTTTTTTTCTCTTTGGTTGTTGACGTCGATTTCAACAATGGAAAGACAAGACATTTGACACGCTGTGACGATAATACACAACTTGGTCTTCTTTATTTCTGTATTATTATATATTTTCTCTGTTTCTTTTGAAAAAATTTATAAATAAAATGTTTAAACAAACAGATTATTGTTGACTGTCATCCCCTCCCCAAAATGCAAGAACTTTTGGCGCAATTGGAGGGAGCTATTGAAATGTTACGCACATGTACTGACAAAGCCTAAAAAGATCTTACTTAGGGTCATGTGAGTTTTGCTCCAGATTCATGTGCACATTTTCTCACACAGTGTTGCCCTTGAGAAATTTACTCAAGAAAAGAATAAAATTCATATGGTCTAGAGAAGATAAGGATGCATTTGTTAAGCTCAAAAACGCAATTGGCAATGCTCATCCACTAAGTCTTTTTAATCTCAAATTATGCTGTTATTTGTATGTTGATGCCAGTTTTGAAGGACTTGGAGGTATGCTTAATTAGAAATGTCATGGCTTAGAAAACAATGTTGCTTCTGCTTCAAGACCCTATCCTGCTATGAAGCTAGATACTCCACTATTGAGAGGGAGGCTTTGGCCTGTACATGGGCTGTAGAACATTTGAAAACTTACATAAAGGGGAGGGAGTTTACTATCAAGACGGACCATAAACCCCTATCAGTGTTACTTAACATTAATAGCACACGTAGAGCAGAGCGCCTGCCCGTTTGGTAAGAATCCTCTCCAAGACTTATGAGTACACTTTTTGTGTCAATTACATACAAGGGCCATGCAACATTGATGCAGATTGTTTATCAAGATGACCAAATGCTGCTGTAGAGTCCTATTCTATGATCATTCAAGAATGTGTAGTTGCAGCTGTAGATGATGTTTCGTCTGCTTGTGGTGGTGAGTTATCCAAAGAAGCCTGGATAGATAGTTGTCAGGAGGATGAAGAATTAAAAAAAGTAATTGAGTTTGCCAATAAAGGGTGGCCTCGGGAGAAACTTTTAACACCTTCTCCACAGATTTTGTGTGGAAAATCAGAGACTCCATCTCGGTTGCAGCGGGCATAGTGTTAAAGGAGGAGTGTTATTCCTCCTAAGGATAGTCGCCACATTATTATTAAGTTAGCGCTTACAGGACATTTGGGTGAGGCCCTCACTAAAAATGTCCATAAGATAAGTATTTTGATGGCCTTATATGGACTCACAAATTTCTAGATTTGCAATAATTCTTATAAATTGTTAGTTACCAGTGAAGTTGTTCCTATCTGTTCAGATTGTTCAAACAGAACTTAGGACAAGTTAGCTTTGGACTTTCTGGGGCCTTATGATAATCTGCCAAGATGCAAGGTGTATGCTTTCGTCCTCATTGGTTATTTTTCACGGTGGGCAGAAATAAAATGGGTATCCCCGCCCACCACTGATACTACTCTGCAGTTTTTGTGTGAAAGTCTTCACAAAGAAGATTTGCCATCCAGTATTGTTACGGATAATGGTAAACAATTTACCGCTTCGAAATTTCAAAAGTTTATCAAGGATTCTAACATTTTACATTTGAAAACATCCCTTTATTCCCCTAATGTGAGCAGTCTGGTAGAAAGATTTCATAAAGTCATTGTTGAAGCTGTGCAGGCGGATCTAGCCAACAAGGTTGAGGTTAAGGAGTTCATTACAGAAAAATTGAGGCTTATCACTCTTCTCCCAATTTGGGCACAGGATTTTCCATATTTTCCATGCTTAAAGGCTGTGTGTCACAGACTTTACTCACACCTTCATGCATTAAAGGGGATTTAAAACTCAAAGAAATGTATGGGGTAGCCAAAGATAACGTTGATGTAAGGAAAACATCTAAGACAGTGATAAATAATAATTTGGACTGTTCTAAATACATTAGTTCGAAGTAAATTGTGGGTGATTGTGTCAAACTTAAGCTTCCTTATCATGTCAGAAAAGGTGCGTCTAGGGGCGCTAGGTGGCGCACATCCAGCATGGCCGCACACCCGTGAGGCTCTGGAAGCTTGGCGGCATTATTCGCTAATTATCCTATTTTCTACACTGGCTGTCTGAGATACGTCGCGGGCTGACGGCCCATTAAGTGTTCCGCTGCCTACGGGGGAAAGATTGGGGCTCTTGCTGCCTTGTGTATCTCATTCCGGGCTGCTGCTTGGCTGTGGGCGCTGAGGCTACTGTTCCCGCTGGAGGCCTCGCCGGCCGACGTGGCTACTCGAGCCCCGCGGCTCCCCATGTGGCGTTAGGCCTCACTGGCGCCTGGCTTGGATTTGTACCCTACTGGGACCCGCGCAATTTCTCGCCGGTGGCCTCCCCTGCAGATCGCTGCTGACCTCCTCTCCTGTGGAGGCTTGGGCGGCTGCTGTTGCGCTGGGGTGTGCGGCGCGGAGGTCTTGAAGCTCCGCTCTGCGCTGAGAACTGCGCTGCCTCGGCGGCCCTTGCTGCTCTCCCCGGATGCGTGAGTACTACTGAATGGGGGACTATTTTGCTGCCCGGATACCTCTACACTGCCGCTGGCACCTCGCCTCTGGGGACACTCCGGCGCTTGCCTGCGGAGGCTCGACCCTCCTTATCTGCCTCCCCATCTCCTGGGACTCACGTCTTGGCTGCGCTGCTGTCGCGCTGCACCGGATCTCCTCCATTACTGGCCCGCTGTGCACTGCGCGGCCCGACTGCCAATGCTGAGGGGGAAACTGCGCTCCGGATCTTTGCGACCCCGTACAGCCTGCCTTGCCTCTTGAGTCGCTGGAGGTTCATTGACGTTGGCGCTTAGGTGGGGCGGCTTGTCGTTGTGGTCCTCCTGCTCCTGGGCTCCTACTTGCACCCCGCTGGCTGTGCCCGAGTACCTCTACACTGCCACTGGCGCCTCGCCTCTGGGGACACCCCGGCGCTTACCTGCGGAGGCTTGACCCTCCTTATCTGCCTCCCCATCTCCTGGGATTCACGTCTTGGCTGCGCTGCGGTCGCGCTGCACCGGATCTCCTCCATTACTGGCCCGCTGTGCACTGCGCAGCCCGACTGCCGTTGCTGAGGGGGAATCTGCGCTCCTAATCTTCACGACCCCGTACAGCCTGCCTTGCCTCTTGAAGTGCTGGAGGTTCATTGACGTTGGCGTTTAGGTGGGGCGGCTTGTCGTTGTGGTCCTCCTGCTACTGGGCCCTTACTTGCACCCCGTTTGATGAGCCTGAGACCGCACTATCCTATCTGCCTGGGGGCATATTCATAACGCCGGCTGCTTTGGGAGATTACGGCGAGACGAGGTACCGGCTGCAGTTGATTTGGGTCTCCCCTCCTGTGGGCTGTGGAGCTGATATTCGCCCCTCGCATTGAGGTCCCTCCATCCGGTAAACCGATATACCCCTGCTCAGTTTACTTGTCTCGGTGCCTCTACCCATCCGTACTGAGGGGGGTTTTGTGTGACTGGCTGGGCGCGATGGGGAAGCCAGACGGCCGCCAACCGCGATTAACATTTGACACGCAAAAAAAGGCGGCGACGAGATCCGCCTCTGCTGAGCCTACAGCTGGCACCACGGAACAAGCACAATCATCCTCACAGGTCTCTGATGATGACGTTAAATCTCTGGTGTTGGCTGTGCAGCACAGCATCTCTAACCCGTCTGGAAAAATGGACACTATGAACAATCGATTAGATTTCTTAGTGCAAAAAGTAGACAAGCATGATGGGCAGCTGAAGGAGGCGGAGCGACGCATATCCGACAATGAGGACGCCACTACCCGGATGCAGACGCAGGTGGCTCAAATGGATAAACTGCTGAAGGTGATTGCGGCAAAAAATGAGGACATTGAAGCCAGGAGCCGCCGCAATAACGTCCGCATCTTAGGCATACCGGAGAGCACGAAACACCGGACGTATGGAAGAGTATATTGAACGCCTCCTTAAAAGCTCCTTCGGGGATGACTCCTTCTCGCCGCATTTGGTGGTCGAGCGTGCACATCGCTCCCTTGGCCCGCGGCCCCCTCCCGGGGAGGCCCCTCGGCCCATCATAGCACGCCTTCTCAACTATCGAGACCGAGATGTCGCGCTCCGGAGGGCCCGTGAATTGAAGCCGCTACAATTTGACGGGAACGCATTCACCATCTATCCTGATTTTACCATCGCGGTGCAAGAAGCACGCCGGAAATTCCTTGCAGTCAAGCAGAAACTTCGGAAAGCCCAGATCGAGTATGCTTTATTATACCCAGCGAAGCTTCGCATTACACACAATGGCAGGCAAGTCTTCTGTACCAACCCGCACCAGGTCGAGGAATTTCTGAAAACCATCACGAGACACTCACCGCGCCGAGACCAGGCCTCCAGATCATCCTCCCCGGCCAGTGGCTAGATGGAGACGGCTGGGAGCCCTTTTTTTTTTTGTTTGTTCAATTGTCAGGAGATGCTTCTACCCTGCCTGACCCAGGTCTATGCTACATTTCTGACATGCTGGTCCTCGTGGGTGGCGGCCATTCCAACCAGCAACCTAAGCCTGGCCCGTCATGCCTATTCAGAGGCACCAACAGATAAGTGACTGATAACCTCCACTTATTGACTATTGTGCTTACTTTGTTTCCCTATTACCTGCTGAAGCCTAAGTAGAAAAACTGTTATGTCTCGCCAAGCACCCTTCCCCCCCGTGCCACTCTCTCCCTGACATGGGTTGACACCTGGGGACTGCTTTGCAGTTAGAGGTTGGCTAAGGGAAGGGATTACTGCCCACCGGTGCCCCCCCATGGGAGATCCCCCCTGGTGCTCTTTTACTTTTGTTGTTCATTGTATTGAATTGTTTGTGCTAAGTTGGCCTAAGCCTGTTAAAGTGGCTTGGCTGAGTATTTTGGGTTTTTTGGGTGGGCAGCGATATGCCGGCACGGTTGGGGTGCCGTTGTGGGTGGGGGGGGTTGGGTGTTAATGGTCTCTATGTGGGACAATGCATGCACGTTCTCTGATTTGAGAGGGTGGGACCAGGTTGGGAACTGTTTTTATTGCTTTAGTCATTACTGGAACAATACACATCGACATATACGTCAATCTGTGGCAGGACACTGTAACTTACGACATAAACAACATCATCATAATGCTACAACATACCTACAAAGACAATGCAGACAAATCCACTCAGTATTAAACTGATCACATGGAACGTCAGGGGCCTTCGTGATCCTCGCAAGAGACGGCAGATATTATCATATTTAGATAGACACCACATACAAATAGCCATGCTACAGGAAACGCACATGGACTCTAGACGTCCGTCATGCTTTGGGTCTAGGTGGGCCTCTGTACGTGCATTTTCATCATATTCCACCTACTCGCGAGGTACGCTTATTCTAGTAAAGAAAAACACGCCGTTCATATTGGGGGGCGCGTATAGTGATCCCTCTGGTCGTAGTTGTTTACTCTGGGGCACGCTGGCTACACAGTCGGTCAGTCTTGCTTGCAGTTATGGCCCCAATGTGGATGACCCTGGCTACTTCACGACACTTTGGGGTCACATATTAAAAATAGGTTCTACACATGTCATATGGGGCGGGGATCTTAATACCGTTCTATGCCCCACTATGGATCGCTCCAACCCCCAACCCCACCATTATACGAACGCTCGTGACGTCCTTACTGGGCTGATTACGGAACATGGTCTCGTGGATGCCTGGCGACATGTGTACCCTGGTACTAAAGAGGGCACTTTTTATACTGCAGGGCATGCAACTTGGTCTCGGCTAGACTATTGGTTATGCTCTCGTGGGGTGGCCTCATGGATAAAAACAGCTACTCACTTGGCTCGCACATACTCGGACCATGCACCGGTATGCCTTGAATTATTGCCCCCTAACTCCGTTGCCACCCCCCGCTCCTGGAGGCTAGTACCAGAGGCGCTCCTAGATGCGGTATTCCAGGCTGAGCTGGGAGAGGAGATTGTGGATTTTTTTAACAGAAATAAGGGCTCGGTGGATGGTCTGGGCCTGCTCTGGGAGGCGTTTAAGGTCACGGTCAGGGGCTTCTGCATCTCAAAAAGCTTCGGAGTACTTCGTGACATTAGGAGAAATCTGAGGCGCCTTGAACTTGAAATCAAACAACTTGAAGCAACTATGTGGGCCGCTGATTCTGGGGCCGTACGAGCCACACTTCGCGAGAAACTCACCGATTACACTGACACTGCGGGCCGGGAGGTAAAATTTCGGGGCAAGTATTTCACCGCCCGACAATACGGAGAAGGGAAGAGACCGGGCCGAGCATTGGCATGTGCGATTAAGGCGCCTCGGTTTTTCAACTATGTCTTGGATGTGGTGGACAACGACGGCGTGCGATACAGGGATAGCTTAGATGTCCTTAAAATATTCACTGCATACTATTCAGAACTATACAGTTCACAACGTACAGCCCCTCTTGACTTCTCCCCCTACTTACAGGACATCACTTTGGGCTGGCTGGGAGATTCTCAGCGTGAATTCTTAATGGCGCCGTTCGAGGACGATGAGCTGCGCGAAGCTATAATGCAAATAGCATCGGGGAAGGCGACGAGCTCCGATGGGCTCCCCATCGATTTTTATAAAATGTACATTGATAAGTTGCTCCCTGTGCTTAAAGAGGTTTTTTTAGAAGCCCAGGAGACCCTGGTCTTGCCCGAGACCATGAGGGAAGCGCTCATTACATCTTTATTGAAGCCTGGCAAACCCGCGGATCGTTGTAAATCGTATAGGCCGCTCTCTCTCATAAATACGGACACGAAAATCCTGGCTAAATTAGTTGCAAACCGGCTTAGCCTACTTATGGACAAGCTGGTGCTCCCGGACCAGGCCGGGTTCATTCCGGGTAGAGCCACGTCCCATAACCTTAGGACATTATTCTCGATTCTGCAGGCAGTGGACCCGAGGTTGCAACTGATAGCGGTGTTTCTCGACGCCTCAAAGGCTTTCGATTCGGTGGAATGGGACTACTTATTCACCGTTCTGCACTGTATGGGCCTCCCCATTAGTTTCATAACATGGATTAGGCTCCTATACACCTCGCCCACGGCGAAAGTCTTAATTAATGGTCACACCTCCTCCCCCATTTCTCTTTCTCGTGGCACGCGGCAGGGGTGTCCTCTGTCCCCTCTTTTATTTGCTCTGATTATGGAAACCTTGGCAGCAAAAATCAGACAGCATTATAGTCATGCAGGCCTTCGCTGCTTCCACTGCCCGATACTCATCTCCTTATATGCGGACGATGTGACACTCTATATTAAAGACCCGCACCAAAATCTTAATCCACTATTACGCGAATTTGTCAAATTTGGGGGCCAATCCGGCATCCACATAAATTGGTCCAAATCGCAGATCTTCCCGTTGACCAGCTCAGTTACCCCTTTTGACACAGATTTTCCGCTCGCGTGGTGTGAGGTCGATGTCAAATATTTGGGGATCCGTATCACGTCAGACAGGGACGAGTTAATGCGCATCAATTATGGCTGTACAATGGAGAGCGTCATTAGCTGCATTACCCGATGGATTGCCCTTCCCTTAACTATGGCGGGACGCATGTCCCTTATAAAAATGGTGCTACTCCCCAAGTTTTTATATCTTTTTTTAAACATTCCTTACGACCCTGGACGGCATTTTTTTGCCACCCTACGGTCGGAACTGATTCGGCTGGTATGGGGCAGAAAGCAGCCGCGTATACAGTGGAACACGCTCATGAGGCCTTATACCCATGGAGGCTTTGACATACCCAATTTTGAGCTGTATTACCAATGTGCCCAGGCTCATTACGCCCATTATTGGTTCCACCCACCTCGGTATACACCCCAGGTTGCCACCGAACACTGGCTTGCAGACCCCAACCCGCAGGAGGGGCTTATACTCTCCTCCGTGACGCCCCGTGTCCGTAGCCCATCCTCCGTCGACTGCACACTCACAGCCTGGTCCCGTCTCATGGCTCGTACACGCGCGCCTGATCTCTATTCCCCTCTGCTGCCATTAACGTACCATCCAAGCATCTCATTATTACAGGAAGGGCTTTTCCAAAAAACTGCGCGCATGCGAAATATTCGCTGCTGGGGAGACTTGTATAGTAATGGCAAATTCCGCACCCTACAACAACTGTGCCCAGATCCTCCGCCATCCACTATGGAAACATTTTTATATGCTCGTCTTCGCCATGGGGTTCAAGCCAGTAGTGACGTCTTCCCTTCCGAGCCTGTAACTTTTGGCCCCCTACACAGCGTATTGCGCGCCTCCACTGCCTCACACTTGGTGTCCATACTTTACCATGGTTTGTATAGGGACATGGAGTATCCTCCATGCCCGGCACGTGCGAAATGGTCGTCAGAATTGGGCCAGGATCTCACTGATGCACAATGGATTTACTGCTGTCGGCAGACTGAGCAAATCTCTGCCAATAGCAGACTTCGTATTATACATTATAGATTCCTACACCGCAGTTATTATACCCCGGTTACACTGCACAAATTTGGCTTGAGAGATACACACAGGTGTGACAGGTGCGGGGGGGGAGCAGGCCGACTTTCTGCACCTCGCCTGGGACTGCCTGGATGTTCATGCCTATTGGGACGCTGTTCTTACAGCCCTAGACTCTATGGTCTCTTTACTGCTCCCGAAAGCCCCACTAGTCGCTCTTTTGGGATATACTGAACAGCTCCCAGCCAAACACCGCAAGTTTGTGTCCTTCTGTCTTGTTTTGGCCAAACGGCACATAGCCTGTCGATGGGGTAGGGGACGAGCGCCCAAATTTAAAGATTGGCTATCTGACATGATCCTATGGCAGGATCAACTCTGCACCTATGCTGAACTTCTCCCCGCTCCTCTCGTCCTCGTCACCTCTGGGGCCCACTGCAGACATACCTTTTGGAACAACCCTACACTGAAGAGGGCACGTCTTAAAGTCTCACCTCATCACTCCACACAATTGATTGCCACTGACTGCTCTGTCTCTCCCTAAGGTCAATACTGCCAACCCACGGCTGTTTCTCTTCCCCATGGCTAGAGCCCCTGGCGCACTCATATTCCTGCAATCTGCAATAGACCATGTATGAGGTCCTCTTTGTTCTTTGTATTACCGTAGACCTTTGGTGATGTATAACGTTCCTAACTGCTAAACTATGTACCTGACTACTGATGCTTGTAAACCCCGATGTGTTCTTGCTACTGGTCCCAATTATCCCAGCTGTATTTCACTTGCAGATATCACATGTTAACTGTCTGTTTTTTGATGAAAGCAAAAATTCAATAAACAAAGTTTAAAAAAAAAAAAAAAAAGGTGCGTCTAAATTTTCAAGACCTTTCAAAATTATCAGGGTGGGAAAATCCTCTGTCAAACTTAACAATGGACCTTGGTGGAGCAAGTTGAAGCAAAAGACCTAGGCAATTAACTGGTCATGAAAAGACCTACAACAGGCTCATTGATGTATGTATAAACTCAGTGCACTAAACATTCATTTAAAATCTTCATTTTTTATTTTTGTATAAATTCATGCTAAAATCTATTTAATTCAAAATGTTTAAAACATACTGTGTTGAACGACAATCACAAAAAGTGCGAAATACATTTATATAGACAATTATGACATGATTCAATATACTGAATTCAAACATAAAACACAAAAACAAATAAACATGAAATACATTTTTCTTATTTAAAATATAGTGGCTAGATGTTGGACAAGTTCTTAAGTTGGTGGAGCAAGAACAGACTTGTCAAGGTTGATGAAGGTTTATTGGATAAACTGTGTAACAACAATAATGATATAATAGTACGTGGGAGTGATTTCTATTCCACTTCACATTTTCCTTCTCTTTCAGATTCCAATGTTAAGTTGCCCCTCGAGAGCTTGTCTCCTGAAACAGGTGAATTATTTCAAGCTTGGGTGACGGAGGGGATATGTCGGAATGTATTTGTAACAAAAAATTGGAGGAAGGCAATGCTTTTAATAAGGTAGACATTGAATCTGAGTTGGATGGAGAACCCACAATTCCATCTGTTCTAAGAAATGATTCTGCACAAGTTAAAGAGCCAATACTTTAGGATTGCCGTCCTAAGAGAGAGATAGTGGCGCCTAAAAAAACTGTCAGATTTTAATTTAAGTTGCATTGTTTTTTGTTTGTTTTCTGTTTTATTGCTTTATTTAATGGGTGAGTAAGTAATATTTAGTAATTATCTCTTATGTTTATAGTGCCTTTGTTATTGTGCACGAGCAGCTTGCATTATTGCTGACGTTTCGAGCTACTGCCTTGTTATGTGCTACATGCTATTCCAGAATGTTTATGTTCAAGTGTCTGGCAGTTGGATAATGGCCATTGTCTTCTGTGGTCACTTACCTCCACTGCTGGGAACAATATTACCAATAAAGCCCTTTACATTCCACTTTGCCTTCCGTCATGCTTACCACAGTTTGGGATGCCTCTTTCATGCTCCCTCCTATTTTCAAATCATAATGGTTCACTAAAGCCCTTTTACAAGTTGCAAAGACTTTTCCAACTCGTAGAAGGGCTTTGATGCATTTTAAAAAGATGTTTTACAGTCTCTAACATGTGCTTTAGCAAATCGCAAGCTTTGCCACCACAAACCACTTTCGTGCACATAGTCCAAAATCACTTATTCAATAAACCTCAGTCCCTGACAGAGTTTTCCTTTGCACCATATACCCTGCTTCATAGACACCTCCAAGGTGTTACCCGAGGACCCTCTCAAGCAGAAATATATGATAAAGAAAATACTGTAAACTGTTTCCAGAGGCAGTCTATTCTGCAGGGTTTGCTTTAGATAGGTTTGCAGCTGGGGACTCTGGATGTATTTCTCCGTAGCCTTTTTGTGTAGCTCAGTGTGGTATTTAAAGAGGTAAAGGTGACTCATCATGTGATCACTTTCACTTAATTTAAGGACAAACACAAACAACTAAGGTGAGGTATGTGGGTTGTATTAACATAAATCTGTATAAGATGTGTACCTTGGAGATCTATAGTTACAGGTAAATAACATTTTCTTTTCTAGCACAGGATGTTCCATAAAAATCGCACAGACAGGATATATTACTAAACATTGAACATCCAAATAAAGCAAAGCATGCTAAACAATCACTTGCAAAGCAAATTGGTCTTGCTTTTTCTGCACAACATCTCTAAATCTATGCAGCATGGCTAAAAACAGTAAACAAAAAAGCTGACGCAACCTGTGATCGGCCGTGTCATTTTGTACCCATGAACAAAAGCATGCATGTGCCTATAAAATGCACAAGTGCTTCTTTTAATTTTTGTTTACAGATCCAAGTTGGATAGGTAAGCAAACGAAAAGTAGCAGGAGGGGGGGAAGAAAAGTGGGTGGGGAAAGAACACAGGTGAGGAAAGCAACATGGACAGCAGAATAACAGAAGGAGCAGAAGCAAAAAGAAAGGAGTCCCTCGAACTTGCGACAGAGCTCATGTGACTCAACAAGAGCACTTTAAGCTAAGAGCCACAGTGTGTAAGTCAAACGATGCAATCGAGCATGTCACATGACAGTCTGAGTGCTGCTGAAAATAAAGTAGCACAGAGTGTTAATGTACCTGCTACAAAGCAGAACTTGCAGTATGCAGTGTAATTTATGTAGGTAGTTTAGTGGGTTACATCTTTTTTCCCACAAAACCTTTGTAGTTGAATCCATAATCAAATCCTTCCCTTTGGGAAGGGGGGATTGTAGAGAGTTACTAAGGGAACAATTTATTTCTTGGTGGAAAGGGAACACTATCGCAAAAGTGACAATGTTCCCTCTCTGCCAAGACTATGATCTGCCTGCCTGATTTAAATGAGGGTAAACCATAGTTTGATGATGGCAAAGAGTACTCCGCTCTGCCATGATCAAGCTCCTCCAACGGCCCTATGGAGTTAGAGCTATATGACTAACACCTACTTTAAATGGGAGGGCCTATAGCTGTTTTTCAATGACCGTCACTGCCAGGAAAAACTTGGCGGTAGGGGCACTGAAAAGTCTATTGTCTGCCTAGGGATATTCTTTTTGAAAATAAAAAAACGTTGTAAATTTGCTGTAAGGCAAAATGACAATACATTGACAGTAACTCCTGTGACGGCAGTCAAATTATAAATGATAAATCAGGCCCCCTACAGGAAACCTGTGACTGGCGGTCGACCTGCCAAAAGTAGCCGGTGTCTGAACAGTTAAAGGTCCACCCTTTTTAGGGCAGGTTTCCAACATTCAATTTCCTGCCCGTAACTGCCATGGTAGGCATGGTAGACCAGGAGCAGGATCAAAAAAAAAAAAACAGGAAACAGGCTCCCTCTGGGTAGAAGCCTTTTTTTTTAGGTCTCTGCTCTAGACAGCACATGCGCTGTCTCAAAGACACATGTTGTATATACTTTGTGGGCTTCAGGACGCCTATAGGCTTCCCATTTGCTGGCTCCATCGCCACTCTTATATTCTTTCTACCCATTTGTCCATGGCATGCATGCGTCATGCCTCTTCCAGAGTTTAGCCCTCCCCTAGAGCATGGACCAATTACTACTATCCATCTCCAGCTCCCATTTTAGCAAATGTTTTCGGGACTACTTTTTTTGTTTGTTTTGAGCACTTAACACGAGCACTCGTGTTTTCAGTCAATCCGAGCTCCGTTTACGTAAACAGCCTCGTCACATATTCTGTGCATTCAAATACCAAGGTCCCCCTCCCACTTCACTGCTTGGCAAGGCGTGCCATACTAGGAATTAACAGACTATGAGAATGGACACACAGTATCAACTTAGAACTGCTTCACAGTAGTAAGAACATACAGTTGTCCAGTACAGGAAGCTCATGCAGTTTGCAACGCTCCTTCCTGTGGGTCACGAGGCTGATAAACAGTGTATAAAGGGTTTCTTTAATTCCAGTTGTTTTATTTAATCACAGATATGACGTGTACGCTGTCCCCCTTCATGTTTTCATTCGTTCCGATTCTGCCAATGAAGGAGCACCGCTTTAAGGGAATTTGGAAAGGATCCCTGAGATCTATATGACAGCAGTAAGTGTGTTTCATGCAGAGCGAGTCGCACAACTGCTGTTCGTTTATATTGCTTTCTTGTTGGCCTGTCAGAATTTGTACGTGGGCTCCGGCAAGTAGGGCGTGTCTTTGTGCGTGCATAGATGTATGCATGTTTTAATACATACATATGCCGTACCGCATTTCTTTTTTGGTCAGTCGGCATTCAAACCTGGGCTGCCACTAGGAATCCTGCTTTGATTGTGTGTATCCTTTTCAAGGATAGTGGAGACAGAGATCAGAAGGTGGGGCATACAATAGGCACAACCACGCAAGTGTCAAGGATGGTGGTGGGTGAGGGTACTTATCACAATGACTCTGTAAGGGAGTGTGTGCATCAGAGATTTGTGGGGTGGGGGCTGTATAATTGAAGGATGTGAGTAGGAAAGGGTTGCTGTGAATGCTTTCGCTAACATGACTCCATGAAACAAGTGTGCTCATTAAGGCTACCTCTATCTGGCATGTAAGGCGGCCTGAAAATAGGAATCAAATTGCATTCTAAAATTACTAGCACAGGCAACAGGAGTGCTGCCAACAACAGACTACTGGGCAATGATACAAGCTTGCTGTAACAACTGTGGCTGGCAAAGGAAATTATATAATATCAATGCAAGATAGACATCCAGAGCCTCACCAGGTCCTAGCCCTCTCATTCATAAACAAACAGGCTATGTTATCAACCTCACCCACCACAGCCTCTATCAAAACGTCCAGCTTTTTAAAAACGTTTGTGCTTTGTACCTCCTTGAAGATCTCTTTCACTCCAAAGTACTGGCTCACAGAGGCGCTATACGACTTCAGCTCACTGAGAATGGAGCCGGGGTAGGAGGCCACTATTGCCACCTGGTCGCTGTGGAATTTCTCGTACCTGTAGAAAAACACAAGGTCAAAATGAAAACACTTACTTAATTTCTAGATATTTTATCCTAAGGAGAACAAAACAAATGACAACAGAGCACGGCCAAAAAGGGGAAGGAAATCCAGTGAGTGGGATGAGAGTTTGTGGAAGATTTGGTTCAGTGAACAGATAGAAAGACGGTCACATAGACAGACACATAGTGGGCACTGACGAGAGAGGCTTGTATACTACTGGGAGCCTCTGCTGTACCACTAGACATCAAAGGTTGGTGTCTTACTTTTCTAGGGCCCTCTAGCATACATACCCAGCTCTGATGCCTTCTAGCGAACGCAGCGCCTTCTCCATGCAGTTCTGCAGCCCATCCTGGGAGCTCTCTTGTCTCAGCTGATCCAAGACCATGTCAAGATGAGCTTCTTGTGTCTAGGGGAGAAAAGCAAAGAATTCAGCAGTATGAGTGTGTATCTGAAACTTGCCAGACCTACATTTGTGTACCCCAGCTTTTAGCCCCCTTTGTTTGTAAAGGTCCAATAGGGCACATAAGCTTAGAAGAGGCAAGTGATGGTTTAGTACAGCGCACAACTATAAACTGCAATGGATACCTGGTTCTCCCCGTCGTGTTGCTGTCGACAATCATCCAGCTTCTTCTGCAGTCCCTTCTCCTGTTTAGAGAGGCTGATCTCCAGGACGTCCCAGAGGTGGGCAGCACCCTGGGTGAACTTGAACAGATCCTTGCTCTGTAGATCAGTCTGCTTGGCCACACGCTCCAGGGTCTTCTAAAGAAGTATAAGACACATCAGAACGAGAAGGGAACAAAACACAGATCTCCTTTTGTTGTGCAAACCTTTCGATCTTTTTCTAATTACATGTTTGCATCAGAGAGGATCCCTCCCTGCCTCCCTCTCTCTCTCACTCTCTTTTGCTGTCTCAATTCCTCCATGTCTCTTTCATTAATTCAGAGGGTGCTCATACTTGCATAACTTGCAACCCTTTGTGCTTGCATGTTTATCGCACCCCCTTCACTGACACCATCTTGTCCTCAGTATACTTGCATCCATTAGCTCCAGATCCTGCTCAAACCGCTTCTGCAGCTCTCCCACCAGTGGGAAGAATTCTGAGCTCACAAACTTTTCCACCTCTTCCTTCGTGCAGACTTTCATGTCAATCAGGAGCCCCTACAAGACAAAGTGATAGTTTGGTTAAAACTTTAGTTAAATGTTTGTTTACATTTTGGCTAAAAGTGTTTTTAAACTGGGGCATGGAAATGCCTCTGACCTTCTCTTGCTACCGTAGAGTCATATTACTATGAAGACCTTACACCACAAGAAATAGCAGAGCTGAGTATGGAACAATTGGCAGGTCACTCAGTATACGGCTAATAAGGGGGCTCATGTTCTGATGTTAAGGGCTCCAGTCAAGATCATATCTTACATCTTCAAGGGTTATTCAAAGGACCTGGCATCCGGCATCCGTGCTTGAGGGCTCTTTAATTTCACTGTCTATTCTGGTAGCAAGTTCCTCGGGACAGGTCTCATCCCGAGAGCAGCGGGGGCCCAATAGATACACATCTAATAAATATCTCTCTCTCTCTCTCTCTTTATTTATTTAAAGTAAAGGTCTATTCAATTGAATCCTGACAGCTGGGGGAACCAGGGCTGCATAATTTGCACCGTGCAACAAGGTAGATTTTGGTAGTAGAGAGCGCTTTCCTTAGTGTCTAGCAAGTAGAAGGCACTGCACCCTGACAGGTAGGGCTCTCTGTGTACAACTAACCTTGCTCTTCTGAAGCTCAGCCATGCACTTCTGCAACACCTTCTCGTGCTGCATGCGAATCCGGTTCACAAACTGCACATTGAGGCAATCTGCAGATAGAGAGAAGAAGAAAAGCAGGTGAAGCTTCTGTACATGCCAGATGAGGTAACTCACACTTTTGAGTAGGTTTACACTTTGAAGTAAGTTTACTACTTTTGGTATTCACAAATTCCGAGTGTAAACTTACTTCAAAAGTGTCGGCTGCATGTCTCCACCCATAGACTAAAGCAATTTGCTTACTTTTGTCATGTGGAGTGACATCCTTCTCCCTAAACCCCTCTTACTCCTCCATAATAGGATCTGCTTTAGGAGTAAGTATGCCACTTTTCCCGCCCACTCCCTTATGTTTCTTTCACGTTTACGACTAAAACCTATACTTACGTGCGCAGAGACTCTGCAGTCGGGAAGGAGACCTCTGCATACATAAGTATAAGTAAAACTTACATTTTGTAGTACGTTTTAGAATGCTATAAAATGTACTACAATGTGCACTCTGAGAATCAGGTCCATAGATTTGCACATGACCCAAGTGCTGCTGGCAAATTTAAAAACTGGGTGATTTCCCTACCGAGCTGGTGCATCATAAATGGGGGTAGGATGGAGTACTGGCATCCGCATGTCAGGCGGGGCATGTGAGTCACCATACTCCAATACAACCGGCATGTCAGAAGCACTAATCTGCAGGCAAAGCTCTAGATTTTCTGATTGGTCTTAGTGACACCTCTGCTGCCAGTTTATCACTAAAGGCTAAAGACTCAAAAACAAAACAACCACTTGAACCTCCTTTGATTTCATAAATCTGTCTGTTTTTCATAATCAAAGTGACATGAACTTTTATGCACATACAGCCTTAAATGACACATATAGAGGAAGGTCCAGGTCTGTATGGGCTGAGCTTTCTCTTTTCAAAGCTATGCATAAGGCTTTCACGATCTGCATCATCTAAGAAGACACAGAAAACAACATTACATCAAACTAAACTTACATCTTCCAAAGGAGTCCAGTATTAGCAATGTAAAATTATGTAGTATTAAAAACAAATATCAACGGATTGCTGAAAAAAACACAAAGGCATGGAGGACACATGTCAAACAACAACTCACTCTAAGCAAAACATACAAACCAGGTTTCACCGCACTGGTATGTATCTCGATAGGCAGATTCTTATGGGGTCATAGAGCTGTCCTTCACGTGCCAAGAGGCCAATGTAATTGTGATTGGTGAGCTAGACAAATGCCAAGAACATGCCAAGGAAGCCCACATGCTTTTGAGAAGGGAGACCAGGGATAAGAAGATAGGTTAAGGCTCAGGCACAGTAGACAGGGCGAGGTAGCTTACCAGAAAAGGGCTGCCATGAACAAACCACAACTACAGAGTTGCATCTATTTTGAGTTATGTTAATTAAAACCCTTATTCTAGGGCTAAAGAGATCAGCAATACAGGAACCTGACATTAGAATCATCTTTACCACTCCCAGCAATGGAGGCAGCCCCATACACCCCACACACCCACTCACACAAGCATTCCACTAGAACCTAGAATAATGCAGTGTACCCCACATACATTGGGGTTTACAAAGACACCAAGATGAAAGACTGACACAAGTGACACAGACTCCACTTGCACTGCAATACATCCCACACAGACAACCCTAAAACCACACCCCCCTCAGTCGGTTTCGCTGGCATGTTGCAATGCTCTCATGCCACCCCCATGAGGATGCATCCATGCAGAAAACCCAACATTCAACACAAAGCTCACCAGCTCACCATGTTTTTCATGGTTTCTCCACTATCAGCCTCAATGGTGACCCTCAGTGTGCAAACCCATAACTGCAGACACATACATCTGCATCGACAAGCACAAAGGGGCCGAGTAAATGGAAGACATGCACTACATAAAACACCATAAAATAACAACATGTCATTGATTACTTCAATTGGAAAACAGCACAAATCCCTCTGCATTCATGGGTCCTCATATTTTGTTCTGGGAGCAGGAGGTGTGTCACGCTTACCTATTTTTTTATTCATTGTCATGAGAGAAGTATACCAGTCTGCCACCTGGGATTTAGTGGACGTCGGCGGCAACAGATTACTGTCAATAAAATAAATAAAAATATTTTACAGCACTTTACGCAGCACAACAAATCAGTAACGAATAGCCAATATTATTCAGTAACAAATCAGTGCAATTGTAGAACCTGGCTATATTTTAAAAAGTTAAATGAGCCAATATGAAAAAGGAAACCTTTAAACTATCTCACTAAGAGCACATCTATAACATGGTTCTGAGTTCAGCTTGGCTATGACCACATGAAATAAGCAGATCAGTGTTTCAAGTAAGATTTTAATCAAAAGTGTTTTCAATTATTGGGCAAATGAGGATACCTGAGGTCAGCTATCCCTTGATTTCACTGATCTGCTTTGCAGTCTAAATCTTATCCAACATGTTTCCTCACCCACCCACTATAAGGGCCACACTTTAGATCAAGTTTGGACTACCAATCTCTCAGCCTCCCCTATAGCGGGTTTGCCATGTATATGGTCAGATCACTTTATAATTAAATTCCTACTCACGGATGTGATACCGCTCAAGCCTCAATCCAGCGCTCTCAACCTTTCCAGAAATTGGGCCCGTGTCAATATTGACTCCTTCTGCAGTTCTCTAGCGAACTCCCTGCCTGACACTAATGATAGTCCCGATAAATCGGAGGAGGGTATCCTGAATTGATTGACAAACGCCAGCGACTCTTCGAAGAGCCAGATCACCAAGGAAGACGTTATACCACCTTGAAATGGTTTCCAGAGGACCTGAAGTCAGCTAAATTGAAATTACGCCGTGTTGAACGCAAGTGGCGGAAAAACTACTCCACTGATAAAAAAAGCAGTCTGTCACTTCTCAAACAATATAAAAAGCTTATTACACAAGCAAAATCTATCTACTTTTCAGATAAAATTACTAACTCAACTAATAAGTTGAAGGAAATGTTTTAAATCGTGGACGAATTTTCCAATCCTGGCAGAGTGACTCTCAATCCCACGCAGAACTTATGTGAGGCCCTGAATTCCTTCTTCATTGATACGATCACTAACAGTAAAGCCAGTATCCTTCCCAGCCCTTCCATTGCAAACACTTCTACGTGAGATTGCAACTCAGTCCTAATGTCTGTTCTGCCTGCTAAGAGCGCCTTACGGACCTCCTGATTAACGTAAAATCAGGCACTACAAATGACCCCTGCCGCCCTGATGTCCTAAAAAACATTTGTTCTTGTTTTCCTGGCCCAGCCCTTGCCTTTCTCAACAATTCCTTGAGTCGCGGCCAGGTTCCCAGCTCTTTTAAGGAGACGATTGTGATCCCTTTACTAAAGAAAGCTGGTGATGATCCTTCCATTCTGAAAAACGATCGCCCGATATCTCTGCTTCCCTAGTTGGCTAAGGTACTTGAGGCCCATGTAGCCAAATGTATCTACTCTTTCGTGGAGTCAACAAACTTTCTTGACCCCCCCAAGCGGAGCTTTGACCTGCCCATTCCACTGAGACAGTCATTCTCTCCGTGGTGGACGATCTTCGAGAGGCGCTGATAGGGATACCACCCAGGCGCTGGTGCTCCTTGATCTTTTGGTGACATTTGACACGGTCGACCATGAAAATCTGGCTGACCGGGTCGAAGCCACGGGTCTTCCGGGTACTGCACAAGACTGGGTCAAGTCCTTTTTGAAGGACCATTCACAGGCAGACAGGCTCGCCACCTTCTGCTCTTCTAAGGTCAGTCTGTCTTGCGGAGTTCCTCAGGGTTCCTCTTTGTCCCCCTACTTTTCAACTTATACTTTAGTCCGCTGGTGCATGCCTTGAATCAAAGTTAGGTCAAGGTTTACAACTATGCAGACGACTTGCAATTGACAGCTCCCCGGAATATGTAATCTCCTTCAAAACACAATGTTATTTGTTCGTGATTGGATGAATGGATGAATGACAATCAGCTTAAACTCAATTCCGATAAGACGGAGATTATCACTATCAAAAACAAGCGTGATTTATGGAGGCCTACATTTTGGCCTGCAACCCTGGGCTCTCCCCCACTGCATCTCCTCCCGCCCCCCACCTCCCACCCCTTTTGCCAAAGAAATCAGTTAAGAGCCTTCGAGTTCTGATTGATGCTAATCTGACCATGGAACCTCAAGTTGGGCTGTGATCTCTTCATGCTTTTTGCAACTCAGAAAAATATCTAACAACAAGCCTAAAATTTAGTTTATTAACACTTCGCACTAACAAACCTTTTGTAAAGAGAATATGCATGGGTAAGAGCAGTAAAATATAAAAAAATATACAGATAAAAACGTCACAAAAAGGAAAGTGTGAAATGCACTAAAGTGGCACTTTACTAAAAAAGAAAATGGGTGGTGAAAGCCTGCTTTCTCAGTCTACTCTTTGTGTGAAACACACCACTAGTCCCCAGAAGAACTATGGAAACTCTGGAAAACCAGCTGACTTCCTCCTCGCCTTCCATGCTTTTTACAGGAACTTAGCCGGCGACTGCGTGGCATGGGAATCGAAATCTAACAGCAACAAAATCATTCCATTCTTTGTGTCACGAATATCAGCTGACGCTAGGAACTTGACCACTCTCCCTTTTCTGACAGCTTCATAAGCCGCACACAAAGTTAAGAAGGGCACCAGGTCTCCAGGACTCCTCCACAGCCTCACAGGGTTGGTGGTACTGATTTTCATTTCATTTATCCAGCAACTGAGGCAGGACAACTCCAACAGGCTTGTCAAATTCTTAGAAAATCATCCTGCAACTGAAGTGGTGAATGGCTCATAGCACGTGTCCTAGGTGTAAGGCTGCTATGTTTGCTGGAATCCTTAGGCATTCATGGAGAAAGAATGCATTACGGTGGGGGGCGGGAGACAGACACATAAGTCCACACTCATGGATTAAGGAAGGCACTTGGAGGACAGATGGTTTGGATGTGTTTATGTCAAAGATATGGTGACTAATGTAAGCCACAATTCAGATATTCAAATCTGATTCATCTACTAGAAAACTGAGAATTTAAAAGCTACCACTTATTTACATCAAGTGCTCACCTACTGATGGTTTCCTTGGTTCAATGTGACAATAAAGACCTCAAAAATATAGAATGTAATAGTAGAGGAAGAAGTGATGGATGGAGATGTTAAATTTAATCATACCTGTGTTGCATCTCATATCTCTGTGGCATTAGCTCATCTGTGTCTATACATTATGGCACAAGACGTTTCGGCTTTTTTGAGCCTCATCAGAAAATTGCAGTTTGAGTCCTTGAAGACTGCAAGTACACAGACCATGCAATAACAGTGCTACAGAAATAATCATTTGCTAGGAATCTCTAAATCTCAGCAACGGCAACAATCCTCTTGTTGCAGGGTGGATTTAAATTATTATTCTTACTCTAATTTGGGGATCTATGTGATTGTATATATGTCTAATGGACCTGTTATAGTAATGTCAATATTTGTTGTTGTGTACAGAGTTTACTGTCTGTAGCTATAGTCCATATCTATAAAGTTTTCATTTTGTGTGGCTACCATCTTCATTTGTATTTTTTTTAAACATTAGTTTAAAGAAATGTCATAATAAAAATTGAAATCCTGTTTGGTGATATCAGGTTATTTACAACCTCTGTTATTTAATTAAACACATTGTACTAATGAACAATAAAGCAATGACAACACAGGAATATAAACTTCTGAAGGAATTTATATTGCCTTTGAAAAGGTGTGTTTATCATTGTTTATAAATAAAACTACCTGGCACCAGATTCTGCTTTGGATGATTACTTGACTAACAATTCCATTGTCAACTGAATATTGAAATCAGCTATATAGATCTGACCCAAAGATGGAAGACCATGCGAAACACAAATCAAAGAGTATTTTATGAAGACCACAGTGCCTGAAGCCAACATAATTGACTGGCAAGTGCAGCCAAATTACGCAAATACAGCCAGAAACAATATTTTTATTCCTTTCCTGGTTCTCAAACAGCCATGTCTGATTCCACACCTCCAGTATCTCTATCCGATAAGACACCTTTACGGCAGAGGCTGACAAGAGAGATTCTAAAGACTATACCTGACTGACTTCAGAAGCTGCATCCTCTCCTCATTCAGCTCTGTCTGCTCTCTCACCATCAGCTCCAGATCGTTTTGGATACTCAGCGGATTCTGAACCTTCTTGCTTGCCATGAACGTCCTACGTGACAGAAGCAAGCCCCTTAGTAAACATTTGAACACACCACATTCTGTGAAATCACCCCCGTGCTATCAATGGAAACATCAACGTCACAGATGTGTTGAAATGCAAGGAAAGCGACCCGCAGATGGGATTGATCTTCAAAGAAACACAACTAGGAAGCATTATGCAAACATTCCAAAAACAAAGAAGAGACCCTTTAGGCCTGACAACAACCACTCAAATCTAGGGGCATCTCACTTGCGAGTGGCAAGCATGTAGGAGAGTCTGGACCAAGGACTGAGCACTCGAAAGAAAGAACAAATTTGGCATTCAAGCCTACATATGAGAAATAGTTACTCACCTGTAACGTTTGATGTTAGATTCTTTGCAAACAGCAGGCTATCAATCGTTTGAATTTGTACCCCACATTATGTGCATCTGTATAGAGCTGAAACAACATTAAAGCAGCCAAGCTGCACGAGCCACTCTCAGCAAATCAAGATCTATGCTGCTTCCCACTCTAGCTGTAGGACCAGGTACATATGGAGAAACTGCACAGGAAGGGACCCATCTAAACTCACTGTAAAATTGATGCTAGATACTGACTGCCTAGCACTGCTCACATGCAACCCCTGGAGTCCACATTTAGCGACAGACATGCTGGATGACCATACAACTGTTCACTCTCCTACTGCAGCTTTCTTATCTCTGACTAAGGGAGGAACTGAAGCAAATGAGCCCAGCGATTAGACATCAGGGCTCAGGAAGGTAGCATGATCAGCCACTTACAGGTTTTCTGCTCCAGAACAACCTGTGTTTCTGCCCATAGCATGAATCATCCTACTCTTAATCTGTCGGACAACTTGGGGGTGACCCTTAGACACAGAGCTAGCAGCTGAGGCATTGCACATCTTCTCTTGCCCCGATGAAGCTGCCTTAGCGCAGATGTGTCGGGAATAAAAGCATGAAGGGGTTCAAAACTACTTCTAACTACAAGGTATCAAACTGCCAGGCAGAAACAAGTGGTGTGGATTACACTGCAACTTGGCATCTCATTGAAAGCACTGCAATATGCCAGAAAACGTTGTGTCATGTCAACGTGAAAGGGCTGCTTCGGAATGTGGTCTCCTATCCATAGGACAACAGGACTTAAGGTGCACCCCTCATACAGCCTACCACTCACTTAGAGCTCCTGTAGACTCCATTCAGTCCAACCTCCTGCCGGAGCCCTACTTCAGAACTCCTGAATACAGAGAAACACAGTGAGACGAATGAAAAGAGACAGTGGGAGATCACAGGGGGCAAAGGGGAATCCCTTCTATAAAACTAAAACCAGAGCCCACCACCACAGCATGGCTGCTAAAAGATGCAAGAAGGGGCAAGACAGTCGGAGGGCGAAGGCTGGCAAGGAAAAGATGAATAGAGGTGATGGATAGGGTCAGAAAAAAACTGACTGCAACTACATGACGACTGTGGGGTAGAGGAAGGGGCCTATGAGGAGGGTACCACTGGATACATGAGTAGACCTGAGTGGACAGGGGCACAGAAATTCTACTGAAGAAATATGGAGTTGGTGGTGTGCAGAAAGGGCAGGTACAGTGGATGCAGAGGGCGCAAGTGGTGGGGCACAGATATGAGGAGGAGGGGAGTGAAGGCACCTGCAGTCTGAGGCCAACAGGAATAAAACAAGCATTGGCAAAGCACATAGGTCTCGGCAATCAGAGAGCTATAGGCTTTGTCAATGTGTTTTAGCTATGTATTATGCATTGACTCTCCACCACACTTGCGTTTGTGTACGGCGCTGGTGACATTGACATAAGGGTTGTCAGCAAAAGAATGGTCCCGTAGCTGGTGTTGGCCATTATGATACAGAGTGGGTGAGAGAGAGCAATATGGGCGGGAGTAGAGGGGATAGAAGCAGACAGAGGAGACAGTAAGTTAGGGTACACAGAAGCAAACAATGCTTTGGACTGACACGGAGCGCAGTAGTGAGAGAAATATATAAGAGAGACTGCCATACACTCTTGTCGTGCTACACAAGAAAGCAAACAACAGTTGTACTTTTGGTGGCAAATTGTAGTGTAATCTTTGCTTTTTCCAACAACAAACTTTTTACACCTTCTTCTTCACAACCAATCTATTCAAAGCATTTTGGAACAGATTTAAGTTCATGTTTAGGAAAAAAAATAATAGTGGAATCATTGTTATTTTGATTCTACATCCATCTTCTGTCATTCGCATGGCTTCATATAGCTAATTATAAACCACTGGCATTATAATGTTACCACCAAGAGTGAAATATTTTCTGTGCCAACATCCAAGTAAGCGCTTAATTTCCTCAGGTGTTGAAATGATTATGAGGGAACCGATACCACTGCCTGCCAAAACAAAATAAATATAACACTGCATCAAGCTATAATTTGTCGCGTCTAGTTTTTTGAACCAATGAGAGGCAAGCACATCCTATAATCGCCGAGACTCGTTACTCTTGAAAAACAAGGCTGAAGAGGCAATTATTTGCTTCCCAAACTGTTCCTAGTATCTGAAAGAAACACGTTAGTTATAGATTCCTTACCTTAGAAGTACCCCCAGGCGTCAGACTGGATCCGGAAAGTTTTCGTTAGCAGAACCTCTGCGCGTCGGAAGGTGGCGTTGGTCGGCTCCGCATCCGTCGTCGGCGTCGTGGTCGCCGGGATGACGTTGTGGCAGCTACTTAGACGCCGCCCTCGCGTGCTGACGTCAGTTCTTTCTTTTTCCGCGCCAGCCAGCGCAGATCCGGGAAGAGCGGTACCTCAGTCATTTTTTGACTAACTTTTTCTCGACTTTTGTCAACGTCTTTTTCGAGTCTCCGACTCCGAAAGGTGCATGAGGGATGCCAGGATTAAAGCCTGTGGTTCCTGTAGCCGACTGATGTCGGTGACAGATCCGCACCGCATGTGTCTTTTCTGCCTGGAGCACGACCACGACCCCAAGTCGTGCTCAGACTGTCGGTTGTTGACGCCGAAGGCTTTGCGGGAGCGGTCCCGAAAGCTGCTTGAACGCCGACAGTCGGCTCTGCGCCGTTCGAGGTCCCGGTCGAGAGGGAGGTCGAGGGACCGGTCGCGGAGCCACCACCATTCAGGATCTAAATCATCGAAGTCTTCGCACTCAGGGTCGGGTAAGTCGAAGCACAAAAGAAGTCGAAGAAGCATCGTCGCTCTTCGACTTTTCCTCGTTGGTCGGCTGACCCGACGAGGCGGAGCCCGAAGAGTCGACTCCAGGTTTCCCTCCCTTCCCGGGACGACTCCCGCCTAGCTTCGTACGTTCTACGAGGCGATGCATGCCATCTTTGGGCGGCCCGAACCCGCCGGCGCGCCTTCGGGCCCCGCGGACTCGGCTGGGGGGCCGGGACCTTCATTGCCGGCGGCTCTGGCCCCGGCGCCGCAGGCCCCCTTTGGATCCAGGCCTGGATCCGGATCGGCGCCGGTTGACCTTATTACACCTCCGCCGGTGCCGCTTCTGACGGCACCACTACCGCGCCCGGCGCCGGCCGGCCCCCCAGCCGGCGTCAACCCCGACCTCCTTCCGGATGAGGACACGGAGCCGGACCGGCGTCGACCGACGCCGGATCCGGCGCCGAGCGGGGTTTTTGTGCCCCTGTTCACTCCTGGAGTCCCTTTTAGGCCAGATTGGCACCCGGGGGACGAGGAGGAGGAGGAGGATTGGGAGGGGTCAGGTGACCCTTTAACAGAACAGCTGGAACAGGACCAGAGAGAGGACCTGGGGGATGCCAGTGGTTTGGACACCTCGCCAGACCTTGGCATTCTGTCTCCTCCTACCGTGGCTACGGAGGAGGGAGCGTCTTACGCAGTGGTGTTGCGTAGGGCGGCCGAGGCTCTCAACCTCGAGCTTCCTACGGTGGCAGTCAGGACTAACCTCCTGACAGAGGTACTTCAGCCAGCAGCGAGCTCTTCTGAGCCCCTGCTGCCTTTTAATGAAGCCCTCTCGGACATCCTTATGGGCACTTGGTCCAAGCCCACCACAGGGGCTCCTGTGGATAGGATGATTGCCCGACGCCACCGCCCCCCGGCTCCGGGCGACCCCTTGTTCCTTTCCCAACACCCTTCCCCTGAGAGCTTGGTGGTCCAAGCCTCAACGTCCCAGAGTGCCTTCCCTACCGCACCCCCGGATAGGGAATCCAAGAAGTTGGATCACTTTGGGAAGAAGTTGTTTTCTTCCTCCAGCTTAGGGCTGCGGTCGGTGAACACCGCATGCCTCTTGGGCCGTTATTCCCACTCTGTGTGGGACACAGTGGCACAAGTGCTGCCTCAGTGTCCGGAGGAGGCCCGGACCGTGCTCGCCCGTGCGGTTGCTGAAGGGAGAGACGCAGCTAAGTTCGCCATTCGGTGTGGGCTGGATACCGCCGACTCACTGGGCAGAGCGATTTCCACGTCGGTGGCGATGAGACGCCACACCTGGTTGAGGACGACTGGCTTTTCGGGGGATGTCCAGAACACTCTGATGGACATGCCTTTTGACGGCCGTCGCCTGTTCGGCGACAAGGCGGACAGTGCATTGGCGCGTTTCAAGGACTCGCGGGCTATGGCCAAGTCCTTGGGTCTTTCCACCCTACGCACTGCACAGTCAGCCTTTCGCCCCTTTCGTGGCCACGGAAGGGGTGCCCCACCACGTTCCCTTCAGAGCCACAGGCCTGCGCAGACCGTTTCATCCCAGCGCAGCCGGGGACGTGGGAACCAACGCCGTGGTTCTGGGGGCCAGCGGGCGGGCCAGTCCACCTCCGCCGCAGCCTCCAAGCCCTCCTAATCCAACATTTCAGGGCCACCAAACACCAAGGGGCGGCAGGATTCGCCATCACCTCCCCCACTGGTGCACCATCACGTCGGACAGGTGGGTTTTGCAAATAGTCCGAAGGGGCTACTCCCTCCCCTTCAAGCCTACCCCTCCCTCCATGCCACCCAAGTACCATCGCATATCGGAGGATCACCTGCCCCTTCTCCAACAGGAAGTTGCGGCTCTCTTGGCCAAGTGAGCCATCGAGCGCGTTTCTGTCCCAGAAGTAGGTCGTGGTTGTTATTCCCACTACTTTCTGGTACCCAAGAAGGACAAAGGCCTGCGCCCTATCTTGGATCTCAGGAACGTCAACCGCTTCCTCCGGAATGCAAGTTCAAGATGTTGACCCTGGCTCAGGTCTTGTCTGCCCTCGACCCTGGGGACTGGATGGTAGCGTTGGACTTGCAGGACGCTTATTTTCACATCCCCGTCCTGCCAGCCCACCGGCGTTACCTGCGGTTCACGGTAGGCCACGAGCATTTTCAGTTCACCGTGCTCCCCTTTGGCCTTACCAGCGCCCCACAGGTGTTCACGAAAGTGATGGCGGTGGTTGCAGCTCATCTGCGCAGATCAGGGGTTCCAGTCTTCCCCTATCTCGACGACTGGCTGTTGAAGGCGGGCTCGCCCCAGGCTGTTGTCTCCCATCTCCAGACTACGGCCGACCTCCTGCATTCGCTGGGGTTCTCCATCAATGCGCCGAAGTCGCATCTGATTCCCTCTCAGAAGCTCCTCTTCATCGGAGCGGTTCTGGACACGACGCAGTTTCGGGTTTATCCTCCCGAACAGCGAGTCCGGGATATTCGGGCTATGATTCCGATCTTTCAGCCTCTATCCCGGGTTTCGGTCAGGAAGACCTTGAGGCTGTTGGGACTCATGGCCTCCTGCATTCTGCTGGTCGATCATGCCAGGTGGCATATGCGGGCTCTGCAGTGGGGCCTGAAGCTCCAGTGGGCGCAGCATCAGGGGAACCTGTCCGATGGTTCCAGATCTCGGAGGGCACTGCACGACAATTGCAGTGGTGGCTCACGAACCAGGATTGGGTCAACGGCAGATCCCTCTCCCTTCCCCAACCAGAACACACTGTGGTGACAGATGCATCCCTTCTGGGATGGGGTGGCCACATGGGAGAGGCGGAGATCAGAGGCCTCTGGTCTCGGGCGGAGTCCGGGCTCCACATCAACCTTCTGGAGCTTCGGGCGATCCGTCTTGCACTCAAGGCATTCCTTCCCTCTGTCCGGGGAAGAGTAGTGCAGGTGTTCACGGGCAACACCACCGCCATGTGGTACTGCAACAAACAGGGCGGGGTGGGGTCGTGGACCCTATGTCAAGAGGCTCTGCGTCTCTGGACATGGCTGGAACATTAGGGCACATCTCTGGTGGTTCAACACCTGGCAGGTTCTCTGAACGCCAGGGCGGACGAGCTCAGCCGCAGGTGCATGATGGATCACGAATGGCGTCTTCACTCGGAGGTGGCGCAAGGTCTCTTTCAACAGTGAGGAGAGCCTTGGTTAGATCTATTCGCCACGGAAGAGAACGTGCAATGTCAGCAATTCTGTGCGTTGGAATTTCCAAGGCAGCACTCGCGAGGCAACGCTTCTCATCGCAAGTGGAGTTGCGGTCTTCTTTACGCCTTTCCGCCTATACCACTTCTGCCCAGAGTGCTGAAGAAGATCAGGCGCGACCGGGCCCAAGTAATTCTTGTGGCTCCGGATTGGGCACGAAGAGTATGGTATCCCGAGCTACTCAGTATGGCCATCGATCCTCCGATCCGTCTGCCTCTTCGGGAGGATCTCCTGTCGCAGCAGCAGGGGACTGTCCTCCACCCGAACCTGTCCAGCCTTCACCTCCTTGCGTGGAGATTGAGCGGCGGCAGCTGACGTTATTTGATCTGCCTCCCGAAGTCTGTGATGTCATCTTGGCAGTCAGGCGTCCCTCCACTAAGACGGTATACGCCTGCCGATGGAACACATTTCTGGCATGGTGCACAGCAAAGGCTGTGGATCCCCTTTCTGCCCCTCTTTCTGAGGTTCTCTTATTCCTCCTTTCTTTGGCCCAGCAGGGCTCTGCTCTGGGCACTCTCAAGGGCTATCTTTCGGCCATTTCTGCCTTTCTCAGGCTTCCTGATCAGCCTTCGCTTTTCAAGTCCCCTGTGGTTAATCGTTTCCTGAAAGGCATAACTCATCTCTTTCCTCCAGTTCCTTTCGTTATGCCTCAGTGGGACTTGAACCTGGTCTTAACCTTTTTAATGTGTGCTTCCTTTGAGCCACTTCATAACTGTCCTCTTCGTCTCTTGACACTTAAGTTAAGACTGCTTTCCTGGTGGCCATCACTTCTGCTAGAAGGGTGAGTGAGCTCCAGGATCTTTTTTCTAAGCCTCCATTTCTGGCTATGCATCCGGGCAAAGTTGTCCTACGCACTCGTTCATCCTTTCTTCCAAAGGTGGTTACATCTTTTCATATTGGCCAAACCATCACTTTGCCCACCGTCTTTCCGCCTCCGCATCCTTCGAGAGAGGAAGAGAGGCTCCACCGTCTGGACTCAAAACGTGCGCTCTCTTTTTACCTAGACCGCACAAAACAGTTCCGGGTGGATGACCAACTCTTTGTTGGCTACGTGGGCGCCAAGAAAGGTCGGACTGTACACAAGCGGACCATCTCCAGGTGGGTCGTCTTGTGTATCAAGGCCTGTTACTCTTTGGCTAAAAAGGAGCCTCCAGTGGGGTTTCGCGCCCATTCCACCAGGGTGACGGCAGCCACCACAGCTGTGGGACGGGGTGTTCCTCTAAGCGACATCTGTCAGGCAGCTACGTGGGCATCGCTGCACACGTTCACCAAGCACTACTGCCTGGACAGCCAAGTCCGGAGAGATGGCTTCTTTGGCCGTTCTGTTCTCCAGGACTTTCTGGTGTGACCTTGGTTCGCAGACCCACCACCGGGGTTGGTATTGCTGGGGTATCTATTCTGAGGTAAGGAATCTATAACTAACGTGTTTCTTTCAGATGAACAAGTTACTTACCTTCGGTAACGATATATCTGTAAGAAACATTAGTTAGTTATAGATTCCTTACCGCCCCACCCATCCTCCCCGTGCTGCGAACTGATTTCTAGGGTTAAGGACATCCCTTCAGGGCCCAAGTTTTGTGCACCAGTGGTCAGTGTCTTGCATGGCTCTGCGTTTCTGGCGCGGAAAGTCGTGTACAGAACTGACGTCAGCGCGCGAGGGTGGCATCTAGGTAGCTGCCGCGACGTCATCCCGGCGACCACGACGCCGACGACGGACGCGGAGCCGACCGACGCCACCTTCCGACGCGCAGAGGTACTGCTAACGAAAACTTTCCGGATCCAGTCTGACGCCTGGGGGTAATTCTAAGGTAAGGAATCTATAACTAACTAATGTTTCTTACAGATATATCGACTTGTTCTTTAGATTTTACATGCTAAAGACATAGGGCTGGAAAGAGTATAACTACTGAACAGATATATCAAGCCGCTGCATAAGTTAGCATGGGGAATCTCTAGCTTTATGTTTGCTAATACAAACCATAAGCAGTCCTAAGTTACTAAACAGTCGGATCTTCATAAGACTATTTCACCTCAATACACATTTTTTAAAGTAAACGAGCAAAATCACAGTTTGCCTTTCATTTTCAAAAAGCAGGTTTGTTATGGCTTCCTTCCGATGTCGTCAGTAGGAAAGCTGGCACTCTAGTTATTTATGTGAAACTCTATGGCATGGAATGTTTCTGCACCGGAAATCCCGCCTCTCTGCACAAGTTGCCCAGGCTTCGGGAATCGCACCTGAGCCCAAGCGCCATCTAAACAAAAGCAGCAACCCTCACCTTCACTGATCGGATGGTTTCCCAGCCCTGCTGCACATTTGTGACATCTTCATAGACACTGGAGGCAGCGACAACTGATTAAGAACTTGCAAAGAGCCACGGCGGAAAGGCAGCGACTCCAGCACAATTTAATACATCGGTTCCGGTCAGCACTGGAGGGTCTATTTTAGCTGCTGACCGTGGCCATCTTGGGATTGGATTACACGTGTAACGTATGTGACCGAGACTGCGGCACACATACCAATGTTTAATAAGGAGGGGGCAATCAATGATGAGGGAGGGGCTCTGGAGATGGGACAAGCATTGAAGCAGGAGGTTTGGGGGACAGAACAAGTGCCCGCGGAAAATAGCAAATGTGAATGCTCGGAGCAAATGTAAACAAGAGTGCTTGTGAAAAGCGCTGCTAACCAAAGAAAAAGTAGTCCCGAAAACATTTCCTAAAATGCCTGCTGTGTATGAATATTAGTAATTGGTCCCTGCTCTCATGGAGGGCAAAACACAGGAAGAGGCATGATGCATGCATGTCATGGACGAATGGGGATAAAGAATAGAAGAGTGACGATAGAGCCAGCAAATGGGAAGCTTATGGGCAGGCTGAAGCCCACAAAGTAAATACAACATGTCTCTTTCGAGACAGCACATGCACTGTCTTGAGCCGAGACCTAAACATTGGTAGCAGCAGACAAGAGAGCAGATAGGGAAATAAATGACAGCAGGAGAAAGGGAACAGTCTGCACGTTGGCAGCGGGAATCAGACGTCCAGAGTACCACAATGGCATAGTGACTCTTGCTTGCCAGTTGCCAGGTCACTGGGGCTCACAGGAAGCGGGTCAAACTGAGCGCAGGGGACGCAGGTGGTCTATAAGTTTATCATTCACTTACACTATAGAGCTAAGTTCTCTGAGCGGGTGGAGCATTCCTCTCGACAAAAGTGCCAGTATAGCTTTGCAGAAGTAATTGATAATTTTATTTTTAAAACAGGCACTGCCTCTAAGATTAGCAATTTTTGCATGCACGCATAACATTTGGAGAACATTGGTCAAAATAATTCATAGTGTAAACCAGATAGGGCCTGAGCTAGAGTGAGAATTTTGAACTTCTCCTTTTTGAGGAATAAACTGAGAGAGCGCAGGTCTAGGATAGGACGAAGGCCCCCATTCTTTCTGGGCAACAGAAAGTAGAATGAATAACAACCACAACCCACTTCTGATGTTGGCACTCTCTCTATGGCTCCTTTGGCCAAAAGAGCTATCACTTCCTGTCAAAGAAGAGATAGATGGTCCTTCGTCAGCCGATTGTATGTAGGTGGCATGGAGTCAAGGGTAGTCTTGAAGGGGAAGGAGTAGGTCCTTTGGAGAATCTGCATAATCCACCTGTCTGATGTCATGGACTGCCAGTGGGGCAGGTGATGGCGGATCCTGCCAACCACTGGGTGCCCATGATGGTTAATAGGTGCACTAGAAAAGTTTGGAGGCTGCGGTGGCTAGGTGGGTGGTGGACTGACACAACCGCCGGCCACCCGACTCACGGGGCAAGTAGGAGCCACGTCCACAGCCACGCAGAGGCTGGTAAGCTTGCTCGCCTCAGTGGCTGGACGGGTAATGACGCAACTGCACACCCCTTCCGTAGTCACAAATGGAGCGAAAGGCAGATTGAGGGTGACGAGGGGCCAAGGAAAGGCACAAGGGCAAGGCCGTAGCCCTACTGTCCTTACAGTGCACCAGCGCCAAATCCTCCTTTTCCTTGAAGAGACGGAGGCCATCAAAAAGCTTGTCCATGAGTGATGTTTGGACATCCCCAGAAAAGCCAGTAGTCCTCAACCAGGCCTGGTGTCGCAGGGCCACTGTCGATAAAACTGCTCTGCCTAGTGAGTCAGTGGTGTCTAGTTCACATCGAATGGTGAACTTCGCTGCATCCCTTCCACTGGCAATAGCCTGGGAAACCACGGCCCGGGCCTCCTTTGGAACAGTTGGTAGCATCTGTGCAACCGTATCCCACAGAGTGTGGGAATAGCAGCCCAAAAGGCATATGGTGTTCACCGACCGCAATACCAGGCTGGTGGAAGAAAACATTTTCTTGCCTAAAGTATCCTGATTCTTGGATTCCCAATCTGGCAGGGTGGTTGGGAATGCGCCTGGATTTACATGGGATGTGGAGGCTTGGACCACCAAGCTTTCCGAAGTGGAATGTTGGATAAGGAAGTTTGGGTCCGCAGGAGTGGGGTGGTGGAGGCAGGCAATCGTCCTGTTCACAAGAGCCCCTGTGCTGAGTTTGGACCAAGTCTCAAGCAGGACATCAGTAAGTGCCTCATTGATTGGGAGGAGCGGTTCTGATGGGGACACTCCTGGCTGAAGCACTTCCATCAAGAAGTTAGTCTTGACTGCCACCGAAGACAAAATAAGGTCCAGGACCTCAGCCACCCTCCGCACCACCATGGCGAATCAAGCTCCCTCCTCCATAGCCACAGGAGGAGGAGAAAGCATGCCTCTATCTAGAGAAGTGTCCAGTCCACTGGCTTCACACAGATCTTTACACAGTCCATTTGTTCTTCATAAGGCTGGTATTTTTCAGGGTCCAGCGACCCCCCCCCACTCCTCCCTGAGTTCTAGCCCATAAGAATAGGGCTCAGGCACCGACCTTTGATAGCATGGCTCCAGTCGGCGCCGGAGCCAGTACCAGTATTGAACGATGCCCCTCCAGAGTTGGGGATGAGGATGGGGATGGCGCCACCGGTGGGCACCAGCAGCATCGACCTCAGGATTGGCATCAGGGAAGGTCGAGGTGGACTGAACAGCACTGATCCGGGTCCATTTGTGGGTCCCTGGGGGCGGCTGGCGCCAGAACTGCCAACGGGGATCCAGTAGGGGCCCCTCCCAAACCCGCAGGGCCAGAAGGCGTGCCGTAAGGAATGAGCCACCAAAATATTAGGTGCATGTCCTCACAAAATTCTTCTAATTGGGCGGGGGTTGCTCCGGCTCAAGGGAATTTGGGGAGGTACAGAGTTGACCCAGTGGTTGGCTCAACCGCAGAGCAAAGGCCTCGAGAGGCGACGCTCCCTCGTCTGGTTGACCGACGGACGAGGTGAAGACAAAGCATGCTTTGACTTCTTTTTGATGATGTGGAGTGGAACAACGACCCTGGACTCTGCGACCGCTCCCAGGACCTTCCTCTCAACCAAGACCTCGATAATCGCAGTGTCACACATCAAGCTGCTAGAAGCTTCAGTAGACGCTCCCTCAAGGCCTATGGGTGCATAGGGCGGTAGTCAGAACAGTTCTTTGGGTCGCGGTCTTTTTTGAGGCAACAGAGGCCAACAAGGTGTGGGTCTGTCACCGACACCTGGCAGGGCCTGAAGTCAGCCTTTTTAGATGACATTTCTGCCACACCAGAAGGTTACACCTCAAAAGACTTCGACAAAACATTGAAAAAGTTTACTCAAAAATGACTAAAGGGGTAGCTTTTCCCGGATCTGTGCTAACTAGCGCAGAAACCAAAAAGAACTGACATCAGCGCATGTGGGTGGCGCCTATATAGGCACAGCAAACATCACTTCTGGCGCAAACACCACGCTGTGCACAACAACACCACCTACTGATGCGCAGGGGTATTAATCACGCAAAAATTTCTGAATCCAGCCTGACACCTGGGGGTAATTCAAAGGTAAGGAATCTGCCGCTAGAAGTCCCTCTCAGTTTACTGCATTAGATTTAGCAACAATTCTCTTGATGGTTCTGTCTCCACATTGTTTGAAAAGGCTTTGTTAATAAATTCCCTGATCAGCACTAGCCCTTGGAGACTGCCTGAGCCAGTACGGTAATTATGTGTTTAGGTTCATGCACCCTGGTAACCAGGTATTTCGAAAGGTAGCTCCCAGCAGGTCCATTCCGCGAAATGGTTCCAACTGCATTTCTAATAAAATTGAAGCCACTTTGTTCCACAGCAAAAGATCTGCCAGAGCTAATATTAGAAGAGACAGCTGTAGCTTTCATACTCTAGCACTGGTTCCCTGGTCACCCTTTTCTCCATGCTTCCCCAGTGAGTTCAGCAGGGTGTTTACTCTCATCGTAACCACTTACACCTCTTACACAGAGACAATCCCTAGGTGTTTAACCGTATCCAAGTATCCTTTCTAAAGATAAAAGATCACTACAGACATGCCGGGCCTGAGAGCCCTCAACCACCTGATGCTCATCTTCACATGTCACCATAAGTGTGTTTGCAGATGCTTGCCTTCACGTTACCATAAGTGTTTGCAGATGCTTGCCTTCACATGTTACCATAAGTGTGTTTGCAGATGCTTGCCTTCACATGTTACCATAAGTGTCTTTGCAGATGCTTGCCTTCACATGTTACCATAAGTGTGTTTGCAGATGCTTGCCTTCACATGTTACCATAAGTGTGTTTGCAGATGTTTGCCTCCGCATGTTACCATAAGTGTCTTTGCAGATGCTTGCCTTCACATGTTACCATAAGTGTGTTTGCAGATGCTCATCTTCACATGTTACCATAAGTGTCTTTGCAGATGCTTGCCCTCACATGTTACCATAAGTGTGTTTGCAGATGCTTGCCTTCACATGTTACCATAAGAGTTTGCAGATGTTTACCTTCTCATTTTACCATAAGTGCGTTTGCAGATGTTTGCCTTCACATGTTACCATAACTGTGTGCAAATGCTTGCCTTCACATTACCATAAGTGTTTGCAGATGTTTGCCTTTACATGTTACCATAAGTGTGTTTGCAGATATTTGCCTTCACATGTCACCATAACTGTTTGCAGATGCTTGCCTTCACGTAACCATAAGTGTGTTTGCAGATGTTTGCCTTCAGATGTTACCATAAGTGTGTTTGCAGATGTTTGCCTTCACAGGTTACCATAAGTGTGTTTGTAAATGTTTTCCATCACGTTACCATAAGTGTGTATGCAGATGCTTGCCTTCACATGTTACTATGTGTTTGCAGATACTTGCCTTCATATGCTATCATACGTGTTTGCAGATATTTGCCTTCACATGTTACCATAAATCTGTTTGCAGATGTTTGCCTTCACATGTTTCCATTTGTATGTTTGCAGATGTTTGCCATCACATTTTACCATAAGTGTGTTTGGAGATGTTTGCCTTCACATGTTACCATAAGTGTATCTGCAAATGCTTGCCTTCAAATCTTACCACAAGCATATTTGCAGATGTTTGCCTTCACGTCATCCTATGTATGTTTGCAGATGCTTACCTTCACATTACCACAACTGTGTTTGCAGATGTTTGCCTTCACATGTTACCAGAAGTGTTTGCAGATGCTTGTCTTCACATGTTACCATAAGTGTGTTTGCAGATGCTTGTCTTCAAATGTTAACATAAGCGTATTTGCAGATGTTTGCCTTCACATGTTATATTAAGTGTTTGCAGATGCTTGCCTTCACATGTTAACATCAGCGTGTTTGCAGATGTATGCCTTCACATGTTAGCATACGTGTTTGCAGATGTTTGTCATCAAATGTTACCATAAGTGTTGGCAGATGTTTGCCTTCATATGTTCCCATAAGTGTTAGCAGATGTTTGCCTTTGTGTGTTACTATAAGTGTTTGCACGTGCTTGCATTCATATGTTACCATAAGTGTGTTTGTAGATGCTTGCCTTCACTTTACCATAAGTCTGTTTGCAGAAGTTTGCATTCACATATTACCATAACTGTGTTTGCAGGTGTTGGCCTTCACATGTTACCATAAGTGTGTTTGCAGATGTTTGCCTTCACGTTACCATAAGTGTGTTTGCGGATATTGGCCTACCCATGTTACCATAAGTGTGTTTGCAGATGTTTGCCTTCACATGTTACCCTAAGTGTGTTTGCAGATGCTTGCCTTCACATTATCATGTGTGTTTGCAGATGTTTGGCTTCACATGTTTCCATTTGTGTGTTTGCAGATGTTGGCCTTCACATGTTATCATAAGTGTGTTTGCAGATGTGTGCTTTCACATGTCACCATGTGCTTGCAGATGTTCACCTTCACATGTTACCATAAATGTGTTTGCAGATGCTTGCCTTCATGTTTCCATTTGTGTGTTTGCAGATGTTTGCCTTCACATATCACCATAAGTGTTTGCAGATGCTAGACTTCACGCCACCATAAGTGTGTTTGTAGATGTTTACCTTCACATTACCATAAGTGTGTTTTCAGATCTTTCCCTTCACATGTTACCATAAGTGTTTGCAGATGCTATACTTCATATGTTACCATAAGTGTGTTTGCAGTTGTTTGCCTTCACATGTTACCATAAGTGTCTTTGCAGATGCTCATCTTCACATGTTACCATAAGTGTGTTTGCAGATGCTTGCCTTCACATGTTACTATAAGTGTGTTTGCAGATGTTTGCCTCCGCATGTTCCGATAAGTGTGCTGACAATCGTAAGCTGGGTTGCCCTGATTAAAATGAATATTCTACCACTACTTTTATTTACAAATATTATGATTAAAGTTTCACAATCCTTTTTCAGCGAAGTTGATTAAGAAATACGTCATTTTATTTGGTAAGCGAAAAAGCCAGGCTTAAAACTGAGGCCATCCAGTTGGATTTGGAGGAGGGAGGGCTGTCACTTCCCAGAATGAAATCATACTACCAGGCAGTATTCTTAGATTGGCTAGCAGGAGCTGCAAGGAACAAATCGTGTGATTTTTTTTATTTTAAAAACATGTTAAGCACGTCTGAAATTGATAATTTCACTTTTTTTTAAATTCCCAGATTACCTAAGTGGTCTAGATATAAGAAACCATGGGTCATTATGGACCGATTCAACAGGAAGTGGGAATAATATGAGGTCCCCGGCTCCATTCCCATTTGAAAATGGCTGAATGTATTGCATTAGGACTACGTCTAGGTACTAAAACTCTGAGTCCCTGGGCTAATTTAGGATTTCGGAGGGTGTTTTTTAATCAAAATAATGAATATATTCAGTGGCACACTTAAATTAATAACAACCCCTCCATTTGCTATTTTTTCATTTTTAGTTTTGTACAAATTAAACATTTCTGTGCAGACTATAAAACAGGCATAAAGATGTTAACCGAAAATTTTAGTCATGCTTATTTTATCTCAAAACCAACAGGTGTAGGAAGTTGGCACAGAATTCTATATCTAAAATTCAGGGAAAAGCTGATTCCAGACTTTTTGAATAAAACAAAATCTTTAACGGGTTGTGAAATCGATCTCACCCAAAAGAAATTTCAGAAGAGTTTGATTTCTAAGGCCAGACGTGCTGCCAATTGCAGGAGAATGCAAAAACAACAGTTGATGGACAGAATGCAGAACAATGTCATACATTCACCCCAGTGCAGAGATCTGGGCCTAAATCCATCGTTTTTTTGCTCACCATGCCATTCCAGTTTGAACCCAGCCAATGGCTTCTTTATTATTCCCCCACCATGATAAAATGGGCAGCATCAGCATGTTTTTGGTGCACACTTGGCAATGGAGATTGGCTCCATACGATATTTACCTGCAATAGAATAAGTCAATTTTGGCAGGAAATCAGTACAAAATTAAAACTCAAAAGTATCTCCTGATGCCCACAGGGCTCTATATGGTATCATCACATTGCATAGTGATATATCGATAGGAAAGCTGCAATTTATTTATTTCCACTCTCGTGGCAAGGTCATTGATACTAGCCAACTGGAAATAAACACAATTCCAACATTAGATCAATAGATTGTGAAAATGCACGGGCTTAATAATTTACGTGAAAATCTGTACGTTAAGAGAGTGGGCTCTTGAAAATGATTAAAGAAATTTGGCAAAATTGGGATGATGGAGACTATATATGGATTTCAAGATCATTCAAGAGACTGATTCTCATGTAAATTTTAGTGTTATAAATGAATTGGTCAATATGTATCTAACATGTATTTCTATACAATGAATTATATTACGTATATCTTTTCGTCTGCTACATCTTATAAAAAAAAAATGTTAAAGTGTGTTTGCAGATATTTGCCTTCACATGTTACCATAAGAGTTTGCAGATGTTTACCTTCTCATTTTACCATAAGTGCGTTTGCAGATGTTTGCCTTCACATGTTACCATAACTGTGTGCAAATGCTTGCCTTCACATTACCATAAGTGTTTGCAGATGTTTGCCTTTACATGTTACCATAAGTGTGTTTGCAGATGGGGGCGTGTCCTGGCGCTCGGCAAGATGGCCGCACTGTAGTGTTGCTCTGCCGGCCGCCGAACGATATCCTGCATATATCCTGCCTCTACTAAGCCATCCGGTGCAAGACTCAGTGGGACCTTATTGCTGACATCGAGACCGTTCGGAGGTTGTGGTTTGCTCCAAAGTGAGAATGGGGAGAGATTGACAGCAAGAGAGGAGCGCCGGCCACGCAGAAATGGCGCCGGAGTGAGTTCGGGAGACTTGACTTCCGTGCCCTCTAACGGCCCGGGAATACGATTCTGGAGAGAGTGGGGCAGGTCGGAGCGCAGCGAGGACTACGCTGATCGATGCGGAGCCACTGCGTTGGCTGGGGGGGCCCGTGAGGAGGAACCGGGCCGCTGGGGACACGCAAGCAGCCGGCGCTGGATCAAAGAGCAGGCCCCAAGTAGGCCGCACGGCTGAGAGTCAGGCCGGCGTCTGCACTTTCCATTGCGACACAGCGCTGATTTCGCCCCCCCCCCTTCGATGCCACCACCCGGTCCTATGCTGTGGGGGGCGGGCGAGAACTAACTGCCCAAACCTGAATTGGCTGCATGCTGTAGGCGCTGTTGGGGACAGTGGCGTAGGACGGTGTGGCGAGGCCGCATTGCGTGCAGACTAGCCGGATTGAACATTTGCGGCACAGAGTGGTGTTTGGGAGCGCATTACATCAGCGCTGAATGCCCCTCTTGCCTCCTCCTCGCGGGACCGAGTACATGTGCCCCAAGTGCCGTTTTTTTGTGTTGAAGCATATGGACATATAGAGTAGCCAGCCAGATTGGTCCAGTAATACCCGGCGCCATCGTGATTCGTCTGGACAAGGGAGCGCCCACAATCAACCATAGGATCAATCCTGGTCAAAGTGCACATCCGTGAACTCAGCCTGCTGCTTCATAACACTGGTCACCTGGGACCGGAGCTGTTAAGGTACAGGAGGGGGTACCGCTGCGGTCCGCAATATTATTGTGCTGCCTACAATTCAACATACAGAACCCTGGGTGTGAACGCAGCACAACGCAAGGGGCGGTAGTGTCTTGTCTGTGGGCGCAGATCCTTCGCCGAGGGTGGCGTGCAGCATGGGTAAACCGGAAAAGAACCAACCGCGCCTTACCTTTGAACTACGCAAAGGCGGCAGGTCTGTACAAACTGCGGCCTCGGACTCTGAGCTGGAGTCGTCGTCGCAGGCCCCCACGGCGCTTGAGAAATCGCTTGCCGCCATTCAAGCCAGTCTCCAAGCCATAGATGGGAAAATTGAGGCTCTTAATGGTAGGATGGACCACTTTTCTGCGAAACTAGATAAACAGGCAGCGCGACTCGGTGAAGCGGAACAGCGTATTACAGACACGGAAGACGGCTTACAGCAAGTGGCTGCGAAGACTTCGGATATCACGAAACTCCTAGCGGTTATTCAGGCAAAGAATGAGGACATTGAAGCACGGTCCAGGCGCAATAATGTTCGCGTTTTGGGCCTTCCTGAATCTACCAATGTGGGGCGCTTGGAGGACTATATGGAGGCGATGTTACATGATGTTTGCGGCACCGACAACTTATCAACTCTGTTTGCTGTGGAGCGGGCCCACAGATCTCTGGCGGCGCGCCCACCACCTGGCGCTCCACCGAGGCCTATAATCGCCAGACTGCTTAACTTCAGGGATCGCGATACCATCCTGCGAGTAACTCGACAAAAAGGCACAATAACATATCAAAACAACGTTTTGTCGTTCTACCCGGATTTTACAGCAAATGTGCAGGCGGCCCGGAAGGAGTTTCAAAATGTCAAGAAGGTACTGCTTAAAGAACAGATCCACTATGCCATGCTCTATCCGGCGAGACTGCGCATTGGGGAGGCAGATAACGGCAAAATCTTTACAAACCCCAAGCAAGCGATGGAACATGCCAGGTCTCTACGACGCCGTCGGAACTCACCAGGTCACACGTCGGACATCGATGATTGAACAGTAAGAGGGGCTGGGCACTGCGCTACTGTGTGCTCAGGTTCGCAGGAATTATTGTCTAGGCGGACTGTACAAAGTACTTGGTGAGAATGATACTGAATATGCCATTTCTATGCATAAGACAATAAGGCCAGGGCAAATAACACTGTTGTATAGAAATACATTATGTGACTGGAGAGCCAAAAATGTTGAGCTATTGTACTCTGCCCAGTTGCCTTGCTAGGGTGGACGCGGGCTTGCCGCCTAGTGTCCTACGCTGCGTTTGTCTCTGTGAAACTTATGGGTTGGCCATAGTAGTGGGATGAGTTGACGTGTCGGTGGCCCCCTCCCTATTAGAGCTGGGAGTGGACTTCGCCGCTACGTCCCCCAATGGGCACTCCCCACTGGATACACCGATTTCTATTGTTTTTGTTGGGATGGGAGTTACATGTGGGTCAGGTCTTTGGCACATTGGGGATGCTGAAGTGGGAGGGGGGAGGGAGGGAATGTTTAAGTTTTTTTAGTCAAAGGTACTGTGATTGGGAGTATAATGACACATTGGTTTGGATTGGATGCATGTCTATGTGCTTTAGAATAGTAAGCTACACTCATTGTACTGATTACCGTCATAGATGAAAGGAGAAATGTATAAATGTATAACTTGGAATGTCCGAGGTTTGAATACACCTAAGAAGACGAGGCAAGTGTTGGCACAGTTGGATAGACATAAAGTGCAAATTGCTCTATTGCAAGAGACCCACTTGAGTAAACATACAGAGGGCACTGTGGCGCGCAGATGGGCAGTCTACCGGTTGGCCTCATTGTACTCCACTTATGCGAGAGGGGTCCTCATCCTCATTAAGAAGGGTGTTCCGTTTAAGCCTGTACTGACCTGCGTGGACACGGAGGACCGCTGGGCTATGGTGCAAGGTAAACTGGGGATGGTGCTGGTGACAATAGTAAACATATATGGTCCTGTGGTGGATGAAACGGCGCCTTTCTTGCAAATCTTTAAGGTGCTGCGCACTTGGCCGGCGGCTGCACTCATATGGGGGGGTGATCTCAACACACATCTCAATCCACAAGAGGATAAATCTAACCCGGCTGGGGCGCGCACGGTTAAAGTTGCGCAGTGCATACGTGATGTCATGGTGGAGATGGGCCTGGTGGATGCCTGGCGTCTGCGGCATGAGGGTGTTCTGGAAGGTACACATATAACCCCTGCATTTAATAGCTGGTCAAGGCTAGATTACTAGATACTTAGCGAGGAAGCCAACGGGTGGGTAGAGGGGGTTTACACACTCCCGAGAACCTTATCCGACCACAATCCTGTTGTCCTTGAAATGTCTATACCCTCTAACCTGCACCGTCCATTCACATGGCGCTTTAGGGCAGACGCACTGCTAGATCCGGTTTATGCTGAGACGCTTAGGACTGCTATTATACAATACTTTGAACTGAACGTGGGTTCAGTCGAAAGCCAGGCGACCCTATGGGAAGCCTTTAAGGTGACGATTAGGGGGGTGTGTATAGGCACCACGGCGGGAATCCTTAGAGACCTTAGAGGACAATTGCGTGAGCTTGAAGAACAACTAGGGAAATTAGAGACCCACTACGACAACGCACCTTCCACCGAGACATTGGCCCAAATTCACGAGCACGTGGTGGAATATAACTCGCTAGCGTCTACGGAAATGAAATATGTATCCAAACGACATGTGGCTAGAGCCTATGGCGAGGGCGGAAGGCCGGGCAGGGTCTTAGCTCATAGATTGCGTGACAGGATTGATAACCCCCCGATTGATCATATAGTTGATGAATCTGGCGAAGCCCATCATTCCCATCACAGTATTGTGGAGCAATTTCGGAAATTTTATGAGTCTATATATACCGCCCGTGGGGGCATGCATGAATCTGCTATGAATGAGTATTTGGAAGATACGGCCTGTGCATGGTTGTCAGACGCTCACAGAAAATATTTAAGCCTACCCATTGATGAAGAAGAGGTTAGGGAGGCCATTTTCTCTCTGCCAAATAATAAAGCCCCGGGGCAGGATGGTCTGACGGCGGAGTTTTATAAAGCATATGCTGATCTACTTATACCGCATATATTAGAAATGTATGCAGAGGCTCACGAGTCAGGTTGTCTCCCCCAATCCTTGAGGCAGGCCTTAATCATCACCTTGCTGAAGAAAGATAAGCCTCCATCGCGGTGCGACTCATATCGCCCGCCATCTCTGATAAATTTGGATGCAAAGATACTGGCGAAGATACTGGCCACAAAACTGCAGCCCCTGATGCCACTTCTCGTGCTCCCGGATCAATCCGGATTTATCCCGGAGCGCTCTACCTCCCTTAATCTACGCACGATATTCGCCATGTACCACGTACTCAATCCAGACCTGCCGGCCGTTGCAGTACTGTTGGACGCTGCAAAAGCGTTCGACTCTATAGAGTGGAAATACATGATGCACATCCTAAATAGGATGGGATTTCCCCCTGTGTTCGTTCGCTGGATTCAGGTCCTATATACCGAAGCTTCTGCGAGAGTTAGGGTGGGCGGGCTCACATCAGAGTCATTTACCATAGAATGCGGCACCAGACAGGGCTGCCCCCTGTCCCCCTTCCTTTTCGCCATAATGTTGGAACCTCTCGCGTGCAAAATCCGGCAATCTCATAGAGATGCTGCATTGAATTTTAACAACCGGCCGGTTGGAATTTCCTTATACGCGGACGATATGGTCCTCTATGTTCGCGAACCGCAGCACTTCCTATCCCCGGTTATACGAGAATACATCAAATTTGGCCTCTTTTCAGGTCTTCAAATAAATTGGGAGAAATCTGTTATCATTCCCTTAACGTCAGCCACAGTCTTGCCCCAGGTGGAATATCCATTAGTATGGTCTGAAGACCCAGTCAAATATTTAGGGGTGTGGATACATCGGGACCCCGAGGTCGTAATCAGGGAGAATTATGGTCGAGCATACACAGCGTTAGTGCAGCAGATTGACCACTGGGTTTGCTTGCCACTATCACTGGCAGATCGAATAGCAGTGATAAAGATGATCATTCTTCCTAAGTTTATATATATGTTCTGTAACATCCCTATCAAACTGACAAAACATTTTTTAAAACAGTTCAAACCCAGCTGCTGAGATTAGTATGGGGGAATAAGCAGCCGAGGATCAGTTGGAATACGTTGACATTGACATTTGAGAAAGGGGGATTTAATGCTCCGGACCTCTATGTATACTACCTGTTGGACTTGGCCCTTTTTCCCAGAAATGTTTCGTTTTTCCCCCTAGCCGTTTTACCATGTGTGAAACTCACTCAAGATGGCTGCCACAGGTCCCTGCTACTGCAGAGGGGCCTTACACACATACACACTAGTAGCCAGGGTCAGGCTGGGACATAGGGATACAGTATCCATTCAGTCCCCGCCTCTGAGCCACATAGCCAGGCATGTAGAAGGTTCCAGAACCTTCCGGGCTGTGGGAGGAGTTATGTTTTACCGCCTTTGGGAGAGTCACCTGACCTAGGGGTATAAAAGGTTTGGAGGGAAAACTTTTAGTCAGTTGGAGTCAGTTGATGAGGCACCACTGATCCTGGGAGAACCTCCGCCGGAGTATAGGCTTTAGGGCCTAGGGGGGAGACCTACACTACTGCTGCTGACAGGGCTGAGGCCCTGCTGTAGTAAGATAGCTGAGGAACGCCCACCACCCACTGACCTTGCCCAGTGTGAGGGGACCCAGGGAACCACCGTCAGCGTGCGGGGAGGAACATCAAGCACTCCCAGACCACCAACTCATTCCCCCCCCCTCATAAGAAGAAACTCCTGACAAGAAACTTTGACAAGAAACTTATAACAAGAAACTTCTGACAAGAAACTCCTGACAAGAAGCGCCTAAGAAGCAACCAATCTGGAACAGTCGCCAGACACCTTAATTTGAGGAGGCCTGACCGTCCAGCAAGGCCTGAAGCCTAAACTGCCCAACTGGGGATCACCAGGTAAAGCGCCGTACCCTGAAGCGCTAGACCTTCACCCCCTATTCATTCCTGCCTGCTGCTGGGCTGCCCCCAAGTATTTTTCCAGTCAGCCCTGCCCACAGGCTGCTGGTGCGCCCTGCGTTCTGCCACCCCTCAGGTCACTGACCTTGTGAGATCACCGCCGCAGCCGCCGCCGCCTGAGGAGAAGTGCCGTGTGGTGAGGTGCGCCGTCGCGCCCTCACCGAAGGGAGCGCTGAGGTGAGGGAAGCCCCTCAAGTATATGTGGTGAGGTGCGCCGTCCGCGCCCTCACCGAAGCCTCCACAAATTGCCCCAAATCACCCCCGCCGCCGTCGCGGCCGAAGAAATCACCACCGCCGCCGTCGCGGCCTAGCGCGACCAGCGAGGCCTCCAGGCCCCGCCGACGCCGTCGCCAAGCAGCCGGGGACGCCGGCCGCGCCCCCAGGAAGGCCGCGCAGCGATTGGGCGCCGGCTCCGGTCACGCCCCCAGCGCCGACGGAGGCCCAGGAAGAGCCCCGGCCGTGCAGAGGGAGACGGGGAGCCGGCCGGAGAGGACTGCTGGCTCCCGCTCCCATCCCCGAAGTCCCGGAAGCCCCGAAAACCACTCACCTGATCCTGGGGGCCGGAGGAGGGTGATACCAGCCCCCGCAACGTGCCGAAAGCGAGTTCCCTGATCCCGGGGGCCGGAGGAAGGTGATACCGGCCCCGCAACGTCCCGTCAGTCCGGCCTGAAGGCCGAGGTACCCCGACCGGGCCCCGCCCTCCAGAACACGGGCCGGGCCTGGGGAGTGCCAGTCGCTAGAGAAGCGCGACCAACGAACAAGCACCAGGTGAGCCCAGGAGGCCCCTAGGGCCCACAAAACGCCCCTGGGGGCCGGGGGCCACCATTAACCCCTAAGTTAACAGTGTACCTTTCCCCATGAGGCGAGGCCCCGGAGAGGAGTGGGCCTAGCCTGGAGTTAACCCCTAAGGGTCATAGAAGCCCCAGGATACAGGACATGTTGAGGGGTTCCCCACAGTATTTAATAATTTATTGCAGATGCCTATTGTAACTACTGCCTAGGCCATGCTTTTAACTGCTAAGTCTTTACCACAGGGGGAAAGTGTTTAATTGAATTGAGCTGAAGTGTACACCGCCAAGAGTTGAAGTGTTTTATGTTACAGGTGTACTGGAATTGCGACGCCCACTGTACTGAATGTGGGCGCGCCTAGATTAATGCAGGCCTATTTAAATGTAACGTGAAAAGCCTTCTTTTAAGTAATTGAATATGCTAAAATGAACTGCATGTTTAGGCCCATGTTTTATTAAAGTATCCTTGAGATCATTATTAAGTGCTACGTTTAAGAGATAATTCCTGCGGCCTCTTAGTGGCCTACAATGTTGATGAGCTATGATGCTTTATTTAAAATGTGCACCAGTTGAGTAATGCAATGAATTTGAATGTAGATCTGAATTAATCTGCCTCATCTGATGCCAACTTAATTTATATATAAAAGATCTTGATTTTAAATACAAAAGCCTGGTGTGGTGTCATGTTATTGCGTTCGCATTTCTGAGTCAAAGTAAGAGTGTGCTGCACAACTGCCTTACACATTGCCTTCGCGTGCTTTCCCGCTTCGCGCCATGCTACCGTGGGGGACTCGGTAAACCCGGTTCCAACACTACCTATGTGGGCAGGCTCAATACGCGTACTTCTGGTTTAGGTCTCATGACTTCATCCCGCATGTGGCTGTAGAAGAGGGGGACGCACATCCTTTACACCTGAAAGGCATTGTCACCCATACCAATAGACAGACGCCCAAGTCGGAGATAAACACGATAGACAGCACGATTGCAGCGTGGCAAGAGATTGGGAGGCGAACCCATAAACTTCCTCTGTATGCCCCAGCATTGCCCATAGAGGGACATGCTGCTTTGTCAGCGGCTCGAGAACAAGGCCCCATTACCACACTTAGAGAGGCAGGACTTACACTAATGAGTGATTTGTACCCTGGCGGAAAGTACATCACGGGGGATGATTTAGACTATATACAAAATCCCACGCCACTTTTTCAGTACACCTGTTACAGACTCAGACGGGCAGTAAAGGACCATTACACTAGTTTCCCTGATGAACCGGAAACGTTGCAGGCGCTGCAGTTGCTAATAGTAGCTCCCTCTAGAAAGAAGCTGCTCACTAAGTTATATAGGGCGGTGCAGGGGGAAACGGTCCAGGGAGTGGACAAAAGTATGGAACGCTGGAATACTGTGATACACCCCCCGCTCACTGAAAAAGTGTGGGAGCAGATTTGTATGCTAACAGGGAGACTGACGTCAAATAGTAACCCACGAATCATTCATCTGAAGTTTCTTCATCAGGTATATCACACTCCCAACAAGTTATACAAGATGGGGCTTAGAGACTCGGACTGCTGTAAGAGATGTGGGCAGGGTGGGGCTGACTTTCTTCACCTAGCGTGGCAGTGTAGGCTGGTATTCCAATACTGGGAGGGGGTCACTACTCTTCTACACACCATGACTGGACAGGTGGTTAACTGCACGCCATTGGAGTGTTTACTTGGCTATGTTCCCAGATCGAAAGCTGCGGTGGGACGGTTTGTAAGGGTGGCTTTGGTGTTGGCGAAGAGGCGGGTTTTGTTCACATGGGACAGTCGTCTGAGTCCGAAAACTGATATGTGGATCAAGGACATGGTATACTGCCGTGAACAGCTGGAACTGTATGCTGAGGAACTGCCGGTGACCTCACGACCCACGGATATCTGGGCTCCCCTGCGGGAATATTTGCTGGCTCAGAGTGAACAGATTGCTGGGTAGGTTACTGCTGGAAGGGAACCAACTCGAGCCTCAACATAATCGGACAATGTATGTGTGTGGTTAGGACGGAATGAGATGTAGACATGTATGTTAATCACTGATCACTAGGGGGTACCTGTTAATAATTGTGTCCTATTATTGGATATGGTTATGTTGTTGTTGTATTTTGATGAGCGTCATTGCATTTTATTCTTAGATGATGTATATGCTATGCGACTTTGAAAACACTCAATAAAAAAATAAATTAAAAAAAGTGTGTTTGCAGATATTTGCCTTCACATGTCACCATAACTGTTTGCAGATGCTTGCCTTCACGTAACCATAAGTGTGTTTGCAGATGTTTGCCTTCAGATGTTACCATAAGTGTGTTTGCAGATGTTTGCCTTCACAGGTTACCATAAGTGTGTTTGTAAATGTTTTCCATCACGTTACCATAAGTGTGTATGCAGATGCTTGCCTTCACATGTTACTATGTATTTGCAGATACTTGCCTTCATATGCTATCATACATGTTTGCAGATATTTGCCTTCACATGTTACCATAAATCTGTTTGCAGATGTTTGCCTTCACATGTTTCCATGATGTTTGCCATCACATTTTACCATAAGTGTGTTTGGAGATGTTTGCCTTCACATGTTACCATAAGTGTATCTGCAAATGCTTGCCTTCAAATCTTACCATAAGCATATTTGCAGATGTTTGCCTTCACGTCAACCTATGTATGTTTGCAGATGCTTACCTTCACATTACCACAACTGTGTTTGCAGATGTTTGCCTTCACATGTTACCAGAAGTGTTTGCAGATGCTTGTCTTCACATGTTACCATAAGTGTGTTTGCAGATGCTTGTCTTCAAATGTTAACATAAGCGTATTTGCAGATGTTTGCCTTCACATGTTATATTAAGTGTTTGCAGATGCTTGCCTTCACATGTTAACATCAGCGTGTTTGCAGATGTATGCCTTCACATGTTAGCATACGTGTTTGCAGATGTTTGTCAACAAATGTTACCATAAGTGTTGGCAGATGTTTACCTTCATATGTTCCCATAAGTGTTAGCAGATGTTTGCCTTCACATGTTCCTATAAGTGTTTGCAGATGTTTGCCTTTGTGTGTTACTATAAGTGTTTGCATGTGCTTGCATTCATATGTTACCATAAGTGTGTTTGTAGATGCTTGCCTTCACTTTACCATAAGTCTGTTTGCAGAAGTTTGCATTCACATATTACCATAACTGTGTTTGCAGGTGTTGGCCTTCACATGTTACCATAAGTGTGTTTGCAGATGTTTGCCTTCACGTTACCATAAGTGTGTTTGCGGATATTGGCCTACCCATGTTACCATAAGTGTGTTTGCAGATGTTTGCCTTCCCATGTTACCCTAAGTGTGTTTGCAGATGCTTGCCTTCACATTATCATGTGTGTTTGCAGATGTTTGGCTTCACATGTTTCCATTTGTGTGTTTGCAGATGTTTGCCTTCACATGTTACCATAAGTGTGTTTGTAGATGTTTGCATTCACATGTTGGCATACGTGTTTGCAGATGTTTTCCTTCACATATCACCATAAAAGTTTGCAGATATTTGCCTTCATGTGCTACTTTGTGTTTGCAGATGCTTGCATTCACATGTTTCCATAAGCGTGTTTGCAGATGTTGGCCTTCACATGTTACCATAAGTGTGTTTGCAGATGTGTGCTTTCACATGTCACCATGTGCTTGCAGATGTTCACCTTCACATGTTACCATAAATGTGTTTGCAGATGCTTGCCTTCATGTTTCTATTTGTGTGTTTGCAGATGTTTGCCTTCACATATCACCATAAGTGTTTGCAGATGCTAGACTTCACGCCACCATAAGTGTGTTTGTAGATGTTTACCTTCACATTACCATAAGTGTGTTTTCAGATCTTTGCCTTCACATGTTACCATAAGTGTTTGCAGATGCTATACTTCATATGTTACCATAAGTGTGTTTGCAGTTTTTTGCCCTACATGCTACCATAAGTGTGTTTGTAGATGTTTCCCTTCATATTTTACTATAAGTGTTAGCCTTCACATATTATCATAAGTGTGTTTGCAGAAATTTGCCTTCACTTGTCACCATAAGTGTTTGTAGATATTTGCCTTCACATGTTACCATAAGTGTGTTTGCAGATGTTTGCCTTCACGTCACCATAAGTGTTTACAGATGCTTGACTTCATGTCACCATAAGTGTTTGCAGATGCTTGCCTTCACATTACCATAAGTGTGTTTGCAGATGTTTGCCTTCACATGTTACCATAAGTGTGTTTGCAGATGTTTGCCTTCACGTTTCCATTTGTGTGTTTGCAGATGTTCGCCTTCACGTTACCATAAGTGTGTTTGCAGATGTTTGCCTTCACATGTTACCATGTGTGTTTGCAGTTGTCTGCCTTACATGCTACCATAAGTGTGTTTGTAGATGTTTGTCCTCACATGTTACCATAACTGTTTGCCTCCACATGTTACCATAAGTGTGCTTGCAGGTGTTTGCCTTTACATGTTACCATAAGTGTTTGCAGATGCTTGCCTCCACATGTTACCATGTGTGTTTGCAGATGTTTGCCTTCATGTTACCATAAGTGTGTGTATTTGCAGATGTTTGCCTTCACATGTTTCCATAAGTGTTTGTTTGCAGATGTTTGCCTTCACATGTTACCATATGTGTTCTAATATAACTTTTGAGAGAAGGTGGTGGGAGATCATTGCGTGATTTCATTTTGGGGCCTGATCTCCGTCAGTATCGGTTGGTTGGAGAAGATCTTGTCTTCTGAAGCCTGAATGGTGTTGGCAAAGTAGTTTAGGAAGGATGTTTCTGTTGGCAGGAGTATGTAGCTTGAAGGCTCTACCCATTCACACTCGCCTTTATTACATGTTCACTCACTTCAGCTCAGACTTCAGTGTAACATCATCTTTTGAGGAACCTTTTAAAGATTTTCCTCAAGTTCAAAACGTGAGAGGTTACACCTCCAGCAAGAGGTATTCAACACCTATGAAACCATTTCTTAATATTTTGCTTTTGGTTCATATTCTTCAGAAATGGTCCAACTACGCTCATTTACACAGAGCAGCTTGGGCCATCTTGAATTCATCTTTAGGCCCCGGGAAGCGGCTTCAGTGCAATGAACCGTGAGTAAGAATATTACCTCAACTGCACTCATTTATGATTCCAACAAGCAGAAAGACCCACTCAGATGGCTCAAACATTGGACCATGCGGTTGTTGAGTTAGAGAGTGTCTCAATGAAGCTGTCAAATGCTGAACTCTTCATCGTGTGCAACCCCTGCACCTCGAGTGGCATGCCCTGAGTGACTGGTACCCCGCTGTGCTCCCTCTACGGAGGATACTGGACCATCATAAATCAGTGCTGCCATAACGTTTGCTTGATGCCCCCCTCCTGTACTCAAATTAATGGCATGCCACACGCATGCACTAGTCACTGTGGCTATACCACCATTGGCAACCCTTCTTCCACATTCACCTCTTTGCCTTCTAAATATATCCATCAACAGGATTACACTTTTCCTCACATCATACTCAACGACCCCAAAAGCCTGCATAAACCATTACATCCCCTACTCATAACCCTGCATATAGGCATGACAAGTTATAACCCTGCAACATCATCTGTTGAAACTCACACCGCAAACACACCAAAGGCAAGCTCGTCTGGGCCCATCGATGCATGTACATGGCCAGCGGCCACTGACTTTGTCCTTGTCATAACCAACAGGACTCTGATGACCATCAGAGAAAGCTAATACTATCCCTATTTTCTGCTGTCTACTTGATTCTGAGACTTGCACTGTAAAGAACCCCCTTGCTCAGGTTACATCCTACTTTCATGGCTTGTCCAATTATAGGAACTCAAATAAATCTAAGCTATTCAGACTATGTAAAGTAAGACCAGTGCTAAAAAACAGAAACATCATATGCCATTTAATCACTGATAATAATTGCATCTTTCGTGCCTTGATAAGATATGTATTTTTGACTACTGTAATTCCATTATTGATGGTTTGGTCCATTTCAGTTACAAAATCATTTAACAAACAAGGGTTGCCTTCATATAAAAAGACTATTTAAGTATAAATATTCAACACTGTTCCCAATTTCTGGGTGCAGAGACCTTATACTGTTTAGGACAGAAAACTATAGGTTGCATGTTCATTTATCATCCTCCCGCCTTACCCTTGAATACTTTACATGGTTCGAAGAAAGTGTTTTATATTTGATCATACAACATGTTTGCCTCTCAGTGTTTTACAACTTTAATGTTTGTGGAGAAAGCACCTCGGGCAGACATGTTACTTCAATCACAGGCTTCCTCCAGCCTGAAGTTGACTCAATGCATTCAAAGCCCCGCTCATGTAAGGGGCCACCAGCTGGATCTAATTTTTGCGTCTCCAGATTTAGTTGACTTTCTTTCCTCTTCAGAATTACCATGGTCTGACCATTATTACATTGCATCTCAATTTACTCTGTAATCACATCTGTGACACCAAAAGGCAAGTATATATTTGTACAAAAAAGAGTTTGATTGTCCACCGATGTCAAAACCTAGCCCACTCCTTAGAAAATGCTTATAGCTCCCTTGTTAAGCAATGGGATACTGATAGGACTTCGGCAATGGTTGAGACCTTCTATCAGAGTTTGAACTCCACTTTAGATATGTCTCGCCTGTTACAACAAAACTAAGTCCATCAGGGTCATGTCACTTGTAAATGGTCTCCGCCTGCCATTAGACAGAAAAAGTATCCTCAAGGAACTTAGAGGATATATGGTGGAAGAAAAACAATCCTGAAAATGCTCTTTGTACTGTCATCAACTAAGCAAGTATTGTTAAATGATCAGGATCGCTAAAAGTCATAATATTGTTCAAAAATAATACAAAAAGAACTCCCTAACAGAACTGTTTGTCACAATTAATCATCTAATTTATCCATCGGCCTCAAAAAGTTCTATTGTTCCATGTCAAGTTGTAGTTGATAACCTTTCAGATATCTTCTTGGAAAACAAAATATATATATTAGGGATTATCTAACTCTTGCAACCAATCTCTTTTTGCTCCCAGTTTCCGGTTCTGAGATCCAACATACAGACAATAAAAGGTTCCCCGAGCAAATGCTTTAATTCCTTCAGATCTATCTCTACTGATGACTGTATAGCGAAGATCACAAATAGTAGATCTTCTGGTTCCTCAAAGGACCCTCTCCCAGGATTCCTTTGGAAAAATATTAAGGAAAAAGACTGGAACTTATTTGTAGTCTATCATAAACTCTTCACTTTCTCCAGGCCTTGATAGTTTCAAGCAGAACGGTGTGAAGCCTCTTCTTAAAAAATAACTACTTTAGTTCAGCTGACTTTTAAAAACTATGGTCCCATCTCCTTACTGACGGATATTTCAAAGCTTATTGAGAAAGTTGCACACATTTGTTGCACGAATTTATTGAAAAGAACCAACTGCTGCGTGACCACCAAGCAGGTTTTAGACAAGGTTGCAGCACTGAGTTTGTCATAACATCAGCTATTGACTGACGATTTAAGAATGATTGATGCAGGCAACAAAGGAGTTGTGATATTGCTGTACCTCTCTGACGCCTTTGACACCATCATTATCAGACTTGTTTCACAGAGGTTTGAGCCAGTTGGTTTCATGGTATAACCCACCCCTTATGTTTCCCAACTTGTAACACATCACACCTTAACCTTCCCCATATGACCGCCAACCCTAATATTATAACTTCACCAAAACCATCATCTGTTTTTTTATGGTTGAGGGCCTTCCAAATGTGTGGTCCTCTCAAATCGAACACCCAATTCAAACAAATAGGTGCCACCTCCCGCCTTCTAAAGTTTACGAAAAAGAGTAAAAACACCACCATTACACACTTAAGAACTGTGACACATGACGACCTTGGTGCTTGGCCTTTTGCCCCCTAATTCCGCTAATTGGCAAAGCCCTGGCCTGACTTGACTGTTGCCATATTTTAAAACTGGAATTTCTATAAATAAATGTGACCTTTCTTTGTCATTAATTGTATGCTTCTATGTGAATGTCCAAAAACGAATCTCTGTCATGTCTTCTCTAGGGAGTCATGCCATCTGTAGTATTGTTCATATCTACTCTTTGATGCTACCTGCAGAACTGTGGTTAGACTTTCTACCTACCTTCAATAAATAAAAATAAAAATAAGTGATTGAAAATTCCTAAAACCACATAATATTGCACGCAACAATTAACCACGCTCCTTTACCCATATGATGATTCGAGAACAAACCTAAAATTATTGAGTACGGTGTCCTTCCACGTGAGCTTCCATTCCTTCATGCGGTCCTGCCATCGGAGTCGCAGGGCTCCCTCTCGCTTCAGGTCGGCCTCCATCAGATTGATGGTCAGCTTCATGATGGCTCTGCGGTTAGCCAGAATGGCTTGATTGATCATCTGACATACGATGAAAAAAGATGGAGCCACAAGGGCAAAAGTGTTAGAAAAATACAAACAATTACCTCAAATGGAAATGCACTCATGCAATATAGCTTATTTACATACTGTGGTGCATGGCTGCTTATCTTAATGAACGGAGGTTGCCGTACAGAGCTATTTGCCACGCAGTTGATGATACCATTCCCACACCATCGAATACATAAATAAACAAGAAGGAATCTTCCCAGTAAACCAAAAAGGACTCACATTTTCCATTGTGAGAAACAGAGCATGAAGGGAACTCAAGAAGAGTTAAATATGTTTCCGTCGAGATTGCTATAAGTTAGTGTATTCCTGATGCTCACAAAGAGATATGCCTTGTTCATAGGCACACTCACAGGCCTATATATCTATCAGTTTAGACAGTTACACAGTACTTATCAAAAGAGACTATTTCCTGGTGTTCTGCTGCTTGTAAAGTGTTAAGAGAACAATTATACACAGGTTAAACTTCAGTTCTCTATAGTGCATTCACCACAAGGACAGTACAGCCAGCACAGCTCAGCTCACCCGTGATTCTGCTTGTTGCCAAGTACCCATCACATTCCAAAGATCATGATGTACACAAAGCTCCAAGGCATTACATCACCTTAAGGAGACAGCACAAAAAGGTGAAAACAGGCCATAACATAAAGCATATCAAAAGAACCCCCCCGAGCTTTTGTCACTGGCAGAATTTAAAGAGATCCTCACTCGTGATGTCTATGACAATATGTGCAGCGTGCTGCTGCTCTCTAGCTAGGTTTGTGACATACACAAATCAATCATTGTAGTCATACATACTCCAGCATTGGTTTACTCATTCCTGTCCCTGCAGATGCAACAATCGGATCCAAGAGACACTAGCCCAGAGAAAAGTACTGCAGGGAGGTGGTGACCACATAGGCAATGTGGCCAACGAAGTTCAAATAGACAGTTGGAAAAAGTGCTTATAATTTGCTCTTGGACAAGTGGATGAACTATGGTGTAAAGTGACTGCCACCTCTTTGGCATTTTTCACACAATCTGTACTTGTCACATAAATGCCTGTGTTCTCCAACTCAAGTGGGCCCGATTACGATGTCGGTCGGAAGGCCTCCGAATCGGATTTGGCTGTCCCGGATCCGATTCGTAGCCCTTGTTTCCGATCGAATCGTACACAGGTCCGAACGACCAAGTACGATGCGAAGATCGCGTACGCGTCGACCGAATCGTCTCCGGAACCCGATCCTGTACGTACGACTCGTTCGTAGCTGAATCGTGCCGCGCAATGGAGCCGGATTCCGACCGAGCGATTATGATTCACGATTCGGACAGCTGCATCGTCTTGGTCTCAGCGAGACGAATCGGCTGTCGGAATCGTACTTCGGGGGGGCCGTAGCAGGCCCCCCTTCACCCGGGGCCCTCCGAATCGGTCACAGGGGTGCCCATGGGTCCCCTCGATCCAAGCATGCACAGTGTGGCGGGCACCATGGGGTGCCCGCCATAGGGTGTACGCTTTTCCCCACCCACCCCTTTTTGCTATGGGAGCCTGTGTACGCTTCGGTACACAGGCTGCCATAGAGTTCAATGGGAGTCCGAGCAGACAGAGTCCGTAAGCATACGGATGCATCGTACTCGCTCGGTCGGACTCCAGGAGCACGTTTTGCACGGAAAGCCCTCCGGATCCGAGCTGTACGGAGGCTTTCCTAGCGAGATCGTACTCGCCCCCTAAGTAGTAATTTGGGGGGGAGGGGTGTGCATGTGTGTGTGTGTACAAATGTATAGATTTTAAAGATGAAACCTTGCGGGAACCCAAACATGCCTAGTTCCCTGTGGCCTACCAGTTCAAAATCACTGCTAGTTCAGCTTGATCAACAGTTAGCTGCACCACTGTGCCCTACTCTATCACAGCCCAGGTATGTCTTGTATCAAATATTACAGTACCCAACAGCACTGATTACCAAGAAACAAACACACCTTTATCAGCCGGGTAATAACTTGCTCACAACCTAGAAGAGACCAAAACAACTGAGAAAGCTGTTGGCCTTAACTCTTAAACAACAAGCTCAGGCAGCTGCAGCTCAATAAAGAAGAACCACCCTAAGTAAGAATATGACAAGCCCACAGTACCCATAACAAACCATCAAAAGATGAATTATAATCCACTCTGCAGTGGCAACATCAGAACCATGTACAAAGTCACCAGAGAACCAAAAGAGCTAAGAGGGTTTACTAGTGTCAGAATATGGGCTATAGAAACGTGAATAACAAAACATACTCTAAAATGTCAAGAAAGATCAAACTTGTCCCTGATACCTTCCAATATTATGCACTCTCGCTGGGTTTTGCAGAGAATATAGACTGAAGCGCAGCATAAATACATAGAATTGTACCTGAAACTGTCAAACAGGAAAGTGTTCAAGCCACTACATCGCTACAATTACACCTGTCTTGTTCTTGCCAAAAATTGGAACTTTTGCTTAATGCTTACTTTGAGCCGGTGATTGCAGCGGGGGAGGGGGGGGGGCACTGGGACTTATTTTTCCTCATCAGACTTTGGCCAAGAGCAACAGAGAGAAATAACACAAAAGGAAGGTGGGTTGGGGAGAAGGAAGACAAATATGGAAATAAATGTGACAAAGAAAGGAAGCAGGGAAGAAAAAGAACTTGAAAGTGTGAGATTAAATAGCAAGGAGTGTCTGGTGATGGATAGAAGAGGCATGAGGTGGGGGAAAACGGAATACCCAATCAGCCAAGTGTATCATCCTACTTGATGGGTACTCTCACAAACCGTATCGGAACAACAAGGTTTATCTGTCTTTTCACCAGCCCATCCTGGCTACTACAGCTGGTTTCATAAAGTTGGTAGGGAGTATTTCCTGCATTTGGAATGTCTTTAGAACTTTCGCATTTGGCTATGATTAGTGTAATGTTTACACTTCAGCAAAGTAAATTTATGCTTTAGTTGTATGAGACCCCTACAATGACATGAGTGGTCTGTCTGTTACCGAGGTGGTAGGGAAAAGAAATGCCAATGGGATAGTAATTCAAATGTTCACTTCTTGCCCCAATGATTTCTTCTTTTTATTGTAATATTTTTCAAAAATAATAATGCTGTTACAGAAAATGGTGCTTCTTAAGAAATGTACTATATTATCTGGGGATACAAGGTAATACTGACCAAAAATCTACTAAATTTGCCTCCGTTGGGATGAATGTTGGTTAAATATTAATTGAAAGAGAAGCTAAGTTAGAAAAAGTTCTCCTCAAGTCTGTTGGTGTAGCACTATATAATGATCGGATTTATGGTGTCTTGAAGGGTATTTTGCCATATGTTTGAGGAAAAAATATTGTGAAACAGAATATAGAAAGTAAAAATACCTTTTAGGTATTTATCATTTTTTTAAAAATATTGTTGTAAATAATATTATTTTCTTTGATACAGATGTATAAAATACAGCATTTAATTAATTTAATATGTATTAGCCATTGTATTTTTATAAGGCATCAGTATCATGATATTTGTGTTCTTCTTTTGGTATAGTTTGTCATTTTTCATGTTAGATTTATTTTTTAATTTAATTAGTAATTTTAAATTTAATTGTAGGCTGTTGAGTCTTTAGGGGATTAGGTTGGGAAGTTATTTAAAATATACATTTATTTTTTGATTATTTTTAATGGCAATACATTACTGATAATTCATTTTGTAAACTATTTATACGTGCAATAGCCAATTTAATTATTTTAGTATAGCTTCAAATTTTCAATGTGAAATGTATATTTGTAATATTTACTTAAATAGCATGTTGTTTGGTTCGTAAGGGATTAGGGTGGAAAGTTAATTAAAATATAAACTATTGTTTTTATTTTTATGTTGATTAAATATTAATTGATAATTATTTGTATTGTAATTATGAATTATTTTTATTATGCAGTTTTTCAAGAGACTAATGCTTATTTGTTTTATTTGAAATTTTTATGTAATAATTCATTTTATATTGATAATATTTCATGTAAAGGGAAAGAAGTGTATTTATTGTAAATATTTTTAGTTGTATTTTTTCAAATGTATTTTGTAATATAAAATTGACATTTTGTAACTTCATTTGGTTTCATTTATTTATAATGTTTTATTTTAAATATGTTTAAATATTTTCATTTGGTTTTATATTTAATTTTTTTAAAAAAAAGTTTAGGAGTTGGAATAGTAAATCTAACCCCTCTAAAGCCGAAGAGCGAATTTCAAATTTGATCGCTCAAAAGTCCAATACTTTCCCTACTGTTTCTTAGATTGGAGAAAGAAGAGTAAATCTAATCCCTCCAAAGTCCAACACTTTCCCTGCTTTTGTTTAGGTTGCAGTGGGAATAGTAAATGAAACGCCTCCAAAGCCTATACTTTCCATTATATTGCTTAGAGTGGTGTTGGAATAGTAAATCAAACCCTCCAAAGTCCAATCATTTCGCTGCTTTTGCTTACGCTGGAGTTGGAATAGTAAATGCGACCCTTCCAAAGTCCAACACTTTCCCTATCGTTGCTTACGTTGGAGATAGAATTGTAAGTATAAGTCCGTCAGAGTCCAACATTTTTTCTACTATTACTTAGGGGCCCATTACGATGGCGGGCGGAAGCACAACCGCCGTGCTGGCGGATGCAAAAACCACCAGTTACCGCCGGCACGCAGCAGTCCACACGCCCGCCCAATTACGATGCGAAAAGCAGGCCAAACACCGCCGGCAAGCCAGCAACACCGTCCGCCATCAAAGTGCGCCCGCACACGTAGCGGCGCAGCCCAACTGACACACACCGTCCGACGAAACACGTCCCGCCCGGCGCATAAATTACGATGCCGCAAACAAACGGCTCCCACGGCCAAGAGACACCGCACGTGAAAGAGAGGCGGAAACACGGACGCAGAGCACGGACAACGAAGAAGCGGCACCCCGGGCATGAATCCAGCACTGCAGGCCCTTCCCATGCTTCTGCTGATGCACCACCAAGGACGCAACGTACCGCGGAGACGCAGGTAGGCACACACACAACAAGTGCACGCAAACAGCGCACACAGTGCAAGGGCGGAAAAAGCGGACAACCCCCACCAGCGCGTGCACACTACACATCCACCATTGCATCCACATATGACACACAGGCCAAATCCTAACATCGCAGAACACATGTGTACACACCACCTGGGACTAGGAACCAACCACCCCGTCACGGCCCCAAAGCGCCGATGACGCCGCCACACATGCGCACAACGCAGAGGCCAACCGCAGCGCCATGCATGCGTCGCACACAGACACAGGGACACAACCAAGCAGCACACACACCAGCCCCACCCCGAACGCACATGACACGTGACAGGCCGGCCACAGATATGTCCCCAACGCCCAATTCACGGACAACACCCAACGCCACACAACCGACGCACACATGTCAGTGAAGTCACGCAACAGCAGGACACACCCCAGTGTAACAAACATGGCGAAGCACACAGCGGCGGCAACACCAACTAGGAGAAGCAGGGCCCCTTCGGGAAGAGGAAAGCCAGTACCACACTGAAAAACCCATACCACCCTGCACATATGAACAAGACACATGAAACGGAACACCAAAGAGCCCGGTGACCGACAACAGGTGGCCCAAGAATTACATCCACACACAAGGCCCAACGCAGAGCGGAAAGGCAGCCTGCCGCCCACACAAGGGAGAGCAGACAGCACTGAATGACCTTCCATTCCAACACCGAAACCACAGCCCTACGACAGAAGCCGGTGAATACAGCCATTGTCCAAGAATAGACCAACACAGGCATGCCGAGGAGACCGACCACAGGGCAGATAGCGCATATCACAGAAGCACACAACGGACGGGGAAGAAAGAAGAAAACACTCCCCCATGTCGGCCACATGCAAGTTAATTGGAAGGAGTCACACAGCACCGACCTTGAACTGTCTGAGAAGCATGTGGGAAGAGGGCCCGTGTCCTCCAAACAAGCCAACAGAACACAAGTCCTGTCTCCCCACGACTACACAGAGCTCACAGCAACCCCGGAGCGTGCACATTGCAGACTGCACACACAGCCGGAGCACGCCACCTCTACGAACCGCTGCGAAATGGCAACCGCAACACACCTACCCAACTACGCCGAACAGCTCAAGCTGTACCAAACCAACACGATACATACATTGGGATGCGATCTCCTGTCCCTGCTGAACGTAAGTTACCGACTGACTTACCGCATCACATTGTTCAGCTGCGTCATGCCCGTCTTCTACTGTCGGAGGTGTCCCTACCAGCATCCCGTCGAGATATGCCTCTCCAACCCGGCATGTCTGAAGGCGGACCTGCTACCACTACTCCTCCCTCTGGACGCACACGACAGGGCCTGCTCTGCCTATGGGGGCATGGCGTATGTGGCCAACATCGCACGCGCACTGAAATGGAACCACTGTGCCTCCACACGACGGATCATCGAGAACAGCTACATCGAATGTCACCCAGCATGCCCCATCATGGTCCTCCAAGGGACAACCTACGAACAACACCTTGACAGCCACCATCCGCTTCATTGGCTGGCAAACATGTACACCACCAATGACATGGAAGCCCTGCTGGACGGCATCGCATACCTGACAACCTGTAAATACGTCGGACCACAACGCAGGTTCCCCGAGTGACCTATGAAGTCCAACCCCGCACCCATGCTCAGCTTCCGCACGGACTGGCCAGTCACCACCACAACAGCCATACCAAACGACCGGCAACTGTAACCACACCATCAACGACATCGCCATGACATCGGATATGACCGGGACATGCACACTGTTCCCCATCACATCCAGGAACACCGCATGCATCGTGGGAGGCAGTGGCATGGGCTCTGTGCATCGCACCCACATGGACGGAACTGCACGAACAACCAGGACACGACATGGATCCAGCGCACATGGACACACACACCGCTCAGTGGACATGAATAGGTCGCCTGGAGTCTGTGGGTGCTGCACCCCTCCCACCCCCGCCCCGGGAATCCCATACCAGGACCTTTGCATGGACGACAAGTGCATACAACAACAACACGACCCCAGTGACTGTGACATGTCCAGTAACCACCACAGTGCAACAACAAGTGGCACGCCGCTGCATGCACGCAAGCACATGCCCTGATGTCATCTCACATGCACGCGTGCATGAGGAACAACCGCAGCAAACCTGTCACATGGAACTGAGATGGACTGTGCCCATGATGCCGAGCGGTCTGGTAGGCTACATGTATACCGTCTGTGTCAAAGTCCGCAGCTCCGCAGCTATACGTAAATGTACATTAGCACAGCCTTGGCCAAGCAGATGTAACCCCACACCCTATCCCATTTGTAATCATGCTCAGTATATCCTCAACATGTATTCCGCTGCCAGTAGTGCCCACTATACTGCATCACAGAGGACAGAAGACTCAATATAATGTCTGAAACCAAAACTGTCTCCGCTGACTCATTTCACAAGTACGAATGAGAGAGGATGAGAGTATGTGAAGTACACGGCAGTCGTGACATGACCATGTAGTCCACTGGTATTGGATGTCAACGCAAATGAGTAGACTACTGTGGAAGACACACATGTGTCGTGTGAAGTCGTATGGACGCAGTGCTCAGGTGGGTGGGTGCGACGGGTAGATGCGCACATGCCAAGTTGGAGCACGCCGTGTTGGGAGGGGTCATGAACAGTACACCACCGCTTCCCTGGGCATTGTGAGAGGACACCTGTCGGGGGAGTGAACACGTGTGTGCACAGCAGCCGGGCACACGTACAAAGCGGTACCAGGCGCACCTCAGCCCACCCTCTGTGGACAAGCTGGATCCTGTTGTGCGCCCGCCATGCCCCTTGACAAGGCACACACAGCCCCAGTCGACCAGGTGTAACCCCAACATAGTCAATCCGCACAGGCGATACAGGGCACGGGATGGCAGTGGAGCATGGTGTGTGAGAGGTCTCCTCGCGCTCCTCCTGGTCATATCACGCAGGCAATAGAACCTCAACGTCTAGCATGGCACAAGTCAAATGGAAGTGTAGGGGGACGCACCACAGCATGAGCAGCACTGACGTCACGGGAGGTGGCTCGCACCATCCCATCCATTGCCCATCATACCAACCACGCCACATGCCATTGCGAGTAAGTGCAAGCGCGTGCGCCACCACCCCCGAGCCCTCCCCAGAGAGGCCAAAGAGTGAATGTGTGGGCCATCAGCCACAGACGGACGAGGCCTGGCCGCAAGGGCAGCCACAGCCACTGGGTGTCGCAGGTGGCGGATCCGGAAGGCGAAGACTGTGATGCATAGTCCATGCAGGCCGGGTCTCCATTTGGGGCACCACGCAGGTGGACGGCGTCCCGCCACACATCATACCCTGAGACAGCCCACTCGTGCAACTGGACCCACACATACACTCCTTGCCCTCTCTGGCGCGAGCTTGGGGCTGCCTGTGCAAGCGCTAGCCTCGCAGGTGAGCATGCATATTGGGGGGCGAGGGGAGGACATGAGGGCTGGGGCGAAGATGACTGTATCACTGTCAGTTAGTACAAGGGATGACCCAGATGTGGAAAGGAAGAGACGTGTCCCGTGTGTACTGCAACTAGTCGCCAATCCAACTACCCCCATGTCCGGAATGTAAGCCCGCACCTAGGCCCGCCCATCCACCACATCGAACATACCACCAGCACGACAACCTTCCCATTCGAAACACTGACTGGGGGTGGCGACCAGTGAACAATCATGTGTAGCCTACCCACGCGTACATGTGGGCCCTCCATGATCCATGTCACCTGCGGCAAAGACATGACATGCGCAATGAGGGAAGTGAGGAGAGCTGTCCGCCCCACGCGCAGAAGGTGCATCAGCTCCACAGACCCAGCAGCGAGTCCAGCAGGGGTCACATGTGCAGGGGCAGCTGTGCCTGGTGTGAAGGCACATGCATATAGACAGCACATCGACCAATGTGTAGTCTGCCCACATCCACAGTCCATCATCATGCGGACATAGGAATTGAACACAGGGCAACACATCTTAGTTGGTGCACCCACCGTGACCAACAATGCGCAATCATCGACGTACCCGCCCTGTGCATGGCCCCCCACCCAACGGAGGCACATCCAGTGCCACCATCCCACACACACAAGCCTTCCACGGAACATGCTGTGTCCAATGGTCAGTACAGAGTCAGCGCCCATCTGGTGGATCCTGAACAGGAGACACATGCACACACATGCCAGCTCCCACTATGTACGTCTGCCACCTGGCACGTGCAATGTAACCTCTCACCTGTGACGTGTGACTGCAAGCACACAGCCGTCTTGGCATGGGGCTGTCAATGTGGACACCAGTCAATGTTTCGGGAGCTGTGATCCGTACAGTGCTGTACATAGGGTGCAGTGCTGACACCTACTACTGTCTCATATCCCCTCGTGCCACAGGTCCCACTTGTATTGGCCGCTCAGCCCGTGCCCACATCGTCGTCGTCGTGTGCCATACTCATCCAGCCTCGGAAGCAGTTCCATGCTCAGCAGACACTCATGTTGCCGTGGCGTTGCCGCTTGACGAATATGCAGTCAGTCCCCATCAGCACGCCCCGCAAGTCATTGGGGCCTAGATCCCCATGTGCATGCACATGGCAGTGGTATGTCTCACTAGCCATTGCCATTGTTGGGAGACCTGTGTAAGTGTATTGTGGCCGTGCCGTCCCAGCTTGACAGCTGGGCTGTGGCTCATGTGCTTGCTCAGTCATGTCAGTGATGTGTATGCGAAATTGCTATGTGCTGTGTTGCTTTGACATGTGTCCTCTGCCATTTAACCCAGGCGGAGACCGAACATTGACCGCCCATACCAATTGCTGGCGGACATGGACGATACAGAGGTAATCAGGAAGTTTCGGCTGGACAGGCCAACTCTGCATCGACTGTGTGCCATGTTAGAGCCCCATCTCCGTCCCCGCAGGGTGTATCCGACTGCTGTCACCCCCACGGCTAAGGTGATGGCCGCCATGCATTTCTTCGCCACTGGGTCATTCCAGCACACAGTGGGCAGTGGAGGAGGGATGTCCCAGCCCATGTTCAGCAAGGTGCTGAGGGATGTACTGGCAGCCATGATGCTGTACCGGAACAGGTACATCAGATTCCCCAGGGCTCGTGAATTGGCGGCAGTGAAGGGTGCATTCTATGCCCTTGGCAGAATCCCACACGTCGTGGGAGCCATTGACTGCACTCATGTTGGCCTTGTTCCACCACAGGCCACTGAGCACCTGTACCGCAACAGGAAGCACACGCACTCCCTGAATGTGCAAGTGGTGTGCCTTGCGGACATGGTGATCACCCACGTGTGTGCCAAGTTTCCAGGCTCGGCCCATGACGCACACATAATGCGCAACAGCATCTTGCCACGACTGATGGCCAATCTGCAACAGGATCGTGGCTGTATTGTCGGTGAGTATGTGGAGTGGTGTAGCATGCTGGTTGTGCGATGCTGTCCCCTGTCCAGTTGGAATAGCAACGGTTCTCTGTGTCCCTCACACCCAGGTGACTCTGCGTATCCGAATGGGGCATGGCTGCTCAGTCCATTGAGGAATCCTCGCACCCCAGCAGACGATCGATACAATGAGGCACATGGGAGGACCAGACGTGTGGTCGAGCGTACCTTTGGCCTCCTCAAGTCCAGGTTCAGGTGCCTGGACCGCACCGGGGGTGCACTGGCGTACTCCCCACAGAAGGTGTGCCAGATAGTGGTGGCGTGCTGCATGCTGCACAATCTGGCCATTCGGAAGCAGATCCCCCTCATTGTGGATGACGGAGATCAACCAGGGCCCCAGCCCGCAGACCAGGACAGCTCGAGTGAGGTGGACAGCGGAGAGGAGGAAGCTGGGAATGTGCGCCAGCAGCTCATCGCCCGCTACTTCACTTGACGGTGAGTGTCCATGTACGACGGATGATGTGTCTGTATCTATGCAGGTGTGTGTGTGCTGTGTCAGGGTGGCCGTATGTTCACTGCGTGCAGTGTGTCAACGCTCCATGGCCAGGGTAATATGCCACTGTTGGTGACTGTGGCATTGTGCCCTATTGCTCTGTGCGATGTGTGTACATTGCTTGTAGTTGTTGACATGTACTGTGTGATGGGTGTGTGACACACTCATTGAATGTGCTCCTGTTCTGTCTCCCACCCCTAGGTCCCTACAGGCCCTCCGGATTCCATTGCCATGCCACGCATCAGGTGCCCTTCCGCCCAAGGTGGCCGTTGTATTCCGTACAAATAAAACACAGGGCACAAACAGCAGTTAGTGAAAAAGGTGCATTTATTACGAACTGTGACATGTGATTGTGTGTAAGGTGATGACAAAAGTGGTGCGTGCAGTGACAATGAGCTGTCGGTCATGGCTGCGTGATGATCAGGGTGTACCCACTGGTTCTATGTCCATAGTCCAACACACACATGCCATCCAGCTGGCTGTGTGGAGTGGGATCGTAGAGCAAGTCAATGCAGTGGCTGGTCAAGGAAGGCTGGCGGAAGGCTGGCTGGCTGCCTCACTTGCGACTGGAGCGTGCGAAGTCCTCCCGGGAGATCTGTTTCCTCTTCGGACGGCCCCTTCCACGTTTGGGAGGGGGGTGTGTGGTGGCGACCTGCTGGTGGTGGGTGAGGTGTGCTCACTGGCTGTGGACGCAGGGGAAGTGGACACTGCTGGCCGACCCTGCGCCCTAGCAGGTGGTGGCGGAGGTGGTGTTGCTGGCCTTGCCTGTGACCCCACCGCCACCACCAGCTGGCCCATGAGGTCCACGAGTTGGTCCATACGGGACACGAATTGGCCCATATGGGCGTCCATGGACCTCAGCACCCCCAGCACCTCCCGCGTGTCAGTAGCAGACCTGGCCCATTGTCCTTGGGCCTCTTCATAGGCCCCAAGGACTCTGGCCATTTGAGGCAGGGCATGGCTCCCAGGGGAGGCTGGCGTTTCCCTGACCCTGCTCCTCCTACCAGTCCTGCTGCCACCGGCCTGCCCACTAGCCACATTGCTCACCACGGTCCTCGCTGTGGCTCCCAGGGTGGATCCAGTCGGCCGGGCCACCACCTGCGCTGGGGCTGGTGCCAGCGAAGACGTGGTGGTGGTGGAGGCGGTGGTGGTCGGTGCGGCGATGGTGGCGGTTGCGGCAGTGGTAGTGGCCGCAATGACCGTGGGTGTGGCCGCAACGACAGTGGCAGCAGGGGACTGGGACTGTTCAGCATCCCTGGATGATGGGTTGGTGGGTAGGAGGGGTCCTGGGGAGCGGCTGGGCCCTGCCACGCCAGATGGGCCAGCTTGGTGGTCCGTGTCCGAAGAGGTGGACAGATCCTCCAGATCCGTGTGTCCTCGTTGGGGGCTTGTAGGCTGGCTGTGCTGGCTGCTGTCTCCATCCCCAGCGTCCAGCAGTTCGTCACCTGTGGAGAGAATGAGATTTGTTATTGTGTTGCACCTGGCGAAGTATGTATTAGTCGTCTGACATTGGCAGTTCGTGCAATCTCGTACATGGGTTTCCCGGAGGCGAGTGTGTGGCTGTGGCATCTGTAGTTGTGTGTGCTAGGCAATGGGACTGTGTGCTGTGCACATGTGGCATGGGACGGATTGGCCATGCCGATGGGTGTGTTGCTTTGCCCCTACTCATTGTGACTCTGGTGTATGCGGGCTCCTGGCCCATCCTGGGTCTGGTTTGTACTTTGCTTTTGGGGTTCAAATGGAACGCTTAGGAACGCATATGGCAACATGGGAGCCATGCCCCAGATTCGCATTTGGGATGGAATATGCTTTTGGGGTTCAAATGGAACGCTTAGGAACGCATATGTCAACATGGGGGCCATGCCCCAGATTCGCATTTGGGAGGGGATATGCTTTTGGGGTTCAAATGGAACGCTTAAGAACGCATATGGCAACATGGGGGCCATGCCCCAGATTCGCATTTGGGATGGAATATGCTTTTGGGGTTCAAATGGAACGCTTAGGAACGCATATGGCAACATGGGGGCCATGCCCCAGATTCGCATTTGGGAGGGGATATGCTTTTGGGGTTCAAATGGAACGCTTAGGAACGCATATGGCAACATGGGGGCCATGCCCCAGATTCGCATTTGGGATGGAATATGCTTTTGGGGTTCAAATGGAACGCTTAGGAACGCATATGGCAACATGGGGGCCATGCCCCACATTCGCATTTGGGAGGGGATATGCTTTTGGGGTTCAAATGGAACGCTTAGGAACGCATATGGCAACATGGGGGCCATGCCCCAGATTCGCATTTGGGAGGGGATATGCTTTTGGGGTACATGCTGTGAGCCATGGGTGCCGAACGTGACATGTGTTGTGGCAGCATGACAGTGCATGGTCTGAGGTGTGTGCATGCCTGACATGCCCTGCATATTTGCTGTCTGTTGTGGTTACTGGACATGGCATTGGACGCATCGTTATGAGTGAGTGATAGTTGTGTGCCAGCCAACGTATTGCAGTTGTCCCATCTCCTTGGTGTGCGTGCTGCCCTGTGCCATGTGCATCACTGCAGTGCTCGGGGGGTGTGGCCCATGTTGTGTGTTGTTGCTCACAGTGTGTCGTGCGCTTAATTGACTTCTGGCACATGGTTGGTCATGGGCATGTGTCTTAGCGTGACTGCTGTATGTGTGGCAGCTGTGCGGATGACATGCCTTTCATGTGACTGGGTGATACAAAAGGGGATGATGGACGGAACGTTTGAGCCAATCAAACACTCACCCCCAGTCAACTGATCTGGGTTTAATCCATCATCATTCTTTAGCTCACTCCACCACCCCAGTTCAGACATGGCCATATGCAAATCAGTCTGACCCTGTGCCTCATGGGAACAGTCCAGCCCGAACTGCCAAGCCATGTCTTCCCTGGACCGGAAACAAGCATCCTAGGACCGGTTTCTGGCATTCCAGCCGTCATCAGCCAGGCTTGCTTGAATCCAGTGGCAAAGTGAGCAAGGGACCCACGTCTGGGCATACCCCCGCCAACTTAGGGCGAACAAAGCGATACAAAAGGGGATGATGGACGGAACGTTTGAGCCAATCAAACACTCACCCCCAGTCAACTGATCTGGGTTTAATCCATCATCATTCTTTAGCTCACTCCACCACCCCAGTTCAGACATGGCCATATGCAAATCAGTCTGACCCTGTGCCTCATGGGAACAGTCCAGCCCGAACTGCCAAGCCATGTCTTCCCTGGACCGGAAACAAGCATCCTAGGACCGGTTTCTGGCATTCCAGCCGTCATCAGCCAGGCTTGCTTGAATCCAGTGGCAAAGTGAGCAAGGGACCCACGTCTGGGCATACCCCCGCCAACTTAGGGCGAACAAAGCGATACAAAAGGGGATGATGGACGGAACGTTTGAGCCAATCAAACACTCACCCCCAGTCAACTGATCTGGGTTTAATCCATCATCATTCTTTAGCTCACTCCACCACCCCAGTTCAGACATGGCCATATGCAAATCAGTCTGACCCTGTGCCTCATGGGAACAGTCCAGCCCGAACTGCCAAGCCATGTCTTCCCTGGACCGGAAACAAGCATCCTAGGACCGGTTTCTGGCATTCCAGCCGTCATCAGCCAGGCTTGCTTGAATCCAGTGGCAAAGTGAGCAAGGGACCCACGTCTGGGCATACCCCGCCAACTTAGGGCGAACAAAGCGATACAAAGGGGATGATGGACGGAACGTTTGAGCCAATCAAACACTCACCCCCAGTCAACTGATCTGGGTTTAATCCATCATCATTCTTTAGCTCACTCCACCACCCCAGTTCAGACATGGCCATATGCAAATCAGTCTGACCCTGTGCCTCATGGGAACAGTCCAGCCCGAACTGCCAAGCCATGTCTTCCCTGGACCGGAAACAAGCATCCTAGGACCGGTTTCTGGCATTCCAGCCGTCATCAGCCAGGCTTGCTTGAATCCAGTGGCAAAGTGAGCAAGGGACCCACGTCTGGGCATACCCCCGCCAACTTAGGGCGAACAAAGCGATACAAAAGGGGATGATGGACGGAACGTTTGAGCCAATCAAACACTCACCCCCAGTCAACTGATCTGGGTTTAATCCATCATCATTCTTTAGCTCACTCCACCACCCCAGTTCAGACATGGCCATATGCAAATCAGTCTGACCCTGTGCCTCATGGGAACAGTCCAGCCCGAACTGCCAAGCCATGTCTTCCCTGGACCGGAAACAAGCATCCTAGGACCGGTTTCTGGCATTCCAGCCGTCATCAGCCAGGCTTGCTTGAATCCAGTGGCAAAGTGAGCAAGGGACCCACGTCTGGGCATACCCCGCCAACTTAGGGCGAACAAAGCGATACAAAAGGGGATGATGGACGGAACGTTTGAGCCAATCAAACACTCACCCCCAGTCAACTGATCTGGGTTTAATCCATCATCATTCTTTAGCTCACTCCACCACCCCAGTTCAGACATGGCCATATGCAAATCAGTCTGACCCTGTGCCTCATGGGAACAGTCCAGCCCGAACTGCCAAGCCATGTCTTCCCTGGACCGGAAACAAGCATCCTAGGACCGGTTTCTGGCATTCCAGCCGTCATCAGCCAGGCTTGCTTGAATCCAGTGGCAAAGTGAGCAAGGGACCCACGTCTGGGCATACCCCCGCCAACTTAGGGCGAACAAAGCGATACAAAAGGGATGATGGACGGAACGTTTGAGCCAATCAAACACTCACCCCCAGTCAACTGATCTGGGTTTAATCCATCATCATTCTTTAGCTCACTCCACCACCCCAGTTCAGACATGGCCATATGCAAATCAGTCTGACCCTGTGCCTCATGGGAACAGTCCAGCCCGAACTGCCAAGCCATGTCTTCCCTGGACCGGAAACAAGCATCCTAGGACCGGTTTCTGGCATTCCAGCCGTCATCAGCCAGGCTTGCTTGAATCCAGTGGCAAAGTGAGCAAGGGACCCACGTCTGGGCATACCCCCGCCAACTTAGGGCGAACAAAGCGATACAAAGGGGATGATGGACGGAACGTTTGAGCCAATCAAACACTCACCCCCAGTCAACTGATCTGGGTTTAATCCATCATCATTCTTTAGCTCACTCCACCACCCAGTTCAGACATGGCCATATGCAAATCAGTCTGACCCTGTGCCTCATGGGAACAGTCCAGCCCGAACTGCCAAGCCATGTCTTCCCTGGACCGGAAACAAGCATCCTAGGACCGGTTTCTGGCATTCCAGCCGTCATCAGCCAGGCTTGCTTGAATCCAGTGGCAAAGTGAGCAAGGGACCCACGTCTGGGCATACCCCGCCAACTTAGGGCGAACAAAGCGATACAAAGGGGATGATGGACGGAACGTTTGAGCCAATCAAACACTCACCCCCAGTCAACTGATCTGGGTTTAATCCATCATCATTCTTTAGCTCACTCCACCACCCCAGTTCAGACATGGCCATATGCAAATCAGTCTGACCCTGTGCCTCATGGGAACAGTCCAGCCCGAACTGCCAAGCCATGTCTTCCCTGGACCGGAAACAAGCATCCTAGGACCGGTTTCTGGCATTCCAGCCGTCATCAGCCAGGCTTGCTTGAATCCAGTGGCAAAGTGAGCAAGGGACCCACGTCTGGGCATACCCCCGCCAACTTAGGGCGAACAAAGCGATACAAAGGGATGATGGACGGAACGTTTGAGCCAATCAAACACTCACCCCCAGTCAACTGATCTGGGTTTAATCCATCATCATTCTTTAGCTCACTCCATCACCCCAGTTCAGACATGGCCATATGCAAATCAGTCTGACCCTGTGCCTCATGGGAACAGTCCAGCCCGAACTGCCAAGCCATGTCTTCCCTGGACCGGAAACAAGCATCCTAGGACCGGTTTCTGGCATTCCAGCCGTCATCAGCCAGGCTTGCTTGAATCCAGTGGCAAAGTGAGCAAGGGACCCACGTCTGGGCATACCCCCGCCAACTTAGGGCGAACAAAGCGATACAAAGGGGATGATGGACGGAACGTTTGAGCCAATCAAACACTCACCCCAGTCAACTGATCTGGGTTTAATCCATCATCATTCTTTAGCTCACTCCACCACCCCAGTTCAGACATGGCCATATGCAAATCAGTCTGACCCTGTGCCTCATGGGAACAGTCCAGCCCGAACTGCCAAGCCATGTCTTCCCTGGACCGGAAACAAGCATCCTAGGACCGGTTTCTGGCATTCCAGCCGTCATCAGCCAGGCTTGCTTGAATCCAGTGGCAAAGTGAGCAAGGGACCCACGTCTGGGCATACCCCGCCAACTTAGGGCGAACAAAGCGATACAAAGGGGATGATGGACGGAACGTTTGAGCCAATCAAACACTCACCCCCAGTCAACTGATCTGGGTTTAATCCATCATCATTCTTTAGCTCACTCCCACCACCCCAGTTCAGACATGGCCATATGCAAATCAGTCTGACCCTGTGCCTCATGGGAACAGTCCAGCCCGAACTGCCAAGCCATGTCTTCCCTGGCAGTTCGGGCTGGACTGTTCCCATGAGGCACAGGGTCAGACTGATTTGCATATGGCCATGTCTGAACTGGGGTGGTGGAGTGAGCTAAAGAATGATGATGGATCAAACCCAGATCAGTTGACTGGAGGTGAGTGTTTGATTGGCTCAGACGTTCCGTCCATCATCCCCTTTTGTATCGCTTGGTCGCCCTAGGTTGGCGGGGTATGCCCAGACGTGGGTCCCTTGCTCACTTTGCCACTGGATTCAAGCAAGCCTGGCTGATGACGGCTGAAATGCCAGAAACCGGTCCTAGGATGCTTGTTTCCGGTCCAGGGAAGACATGGCTTGGCAGTTCGGGCTGGACTGTTCCCATGAGGCACAGGGTCAGACTGATTTGCATATGGCCATGTCTGAACTGGGGTGGTGGAGTGAGCTAAAGAATGATGATGGATCAAACCCAGATCAGTTGACTGGGGGTGAGTGTTTGATTGGCTCAGACGTTCCGTCCATCATCCCCTTTGTATCGCTTGGTCGCCCTAGGTTGGCGGGGTATGCCCAGACGTGGGTCCCTTGCTCACTTTGCCACTGGATTCAAGCAAGCCTGGCTGATGACGGCTGAAATGCCAGAAACCGGTCCTAGGATGCTTGTTTCCGGTCCAGGAAGACATGGCTTGGCAGTTCGGGCTGGACTGTTCCCATGAGGCACAGGGTCAGACTGATTTGCATATGGCCATGTCTGAACTGGGGTGGTGGAGTGAGCTAAAGAATGATGATGGATCAAACCCAGATCAGTTGACTGGGGGTGAGTGTTTGATTGGCTCAGACGTTCCGTCCATCATCCCCTTTGTATCGCTTGGTCGCCCTAGGTTGGCGGGGTATGCCCAGACGTGGGTCCCTTGCTCACTTTGCCACTGGATTCAAGCAAGCCTGGCTGATGACGGCTGAAATGCCAGAAACCGGTCCTAGGATGCTTGTTTCCGGTCCAGGGAAGACATGGCTTGGCAGTTCGGGCTGGACTGTTCCCATGAGGCACAGGGTCAGACTGATTTGCATATGGCCATGTCTGAACTGGGGTGGTGGAGTGAGCTAAAGAATGATGATGGATCAAACCCAGATCAGTTGACTGGGGGTGAGTGTTTGATTGGCTCAGACGTTCCGTCCATCATCCCCTTTTGTATCGCTTTGGTCGCCCTAGGTTGGCGGGGGTATGCCCAGACGTGGGTCCCTTGCTCACTTTGCCACTGGATTCAAGCAAGCCTGGCTGATGACGGCTGAAATGCCAGAAACCGGTCCTAGGATGCTTGTTTCCGGTCCAGGGAAGACATGGCTTGGCAGTTCGGGCTGGACTGTTCCCATGAGGCACAGGGTCAGACTGATTTGCATATGGCCATGTCTGAACTGGGGTGGTGGAGTGAGCTAAAGAATGATGATGGATCAAACCCAGATCAGTTGACTGGGGGTGAGTGTTTGATTGGCTCAGACGTTCCGTCCATCATCCCCTTTTGTATCGCTTTGGTCGCCCTAGGTTGGCGGGGTATGCCCAGACGTGGGTCCCTTGCTCACTTTGCCACTGGATTCAAGCAAGCCTGGCTGATGACGGCTGAAATGCCAGAAACCGGTCCTAGGATGCTTGTTTCCGGTCCAGGGAAGACATGGCTTGGCAGTTCGGGCTGGACTGTTCCCATGAGGCACAGGGTCAGACTGATTTGCATATGGCCATGTCTGAACTGGGGTGGTGGAGTGAGCTAAAGAATGATGATGGATCAAACCCAGATCAGTTGACTGGGGGTGAGTGTTTGATTGGCTCAGACGTTCCGTCCATCATCCCCTTTTGTATCGCTTTCATGTGACTGGGGCTGACGGATGGGATGGATGGTATGTTGTATGTGCATGGTGTGTCTGTGAGTTTGATGGGTTCAGTGGTGTTCGTGTGCATTTCTGTTGTTCCGCTCTGTTGCGTCTAGTGTTGTCTGTCTTACATAGGCGTAGTTGTGGGGTGTGGGGTTGACAGGCAGTGGGGGCTACATGGACAGGACTTCAATGGTGTTTCGGTTGTGTGTGATGAGTTGCACAGTGGCTGCCGTGTGGGACTATATTCAGTGTGGCTTGTGCATGCAGACGTGGCTCCTTGGGTGTTGCTATGTCTGTGATGGGTCATGTGGGGTGTGAGTCTGCTGTTCATGTCCGTGTGCACATTGTTCACTTGTTCGTGACGGTGGGCGGTGCTGCGTGTCCGTGTGCTACGTGACATGTCCCATGTGTTGGTGGTGTTATGGTCCTCATGCCTCCAGTAATCCAGCCCTGTCCAGTTTCCCACCTGCAAGTTGTTCGTGCGTGCACTGTACTGGATGCCACATGGCTCTAAGCGGGGGTGCTCCATGTTGCAGGTCTGTGGGGGTGGGGGGTGTAGTGGGTCGTGGGGGTGGCTGTACACCCACTGACACCGATTGCTGTGGACCGTGATGTCTGCCTTTCGGCTGTCGTTGTGCACTGCGGTGGCTGACACGTGGCTGTGGGGTGTGGGGGATGCTCCTCCTTGCTGTGCTGTGGGACTGGGGACTGGTGTGTGTTGTACTTGGGCTGTCCACCGTCCCACCCACTGCACTTTGTGTTCCTGCCACTTACCTGTTACTTGTCGGTTAGTGCAGCTGTGGCGGACACATGGGTGTGGTGGGTGCTCGTTGTGGCGCTTCTGGCATATTTGTGGACCTGTTGGTGGTTACGTGGCTGGCTTAGTGTACACATGTCCCCACGCATCTTACAGTTGTTCGGTTTGGGCTGTGTGTGGTAGTGTCTGTTGCATGTGTGTGTGATGTGTTGTGTATTGTGTGCTGGACATGGGGGTGTTTGTCCCTGGGAGCTGTGGCATGGTAGTTGCGCATGTGAGTACATAGCGGTGTGCTGGTATACATTAGTTTGTACTTACCAGCCTCCACTCCCCCTGCTAATCCGGCGAGGATCTCCGGATGGATTACGACTCGCACCTTCTCCTCCCACGCTTTGAAGGTCTTAAAGAGCGAGGGATTCCCTCCGCCAGTGACGGCAGCCAGCTCTCTGTTTTTGCCCTCCTTCTTCTTGACCAGGCTCTTTACGTCATTCCAACGTTTGTTTATCTCGGTTCTGTTCCTGGGCAGGGTCCCGACTGCATTGACCTGGTCTACGATCCGGGTCCACATTCTGTTTCTGGTGGCTAGTGGTGTGTGCTGGACCATGTTCCCATAGATTTGTGGGTACACCTTGATGATCTCGTCGACCATGACCGTCAGCTCCATGGGCGTGAACTTGGGCATCCTTTGTGGTGCCATGGTGTTTGTGGTGCTGGTGCGGTGTGTGTTGTGTAATGTGCAGGGGGTTTGTGGTGCCGGTGTTTGGTGGTGGTGGTGGTGGTTGTGATGTGTGCGTTTCTGTGGTGTGCTGCTGTCCTTGCTGTGTCACTGTGTCCTCTCCTCTCCTCTCTGGTTTGCAATGTAGCAAGGGGTTGTGGTCTGTGGGAGTGCTGCTTTTGTACTCACCTATGTGGGTGTGTCCTCATGGTCTGTTGTTTTCAGGTGTGTTGTGTCGGGGGTTCTGGCCTTTGTATTTTTGTTTGTCCGGGGGTGTTTTCGGGATGTGTACTGTGCTTGTGTATTTGTGTGTGCCTTGCTGTGTGGACTTGTTGGCCATGTTGTGTGCTATTGGTTTTGTGTGCGGATGGTTTCTGTGCAGGTACGTGGGCGCCATGGCTTCTGCCGTGTCGATTCTCATCGGCGTTGTTTGCGCTGGCGGGCGGTATATTTGTTGTTTTTCCGCGCTCATGGCGGTGCGATCGTAATTTCACGTGCGGTGTGTCGGCCGTGTGGGCGGGCGGTTTTGTGTTGTCGTGCGTGTTTCCGTCCGTGGCGGGCGGTTTGACTCCGACTCGGACGATGGCGGGCGGTATTTTGTGTGATTTTTCCGCCGATGGCGGTTTTCGGTTTGTGTACTCGTAATGGCGTGGTCGGTGTTCAGGCGGTGTGTGCGGGCGGATTTTTGCCGCTTCCATGCCTGGCGGATTTTTTTACGCCGGGTATCGTAATGAGCCCCTTAGTTTTGACTGTTAATAACTAATTTTTCATTTCTTTTATTTTAACATATTTATAAAAAAAAAAAAATTGTAATTCGGTATCTGTATTTTGTTTTTGTTCTTTTGTTAATGTTATTTTTTATTACATTTTCTATATGTTTTTGTTATATATATATATATGAAACAAAGGAAGTTGCCCTTGAACGAAGATGCACTCACCGGTATGTTTTCCACTTTTAATGCAGACTGGAATCAGGCCAACAACTGACATCCCATCTCTTTAAACGGAGGCCTAACGCGTTTCGGGAACATCCAGCCCCTGCTCACAGGCCAAGAGAGAGCCGATAACAAACTGATTGCAACCACATCATGTGTTTAAACAGAAGTTCCGCCCACAGTGGGCCTTGCTGTAAGTTACAGTGCATCATGGTACTTGTGGTGCAATACTCCATTGTAGCCCCAGTGGGTATGTTAATCGCTCCAAAAATAATTAAAAGTTCAAAATCCCAAGTGGGTAGATTCAAATGTCACATTGCCAAACTGATTCAAATCACAAGTCATGCATTACGGGCCTACCGTTCTGTTGATGACTCAATACCACGTCACCGCAGATCCGCTGTTCTCGCGGCGGTGCTTCCTCACGGCTGGACTGGTATATATATGTATGTTTGTTAATTTTAATATTTTTTTTATTGATAATGTTGATGTGATTTTTATTGTTTACATATTGTCTTTATGTTTTTAGGCATATATATGTATTGTTATTTTACATTAATAAATACAATTATTTCAATATCATATTCTTAATTAAATTATTATTTAAAATGTTAATATTTTAAATAAATTAAAATAATTTACATATAATGCTATACAGATATACCAGGAGTCACTTTTATGCATTCCAGGTTGGCTTGGATGGTATTTTACCAATCCAAAGCTGTCATACTGTGGCTGCAGTGGTAGAAGGCTTCTGTCATTTTTCAGCTTGCTAATTCTATGCCTAAAGACTTTACTGTAAAAATGAAAAAGGCTTTGTCATTTTCTAGCTCGTGCTAATCCTATGCATAAAACCTCTGCAAGGAAAAAACAGACATTTGAGGTGAGCAGATTTGGAGTGTCGGTCGTGTTGTAGTGTGTCCCATACAAATGAACAAAGGAGCTGCTCTCAACCTAAAACTTTGGAAATTGCCCAGAATTCCCTGCTCTTTTTTCATTATATATATATATATATATATATATATATATATATATATATGTATCCCTCAAATGCTTTAAAAAATCCCTTACATGATGTTGTTGACATTTGATGATCCCGAGCGCTTTTACAATTGTTGCGATTGGCTTTCACAATGAACTATAAGGCACTTGGTTTGCTGTTCGAGGGTGTACCTTAATAGTGTCCATTGCATGAATGTTGGCCAATCAGCATGAAATGTGATCTGAGTCACGTTGTTAATTTTGGAATAATAACAGTGCGTTTTAAATAAGAAATGAGGATACTTGAAATGTCTCTAGGTGAGCACTGCATGATTGATTGCTATTCTTTATTCTGCAATCAATGGAGTTGAAGGTACTTACCTTGGATGGGCAGCAGTACTTACAATATCAAAAGGAATCATGACAGTTTTGTAGACATTATCGAATTATCCCGAGTCTTTAATAATTGTTTTATTTTATCGCCTTGCTTACAAACAAACATTGCAGTATTTTGTTTATGTTTACGCTTAAAAGAGTATATATACTGTTCACAAAATGGCACTCTTCAGGTGACAACGGCTGTTGTGCAGCCGAAACACGTCCTGTCTGGAGTGGCCTGATTAAATAAACTGATGCTGATCTTTTCGCGTCTCGGAGTGCCGTTTCTTTCACGGATGTGGAAAGATTGCTGTGATACATACATATATATACACACACACCTAATACCCAGTGGCGGTTGCCACTGGGTAGTTAGAGTTAGGACCACATTTCCATATGAAATGAATTTTTGGGTTTGCTGACAACTTTGGGAAATTGTGACGAATCTTCACTAAAAACATTCCAAAAAAAGTCATGAATGATGACATTCACTTTATTTGAAAGTCTTTAGTATTCACCATTGTTGGTGCAGCCAGTGCTGTGTATCCCTAGACACGTGTTTAGGATTGTTGTCCTTCTTCAGTAGAGAGTAACAAGTGAACATTGGCTGCAGCAACACAGGTGAATACTAAAGACTTTCAACTAAAGTGAGTGTTATCATGCACTGCATCATTTACCACAAAGGATCTGAGACACTAGTGTAATGGTATACCAGGAAGTGTGCTCCCTCCTCCTTTTGTGATTGGCTCCTTGGTGAGCTGTTGGGCAGGCCTGTGCGTAGTTTGCAGAGTTTTGCTACGAGGAACTCTGCGAAGTTACAAAAAAACTCCGCGAAGTTCCGCGAGTGGCGGAGTGCAGTGCGAACTGCAGTTTGTGCTGGTATTCCTGCCGCTCGGGTAGAAATTCTACCCGAGCGGCAGCTCGCGAACTTACCGTTCGCGATCGCGAGTGGGGAAAAAACTCCGCTGCACATCGCGAAGCTGAGTTTTCTGCACTCCGCGAGCTCAGCGGAGTGCAGAAAACCCCGCGAACGGAGCGAAGTTCACCGCTCAGGCCTACTGTTGGGCTGAAAAGCTCTGGGATGCACCTGCGCTATGGGAGTGGTATAGAAACCTGCGAAGATTGGGAGCAGCACTGCGAACACCTCCAATTTTCACTTGTTACTCTCTATTGAAGAAGGACAGCAATCCTCAAACACTTGTCTAAATATAGACAGCTGACATTCAAGACAGTGTGCTCCCTACCCCTTTCGGGATTGGCTCCTTACATACATATAAAGTATGATAACTTGATATTTTTGTTGATAATATTTTTGACACCATATTAGTGTGCCACGATATTTTTGAAGATATTGGTCATACAACTGTCTTGAACGTTCACCTTACATTTCTTAAACCACATATGGTATACAATTGAGTACGGGGTATACTATTGAATTACTAGAATGTTATTTGATTTTTTCCTTAGGAGAGATATTTATTATTCATTTACATTCCCATTTCTTTGCAATATATCAGGTATGAAAATGAAAAACATGAGTTGAAAAGTCCAAAGGAAGGCACAGCCTCCCATCACCTGGCTCATTCTGCAAGTGCCAGTTTCTCACTCAGCGCCTCAGTTCTGATGTTGGGCGCCAAGCGATGACAGAAGGTCCTGATCACCGAAATGAGCCGAAGACAACAGGTGGACAACTGATAGAGTTTTTTGTTAAAGCTATGTTATGAACAGTGACCCTGAGCATTGCTGTATGGTCCATGCATTCTTCTATGTCATTGGTTGGACGCCACAAGAAACACTGCTGGACACTTTCTCTAGACCCACTCAACGCACCCCTTGCGTAATGCCAAGACACTGATTCCCTTTTAGGCACTCACCATGGCTTCCTTGTGTATGAACCTGTACACCTCCGCCGGCATGACGTAGCAGATTTTCTCCAGTTTTGCTGTATATCTCTTTAACACAGCACCTATCTAACAAAAGAAAAACAACTGAAGTTTTCTGTGACCACAAGTAAAATAACGTAGAATTGTGAAATTCTCAACTGCTGAATAAAAATGATTATTTTTTGCCAAAACTGAATTGATGCAATTGAGAAAAAATGGCAGAACCTAGCGCTTTTACAAAGTAATGCAAGAAGTATTCAGTGCCTAATCTTCAACAGTCTACACAATGTCAATATCATTTAAAATTTTGAGAGATTCAGCAAAGAATATTTTGAGTAAATGCAACTGGAAAATTCTACGAAGCAGCACAGAATTCTTAATATAAAGTGCAGAGAACCTCTGTCAGGCACTACCTCCTGAGGGCTGTGCACAAGCTTCTGCCTGAACTAGGCAACCTCCAAGCAGATTTCACCATTCAGAACAGCTCCCTAGCACGACCCGAGTCATGCACTACCTCCTGAGGGCTAGGCACAAGCTTCTGCCTGAGCTAGGCAACCTCCAAGCAGATTTCACCATTCAGAACAGCTCCCTAGCACGACCGAGTCATGCACTCCCTAGCAGGACCCGAGTCATGCACTACCTCCTGAGGGCTATGCACAAGCTTTTGCCTGAGCTAGGCAACCTCCAAGCAGATTTCACCATTCAGAACAGCTCCCGAGCACGACCCGAGTCATGCACTCCCTAGCAGGACCCTAGTCATGCACTACCTCCTGAGGGCAGCGCAGAAGCTTCTTCCTGAACCAGGTAACCTCCAAGCAGATTTCACCATTCAGAACAGGTCCCTAGCACGAACCGAGTCATGCACTCCCTAGCAGGACCCGAGTCATGCACTACCTCCTGAGGGCTAGGCACAAGCTTCTGCCTGAGCTAGGAACCTCCAAGCAGATTTCACCTTTCAGAAAAGCTCCCTAGCAGGACCCGAGCCCTGCACTCCCTAGCAGGACCCGAGTCATGCACTACCTCCTGAAGGCTAGGCACAAGCTTCAGCCTGAGATAGGCAACCTCCAAGCAGATTTCACCTTTCAAAACAGCTCCCTAGCAGGACCCGAGTCATGCACTCCCTAGCAGGACCCGAGTCATGCACTACCTCCTGAGAGCTAGGCACAAGATTTTGCCTGAGCTAGGCAACCTCCAAGCAGATTTCACCATTCAGAACAGCTCCCTAGCAGGACACGAGCTATGACTTACACTGGGTTCATAGTTAGACTTTCAACCCTAAGGGGAAGAGGAATCACTGCTCTAAAGAGACTGGATGAGGACACCGCCACACCAAGAGAAGGACATGTCCCAAGCATCAAATATTTAGAGAGTTAATGAGTGATCTACAGTGGCCACAGAGGAAGACCTGCTTCACAAATCCAGAAAATGAATTGGCCCAGCGCAACCAATAGAGAAGAGCAATTTGAGTGATCTGCTTGTAGGATGAAGACGGCTGTTTTGTTAAAGTGGTGAGTGAAGGGTGGCAGGGAGAGCTATCCTAAGGAGAGCTGTGCCAAAGAGGAGTGGTGCACACTCTGGTGCTCTAAAATGCAACCTTTAGTCTGTGACCAGTAAGTGGGGGACAGAGGTGGGGTCATGGTTGAGGGCGGTGAGCCTCACAAAGGAAGACAGGAGCACAATGAGTTCCTTTTCACTGACCAGATCTGCTTTACTTAATCTTGTCTCATACTAGCTCAGAAATCCTATCTTTGCCTTGAAGCTCAAGGTTTTATCTCTTGTGACATAAGTGTCATCCTAGAGGGGTCAGGTGAAGACTGTCCCCCGTTTACAATCCATACTGTTACTGTCAGAGGGTTCCTAAGAAGGCATCTACATGTGCGGACACAAACACTCAGAGGTTGTCCAAAGAGAAACCACCCCTCTCTCTCTGTCTGAACAGAAAGCTCTCTCTCAGATAGGGCCAGCCCGCATGTGGTAGGGGTTTGTCTGTGGTTCTTCCTGCTCAGAGCAGAGACTCTCTTCAAGAGAGTGGTGCAGACCAATGCATCTCTGCCAGTTACTGTCTCATGCCACTTCACTCTACTTGTAAGTCTTTCATCATGCATCATGGGAAGAAGTGGGTTTCCATGCCTTCTGTTCCTGTGCATTATATTTCAAATGGAAGAAGCCACAACTTGGAGGCAAAGTCAAAAAAGGACACTTAGCAAGGTTGGTACCTGCCATCTACTTTATTGACATGACATTTATTTTAGTATATAATCTGTTAAAATATATAAATTCACCACAAATAAGTAGACTTTCCTTCCTAACAACTTGAGAGTTTGGCAGACTACCCCAGAGCTATACAAAGGTAAGAAGAAGACTGTGTTAAACAAATACAGTGGACTTTTTCCCAATTATCATCCAAATACCAACATCTGCCTCTCACCGAAATATTAAATGCAAACAATAACCTGTTTTTAAGTTGAAAAGGTTGGCAACTCCAACAGTGAGTGATTGAATCACTTGAGAGTGGTCGTCTTTCGTTACAGATTAAGGCCAACAGGTAAAACTATTACCCTGGATGGTCGGTGAAGGGATAGAAACCTGCAAGGCAGGGTAACACTCAGAGAACAGGTCAATGGGCATAGTCCTAAGAGCTTGCAGGGAAATGGAGATTCTGATGTTGGATTGTGTCTGCGGGTTGAGGAACCTATTCATGTGGCCAACACTGCAGTGTCCGACCAGATGTCCAGGGGACAATCAAGTACCTAGCTTCCACTGCTCTGTGCCAATCATCCACCACAGATAACGTGTGCTCTGGGCCAGTCTGCCTCGTTGCCTGCCATGGAGAATGGCTCCAGTCTGCCAAGCCGCCCAACGCACTCTCCTTTCTTTTGATCGGTTTGAACCGTACACAATACATGTGCATACATCAGCAAAAACACTTCTATAAAACACTTCATGTTGAAACGCCTGTGGTGTATAAATATGTTCTCTGGCAAGAGCTCTACAACCCATTAAGCTCACTCCTGTTTTATAAACTGAAGACAATTTACAAATAAAGAGCACATAGCAAGTTTCTGATGCCCATTAGACTGTGAGAGCATCCAGCAGTGAAATATGAAACACATTGCTCATTGTGCTAGAAGATACAGACACCAGGCAGTGTAAAGCAGGAAGCATACCCTGATCTTCACTAAGTCAGGCAGATGTGAAATGGACAAAAGCAAGTACTGCAAACATCTGATCCAATGTGAGAACAGACCTTACGGTGGTATAGTAGCACAGCTCCAAACAGCATACATTACTCACTACGTGCCTATCCTAGAGAAGGAATAATGCCATTTTCAAGGCTGATGAATACAGCCAGTGCATGAAGGATTCAACATATGGAGCAGAGTAGAAACTACAAGTGGTGTTAATAACAGGGGAACATAGGATGTTCAAATGTAAGTTCCTTACGTACCAACACATTTCCCAATTTACACAAAATGTCAAAGCCTTTTGATATATATTTGATAATTCTGATTTTAGATACTTTAATGTTAAAAACACTCACAGTTTAGGTCATAGATCTTTGTAAAAGAGGATCTATAGAAATAGCTCAGCCCTGTGCCAGTGTGCAAGGGCTCTGCCAAGGAATATGTGGCCGTTGGTGTGCCAAGGAATATATGGCTGTCACTGTGCCAGGATTCAAAGCGAGGGCATCTTAACGTCACACACCGCGGCACCAGATGTGACATAGACGCCAGCACCCTGGGGACTCAGTAAGCATCACCGAGCAAAAATATGCCAGACCTTGCGACCGATAACTAAACATTTACGGCAGACAGAGGGCCAAACAGGTACTGAATAAGGACACGACCTCTTGATGAAGCAAGTGTAATGATTATTTTGAGCGTGTGTGAATACCACATCGGCCTGATATCTATGGTACTAAAGTAGATAGTTACTCGCAATTGGGAAAATAGGATTATAAGTAGGGCTTCCGGTCTTATGGTATTTATTTTTTGAACAGTTCCATCAGTATTTATCCATATTTTTTTTGGGCCATCTTATTGGTATTAATCCGAATTTATTTTGTGAACAGATGATGTGATAACTCGTATATATCCATATTTATTTAACAGATAAACATGCACTCATATATTGATGCTCGTCAGGTTTTAGCATATTACACAGCCAAAAATAATCAAATAATAAACCCATATTAAAAAATTTGCATAATTGCACAAATACATAATGAGATATGCAGTAATTTAAGCAAATATCATCGAGCTTTGTAACTTCCCATGCTGCCAATATGTACAGCTATTGGCCTGAAATTAATTAATCTGGGAATGGAGTGTCACTCAAAAGAAGCCAAATTATCTGTATTTTTCCGCTTTTAAAAATTCATACAGATAGGAAACACGATGTTTTCAGTCTGTATTCATCTGTAAAAATCAGTAAAAAAGGAAAACAGGGAGCGCTAAAACCAACTCTACATTGCAAGAAAGAGTGAGCAACTTGAATGACTACAGCAGGTGATGAGGACGGCTTGATACCACCCAAGGGCCTCCCATGATGAACCAATGTCATCGCTCTAGCCCACTATATGAATATAAGGAACCAGGAGCATATGCGCATTTACAGTGGGGATGAGTGTTGATGCCCTCATGTTTTTGCCCTTCTCCCTACTGCCACCAATGACTGAACATGTGAGATCAGAACCAGATGATTAAGATATTGTAAGCATACGCATCACAGTCCAGAATATCAGAAATGGAACCGATTCATGAAATCTTTTCCCCATATGAGTGAGTGACAACAGAGGGTGTCTCCCCCGTCATGACTATGACGACTTGTTATTCCCTAGTTAGGGTAAAATGTTAAGTGTGAGTGTGTTTTACCCACTCTACCCACGTGTGCTGTGCTGATTTGCAACGCTCAGTTTTCCCACATTGGAAACTTCACTTCTATATATTTTTCTTATTTCATAAGGGTTTCACGTCAATTTCATGCTTATCTATATTTTCACTTTTTATGCATTTACCCAGGTACTTGGATGAGACTTAAATTAGTAGGATACCATTTCCCTTTTAGAAGTGATACGTATCAATGAGTACATTTCGTATTTAGATAGGAATCGCCATTAGTCCTGATGAAGGCCTTTGACCTGTGTTGGCAGGGATACAGGCTGAAATGTCTGCACTTCCATGAATGCATGAGCCATAGTACTCTTGACACATCCACTCTCCTTTTTTTGATCTTACCCAGAGTACCCTGAATAAAAAGAAATTATTTTGGTTTTACCATAAGGTGATTTTAGAAATCCGGATCCCTTTATCATATTCAATTGCCTCTTATATACTTTCTCAAAGAGAGGTTGAGCCCTTCTTGGTAGTCGTATCTCACCAGGAAGGGGTAAGGTTACCAATGATGAAGCCTGACACATATAAGTGGGTGAGGTTTTCTTATCCCGAAAACATTTGTTTCCGTTGTTGTATTCCGCTTTAGGTGTCCGTATATAGGTTTTCCTGAAACATGTCCTTATATAGGCACAATTCGCATTGCCCTTATATAGGCATAAAATCCCAGTCCTTATTTAGGCATTAGCCATGCACTCCAAATACAGGCATGGTCACCGACATCCGTCCACCCTAACGTCACAACGAGTTCTTAGAAACCAGACCCTTAAGCTCTTGGGAGTTTCCCTAGCACAGGATTATTGATTTCTCCAAGAACTCATCTATTATGCATGAACCGCTATACCTTAAGGGTTCATTCCTGATGTCTTCCTCTGTCCGACTTCACGTCAATGCTAACATTCCAAGGCACCTACCAGGTATAAATATACCTTCCCTATCCCAAGCAAGTTAGAGGAGACCTCGACTTCAGAGGAGCCCGTATCCCGGCCTGACGCACTGAGAAGACACTGTCATTCCTGCTCGCAGAAGAATCCAGCTTCCAGTGTTCTGACTCCCTTCGCGGGGTGTTAGAGTTTGAGATCCGGCAGGAGATTCCCACCTCTCTTATTCTCAAGGTATGGAGCTGACTAGAACCTAGAGGGACTCTTGGCATATTAGACTTAACATACTCTTAGTATACCATACTAGAGAATACTTCACCTACTTCTTACCTTGCCCTACACCTAGACTAGGTTAGGTACATTGGGGTAGAACTAGCTTAGAGAAGCATCGTATGAGTACTCGCATTTTTAGCTCATGTTATTTATGTACGTGAATATATGCTAAAAGATAATGCTAGCGCAGTATTATTTCTTTCTACTCCTTACGCTGTACATTATATATCTTGCATACTTTCTTGTGATCATAACAGATCATATCTCTTACACGAGAAACAAGACTGTTCAATAAAACCTTTTTATTGAAACGCCCGTCTATTCTTTCTGTGTAACTCTGAGGAAACTAAGCATGCACGATTAGCTGAGTGAAACTGTTATCTATTGTTTCCACGATTCTGAGAAATATTCCGATTCTAAAGGGAAACAAAGTTGTCATTTTTATGCGGTTGCCAGAAACTACTCCCTTCTTGTTTACAAGGAGTTTCTAGTGGCCTCTGAGTTAGCTGGCACAAAAGTAATTAAGTTTAATATACTCGATAGGGGCATACTGACCTCTGTCCTATGCCAAACCTATAGGGTATATTATTCCAATGTGCAGAGCCTATTACGGAAATAGGAACTACACTACATGGCGCCCAACGGTTTGGTAAGGCACTAATTTAACGCTAGATACTGAGTAACTCAGTTGTGCTTTTTTCTCAGAGACCCCTACTCACATACCCCATAAGACGTCTGGAGTGGGTAGGGTTAAATATCCACCAAGGCTAAATAGGACAAAAAACCTATAGATTAGCTATTTTGGTTTAATCAACGTTGAAGGATACATTGTTCCGAAATATTGTGCACCTTATCTTTTGTTTCCTTGAAACTTGTACTACATTTTTCAAAAAACAAATGTCCGATCACGGGGACAATGGCACTGAGAACGGTGTAGCTGCGGCTGACCCAGTCGTAACAGCTTTTAACTTTACCGGTTTAAATGAAGCCGATGAGGGTGTTATAAACATCCCTCCAAACTTAAGGAGTCATCACTCTAAAACATATAAAACACGGCCTATCACCAAGAGGTGGTAGAGCAGTTTTCGTGATAGAGGCACACGAATCCTTTCAGACAGAGGTATTCTATTCATGGATAGCATTCCCAGAATCAAATCCAGTAACAAAAGTGTTTGACTTCTTTAAAGAAGATGAACCACCAGAGGAATATATTCCTTTCGAGGATATTGAAATTCCACTCACATACCAGGAGCATCATCTCTGGTTTAAAGGCGCCCTTTAACATCACAGAAACATTACCAGGCTCGGTCCACTAGGTAGACCAGGAGCAACATGGCCGATTCTAGCCAGCTACACTCCTCATCCTGACCTTGATATAATGTCAGACGAGGCTCCAAAGTTGCCCCCCCAGTACGAGAAGGTGCTATTAGAGAAAATTAAAACGCTTTTGGATTCCTGGTCCCCGAAATTCACTACGTGGTGGGGGAGGATTGAGACTATAAAAATGATGGTCACCCCTTTAGTCAATTATCTTATAAGTATGCTTCCGCTTTTATTGACAGATGCCTTTCACCACAAATTGGATATCCTCTTAACTTCTTTCCTCTGGCGGGGGAAAAAAGCACGGATTAGAATTAAAAAAACTGAGGCTCGACAAAGCGTTGGGTGGCGTGAATCTAGCAGATTTCCGACTTTACCAATATGCTTTTTTGGCAAAACAGGGCTCATTTTGGATTTCCCCCCCTGGTGAATACACACCTGTCTGGCTGGAGGTAGAGAGGGCTATCCTTAATAACTTAAACCATTTTTCAGTTCTTACAGCCAATCGCTTCTGCCCCACTCATTCCAGGTCTATTTTCAAGAATACTAAAATAGCTCTCTTGAAAATTGATAAGAAGATGGAGGTCAGCGTTAAGGGATCCAAAATGGAATCGTTATGGTTTAATAACAAAATACTCTACAAAGGTAAAAGTCTTCATTTTGACTCCTGGTGCAAAAATGGCGTGTTCTTTCCTCAGCAGTTGGAAAACGCCTCGTACCCAGTCACGTTCTCTGACCTTCAAACTAGATATAATTTAGCTGATATTGAATTCTATAATTTCCTGAAAGTGAGGGCTGCCATTGCGAAATCCAAACAATCCCCCATACAGCCATCATTACCTCTATTTGTAACAAAGATCAACAAACTTGGCCACCAAGTCTCCCAGATTTACAAACTTCTGCGTCCTAAATCCTCAAATCTCAATGTTAAGATTGTCAATTTTTGGAATATGCAGTCTCCTGTTCCGTTAACAGAACCTTTATGGTCCTCGCTATGGAGTTCAGCTTCTTGTAACAAGATATCCCCAGTACTCTCCCAAACTAAATATTGGTTATTTCATAAGGCCTTTTGGACGCCTGCTAGGCTATTCACCTTGGGGATCCGGGAGGATGCTTTATGTTGGAACTGTAAACAAGAAGTGGGTGACCTTGCTCATCTTATCCTGCACTGTTCGGTAGTGAAACCTTTCTGGGATAAGGTTTATGTATTTTTGTATAAATTGTTTAACTGTAAGCTGTCTAGGGATTTGCCCACCTTAGTTACTGCTTTCTTGATGGTGGACCTGAAGTCGGATGGCGATAAGGCTCTCCTCGACCTTTTGTTAATCTCCGCAGTGAAAATGGTTCTCCCCAACTGGAAGGATACCAGTAAGTCTTCTTATGCAGGTTGGATAAATTGGGTTACCCATCTTAGGGGAGCAGACAACATTGCCTTACAGAACTTGTCGTGGAAAACTTCAACTAGAAGGATGTGGACTACTCTGGACAATTATTTTGACTCTCATAAACCCCCGTGAGGTCAACTATAACGCTATAATATATATAAGCGCTTCCTTCTGTATAAGTGTATTGTATTGTGTGTCATCAACTAACATAGGAGATATATGTTACTGATGGGGTACTCTTGTACCACGAAATCCATTGAAACCTGCTGAGTATGAGGGCTCTGGCTTCTTTTTCCTCTTATCTTCTGATATTCAATCTTTTTCTTCCTTCATCTTTCTCTTTTCTTCCCTTTTTTCTTATTCATGTGTATTGGAGGTTAGTTCTTCTGGACCATTATTGCGTCATACATATCATTGTTTGCCTCTACATTGTTATTCTTTTATGGTATGTACATGATGCTCTAACCTCTATATGTTATTCACTATTGTGGATGTTTTTCTTCTCCTTTACGAAAATCAATAAAAAACATTTTGAAATCAAAAAAAAAATAATGTCAGACGAGGAATTACTTACTCAACTTACAGAGTTAATAAAAATTTACAGACAATTGGTCCAATATGTCATGCGGACTTTCACAGTCCAACCACCAATGACCATTCCAATTCAAACCCCTCATCAGGGGAATACACTACAAATTACTCCACAGACTCTATACGCAGTCATGGGTAAAATGCCCACAAAACGTGAGCAAATTCCATTTTGGATAGCTCAAAAAATTACTCAAATCGAAGCAGTATTTCCTAATACTATCCCTTATGAGAAACACAGAATCCTAACAATCTGTTTACCAATGGGGATCACACCACAACTGGAGGACTGCACCACTTGGGGCTCAGTCTTTGCTGCCATCTATACTAAAACACATGGTGTTCCGTCAATTGCAGTAATACCAGATGTCCTGAAACAAATTCAAAACGAATACGGGGCAGAACCTGCTCTGAATTTAGGTATGAAATTACTGAAAAACTTCAACCAGGTCTCAACAATAATATTATCTAATATTAAAGGGGAGGCAGCATCAGTGGCGATCCGCCAACGCTTAAGGGAATTTGATGTTACAGAACATCAAACTGAACTACCTAGAATAATAGAACAATCTTATGCAGAATTAGGCAGAGATAGTTTGGATGGAAAACCTTTGAAGCCAAAACTATCTGAAAGTCCTGAAAAGGACTCTATTAAACAAACTCCTACATCTTCTAAAAAGAAGTGGGAAACTAATAAACAAAATTCAAAAGAGACACGTTCTCAATCCCGAGGTAGGTCTCCTCAAAAGGAGCCCTCTGAAAGGAGGTATAACCTCAGGAATAGGGATAATTTAAGAAAACCTGACAGGTATCAAGACACTGATACACGTTCCTCTCGTACCTTTCAGATATCGTCACAGACATCGGAAAGAGGAGGACGGTCAGAACATAGAGAAGAACGCGTGAAATCGAAAGACGACAAACACGTTCAGAAAAATAAAACAAAACCTCAATTCTCAAAAAAGAAGGTAGCAGGTCTGAAGATCAGACATGCCGAGAATACTGAGAACACAGCTAAAGAACGGAGAATGGGCTCAGACAATGCTGGACAGTGCAGCAGAAGTCACAATAGCTCGCCAGAACCTGAAGGAACTTCTGGAGACAGTGGACTTGAATGAGTACATCACAGTAGAGACTGTAGACACCAGGGTTAGTACTCCACAAAAGTTATATGAAATAACACTCCGAATGGAGGGAGACATACCAAGAAAAGTGAAAATACTCTTTTGGGAGAAACTTTCAAGGGGTTATGATCAATGTTCCCTCTAATTTTTTTACTCTGTGTGCGGCAGTGTAGGGTCTCTGTGCGCTGCAGCCATGGCTATGTGCGCCAGGAACCAGACCGCGCTTGTGCGCAGCGCCAAATATCACTCCAAACATTTGCTTAAAAAACTGAAAACACGGTGCATTTCCACACATACAACCCACGTTAAGGGGCTTAAGGCAGATTTGCAATTTGGATACACACACCATGACAATAATGGAGTAATGGTGAAATTGGTAAGAGAGGGACGGAAAGAGAAAGGCAGCCAGAAAACGAAGGTCACGACCAGACGAACTTCTGTTATGGTCGTCCTATGCAGGATTTATCATACCTGCAAGTATTCCGGTTTGTTCGAGTGAAATACACTGGACTAGAATACACAATTGACTATCCGGACGCATGATTACTGACACTGTTTATCCAACAGGTTCCTTACACTGGCTTTGAGAATCTGGAAATATATCAGGGAATTCTCGCAGCACTTGCCATTTTTTAATTCTACGCTTTGGCCATCTGGATTATTTTTATCCATCCTTTATTTTCTTGCCCTGATGAAGTTCCCAGTGAGGGAATGAAACGCGTTGGCTGAGCCTGTCGTATTGCTGACTTATGAATTTAAAATAAAGAACTATGTTTACACTACTATTTGACTACTGGACTTCATGACCTGGCGCACCCCCATTTCATTAACTACACGAAAGGCAGCCAGAGGCTTTGGAGAACTGGGAGGGAGAACAGAGAATGGAAAACCGGTAAGAGAGAAAGCAAAGAACAGGCAGTGAGAGGGAAATGGAGACAAGAATGGGATGGGGGAGAAGGGGAAAGTGGGTAAACGTGGAGCGGGACTGATATGAGGAAGAAGAAAAAGAAAAGAGAAGGAGACGGAGAGAGCAGCTGGGGAGTGGAAGAAAAAAGGACAAAAGATATGTCAGAGAAGACAGCGAGTGTGGTATGGCAATGCTTCAGAAGTAGCGTCTCAGCATATCAACGTTGGGGGTTCTATAAGGAGCCTTTTCGCCATCTTGTCATTTCTAAACGCTTGCTCTATGTAACCGTGCTCACCTGAACGAACTAAGAAGGGTGGAAGGCTGGTTAGGCCTTGCCAAGATTTTTAATCTTGCCAAGATGCAGGTCTGAGCAAATGGCAGCTGCAAGTGTGTAAATGACTGATCCATCTGTCGGGAGTATTCTCTTCACTAACACTTGCTTTCCTTTTTGAAACTCAGGGGCAGCAACATTGTCGTGGTGTCACCAGGGCTTTAAGTGGAAGCTTTTTCAATATTATATAGAAGCCATAGTTGCTGCTTATTTATCTTATGCAACTAACAACCACTGACAAAGCCAATAGTCTGACTTGTGGTAGGTACGATGTTACTTGATGTATCATATATCTGGATGCAATGACAGAAACAGGAAAATACAAGTCGGGGGCACACTATGCCAAGCACAGAAAAGTTTAAAGTCACACAATCACCCCACAGCTCAGCTCTATTAAGAAGAGAAATACAGCAAGTCTACAAACACGGCGTGTGCTTTACACACCATATTTGTAGAGTTGCTGCAGTTCTTTTCTTAATAGAGCGCAGCTTCAAGGTGATTGTGTGCCTTTGTTAAAGTTTTCAGGTTAATCGCAGCGCCCGTCTGGAGCTGCAATTAACAAGAAAACTTTCAGATGAAGTGAAACGGGATGACTTAGAGTGGGCAGTGCGCTTAGAGGCTTTTATAGGTGAGAAAAGTGATCACTGAACTGCTATGCAACTTTCAAATCCTTGAAAAAAATACAAACTTAGACCAACATTACAACGCTGACAAGAGATCTGTGAAAACCTGCACCATCAGTGCACTGGTACATCACCTAGTCCAGTGGAATGCTCAGGTCACATCTCATCATGCATAAAAAACACACTCTTTCTAGATGTCAGTTTCTCAAGACAATAATAGAACAATTATTAAGACCCTAAAAAAGACTCTGCTCCTCCACTGCTTGAGACTACTGTTACCATCATCAGTGTCTCACTGGGTCAAGGTTCATCTAGTCTATTCTTCAGACTTGCCATAATGAGCATCTACATTAGAAAAAATAGAGAAATCATACATTTCCCCTTTCTTCCTTCCTCTGACCCCATTAAACCTGGAAAGAATAATCACCCCGCAATTTGAACAATATTTAGAAGCAAGCCAGCTGTTGAATTCCCATCGGTCATTTTTCTGTCCCAACCACAGTACGGAAGCTGCGCTACTAGATGTATGGCAAGCTCCTATCACAAGACAGTCTGCTTAACCTGATGAACTTCAGAGCTGAGTTTTGTACAGTAGATCACCCCTTTCGCCCTAATATATGCAAGTACAAAAAGGGGATCTCATTAATAGTCAAACTGCTTCTTGTTAAAATGTCACATTTTGTCTAAAGGGGTTGTTAAAACTGTACTACCAGCGTGACCATAACAGACACTCAAGCAAGTCTGTCATTGGCAGCCTCATCACAGCTAGAAAGATGGCTGGAGAGTTTAGCTGTTTTCAAATTCAGATGGATTTAATTTATACAAGCCATTGTTGCTGCATATTTATCTTATGCAACTAGCAACCACTTACAAAGTCAATAGTAGGTATGATCAGGGCTTTAAGTGGGTCGGGTCTCACCAGTGCTGAGCACCGGCAGTTTTTTAAAGGGGGCCTCGAAACGGGTCTCTATCGGGCTCTGTTTTGTGCCCTGGCACAGGCGGTCCATTTTTTTCCAGACTGCATCGACAGTAGGCACATCGATGTGCGCGTGCTCACACTCCTCACTTCACTAGTAGAGAAGTTAGGGCATGACGTCATGCCAGGTGAGCCTTGTAGGGGAAGGGAAATCCTTTAAAGAGAGTCATTTTCTCTCTGGATTTCCCTTCTCTTTTGAAACTCAGGCGCAGCAACATTGTCGTGGTGTCACCAGGGCTTTAAGTTCAAGCTTTTTCAATATTACATACAAGCCATAGTTGCTGCTTGTTTATCTTATGCAACTAACAACCATTGACAAAGCCTATAGTCCTGACTTGTAGGTATGATGTTACTACTTGTATCATATATCTACTTGTATCAAATATCTGGATGCAATGACAGAAACAGCAAAATACAAGTCGGGCTGTACACTATGCTAAGTACAGATTTTTAGCTTATGTGTCTTAAGCCACGCCCTTGATTACACTGGCCACCCCCTTTGCGAGACCCCCCCAGTTTTTTCATCCCACTTAAAGCCCTGGGTATGATGTTACTTGTTGTATCATATATCTGGATACAATGAGAGAAACAGGAAAATACAAGTCGAGTGGCACACTATGCCAAGCACAGAAAAGTGTAAATCACACCACAGCTGCGCTCTATTAAGAAGAGAAATTCAGCAAGTCTACAAACAGGACACGTGTGCTTTTCACGCCGTGTTTGTAGAGTTGCTGCATTTCTTTCTTAACAGAGCTGGGCTGAGGGGTGATTGTGGGCCTTTGTTAAAGATTTCAGGTTAATCGCAGAACCCGTCTGGAGCTGCACTTAACCAGAAAACTTTAACAAAGTCACACAATCACCCCGCAGCCCGCTCTGTTAAGAAGAGAAATTCAGCAAGTCTACATAAACGGCTAAGCTTTACACGCCGTGTTTGTAGACTTGCTGAATTTTGTTGTTGTTACATAAGCGCAGCTGTGGGCAGATTGTGTGCTTTTGTTAAAGTATTCATGTTAATCGCAGCTCGTGACGGCGCTGCAATTAACATGAATACTTTAACAAAAGCACACAGTAGGCACCGCAGCCGGGCTCTACATATAAAAGAAGAAACCAAGTGCCCAAAACTTACCTGCTGCTCCCTCGCCTTTTATTGACATCAGTCTATTCTGCCTCTCTGCCGGGAAACACCCGTTCTTCGCGCCGCTCGCTTTTAAAAGCAGCGGCGCGAACTCTCTAGCTGGATGTGCTGTGTGTGTGCGCGCTCCATACACAGCACTGCGCGCTACAGGTAATAGAGGTGAGCGCGCGCGCATGCGCGCACGTTATTGGGAACAGTGGTTATGATATACTTCTAGCAGAAAAAGACTGGCCACCACAATTTATCAGGGCTTGTCCACATGGTGAGGACATTATTATGCCTGCCTTCTCCAACCATATTCCAATTCACCAAAAATATACTTATGCCAGGAAATGGGCAGTTGCCCAGGCCCCAGCATTATATAAAAATCATGTAGGATGGGATGAGGACTCACCTCACCACAAAATACATCTAAAAAATGAACCTACTGCACAAAGGCAGTACCCAATAAAGCAAGAAGCTAAAAAACAGGTCAGGGAGATCTTAGATCAACTTGAATACCAAGGGGTGATTGAAACATGCACCTCCTCAATGAATAATCCTTTGTTTCCTGTATCCAAATCAGACAATACATATCGTCTAGTTTTGGATTACAGACACTTGAACACTTGTTCAAAAACATTTGCAGTGCAAAATGCACATAGTACAGCATTAATGAATAACATTGTGCGTAAAAAATATAAAACCACATTGGACATTTCAAATGGTTTCTTTTGTCAAAACATAGCACCTGAAAGCAGGTACTTAACAGCTTTCTCAATAATGGGGACCCAGCGTCAATTTTGTAGACTCCAACAAGGGTTCAAAAACAGCCCGGGGTTATTCTCAGCAAGAGTAACAGAGTTACTACAAATTTATGATAATGAGGCATTGTCATATGTCGATGACATCTATCTGACAGACGATGACCTAGAAAGGCACTTGAACAGGGTGAGTACCATTATATTGGGCTTCGCCTCTGAGGGCTATAAGTTCAACTTTAAAAAATCCAGAATTGCCCATCTCAATGTCCTTTTTCTAGGATATGAGCTTTCAAGTGAAGGCAAGAGCCTGGCAGCTAACTTTTTAGAAAAGTGTGCGCTGCTCCAACCGTCAAAAACGCTGAAAACTTTACAATCCATTTTGGGTTTCCTAAATTTTGGAAGAACTTACATTCTAAATTACGCAGAAAGGGTTAAACCTCTCTACGAATTAATCAAACCTGATTTTTCAATCAAACATTGGACACAAGAACACACAGAAATCTTGCGTTCACTCCAAGCTAACATGTTAGCAACAAATCACTTACAAACACGCGTAAGTCAACGCAATTTAGTGATCCGAATAATTTCGGGTCAATGCAGATTCACCTACTTAACATTTAATGAGGGTGAAAAAGTACCAATAGCATACAAATCACATTTGTATACACAGGCAGAAATGCGCTTCACTTCAACAGAAAAAATACTGACAGCAGTTCAAACCGCTGTAGCAAAAGAAAGAGCTCTAGCCCAAGGGAAACGCATTATTGTCGTAACTCCAGTACCGGCCTTAGAGGCGGTTACAAAAGCGAGCATTCCAAATGCAAAAGCTTTACATCCTAGATGGATACAATGGGTTAATTCTCTTGCTGCAACAGATGTTGAATATGTTTTTGATCCTGATCTAAAAACACAAGCGTTCCTGCAATATGAACATGAATGTCCTCTGCCCACTGAAATTCTGCCTCTCGATCAGTATGAATTTATAATTTACACTGACGGATCCGCACAACCCGCTACAGGGAGTAAGCAAGCTTACAGTGCAGCGTGCGCAATCGTTAAAGGTCGCCTGCGCGATGGTAACTTCAGACCAATGGTCACTAAAACTCAATCTCTAGGAGATTGTACAGCTCAGTGAGCTGAACTACAAGCATTCAAACTGGCACTTGAAAGTACAGATCGCGAATTCCCCACACTAATAGTGTGCGATTCTTTCTACTGTGTTCAGACGTATAATGAATATATACAAAATTGGCTTGAAAACGGGTTCAAAGATGCAAAAGGTGGCACAATAAAGCATAAAACGCTTTGGGAACAAGTAGTTCAGTTAAAAAACGAACTACCAAAGGCTCACGTAATACACCCGCTGAGTCATCAACGTGATGGCGTTCACGTTGCAGGGAATTCATTGGCTGACGAAGCCGCAAAGGGGGCTGTTCAGACGGCTTCTGTAGCTGCGATCACTCGTTCAAAAACGAGAATAGACAGTGAGATATTGTTGGCTGTCAATGCTTCTAGCAAAGGCAGTGGTGCAGCGTTACCAAAAAATTTCCACTCAAGTACTCTTATGTAATTGATGCAAACAACGTTCCTTTTGCTCGAATCCCTGGAGTGGGGGATAGGGTAATTCCAAACATGGAACGTAGAGCAGCTTTGATTTATGAAGCACATCTGGGGGAGGGTCTGTCACATCAAGGGATCTCTAAAACAATATTAACATTAAAAGAGATGTACTGGTGGCCTGGAATGAATACACAGATTCACATCTTCATCAATGACTGCATAGACTGCAATAGACAGCGTGATGCAGAACGCCACCAGACACCATGCTACGAAGTAGCCTGCCCAGTACAGACACCATTGTTAGACAGCATTAGACTATCTATGCGCAGGCGTCCTTATGGACAAATGCAATCCCACAAATACTAAGTCAAGGTTCCTATGGATATGGCCTCAGCGCTCGGCTGACGCTCGAACTGTTATAAAAGATTTGCAAGTCTTTATCGGCACATACGCAATTGGCACACTACATTCTGACCAGGGCCCTGCGTTTAGCTCTCGGGCTTACAAAGAAGCCATGGCCAGTTTGGGCGTAGCATTGCGGTACTCCTCTCCGTTTCATCCTGAGGGAAATTCTGTTGTGGAAAGGAAAAACCGGGACATAAAGCAGTCTATAACAGCTAGAGTATTTGGTTCGGGTGATGGGTGGGTCAAACATCTTTATGGGGTCCAACGCTCATTAAATAATTTGCCAAGAAGTTCTCTAGGGGGTCACTCCATATGAGGTCCTATTTGGGACAAGAATGTGGGTTCCTGATCTCGAATGTAAAGGCACAGTGGTGGAAAATAAACCCTTTGATATCAAAGATCGTTTGGCTGTTTTACAGGATCTAAATGAACTAAGATTGAAACAAAGCAACGTGTTCCTGAAGCCAACCACCACTGGGGAAACACCGGCAGTCCCAGCAAGGCCTGTCTGGATCCCAAAAGTTGGGGATCTAGTCAGAGAGAAGATTGCGGACAAGAAGGAATTTGGACCTTCTTACAGACAACCAGTACCTGTCCTAGCCGTACACGGAACAAGAACAGTACTTCTGCCGCCCCTTGCTGGAAAAAAGGAGAAAAGATTTGTGTCAATCGACCTCATCAAACCACAGTATGTGGCCAATACTAAATAGTAGGCCTCGTGGACTCCGACCTAGTAGCAGACGCACTCCTCTCGCTACTATCCAAGAGGTTCAGACTGAAAGACTCATAACCATCGAAAATTCAGCAGTAACAGATGAAGGACCAAGCAACAATGCTATGGAACTGATCCCTCTTGAAACTCAAGTAACAGTTCATCCAGATACACCTGTCTACACCAATGTAACAAGTGATCAAGTGGTTCCAGCGATTTCTACAAATCCTGATGCAATTCCAACAATTGACCGAACTGCTTCTGGCCATTTCATTAACTTTGATACGTTTTCAGAGGATCCAAGTGAACCTGAAACGACGCCAGCATCAAAAACTTTCAAACAGCAAGTACAAGACCTTTTTTATTTCCTGAAAGAGACTTATCTGGTTTCACCATGGATTGAACTATGGATTATTTCGGGAATATTTTTCTTTCTGCTTTGGCTAGCTTTGGTTATGACTATCAGCGTGCTTATAAATGGCAGATACATCCATATGGACACAGAAAGTAAAAATGTGAACTTACTTTTGAAACCACACAAATCATCCCATCGTGAAGCAAGATACTTGTCAGCAGTGAACATCACAGCCGTTCCTATACAGGATGGTATAGTGTGGGACAAAATCGATTTCGATATCTTCGGCCCTACGGAACTTTTGAACATTCCACATTTATTTAAAATTTTTATTCCCTCCAGTACCTATTCTGATGATTGGGACTTTGAGACTGTAAATAATATGATGTCTGATCTAGAAAGGTCTGCTGCATTCTCTAACAATGAATACTTAGAGGGTTCAACAGACTACGAACAGCTTTATTGCTATAACCACTATGGTCATCATTTCTTGCATAAATCTGCAACACCTAGAAATGTGTTTATGTTTAAACAATGGGAACATTGTCCTACACCACCAAAAGGTAGTTCAAAAACATTTGCTAAAAAGTTTCCCTATTTCTCAGGGTACAATACATCTGATCCAGAAACATTTTACTATAAAAAAGTAAACAAAACAGGACAGAAAATTATGTTGACAAATACAAAACAGATTTACTCTGCAGCATTTATTACCCAATTGTCTAGACATGGATTCGACTTGTGGAAAGACACAATAGACACGAAATCTGTCTGGGGTTCTAAAAATAGGCAAGTGCAGGGGATAGAAGCTTTGTTTAGAGCATGTATCATCCCTCAGCAAATAATGTTTTTGAATGACACTGTGCAACAAACGTCTTGCCTTGGTTTACCCAAGATCAAAGACATGAAAACGCCTTCTGTGCCAACACCTGCAAGTAATAACACTACACAGGGAGCGGTTACAGTTGCCACAATACTACAAACCAACAGAACAGATCCTGATTGGAAAAACTGGTTACTCTGGCCTACAAACACAAACATCTGTCAAGAAAGATTCCTGAATAGAAGACAGGGCTTTACTATCCATAGGCCAGACCCATGATACGTTCAAAGACAACATCCGGGGGTAGTAACAACATACAGTGTAGGAGAATTGTGCCTCGACTGGCTACAAAAATCTACACTTGAGGATGTGAAACAACACTTATCTTTACTTAAAGAAGACGCAGACCTTAGGGAATTCTTGCTAGGACCAAGAAAACCGCGTCAAAAACGTTTCATATATGCCGGCATTTATGCTGCTTATAATGAAGTATGGAAGGTTTCACAGGCAGAGGCCGCAGAACGAATACGTGAACTTGATCGTATTAACTTAGAGAAAACTCTCTCTGTGGTCGACAATGGGTTAACAACTTTGTCATCCAGAATTTATTCATTGGACAACATTGTATCCTCTGCTATTGACATACTGGAACAAGATTTAGTCATGTTACAACAAGGCCAATCTCAGCTACGTTCTATTATGTTATTAGGCTGGACGCTGCAATCATTGCGTGCGGGCTATGTGCCTTGGCGTTTTATCAACTCGTCGGCTCTGTTTGCAGAATACAATCTAACTGATAAACAGATCGAACTGGCACAAAGGGGAGCAAAGTATACAGTGCTGAGAATTGAAAAACTGGAAAAATTACCATTTACGGTAGCAGAAAAACCAGCTACAGAATGGCTTATCCATGGCAAAATCACTCTGCCTGTCACTACTTTTCAGTTTCAGTATTGCCTCAAACAAATGCAAGCAGGCAAATATGAAGGGTTGGGTAAAGAATACATTAAGACATCCTGGGATTTACCTTACGAATACAGATGTTGGAGTGGGGATCGTGAAGTGTTTCTAAGCGGTATAAACTGTGAAAAGGCATTAAGCGGTTCACTCATATGTCAGGACATTTCTTTACACTGGGCTTGTAATGGTTCTGTGGCAAATTTGTCCTGCCACCAGCAGGGTACGCCAGCTACTGTGATTAATCCAACGTTTGGCCAACTTTCTAACAGGAGTTACCTCATGTTGAATGATCAGAGTTGCTGTGGCATGTTGCCAGGCATCCCGTATCTGGTAACGGTCAACTCCAGGGTTACTTGCTGTATGCAAGTATTGTTCCCCCAATAGACACAGTCAGGGAGTCGCCTCTATGGCCTTCATTGAATGTTTCTTTTATACATTTTGATACTTTAAGCAGAATGAAAGCCATGCTTTTGCAACAGATCGTGCCCCTGACCTCGGCCAAAGAAATCTATGATTTACAAATTGCAAGGACTTCGGCTGAGATACAGGCTTTAATTCGTACAAACTGCCCTATACATTTCGCAGAAATGATGGGACGTATCTTTAACATGTCTGATACGAGCGGTATTGTACATGTATTTAAGACCATCTGTTCAGGACTGTTAGCACCCTTCCAGGCAGTCCTCGGAATCATCCCAAACTTCGCACATTCGGTGTTTGGTGGTGTGCCATTAATTCTAGCACTTGTTGCGGGAATCCTATTTCTATTCCTACTATTACGCTATGGCAAGCCTATCCACCGACATCACTCCGAGCGATGTGGAGAAAGCTCTCCTAGAACGGAAGTGCCGTGAGCGCATAGTGCAGCTTTTGGGCATGCTTCGTCTACGGGAACTTAATACAACATGGTTCCTGTCATTCAGACCAATCTGGCAAGATTGCATCTTACCTGTTCTACGCTGCCTGCTTTGCGGTGAAGAATGCGTGCTAGACACCTGTCTAACACTCCCATCAGTTATGCCAACGGATATCGATACTCTGCTGGACCCGGTAACGGCCCATGCTCTGTGTTGTCCCCAGAGGCTACCAATCCTGATGACGGCATTCATTGAGATCTCACAGACGCTTCCTGCTGCTGCTGAGGTACGAGATGGATCAACAGGAACAGGTAACAACGGATGCGAACATTGCTTCAGCATCTTCAGCTGAAGGCGATCTTTCTCATCTCTGTGCAATTAACCTTCTGAACGAGGTGTTCCAAATGTCACCAGCATCGGTAGACGATATTTTGTCTACAGAAATAGATGATTTCATGTTTACACCAGACCCATACACTGACTTTGATTCGGCTCACAGTGTACCAGGGAAGCAATGAATTTGGCCTTCATATTTTCAAAACTTGGAACTCTTCCAAAAATTGAACTTTTTCTTTTTCTTTCTTTATTTTTTGAAAATACATGGCAAACTCAATCTGCTTACAGTAGAACTATTCATATAAAACGGACTTCTTTGAATACTTCCAGTGACACAATGTCACCTTATTTGTCTAAAATTTCATTTAATACCATGATGTGCAATGGCTTTGATTTTTGAAATCTTGTCAACCATTTCATCATATGTATATATTTCAGTTTATTCATTCATGTTGCATTTATTTCCAATATATGCTTAGAATGAAAAAATGCTTTAAAATGTACAGTACATATTGCATTACATGTTTTAGCAACAGTTCTTTTTAAAAAAAAACTTCTTTTAAAATGCTTTTAGAAATGTTTTTAGCAATATGTGGTACTCAAGTTTAATGTTTAGCATTTAGTATTATCGTTCATTCGAAAGTGGAGTGGGTGTTGTATTCCGCTTTAGGTGTCCGTATATAGGCTTTCCTGAAACATGTCCTTATATAGGCACAATTCGCATTGCCCTTATGTAGGCATAAAATCCCAGTCTTTATTTAGGCATTAGCCATGCACTCCAAATACAGGCATGGTCACCGACATCCGTCCACCCTAACGTCACAACGAGTTCTTAGAAACCAGACCCTTAAGCTCTTGGGAGTTTCCCTAGCACAGGATTATTGATTTCTCCAAGAACTCATCTATTATGCATGAACCGCTATACCTTAAGGGTTCATTCCTTGTGTCTTCCTCTGTCCGACTTCACATCAATGCTAACATTCCAAGGCACCTACCAGGTATAAATATACCTTCCCTTTCCCAAGCAAGTTAGAGGAGACCTCGACTTCAGAGGAGCCCGTATCCCGGCCTGACGCACTGAGAAGACACTGTCATTCCTGCTCGCAGAAGAATCCAGCTTCCAGTGTTCTGACTCCCTTCGCGGAGTGTTAGAGTTTGAGATCCGGCAGGAGATTCCCACCTCTCTTATTCTCAAGGTATGGAGCTGACTAGAACCTAGAGGGACTCTTGGCATACTAGACTTAACATACTCTTAGTATACCATACTAGAGAATACTTCACCTACTTCTTACCTTGCCCTACACCTAGACTAGGTTAGGTACATTGGGGTAGAACTAGCTTAGAGAAGCATTGTATGAGTACTCGCATTTTTAGCTCATGTTATTTATGTAGGTGAATATATGCTAAAAGATAATGCTAGCGCAGTATTATTTCTTTCTACTGCTTACGCTGTACATTATATATCTTGCATACTGTCTTGTGATCATAACAGCTCATATCTCTTACACGAGAAACAAGACAGTTCAATAAAACCTTTTTATTGAAACGCCCGTCTATTCTTTCTGTGTAACTCTGAGGAAACTAAGCATGCACGATTAGCTGAGTGAAACTGTTATCTATTGTTTCCACGATTCTGAGAAATATTCCGATTCTAAAGGGAAACAAAGTTGTCATGTTTGGTGAGCAGACAAAATATCGAAAATAATATATCGATATACAAAAATATCGAAGTTAAAATATCGAAGGGACAGAATATCGATGGACAGAATATCGACCCTAAGGTAAGTAATATCGAATTTTTTAATATCGATGTTACTAATATCGATATTTGTATTATTGTTATGTATTTTGTTATGTTTTTAATATGTACGGGTTATATGTGTTTTTGTTAAGTGTTCTACCTGTTTAAAAATATATGTATACAATTTTTATATGTTAATAAAAAAAAAATGTAAGTTAAATTTTTTTTTTGTACTGTAGCGGGTTGTGGGTTTATAGGGGAATAGGGTGGGAAGTAATTTAATTATACTAAATTAATTATTAATTTTTAGGAATTATAAATTATTTTTAATTATTTTTTGCGTTTAAGTTCTGTAGCGGGTTGTGGGTTTATAGGGGAATAGGGTGGGAAGTAATTTAATTGTAATTAAGTTATAATTTATTTTAATTAATTGTTATTGATAATTATTTAATTGTTAATTAATTAATAATTGGTAATTAATTTTTATTAATTGGTGATTAATTTTTATTAATTTATTAATTGATCATGTAATTTAAATGTAATTAACTTATAATTTATTTTAATTAATTGGTATTGATAATTATATTGTTAATTAATTGATAATTGGTAATCAATTATTATTAATTGGTAATTAATTATTATTAATTAGTTATTAATTTTTATTAATTGATTAATTGATAATTATGTTAAGTGTATTATTTTATCATTGGAGTGTGTTGTGCGTTTATAGGGGAATACTTTTGGAAGTAATTGAAATCTAATTAAGTAATTATTAAATTTATTTTTGGGTATTGATAATTAATTCATTGGATATTAATTATTAATAGGTAATTTTTTAAATTACAATTTTTTGGTTCTAAAAATTAATTTATTGTTGTTCTATTATTAATTGGTAAATAAATATTATTAAATATTATTTATTGATACATTTAATTAATATATTAAGAATTATTTATTAATTGATAATTAATGTTTAATTATTATTATTATTGGTATAAAAAAGCATTTAATTGTTTAATATTAGTTAATTGGTAATTAAGTTTTAATAATTTATATGTTTTTGTTATTAAAAATATGTTATTGTTCAATATTTATTATTTAGTAATTAATATTTATTAATTATTATTTATTGGTATTTATTATTAATTTATTGTTAATAAATTTTCTATTGGTAATTATGTTTTTAATAATTATTTATTGGTATTGGTAAATAGTTTAGAGTTATTTAATAATTAATTAATTATTTTAAAAATTTAATTTATTTATAAGTATGTTATTTGTAACTTCTACGCTATCCAACACTTCCCCTACTGTTGCACTCTCTGGAGTTGGAATAGTAATTTTTACCCCTACGCTATCCAACACTTTCCCTACTGTTGCACTCCCTGGAGTGGGAATAGTAATTTTACCCCTACGCTATCCAACACTTTCCCTACTGTTGCACTCCCTGGAGTGGGAATAGTAATTTTACCCCTACGCTATCCAACGCTTTCCCTACTGTTGCACTCTCTGGAGTGGGAATAGTAATTTTTACCCCTACGCTATCCAACACTTTACCTACTGTTGCACTCCCTGGAGTGGGAATAGTAATTTTACCCCTACGCTATCCAACACTTTCCCTACTGTTGCACTCTCTGGAGTGGGAATAGTAATTTTTACCCCTACGCTATCCAACACTTTCCCTACTGTTGCACTCCCTGGAGTGGGAATAGTAATTTTTACCCCTACGCTATCCAACACTTTCCCTACTGTTGCACTCTCTGGAGTGGGAATAGTAATTTTTACCCCTACGCTATCCAACATTTATCTTACTGTTGTTTTTTTGGGGGTTGTAATAGTAGTTTTATTCCCTACGCTATTTAATATTTTTTGTATTATTTTAGTTAATATAGTATATAATTAATTTTCAAATTATTAAAAGTAAATTATTTTTTTTTAATTTGTTATTTTAATTATTTAATTTTTATTTATGTTATTGTTTTATGTGTATAGATGTATTTGTAATTTATAATATTTTTTAATAATTTATAATTTATTAAAATAATTATTTAAACTCATTATAAAGTAAGTATATATATTATATGTATATGTTTAATTAATGTTTTATTTAATTATATATGTTACTTATTAATTTTAAAAATTATAAAATATTTTTAACTATGTTTATTTTATTTATAAGTATTATTTAGTTTATTTTACATATTATTTTTAACAACAAAAAAACGATATTTTTGATAACGATATTTTTGACAATCGATATTGTTTTTTCGATATTTTTGTACTTACCATGTTGTAGATAGGATTTCGATATTATTGACATCGATATTTTTGTTGCGATATTTTTGTAGGTCGATTTTTTGACCTTCGATATTTTGTCAGTGATCCGTCATGTTTATGCGGTTGCCAGAAACTACTCCCTTCTTGTTTACAAGGAGTTTCTAGTGGCCTCTGAGTTAGCTGGCACAAAAGTAATTAAGTTTAATATACTCGATAGGGGCATACTGACCTCAGTCCTATGCCAAAGCTATAGGGTATATTATTCCAATGCGCAGAGCCTATTAGGGAAATAGGAACTACACTACACCGTGGGCGTTCAGGTTCATGGTTACCGCTGATGATAGTTGCCTTCTTCGTGGTTAACCACATAGACAATATGTCACCACATCCATTGAGTAAGTATGAAGTGCTGGTGAGTGTCCTGCTTTGGGTTCCTTGTCACATATTTACATATGCAGGAGGCCCCTCTCTAATTTCACACTAGGTGGAGCAGACAGAGCTTACTATGCGCCCCTCTCTTCTAGCCTCTGCCTTATAAATGACAGCAAGGGCCATGCGCCCCTCCCTCTCCACAACCATGAGACACTGCACAAGAGTCTTCTCACTTGCTTGGCCCGGTTCTCCTCCACTTTGGTTAAGGCCGCAGAGGTGTCTTCGATCATCTGTCTCCTGCAGAAGGACTCCAGCGAGATGGAAGACCACAGCTCCTTGAAATCCTGCAAGAAAGGGGTTTAATGTGAGTTCAGTGATGGCACATCCCACTGCTGCCCAACTCAAGGACTCCCGATGAACCTGCTGTAGATTGGCCCAGGCAAGGAAGAGAAAAAACAGCAATAAATTGTTGGTTGGGATGCACGTCTCCAGAGCTATAGAAGTGACTTTGGGTTCATTGTGTGCCGTGCCCTTCCCTGTCAGTTCCACCACACCCTCTCCTAGTCCTATAAATACAATACAGAAAAGTCTGTTTGGCAACTGCCATAGATTGCACTAGGCCCTGTGTGCCCATAAATGGTGGCAGACTGAAGGTGTCGAAGCCTTCCATGACACTGAGAGCACACCATATGTCATGGGTCCAAAGTTCCTCCCACTCGATGTTCATTTACCACACACTCATTGCTGTCAACACCAGGTCAAGCTCCTCAAACATGGGCCCAGTGTGAGGAGCTGAAGCATATGTGGCCCAGCTCCCCACACTGTACATGGGCCTCAGCTATGCACACTGGGTCCATGTGCCCCCCGGCTCCTCAGACAGTGTCTACACTCCACCAACTCGTACCATAAGTGGTCCATGTGTCATCAGCTTCTCACACTGTGCCCTTGTGCCCCAGCACCTGACACAGCTGGTTCAATTGCTCCCAGTTCTGTGTCCAAGACCCTCCCACTTTGTCCATGTGCCCCCAGCTCCTCACACAGTGTCTATATTCCCCCAACTCACAACATAGGAGGTCCATATGCCATCAGCTCCTCACGCTGTGTCCATGTGCCCCCTAGCTCCTCAGACAGTATCTACACTCCACCAACTCATAACATAGGTGGTCCATGTGCCATCAGCTCCTCACACTGTGCTTTTGTGCCCCAGCAACTGACACAGCTGGTCCATTTGCTTCCAGTTCTCACACTGTGTCCATTTGCTCCAAGACCATCAAACTTTGTTGTTGTGCCCCCTGGTCCTCAAACTGAGTCCATGTGCCCCCAGCTCCTCACACGGTGTCTGTACATTCAGCTCCATACACAGTATCCATGTGTGCCCAGCTTCTCATACGGTGCCTGTGTGCCTGAGACTGGTACCTACATATCCCAAGCTCCACACATTCATCTAGTTGGCAAGGCTCAATTATCACACCGATCTACAAAGGAACATGTCCATTGAATTATAGGTTAATTGCCCTATTTGATGTAGAAGCAAAGTACTACGCCTCTCTGATCTTTGCAGACCTGATTGATTGGTCGGACAAGTTTAACCTGATTCTGGTCAACCAGGGTTTTAGAAAAGGGATCTGGACTATCACAAATATTCTAAATATAGCAGAAAAATGCAAGCGGAAGAAACAACAACTGCACCTTTGCTTTATAGATCTAAAGGCAGCATTTGCCAGGATGGATCGTCACCACCTGTGGAAAAAACTGAGAGCTTGGAACATTCCTGAGAGAATATTAAGAGGTATACTGCTATTCTACTCCCAAACATGGATAAGAATAAAGTTGGGCGATGGCTCCAGATTATCAAGAAAGCTGAATAGAAACAAAGGCTTAAAACAAGGATGCGTTTGAGCACTGCACCTTTTAAATCTATTTATGTCTGACCTGACACAACAGCTTGGTAAGATCAATTCTCATCCACCGCAATAGGGAAAGTTATCATTATCACATCTTTCTTACGCGGACGATGTGGTGTTAGTGAGCCTAACTAAGATTGGTCTCCAAAGGTCTCTTATGGAAATGATAGAGTATATAACAAATAACAAACTAGAAATTAACACATCAAAAAGTAAAACAATGCTCATCAGCAATCACCTAAGCACCAAGCAGAACATCTGGCTCGATGGTAAACCGTTAGAGGAAGTAACCAGTTATAAATACCTGGGGTTTTACATGAATAATAGACTAAACCACCAAGAGCAGAAAAATGATATGTCACAGAGAACTAGTGCATTAACGTTCGCCTTTAGGACCCTGGCAAAAAAACGTGAAGGGGCCGTCATACAAACCATTGCTTGCTGTGATATCGGCAAAAATGCTTCCAACAATAACGTATGCCAGTATTGCTCTGCACTGTAAAGATTCTGTACTTCTGAACAAACTGCTAGTCACAACCTATAAAAAGGTTTTTCAGATCCATCAGTCAGCCTCACCAGCCCAGGTGCAACTTGAATTTGGACTCATAAATGCAACATTAGGGAGACTGTACACCACAATAAAGTTTTGGTACCGACTGAAACAGAATACAGCTGGCGCCCTACTCAATAAGGCCATCTGGACAGAACTTGAAAAACATAAAAACTCAGTATATAATCAATATCTCCAAAAAGCATTTACAACTACCTGCACGGCCGAGCTATAGAACAATAATCTTCCTTATTCGACCTTCAAACAAGTAATAAATAAAACAGCAAAATCTCACTCCTTGTTACTAGATAAAAATACCATCAGCCTGAGATCGCATGCCTGGATGGTGATTAAAAATTATAACACTCTTGCACCAGCACCTTATTTAAGTATTACATTTTCGGTTTATCGAAAAAAACAGCTGATGGCCCTACACTTTGGAAAATTACTGTCGATTGTGGACCAGCCAACCTCGGTTCACAAAGGGCCTACAACATGCAGACTTTGCGGCAGTAAAAAAGAGGACTTTATTCATTTAATCTGCATATGCCCTAAACTCTACACAGCATGCGTCACTTTATTAAGAAAATCTCTAAACATCAGAGGAATAAGGACATGCAGAGCGGTTATAATAAAAGGGTACGGGTTAGATCCATCAGGTCCTCAAATGAACTGCAAGCCGATAACATTTCTCAACCTTCACGACCAGGCTATGAAAACTGAAATTAAAACTATACTATAGAATGTGAAAATTGTATGAATTATTAAGAAATGTTATTATACAGGTTACGAACTTCATTAGATGTACATGAACACCATTGATTGTAACTACTGAGAATAAAAAGCCTAAAATTAGATATCTTGTTTTAAAAGTATGAAGATATTTTATTGCTTTCTTTTATCCATGCGAAAAATTGTTAAGGTTTTAATTAACTAAACAATAAATATTTATTATCATTATCATATTCAAAGCTCCACACAGGTGTTCGCATGTGCAACACGCTCCTCACACTTATTGCCTACATGTCCCAAGGTCTGCCCAATTGCTCCACTCTCCTCACACTGCCATCCACACTGGTTCAAGCCGAAGCGTTGGGCCATGTCATGCCGTGGAACTTACTTTCATTGTTAAAGTTGATGAATCTGAGTTGCCTTCCAGCTGTTGCAACAACAGCTGCCTCGTTCGATCAGAGGAGGCCAGTTTCTTCTGAAGCTCCTTCCCTGCCCTTAGCACTGAAGGTTCCATTTCCTGAAATGACGAGATAAGTCAGTTCCTTTCGGGGCACCAACTGCAGGACAACGCGGTCTTGGTGCTGTGTCTCACCTTACTGATGCGGACCAGCTCCCGCTGCAGATCTGTGATGGCGGCCTCATGGCGCTCTTGTCTGCGATCAGCCACCTGCTGGATGATACCTCGATCACTGCTCTCAGGCACTGCAAGGTAAGGGAGATGGGGTCATATGACTGTAGGCTCATTTCAGACATTAAGGGGCCGATTCCGATCTCGGCCGGTAGTGCTCCGAATCGGATTCGGTTTCACCGGATCCGATTCGGAGCCCTGTTTCCCGACCGAATCGTACGCGGGTCTGGCCGAGCGAGTACGATGCAAGCTCCAGCGAAATCGCCGACCGACTCGAACGCGGCTTCAACACGCTCCGACCGACTCGCATGGACACGACTCGTACCGCGCTATGGAGACGTTTCCCGGCCGGGTAAGTACGATGCGCTGCGAGCAGTCCGACCGACTCGCGCCGTCCGGCTCAAAAAAGCTGTCGGAGCCGGACTTTGGGGGTCCGCGTCGGACCCCCCTGTACGCGTAGTCGCGCGAGTCGCACACAGGGGGGACCCATGGGTCCCCCCACCTGTGCATGTATGCCGCGATGCGCATGGACGCGTACCCGCTGCAGGGGGCGCCCTTGTTCGCCTCGCACCCATTGAGTCAATGGGAGCCCGCATACGCGTTGTACGACCGGCTCCCATTGACTTCAATGGGAGTCTGACCGACTCGAGTCCGATTGCATGCGAATGCATCGTACTCGTCCGGTCGGACTGCTAGGGTCCGAATCGGTCGGAATTCTCTCCGGGTCCGGCTCGGTCGGAGAGATTTCCGGCCGAGATCGGAATCGGCCCCTAAATGTTGCTTTCATGCCTGCTATCCCATGTCATCCTGTCCCCTTGGTAGAGTACATCTAAACATCAGGCATAGATAACCTCAAGCTTGGGTACTCTCAGTCATGCCTTAAACGCTCAACTGATTCATGCGTGCAGGACTGCATTTTAGAAGGAGGTGGAAGAGTCTGGTGGGTTAAAATCCCTGCTTCAGAATCCACCGTAGATGAACCACTGTTACTAGGGCAGCATTGTCTGTGGAGTTTGTCCATCTTCCAGAGTAGACAAAAGGCCTAGCTGTAGCCAACAAGAAAAGGCAAACACCAGGGATCACTTCTCTCTAAAGAGAACCAAAATACTGTCTGGCTCTGGAGTGGAGTAGAGTGTTGTGCTGGTAATTTTGTCCCACTTCTCTCACACTTCAAACCTTTAAATATAAATCACTTTGCATACTTAATAACAACTAGGTCGACATTCCATGGACCCCACCTGAACAGAATACCACTCTCCATGTGCAGGTGAACACTTGCCGGTCACAGGCGTAAGACCGCCACATCAATCAGGCTTTCACAATTTTTTGACGACACTGATGAAATTCTCCCATGATCAGTGTTTCCCAAACTGTGGGCCGCGACCCATTGGTGGGTTGTTAGACGATTTTTTGTGCATCACAAAAGTCAAGTAATTAATAAAGATGCCTTTAAATTATGTATTTATTTATCTTGGTACATTTGTTGTGCTTCAAGACAGAGGTCAAATGTCAGGCTATGCCTAATGACAAATTGCTACATTTTTAACATGGGGATTGGTGTTTACAAACTCCTCTCGCTTTGCAGTCAGAGAAAGAAAAGTAAAGAAAATGATGTGATAATCTTGTTATGGGACAGGCGTGTGAAAGGAAAGGATGTAGGTGTCCTTTTTTGTAACACATAACAAAATGTACATACCTGTAAGTGAATGTACACATTCAGCAGTTAGGAAAGCAAAAATGAAACACTTTTTTTGTAATTCTGAAATGTCATGGAAACAAAGATTTTAATAGGATCAAAATAATCACCTGTCGCACTTAAAGCGTCACACTGAAGTATAGAAAAAAGTATTGGGTGGAATGCTTGAATGAATCTCAGCAACTGGCAAGTACTCAGCCGCATCCCAGTGCTTTATTATTTTGCACGGCATGCCACCTCAGTTTGGACCCAGCCATATGTAAATCACTCTGGACCCTGCCCCAATGGGACAGTGCAGCCCGAACTGCCAGACCAGAACTGCCAGGAACCGGAAGTCAAGCAACCGAAGACCAATAGTCTTTCCTGTCTCAAATCCTTTTCTTTCCCCTCCTCCTAGCGCCCTGAGATGAAAACCTGTGGTTTGGGCGCTCTACAAAAACTATAAAATGAAAATAGAATATAAATCCTAGTTAAATTCTCATTTAAGGACAAGCTAAAGCAGGGTGTAGCCGAAACTGACAACTTTGGACAAAGATTTCCACTCCTTAGCCCACCCTAGGGAACGTTTTCTAGCACTGACAGAATTCTTCAGGTATTAACACAAAATGTAACTGTAATGTGAGTCCCCCCTGATTCAGAAGCAAAGTCATACATGTAGTGTGTAAGGCCAAGAGGGTCTGGAAAGCGAGTGTTTGTAAAGCCGCATCCCCATGCAGGTCTCTCATTTTTAGTTTTTCAGGTTTTTGCCCTTTTTGCTCAAGAATATCACGTGGTGAAGAATACAGAGTCTACCCCAGGTGTGAGAAACCAAGACATTATATTGATGTTCGAGGAGATGCTGCTAAATAATTAAGTGTGGCAATTTACAAATTATGCCTTTGTCAGCAAAGGTGTAAAACATTGTTGGGCTTTAATGAGTTTGTGACCAGGAATGATTCATGCAAGTCCCAGAAGATGTGGCTCCGAGCATGAATGATCCAAGCTGTTGCATCCCAAGTTTTTGTACTCCCTGAAGAAGCCTTCATGGGGGTGAAAGCACTAGGTAGAACTTAGTGTTTGTCCACGGCCGCTGCAGTACTTGAATGGCTTTATGGTTTGGAAAGTAAAACAAATGCCTAAGGTAATGTTTGTGAAGCGCCACTGACCATGACAACAGCGAGTGTACTTGCCCCAAGGCGGACTGTATGAAACAAAGCGCTCAGTGTGAAAGGAGACAGTACTAGAGTATTTACCAATGACGTCAGCAAGGCCTCGCACCTCCCGGGCCGCAATCTCGGCTTCGCTTTCTTGCGTTTTCTGAGCTTTCAGTGTCTCCAGTTCCCTGCAAGAGAAACCAGAGCAGCCCTTGAGGACTAGACAATGGACAAGACACCACTGGGCTCAGAACCAGGTACTAGGGTGAGGGGACCGGGGTTCAACTGTTCCCTCTTCACATCTACTCTGACAGGCATTAAATGCACTGGATTCCCTTTGTGATCTGCTCATTCTAGAGCAGTTTTCAACTTTCTCCCAGACTCTGCCTGTCCCTGTTGTTTCTCTTCTTTCGCTCTGTTTGTGCTCAGGTGTTTGCAGGGCGATCACATATTACAGAGGCGCCAGCCGCAGTGCAACCGTCCATGTACCAACCTCTACTCTACAGGAACCTGCCCGAGTGCTGGAGGGCAGAGCACAAGCTGACACAAGTCCTAGGAAAGACACCTACAGCCACAAACAGCTCCAGTGGGGCTTCTGATATTATTGGTGGAGTGAAGGTGTATGCATTGGGACTCAGGTCTGCATGCACTCTCAAATGCCCTTCTCCCATGTGGTTTGGATTTTTCTGTTTGCCTGCCTGGTCTAAATGATGTAGTCAAGGTTCCGTTTGGCTCTACAGTCTGTCTGATTGGTCGTGGGCGAGATGATGTACCCAAGGTTCCATGAGGCATTCCTATCTGTCTGCTTGGTCATGATGATATAGAGAAGGTCTGTGAGTGATGTCTTGAGTGTTCTAGGTGTTATCGCTCTGAAGGTTGTGGGTTGACCCTTATCCCAGAAGGCCAAGCAACCAGTTCTTGTTGTTCTTAGTGGAGCACCCTTCCCGTGTACAACTTGTAACCTGAGTAACTTGGATAAAGCTAACCTACAAGAATATGCCAGCTCCCTGCCTTCAAGAGCAGTGGGCAATCTTTGGCTGGTACACGCTGACCTCTTCCACCTTGTCTCACACACAAACAAACTACTCCAGCTCAACTCTGTAACTACATGGTTTGTCCTACTCCAGCTCAACTCTGTAACTACATGGTTTGTCCACCACCATTTCTGTGCGAAGGAGTCACTGTGAGAAGACTTTTGTGGTGCTGCCCTGGGAGCATGTGGTGTTTGGGCCAAGGCGTAGGACACCACTGGGCCCCTGCCTTTTGATTCATTTCTTTCTGGGTGTTAAAAAGCACAACATCATGGGAAGGAGGTATTATTGCTCAGGAAGAAGGCATTAGTTGGCAAGGTCTAAGCCTAAAACACTGCATGCAGGCCATTGCAGCATCTTTAAATGGATGTAAAAGTGAATGGATGAATGAGGGGTTCTTCTGTAGCGCACGGCTACTCGAAAGAGTGTCCCGGCGTTTTAGGCAGCTACAGACGGAAAAGAAAGAGAGAACAGGGGCCGTACTATAGAAGTGTACCGGGGGCGCAACAGGTGTTTGCGCCCGCTTTGAGCAACACCGGGACATTTTGTTATTACAGAAGGGGCCGCAGACGTTTGTGCAGCCCCTTCAGTAATACCGATAGCGCTGGCGCACATAAAGCGCCAGCGCAATCTTCAGCGGGCATTCCTTTATTTGCATGGGGGTGTACCCAATGCAAATGAGGGAATCCTTTGCCTCTGCGCCCGAGCCGTATTACAGACGCAGGCGCAGAGGCAAAGAAGCTCTCAGGAGGCACACTGACAGTGCGCCATCCAAAAGGTGGTGCACGGTCAGTGCGCCCCCTGATAGCAGCCCTCTGCAGGGGGAAAAGGGCGTCCTATGGATCCACAACATCCCCTTGAAGGCGGGTGCAGTCACTCACTATACCAGCCTGCAAGGGGATTTCTAATCCCTATTCAAAGGGCAAGAGGGTTGCCACCTACACTGTGAAAACACAGAGCAGCTTCAAAGCAGCCACTCTTTTTTCACCTGAATGCGCTGCCCTGGGCGTATTTGGAGTACCAGCAGTGATACTGCAGAAGTGGTGCATGCGCATATAAGGAGTCCCAGCAGTGATGATGCAAGAGTGGTGCATGCACATATAAGGAGTCCCAGCAGTGATGCTGCAGGAGTGCTGCATGCACGTATAAAGAGTCCAAGCAGTGATGCTGTAAGAAGGGTGCATGCACGTATAAGGAGCCCCAGCAGTGATGCTGCAGGAGTGGTGCATGCACCTATAAGGAGTCCCAGCAGTGATGCTGCAGGAGGGGTGCATCCACATATAAGGAGTCCCAGCAGTGATGTTGCAGGAGTGGTGCATGCACATATAAGGAGCCCCAGCAGTGATGCTGCAGGAGTGGTGTGTGCACATATAAGGAGCCCCAGTAGTGATGCTGCAGGAGTGGTACATGCACATATAAGGACCCAGCAGTGATGCTGCAGAAGTGGTGCAAACGCATATAAGGAGTCACAGCAGTAATGCTGAAGGAGTGGTGCATGCACGCATAAGGAGTCCCAGCAGTGAAGCTGCAGGAGTGGTGCATGTGCATATAAGGAGTCCCAGAGGTGAAGCTGCAGGAGAGTGCAGGCGCGCATAAAAAGTCCCAGCAGTGATGCTGCAAGAGTGGTGCATGCAGTATAAAGAGCCCCAGCAGTGATACTACAGGAGTGGTACATGCACATTTAAGGAGCCCAAGCAGTGATGCTGCAGGAGTGGTGCGTGCACATATAAGGAGCCCAAGCAGTGATGCTGCAGGACTGGTGCATGCACGCATAAGGAGCCCAAGCTGTGATGCTACAGGAGTGGTGCATGCACGTATAAGGAGTCCCAGCAGTGATGCAGCAGGAGTGGTGCATGCACATATAAGGAGCCCCAGCAGTTATGCTGTAGAAGTGGTGCATGCACATATAAGGAGCCCAAGCAGTAATGCTGCAGGAGTGGTGCATGCACATATATGGAGCTCAAGCAGTGATGCTGCAGGACAGTGGTTCATGCACATATAAGGAGCCCAAGCAGTGATGCTGCAGGAGTGGTGCATGTGCATATAAGGAGTCCCAGCAGTGATGCTGTAGGAGTGGTGAATGTGCATATAAAGAGCCCCAGCATTGATGCTACCGAAGTGGTGCATGCGCATATAAGGAGTCCCAGCAGTGATGCTGCAGGAGTGGTGCATGCGCGCATAAGGAGTCCCAGCAGTGATGCTGGAAGAGTGGTGCAAGCATGCATAAAGAGTCCAAGAAGTGATGCCGGAGGAGTGGTGCATGCACGCATAAGGAGTCCCAGCAATGAAGCTGAAGGAGTAGTGCATGCGCGTATAAGGAGTCCCAGCAGTGATGCTGCATGAGTGGTGCATGCACATGTAAGGAGCTCCAGCAGTGATGCAATAGGAGTGGTGCATGCACATATAAGGAGTCCCCGCACTGAAGCTGCAGGAGTAGTACATGCACATGTAAGAAGTCCCAGCAGTGATGCTGCAGGAGTGGTGCATGCACGTATAAGGAGTCCCAGTAGTGAAGCTGCAGGAGTGGTGCATGCGCGTATAAGGAGTCCCAGCAGAGATGCTGCAGGAGTGGTGCATGCGCATATAAGGAGTCCCAGCAGCGATGCTGCATGAGTGGTGCATGCACTTATAAGGAGTCCCAGCAGTGATGCTGCAGGAGTTGTGTATGTGCGCATTAGGAGCCGCCGCAGTGATTCTGCAGAAGTGGTGCATGGGCATATAAGCGGTCCCAGCAGTGATTCTGTAGGAGTGGTGCATGCACATATAAGGAGCCCAAGCAGTGACGCTGCAGGAGTGGTGCATGCGCATATAAGGAGTCCCAGTAGAGATGCTGCAGGAGTGGTGCATGCGCATATAAGGAGTCCCAGCAGTGATGCTGCAGGAGTGGTGCATGCACATATAAGGAGTCCCAGCAGTGATGCTGCAGGAGTTGTGTATGTGCGCATTATGAGACCCGCAGTGATTCTGCAGAAGTGGTGCATGCGCATATAAGGAGCCCAAGCAGTGACGCTGCAGGAGTGGTGCATGCACATATAAGGAGCCCCAGCAGTGATGATGCAAGAGTGGTGCATGCGCACATAAGGAATCCTAGCAGTGATGCTGCGGGAGTGGTGCATGCACGTATAAAGAGTCCAAGCAGTGATGCTGTAAGAAGGGTGCATGCACGTATAAGGAGCCCGTGCAGTGATGCTGCAGGAGTGGTGCATGCAAATATAAGGAGTCCCAGCAGTGATGCTGCAGGAGGGGTGCATCCACATATAAGGAGTCCCAGCAGTGATGTTGCAGGAGTGGTGAATGCACATATAAGGAGCCCCAGCAGTGATGCTGCAGGAGTGGTGCTTGCACGTATAAGGAGCCCAAGCAGTGATGCTGCAGAAGTGGTGCAAACGCATATAAGGAGTCCCAGAGGTGAAGCTGCGGGAGAGTGCAGGCGTGCATAAAAAGTCCCAGCAGTGATGCTGCAAGAGTGGTGAATGCAGTATAAAGAGCCCCAGCAGTGATACTACAGGAGTGGTACATGCACATTTAAGGAGCCCAAGCAGTGATGCTACAGGAGTGGTGCATGCACATATAAGGGGAACAAGCAGTGCTGCTGCAGGAGTGGTGCGTGCACATATAAGGAGCCCCAGCAGTGATGATGCAAGAGTGGTGCATGCGCACATAAGGAATCCCAGCAGTGATGCTGCGGGAGTGGTGCATGCACGTATAAAGAGTCCAAGCAGTGATGCTGTAAGAAGGGTGCATGCACGTATAAGGAGCCCCAGCAGTGATGCTGCAGGGGTGGTGCATGCACATATAAGGAGTCCCAGCAGTGATGCTGCAGGAGGGGTGCATCCACATATAAGGAGTCCCAGCAGTGATGTTGCAGGAGTGGTGCATGCACATATAAGGAGTCCCAGCAGTGATGCTGCAGGAGTGGTGCATGCACATATATGGAGCTCAAGCAGTGATGCTGCAGGACAGTGGTTCATGCACATATAAGGAGCCCAAGCAGTGATGCTGCAGGAGTGGTGCATGTGCATATAAGGAGTCCCAGCAGTGATGCTGTAGGAGTGGTGAATGTGCATATAAAGAGCCCCAGCATTGATGCTACCGAAGTGGTGCATGCGCATATAAGGAGTCCCAGCAGTGATGCTGCAGGAGTGGTGCATGCGCGCATAAGGAGTCCCAGCAGTGATGCTGGAAGAGTGGTGCAAGCATGCATAAAGAGTCCAAGAAGTGATGCCGGAGGAGTGGTGCATGCACGCATAAGGAGTCCCAGCAATGAAGCTGAAGGAGTAGTGCATGCGCGTATAAGGAGTCCCAGCAGTGATGCTGCATGAGTGGTGCATGCACATGTAAGGAGCTCCAGCAGTGATGCAATAGGAGTGGTGCATGCACATATAAGGAGTCCCCGCACTGAAGCTGCAGGAGTAGTACATGCACATGTAAGAAGTCCCAGCAGTGATGCTGCAGGAGTGGTGCATGCACGTATAAGGAGTCCCAGTAGTGAAGCTGCAGGAGTGGTGCATGCGCGTATAAGGAGTCCCAGCAGAGATGCTGCAGGAGTGGTGCATGCGCATATAAGGAGTCCCAGCAGCGATGCTGCATGAGTGGTGCATGCACTTATAAGGAGTCCCAGCAGTGATGCTGCAGGAGTTGTGTATGTGCGCATTAGGAGCCGCCGCAGTGATTCTGCAGAAGTGGTGCATGGGCATATAAGCGGTCCCAGCAGTGATTCTGTAGGAGTGGTGCATGCACATATAAGGAGCCCAAGCAGTGACGCTGCAGGAGTGGTGCATGCGCATATAAGGAGTCCCAGTAGAGATGCTGCAGGAGTGGTGCATGCGCATATAAGGAGTCCCAGCAGTGATGCTGCAGGAGTGGTGCATGCACATATAAGGAGTCCCAGCAGTGATGCTGCAGGAGTTGTGTATGTGCGCATTATGAGACCCGCAGTGATTCTGCAGAAGTGGTGCATGCGCATATAAGGAGCCCAAGCAGTGGCGCTGCAGGAGTGGTGCATGCACATATAAGGAGCCCCAGCAGTGATGATGCAAGAGTGGTGCATGCGCACATAAGGAATCCTAGCAGTGATGCTGCGGGAGTGGTGCATGCACGTATAAAGAGTCCAAGCAGTGATGCTGTAAGAAGGGTGCATGCACGTATAAGGAGCCCCTGCAGTGATGCTGCAGGAGTGGTGCATGCAAATATAAGGAGACCCAGCAGTGATGCTGCAGGAGGGGTGCATCCACATATAAGGAGTCCCAGCAGTGATGTTGCAGGAGTGGTGAATGCACATATAAGGAGCCCCAGCAGTGATGCTGCAGGAGTGGTGCTTGCACGTATAAGGAGCCCAAGCAGTGATGCTGCAGAAGTGGTGCAAACGCATATAAGGAGTCCCAGAGGTGAAGCTGCGGGAGAGTGCAGGCGTGCATAAAAAGTCCCAGCAGTGATGCTGCAAGAGTGGTGAATGCAGTATAAAGAGCCCCAGCAGTGATACTACAGGAGTGGTACATGCACATTTAAGGAGCCCAAGCAGTGATGCTACAGGAGTGGTGCATGCACATATAAGGGGAACAAGCAGTGCTGCTGCAGGAGTGGTGCGTGCACATATAAGAGCCCCAGCAGTGATGATGCAAGAGTGGTGCATGCGCACATAAGGAATCCCAGCAGTGATGCTGCGGGAGTGGTGCATGCACGTATAAAGAGTCCAAGCAGTGATGCTGTAAGAAGGGTGCATGCACGTATAAGGAGCCCCAGCAGTGATGCTGTAGGAGTGGTGCATGCACATATAAGGAGTCCCAGCAGTGATGCTGCAGGAGGGTGCATCCACATATAAGGAGTCCCAGCAGTGATGTTGCAGGAGTGGTGCATGCACATATAAGGAGTCCCAGCAGTGATGCTGCAGGAGTGGTGTTTGCACATATAAGGAGCCCCAGCAGTGATGCTGCAGGAGTGGTGCATGCACATATAAGGACCCAGCAGTGATGCTGCAGAAGTGGTGCATGCACATATAAGGAGCCCCAGCAGTGATGATGCAAGAGTGGTGGATGCACACATAAGGAATCCTAGCAGTGATGCTGCAGGAGTGGTGCATGCACGTATAAGGAGCCCAAGCAGTGATGCTGCAGAAGTGGTGCAAACGCATATAAGGAGTCCCAGAGGTGAAGCTGCGGGAGAGTGCAGGCATGCATAAAAAGTCCCAGCAGTGATGCTGCAAGAGTGGTGAATGCAGTATAAAGAGCCCCAGCAGTGATACTACAGGAGAGGTACATGCACATTTAAGGAGCCCAAGCAGTGATGCTACAGGAGTGGTGCATGCACATATAAGGGGAACAAGCAGTGCTGCTGCAGGAGTGGTGCGTGCACATATAAGGAGCCCAAGCAGTGATGCTACAGGAGTGGCGCATGCACGCAGAAGGAGCCCAAGCAGTGATGCTGCAAGAGTGGTGCATGCGCGTATAAGGAGTCCCAGCAGTGATGCAGCAGGAGTGGTGCATGCACATATAAGGAGCCCCAGCAGTAATGCTGCAGGAGTGGTGCATGCACATATAAGGAGCTCAAGCAGTGATGCTGCAGGAGTGGCGCATGCACATATAAGGAGCTCAAGCAGTGATGCTGCAGGAGTGGTGCAGGCACACATAAGGAGTCCCAGCAGTGATGCTGCAGGACAGTGGTTCATGCACATATAAGGAGCACAAGCAGTGATGCTGCAGGAGTGGTGCATGCGCATATAAAGAGTCCCAGCAGTGATGCTGTAGGAGTGGTGCATGTGCATACAAAGAGCCCCAGCATTGATGCTGCCGAAGTGGTGCATGCGCATATAAGGAGTCCCAGCAGTGATGCTGCAGGAGTGGTGCATGCGCGCATAAGGAGTCCCAGCAGTGATGCTGGAGGAGTAGTGCATGCGCGTATAAGGAGTCCCAGCAGTGATGCTGCATGAGTGGTGCATGCACATGTAAGGAGCTCCAGCAGTGATGCAATAAGAGTGGTGCATGCACATATAAGGAGTCCCAGCAGTGAAGCTGCAGGAGTAGTACATGCACATGTAAGAAGTCCCAGCAGTGATGCTGCAGGAGTGGTGCATGCACGTATAAGGAGTCCCAGCAGTGAAGCTGCAGGAGTGGTGCATGCGCGTATAAGGAGTCCCAGCAGAGATGCTGCAGGAGTGGTGCATGCGTATATAAGGAGTCCCAGCAGTGATGCTGCAGGAGTGGTGCATGCACATATAAGGAGTCCCAGCAGTGATGCTGCAGGAGTTGTGTATGTGCGTATTAGGAGCCCCCGCAGTGATTCTGCAGAAGTGGTGCATGCGCATATAAGCGGTCCCAGCAGTGATTCTGTAGGAGTGGTGCATGCACATATAAGGAGCCCAAGCAGTGACGCTGCAGGAGTGGTGCATGCGCGTATAAGGAGTCCCAGCTGAGATGCTGCAGGAGTGGTGCATGCACATATAAGGAGTCCCAGCAGTGATGCTGCAAGAGTGGTGCATGCACATATAAGGAGTCCCAGCAGTGATGCTGCAGGAGTTGTGTATGCACATATAAGGAGTCCCAGCAGTAAAGCTGCAGGAGTGGTGCATGCGCGTATAAGGAGCCCAAGCAGTGATACTGCTGGAGTGGTGCATGCACATGTAAGGAGTCACAGCAGTGATGCAGTAGGAGTGGTGCATGCAGATATAAGGAGTCCCAGCAATGATGCTGCAGGAGTGGTGCATGTGTGTATAAGGAGCCCCTTAAGTGAGGCTGCAGGAGTGGTGCATGGGCGGATAAGGAGTCCCAGCAGTGAAGCTGCAGGAGTCGTGCATGCATGTATAAGGAGTCTCAGCAGTGGTGCTGGAGTGGTGCATGCACATGTAAGGAGTCACAGCAGTGATGCAGTAGGAGTGGTGCATGCACATATAAGTAGTCCCAGCAGTAAAGCGGCGGGAGTGGTGCATGCGCGTATAAGGAGCCAAAGCAGTCATGCTGCAGGAGTGGTGCATGCACATGTAAGGAGTCCCAGCAGTGATGCAGTAGGAGTGGTGCCTGCACATGTAGGGAGTCCCAGTAGTGATGCAGCAGGAGAGTTGCATGCACATATAATGACTCCCAGTAGTGATGCTGCAGGAGTGGTGCATGCACATATAAGGAGTTCCAGCAGTGATGATGCAGGAGTGGTACATGCACGTATAAGGAGCTACATCAGTGATGCTGCAGTAGTGGTTCATGCACGTATGAGGAGTCCCAGCAGTGATGCTGCAGGAGTGGTGCAATGCACATATAAGGAGTCCCAGCAGTAAAGCTGCAGGAGTGGTGCATGGACATATAAGGAGTCCAAGCAGTGATGCTGCAGGAGTGGTGCATGCACATATGAGGAGTCCCAGCAGTGATGCTGAGGGAGTGGTGCATGCGCATATAAGGAGTCCCAGCAGTAAAGCTGCAGGAGTGGTGCATGCACATATAAGGAGTCCAAGCAGTGATGCTGCAGGAGTGGTGCATGCACGTATGAGGAGTCCCAGCAGTGATGCTGCAGGAGTGGTGCATGCGCATATAAGGAGTCACATAAGTGATGCTGCAGGAGTGGTGTATGCACGTATAAGGAGTCCCAGCAGTGATGCAGTAGGAGAGGCGCATGCATGTATAAGGAGCCCCAGCAGTAATGTTGCAGGAGTGGTGCATGCACATATAAGGAGTCCCAGCAGTGAAGCTGCAGGAGTGGTGCATGCACGTATAAGGAGTCCCAGCAGTGATGCTGCAGGAGTGGTGCATGCACATATAAGGAGCCCCAGCAGTGATACTGTAGAAGTGGTGCTTGCACATATAAGGAGCCCAAGCAGTAATGCTGCAGGAGTGGTGCATGCACATATAAGGAGCCCAAGCAGTGATGCTGCAGGAGTGGTGCATGCACATATAAGGAGTCCCAGCAGTGATGCTGTAGGAGTGGTGCAAGTGCATATAAAGAGTCCCAGCATTGATGCAGCAGAAGTGGTGCATGTGCATATAAGGAGTCCCAGCAGTGATGCTGCAGGGGTGGTGCATGCGCGCATTAGGAGTCCCAGCACTGATGCTGGAGGAGTGGTGCATGCACGCATAAGAAGTCCCAGCAGTGAGGCCGGAGGAGTGGTTCATGCACGAATAAGCAGTCCCAGCAGTGAAGCTGCAGGAGTTGTGCATGCACGTATAAGGAGTCCCAGCAGTGATGCTGCATGAGTGGTGCATGCACATGTAAGGAGCCCCAGCAGTGAAGCTGCAGGAGTTGTGCATGCACATATAAGGAGTGCCAGCAGTGATGCAGGAGTGGTGCATGCAGATATAAGGAGTCCCAGCAATGATGCTGCAGGAGTGGTGCATGTGTGTATAAGGAGTCCAAGCAGTGATGCTGCAGGAGTGGTTCATGCACGAATAAGGAGTCCCAGCAGTGAAGCTGCAGGAGTTGTGCATGCACGTATAAGGAGTCCCAGCAGTGATGCAGTAGGAGTGGTGCATTCACATATAAGGAGTCCCAGCAGTGAAGCTGCAGGGGTTGTGCATGCACATATAAGGAGTGCCAGCAGTGATGCAGCAGGAGTGGTGCATGCAGATATAAGGAGTCCCAGCAATGATGCTGCAGGAGTGGTGCATGTGTGTATAAGGAGCCCAAGCAGTGATGCTGCAGGAGTGGTGCATGCATGTATAAGGAGCCCCAGCAGTGATGCTGCAGGAGTGGTGCATGCACGTATAAGGAGTCCCAGCAGTGATGCTGTAGGAGTGGTGCATGTGCGTAGTCACAGCATTGATGCTGCAGAAGTGGTGCATGCGCATATAAGGAGTCCCAGCAGTGAAGCTGCAGGAGGTGTGCATGCACATATAAGGAGTCCCAGCAGTGATGCAGCAGGAGTGATGCATGCAGATATAAGGAGTCCCAGCAATGATGCTGCAGGAGTGGTGCATGTGTGTATAAGGAGCCACTTAAGTGAGGCTGCAGGAGTGGTGCATGGGCGGATAAGGAGTCACAGCAGTGAAGCTGCAGGAGTGGTGCATGCATGTATAAGGGTCTCAGCAGTGATGCTGCAGGAGTGGTGCATGCACATGTAAGGAGTCACAGCAGTGATGCAGTAGGAGTGGTGCATGCACATATAAGGTGTCCCAGCAGTAAAGCTGCAGGAGTGATGCATGCGCGTATAAGGAGCCCAAGCAGTGATACTGCTGGAGTGGTGCATGCACATGTAAGGAGTCACAGCAGTGATGCAGTAGGAGTGGTGCATGCAGATATAAGGAGTCCCAGCAATGATGCCGCAGGAGTGGTGCATGTGTATAAGGAGCCCTTTAAGTGAGGCTGCAGGAGTGGTGCATGGGCGGATAAGGAGTCCCAGCAGTGAAGCTGCAGGAGTGGTGCATGCACATATAAGGAGTCCCAGAAGTAAAGCTGCAGGAGTGGTGCATGCGCGTATAAGGAGCCCAAGCAGTGATACTGCTGGAGTGGTGCATGCACATGTAAGGAGTCACAGCAGTGATGCAGTAGGAGTGGTGCATGCAGATATAAGGAGTCCCAGCAGTGATGCAGTAGGAGTGGTGCATGCACATATAAGTAGTCCCAGCAGTAAAGCGGCAGGAGTGGTGCATGCGCGTATAAGGAGCCAAAGCAGTCATGCTGCAGGAGTGGTGCATGCACATGTAAGGAGTCCCAGCAGTGATGCAGTAGGAGTGGTGCATGCACATGTAGGGAGTCCCAGTAGTGATGCAGCAGGAGAGGTGCATGCACATATAATGACTCCCATTAGTGATGCTGCAGGAGTGGTGCATGCACATATAAGGAGTTCCAGCAGTGATAATGCAGGAGTGGTACATGCACGTATAAGGAGCTACAGCAGTGAAGCTGCAGTAGTGGTTCATGCACGTATGAGGAGTCCCAGCAGTGATGCTGCAGGAGTGGTGCATGCGCATATAAGGAGCCCCAGCAGTGATACTGTAGAAGTGGTGCTTGCACATATAAGGAGGCCAAGCAGTAATGCTGCAGGAGTGGTGCATGCACATATAAGGAGCCCAAGCAGTGATGCTGCAGGAGTGGTGCATGCACATATAAGGAGTCCCAGCAGTGATGCTGTAGGAGTGGTGCAAGTGCATATAAAGAGTCCCAGCATTGATGCAGCAGTTGTGGTGCATGTGCGTATAAGGTGTCCCAGCATTGATGCTCCAGGAGTGGTGCATGCACGTATAAGGAGTCCCAGCAGTGATGCTGCAGGAGTGGTGCACGCACATATAAGGAGCCCCAGCAGTGATACTGTAGAAGTGGTGCTTGCACATATAAGGAGGCCAAGCAGTAATGCTGCAGGAGTGGTGCATGCACATATAAGGAGCCCAAGCAGTGATGCTGCAGGAGTGGTGCATGCACATATAAGGAGTCCCAGCAGTGATGCTGTAGGAGTGGTGCAAGTGCATATAAAGAGTCCCAGCATTGATGAAGCAGATGTGGTGCATGCGCATATAAGGAGTCCCAGCAGTGATGCTGCAGGGGTGGTGCATGCGCGCATAAGGAGTCCCAGCACTGATGCTGGAGGAGTGGTGCATGCACGCATAAGAAGTCCCAGCCTTGATGCCGGAGGAGTGGTTCATGCACGAATAAGGAGTCCCAGCAGTGAAGCTGCAGGAGTTGTGCATGCACGTATAAGGAGTCCCAGCAATAATGCTGCATGAGTGGTGCATGCACATGTAAGGAGCCCCAGCAGTGATGCAGTAGGAGTGGTGCATGCACATATAAGGAGTCCCAGCAGTGAAGCTGCAAGAGTGGTACATGCACATGTAAGGAGTCCCAGCAGTGATGCTGCAGGAGTAGTGCATGCACGTATAAGGAGTCCCAGTAGTGAAGCTGCAGGAGTGGTGCATGCGCATATAAGCAGTCCCAGCAGTGATACTACAGGAGTTGTGCGTGCGCATATAAGGAGTCCCAGCAGTGATGCTGCAGGAGTGGTGCATGCCCACATAAGGAGTCCCAGCAGTGATGCTGCAGGAGTTGTGCATGCATAATTAGGGAGCCCCAGCAGTGATCCTGTAGAAGTACTGCATGCGCAAGTAAGGGGTCCCAGTAGTGATGCTGTAGGAGTGGTGCATGCACATATAAGAAGCCCAAGCAGTGATACTGCAGGAGTGTTGCATGTGCGTATAAGGAGCCCCTGCAGTGAGGCTGCAGGAGTGATGCATGAGCGTATAAGGAGTCCCAGCAGTGATGCTGTAGGAGTGGTGCATGCATGTATAAGGAGCCCCAGCAGTGATGCTGCAGGAATGGTGCATGCACATGTAAGGAGTCCAAGCAGTGATGCTAGAGGAGTGGTGCGTCCATAAGGAACCCCAGCAGTGAAGCTGCAGGAGTGGTGCATGCACGTATAAGGAGTCCCAGCAGTGATGCTGTAGAAGTGGTGCAAGTGCATATAAAGAGTCCCAGCATTGATGAAGCAGATGTGGTGCATGCACATATAAGGAGCCTCAGCAGTGATGCTGTAGAAGTGGTGCACGCACATATAAGGACCCCGAGCAGTGATGCTGCAGGAGTGGTGTATGCACATATAAGAACCCCAAGGAGTAATGCTGCAGGAGTGGTGCATGCACACATAAGGAGTCCCAGCAGTGATGCTGCAGGACAGTGGTGCACGCACATATAAGGAGTCCCAGCAGTGAAGCTGCAGGAGTAGTGCATGCACGTATAAGGAGTCCCCGCAGTAATGCCAGAGGAGTGGTGAATGCGCACATAAGGAGTCCCAGCAGTGAAGCTGCAGGAGTAGTGCATGCACGTATAAGGAGTCCCAGCAGTGATGCTGCAGGAGTGGTGCATGCACATTTAAGGAGTCCCAGCAGTGATGCTGCAGGAGTGGTGCATGCACATATAAGGAGCCCCAGCAGTGATACTGTAGAAGTGGTGCTTGCACATATAAGGAGGCCAAGCAGTAATGCTGCAGGAGTGGTGCATGCACATATAAGGAGCCCAAGCAGTGATGCTGCAGGAGTGGTGCATGCACATATAAGGAGTCCCAGCAGTGATGCTGCAGGAGTAGTACATGCACATGTAAGAAGTCCCAGCAGTGATGCTGCAGGAGTGGTGCATGCACGTATAAGGAGTCCCAGTAGTGAAGCTGCAGGAGTGGTGCATGCGCGTATAAGGAGTCCCAGCAGAGATGCTGCAGGAGTGGTGCATGCGCATATAAGGAGTCCCAGCAGCGATGCTGCATGAGTGGTGCATGCACTTATAAGGAGTCCCAGCAGTGATGCTGCAGGAGTTGTGTATGTGCGCATTAGGAGCCGCCGCAGTGATTCTGCAGAAGTGGTGCATGGGCATATAAGCGGTCCCAGCAGTGATTCTGTAGGAGTGGTGCATGCACATATAAGGAGCCCAAGCAGTGACGCTGCAGGAGTGGTGCATGCGCATATAAGGAGTCCCAGTAGAGATGCTGCAGGAGTGGTGCATGCGCATATAAGGAGTCCCAGCAGTGATGCTGCAGGAGTGGTGCATGCACATATAAGGAGTCCCAGCAGTGATGCTGCAGGAGTTGTGTATGTGCGCATTATGAGACCCGCAGTGATTCTGCAGAAGTGGTGCATGCGCATATAAGGAGCCCAAGCAGTGGCGCTGCAGGAGTGGTGCATGCACATATAAGGAGCCCCAGCAGTGATGATGCAAGAGTGGTGCATGCGCACATAAGGAATCCTAGCAGTGATGCTGCGGGAGTGGTGCATGCACGTATAAAGAGTCCAAGCAGTGATGCTGTAAGAAGGGTGCATGCACGTATAAGGAGCCCCTGCAGTGATGCTGCAGGAGTGGTGCATGCAAATATAAGGAGACCCAGCAGTGATGCTGCAGGAGGGTGCATCCACATATAAGGAGTCCCAGCAGTGATGTTGCAGGAGTGGTGAATGCACATATAAGGAGCCCCAGCAGTGATGCTGCAGGAGTGGTGCTTGCACGTATAAGGAGCCCAAGCAGTGATGCTGCAGAAGTGGTGTAAACGCATATAAGGAGTCCCAGAGGTGAAGCTGCGGGAGAGTGCAGGCGTGCATAAAAAGTCCCAGCAGTGATGCTGCAAGAGTGGTGAATGCAGTATAAAGAGCCCCAGCAGTGATACTACAGGAGTGGTACATGCACATTTAAGGAGCCCAAGCAGTGATGCTACAGGAGTGGTGCATGCACATATAAGGGGAACAAGCAGTGCTGCTGCAGGAGTGGTGCGTGCACATATAAGGAGCCCCAGCAGTGATGATGCAAGAGTGGTGCATGCGCACATAAGGAATCCCAGCAGTGATGCTGCGGGAGTGGTGCATGCACGTATAAAGAGTCCAAGCAGTGATGCTGTAAGAAGGGTGCATGCACGTATAAGGAGCCCCAGCAGTGATGCTGTAGGAGTGGTGCATGCACATATAAGGAGTCCCAGCAGTGATGCTGCAGGAGGGTGCATCCACATATAAGGAGTCCCAGCAGTGATGTTGCAGGAGTGGTGCATGCACATATAAGGAGTCCCAGCAGTGATGCTGCAGGAGTGGTGTTTGCACATATAAGGAGCCCCAGCAGTGATGCTGCAGGAGTGGTGCATGCACATATAAGGACCCAGCAGTGATGCTGCAGAAGTGGTGCATGCACATATAAGGAGCCCCAGCAGTGATGATGCAAGAGTGGTGGATGCACACATAAGGAATCCTAGCAGTGATGCTGCAGGAGTGGTGCATGCACGTATAAGGAGCCCAAGCAGTGATGCTGCAGAAGTGGTGCAAACGCATATAAGGAGTCCCAGAGGTGAAGCTGCGGGAGAGTGCAGGCATGCATAAAAAGTCCCAGCAGTGATGCTGCAAGAGTGGTGAATGCAGTATAAAGAGCCCCAGCAGTGATACTACAGGAGAGGTACATGCACATTTAAGGAGCCCAAGCAGTGATGCTACAGGAGTGGTGCATGCACATATAAGGGGAACAAGCAGTGCTGCTGCAGGAGTGGTGCGTGCACATATAAGGAGCCCAAGCAGTGATGCTACAGGAGTGGCGCATGCACGCAGAAGGAGCCCAAGCAGTGATGCTGCAAGAGTGGTGCATGCGCGTATAAGGAGTCCCAGCAGTGATGCAGCAGGAGTGGTGCATGCACATATAAGGAGCCCCAGCAGTAATGCTGCAGGAGTGGTGCATGCACATATAAGGAGCTCAAGCAGTGATGCTGCAGGAGTGGCGCATGCACATATAAGGAGCTCAAGCAGTGATGCTGCAGGAGTGGTGCAGGCACACATAAGGAGTCCCAGCAGTGATGCTGCAGGACAGTGGTTCATGCACATATAAGGAGCACAAGCAGTGATGCTGCAGGAGTGGTGCATGCGCATATAAAGAGTCCCAGCAGTGATGCTGTAGGAGTGGTGCATGTGCATACAAAGAGCCCCAGCATTGATGCTGCCGAAGTGGTGCATGCGCATATAAGGAGTCCCAGCAGTGATGCTGCAGGAGTGGTGCATGCGCGCATAAGGAGTCCCAGCAGTGATGCTGGAGGAGTAGTGCATGCGCGTATAAGGAGTCCCAGCAGTGATGCTGCATGAGTGGTGCATGCACATGTAAGGAGCTCCAGCAGTGATGCAATAAGAGTGGTGCATGCACATATAAGGAGTCCCAGCAGTGAAGCTGCAGGAGTAGTACATGCACATGTAAGAAGTCCCAGCAGTGATGCTGCAGGAGTGGTGCATGCACGTATAAGGAGTCCCAGCAGTGAAGCTGCAGGAGTGGTGCATGCGCGTATAAGGAGTCCCAGCAGAGATGCTGCAGGAGTGGTGCATGCGTATATAAGGAGTCCCAGCAGTGATGCTGCAGGAGTGGTGCATGCACATATAAGGAGTCCCAGCAGTGATGCTGCAGGAGTTGTGTATGTGCGTATTAGGAGCCCCCGCAGTGATTCTGCAGAAGTGGTGCATGCGCATATAAGCGGTCCCAGCAGTGATTCTGTAGGAGTGGTGCATGCACATATAAGGAGCCCAAGCAGTGACGCTGCAGGAGTGGTGCATGCGCGTATAAGGAGTCCCAGCTGAGATGCTGCAGGAGTGGTGCATGCACATATAAGGAGTCCCAGCAGTGATGCTGCAAGAGTGGTGCATGCACATATAAGGAGTCCCAGCAGTGATGCTGCAGGAGTTGTGTATGCACATATAAGGAGTCCCAGCAGTAAAGCTGCAGGAGTGGTGCATGCGCGTATAAGGAGCCCAAGCAGTGATACTGCTGGAGTGGTGCATGCACATGTAAGGAGTCACAGCAGTGATGCAGTAGGAGTGGTGCATGCAGATATAAGGAGTCCCAGCAATGATGCTGCAGGAGTGGTGCATGTGTGTATAAGGAGCCCCTTAAGTGAGGCTGCAGGAGTGGTGCATGGGCGGATAAGGAGTCCCAGCAGTGAAGCTGCAGGAGTCGTGCATGCATGTATAAGGAGTCTCAGCAGTGGTGCTGGAGTGGTGCATGCACATGTAAGGAGTCACAGCAGTGATGCAGTAGGAGTGGTGCATGCACATATAAGTAGTCCCAGCAGTAAAGCGGCGGGAGTGGTGCATGCGCGTATAAGGAGCCAAAGCAGTCATGCTGCAGGAGTGGTGCATGCACATGTAAGGAGTCCCAGCAGTGATGCAGTAGGAGTGGTGCCTGCACATGTAGGGAGTCCCAGTAGTGATGCAGCAGGAGAGTTGCATGCACATATAATGACTCCCAGTAGTGATGCTGCAGGAGTGGTGCATGCACATATAAGGAGTTCCAGCAGTGATGATGCAGGAGTGGTACATGCACGTATAAGGAGCTACATCAGTGATGCTGCAGTAGTGGTTCATGCACGTATGAGGAGTCCCAGCAGTGATGCTGCAGGAGTGGTGCAATGCACATATAAGGAGTCCCAGCAGTAAAGCTGCAGGAGTGGTGCATGGACATATAAGGAGTCCAAGCAGTGATGCTGCAGGAGTGGTGCATGCACATATGAGGAGTCCCAGCAGTGATGCTGAGGGAGTGGTGCATGCGCATATAAGGAGTCCCAGCAGTAAAGCTGCAGGAGTGGTGCATGCACATATAAGGAGTCCAAGCAGTGATGCTGCAGGAGTGGTGCATGCACGTATGAGGAGTCCCAGCAGTGATGCTGCAGGAGTGGTGCATGCGCATATAAGGAGTCACATAAGTGATGCTGCAGGAGTGGTGTATGCACGTATAAGGAGTCCCAGCAGTGATGCAGTAGGAGAGGCGCATGCATGTATAAGGAGCCCCAGCAGTAATGTTGCAGGAGTGGTGCATGCACATATAAGGAGTCCCAGCAGTGAAGCTGCAGGAGTGGTGCATGCACGTATAAGGAGTCCCAGCAGTGATGCTGCAGGAGTGGTGCATGCACATATAAGGAGCCCCAGCAGTGATACTGTAGAAGTGGTGCTTGCACATATAAGGAGCCCAAGCAGTAATGCTGCAGGAGTGGTGCATGCACATATAAGGAGCCCAAGCAGTGATGCTGCAGGAGTGGTGCATGCACATATAAGGAGTCCCAGCAGTGATGCTGTAGGAGTGGTGCAAGTGCATATAAAGAGTCCCAGCATTGATGCAGCAGAAGTGGTGCATGTGCATATAAGGAGTCCCAGCAGTGATGCTGCAGGGGTGGTGCATGCGCGCATTAGGAGTCCCAGCACTGATGCTGGAGGAGTGGTGCATGCACGCATAAGAAGTCCCAGCAGTGAGGCCGGGAGGAGTGGTTCATGCACGAATAAGCAGTCCCAGCAGTGAAGCTGCAGGAGTTGTGCATGCACGTATAAGGAGTCCCAGCAGTGATGCTGCATGAGTGGTGCATGCACATGTAAGGAGCCCCAGCAGTGAAGCTGCAGGAGTTGTGCATGCACATATAAGGAGTGCCAGCAGTGATGCAGGAGTGGTGCATGCAGATATAAGGAGTCCCAGCAATGATGCTGCAGGAGTGGTGCATGTGTGTATAAGGAGTCCAAGCAGTGATGCTGCAGGAGTGGTTCATGCACGAATAAGGAGTCCCAGCAGTGAAGCTGCAGGAGTTGTGCATGCACGTATAAGGAGTCCCAGCAGTGATGCAGTAGGAGTGGTGCATTCACATATAAGGAGTCCCAGCAGTGAAGCTGCAGGGGTTGTGCATGCACATATAAGGAGTGCCAGCAGTGATGCAGCAGGAGTGGTGCATGCAGATATAAGGAGTCCCAGCAATGATGCTGCAGGAGTGGTGCATGTGTGTATAAGGAGCCCAAGCAGTGATGCTGCAGGAGTGGTGCATGCATGTATAAGGAGCCCCAGCAGTGATGCTGCAGGAGTGGTGCATGCACGTATAAGGAGTCCCAGCAGTGATGCTGTAGGAGTGGTGCATGTGCGTAGTCACAGCATTGATGCTGCAGAAGTGGTGCATGCGCATATAAGGAGTCCCAGCAGTGAAGCTGCAGGAGGTGTGCATGCACATATAAGGAGTCCCAGCAGTGATGCAGCAGGAGTGATGCATGCAGATATAAGGAGTCCCAGCAATGATGCTGCAGGAGTGGTGCATGTGTGTATAAGGAGCCACTTAAGTGAGGCTGCAGGAGTGGTGCATGGGCGGATAAGGAGTCACAGCAGTGAAGCTGCAGGAGTGGTGCATGCATGTATAAGGGTCTCAGCAGTGATGCTGCAGGAGTGGTGCATGCACATGTAAGGAGTCACAGCAGTGATGCAGTAGGAGTGGTGCATGCACATATAAGGTGTCCCAGCAGTAAAGCTGCAGGAGTGATGCATGCGCGTATAAGGAGCCCAAGCAGTGATACTGCTGGAGTGGTGCATGCACATGTAAGGAGTCACAGCAGTGATGCAGTAGGAGTGGTGCATGCAGATATAAGGAGTCCCAGCAATGATGCCGCAGGAGTGGTGCATGTGTATAAGGAGCCCTTTAAGTGAGGCTGCAGGAGTGGTGCATGGGCGGATAAGGAGTCCCAGCAGTGAAGCTGCAGGAGTGGTGCATGCACATATAAGGAGTCCCAGAAGTAAAGCTGCAGGAGTGGTGCATGCGCGTATAAGGAGCCCAAGCAGTGATACTGCTGGAGTGGTGCATGCACATGTAAGGAGTCACAGCAGTGATGCAGTAGGAGTGGTGCATGCAGATATAAGGAGTCCCAGCAGTGATGCAGTAGGAGTGGTGCATGCACATATAAGTAGTCCCAGCAGTAAAGCGGCAGGAGTGGTGCATGCGCGTATAGGAGCCAAAGCAGTCATGCTGCAGGAGTGGTGCATGCACATGTAAGGAGTCCCAGCAGTGATGCAGTAGGAGTGGTGCATGCACATGTAGGGAGTCCCAGTAGTGATGCAGCAGGAGAGGTGCATGCACATATAATGACTCCCATTAGTGATGCTGCAGGAGTGGTGCATGCACATATAAGGAGTTCCAGCAGTGATAATGCAGGAGTGGTACATGCACGTATAAGGAGCTACAGCAGTGAAGCTGCAGTAGTGGTTCATGCACGTATGAGGAGTCCCAGCAGTGATGCTGCAGGAGTGGTGCATGCGCATATAAGGAGCCCCAGCAGTGATACTGTAGAAGTGGTGCTTGCACATATAAGGAGGCCAAGCAGTAATGCTGCAGGAGTGGTGCATGCACATATAAGGAGCCCAAGCAGTGATGCTGCAGGAGTGGTGCATGCACATATAAGGAGTCCCAGCAGTGATGCTGTAGGAGTGGTGCAAGTGCATATAAAGAGTCCCAGCATTGATGCAGCAGTTGTGGTGCATGTGCGTATAAGGTGTCCCAGCATTGATGCTCCAGGAGTGGTGCATGCACGTATAAGGAGTCCCAGCAGTGATGCTGCAGGAGTGGTGCACGCACATATAAGGAGCCCCAGCAGTGATACTGTAGAAGTGGTGCTTGCACATATAAGGAGGCCAAGCAGTAATGCTGCAGGAGTGGTGCATGCACATATAAGGAGCCCAAGCAGTGATGCTGCAGGAGTGGTGCATGCACATATAAGGAGTCCCAGCAGTGATGCTGTAGGAGTGGTGCAAGTGCATATAAAGAGTCCCAGCATTGATGAAGCAGATGTGGTGCATGCGCATATAAGGAGTCCCAGCAGTGATGCTGCAGGGGTGGTGCATGCGCGCATAAGGAGTCCCAGCACTGATGCTGGAGGAGTGGTGCATGCACGCATAAGAAGTCCCAGCCTTGATGCCGGAGGAGTGGTTCATGCACGAATAAGGAGTCCCAGCAGTGAAGCTGCAGGAGTTGTGCATGCACGTATAAGGAGTCCCAGCAATAATGCTGCATGAGTGGTGCATGCACATGTAAGGAGCCCCAGCAGTGATGCAGTAGGAGTGGTGCATGCACATATAAGGAGTCCCAGCAGTGAAGCTGCAAGAGTGGTACATGCACATGTAAGGAGTCCCAGCAGTGATGCTGCAGGAGTAGTGCATGCACGTATAAGGAGTCCCAGTAGTGAAGCTGCAGGAGTGGTGCATGCGCATATAAGCAGTCCCAGCAGTGATACTACAGGAGTTGTGCGTGCGCATATAAGGAGTCCCAGCAGTGATGCTGCAGGAGTGGTGCATGCCCACATAAGGAGTCCCAGCAGTGATGCTGCAGGAGTTGTGCATGCATAATTAGGGAGCCCCAGCAGTGATCCTGTAGAAGTACTGCATGCGCAAGTAAGGGGTCCCAGTAGTGATGCTGTAGGAGTGGTGCATGCACATATAAGAAGCCCAAGCAGTGATACTGCAGGAGTGTTGCATGTGCGTATAAGGAGCCCCTGCAGTGAGGCTGCAGGAGTGATGCATGAGCGTATAAGAGTCCCAGCAGTGATGCTGTAGGAGTGGTGCATGCATGTATAAGGAGCCCCAGCAGTGATGCTGCAGGAATGGTGCATGCACATGTAAGGAGTCCAAGCAGTGATGCTAGAGGAGTGGTGCGTCCATAAGGAACCCCAGCAGTGAAGCTGCAGGAGTGGTGCATGCACGTATAAGGAGTCCCAGCAGTGATGCTGTAGAAGTGGTGCAAGTGCATATAAAGAGTCCCAGCATTGATGAAGCAGATGTGGTGCATGCACATATAAGGAGCCTCAGCAGTGATGCTGTAGAAGTGGTGCACGCACATATAAGGACCCCGAGCAGTGATGCTGCAGGAGTGGTGTATGCACATATAAGAACCCCAAGGAGTAATGCTGCAGGAGTGGTGCATGCACACATAAGGAGTCCCAGCAGTGATGCTGCAGGACAGTGGTGCACGCACATATAAGGAGTCCCAGCAGTGAAGCTGCAGGAGTAGTGCATGCACGTATAAGGAGTCCCCGCAGTAATGCCAGAGGAGTGGTGAATGCGCACATAAGGAGTCCCAGCAGTGAAGCTGCAGGAGTAGTGCATGCACGTATAAGGAGTCCCAGCAGTGATGCTGCAGGAGTGGTGCATGCACATTTAAGGAGTCCCAGCAGTGATGCTGCAGGAGTGGTGCATGCACATATAAGGAGCCCCAGCAGTGATACTGTAGAAGTGGTGCTTGCACATATAAGGAGGCCAAGCAGTAATGCTGCAGGAGTGGTGCATGCACATATAAGGAGCCCAAGCAGTGATGCTGCAGGAGTGGTGCATGCACATATAAGGAGTCCCAGCAGTGATGCTGTAGGAGTGGTGCAAGTGCATATAAAGAGTCCCAGCATTGATGCAGCAGATGTGGTGCATGTGCGTATAAGGTGTCCCAGCATTGATGCTCCAGGAGTGGTGCATGCACGTATAAGGAGTCCCAGCAGTGATGCTGCAGGAGTGGTGCACGCACATATAAGGAGCCCCAGCAGTGATACTGTAGAAGTGGTGCTTGCACATATAAGGAGGCCAAGCAGTAATGCTGCAGGAGTGGTGCATGCACATATAAGGAGCCCAAGCAGTGATGCTGCAGGAGTGGTGCATGCACATATAAGGAGTCCCAGCAGTGATGCTGTAGGAGTGGTGCAAGTGCATATAAAGAGTCCCAGCATTGATGAAGCAGATGTGGTGCATGCGCATATAAGGAGTCCCAGCAGTGATGCTGCAGGGGTGGTGCATGCGCGCATAAGAAGTCCCAGCAGTGATGCCGGAGGAGTGGTTCATGCACGAATAAGGAGTCCCAGCAGTGAAGCTGCAGGAGTTGTGCATGCACGTATAAGGAGTCCCAGCAGTGATGCTGCATGAGTGGTGCATGCACATGTAAGGAGCCCCAGCAGTGATGCAGTAGGAGTGGTGCATGCACATATAAGGAGTCCCAGCAGTGAAGCTGCAAGAGTGGTACATGCACATGTAAGGAGTCCCAGCAGTGATGCTGCAGGAGTGGTGCATGCACGTATAAGGAGTCCCAGTAGTGAAGCTGCAGGAGTGGTGCATGCGCATATAAGCAGTCCCAGCAGTGATACTACAGGAGTTGTGCGTGCGCATATAAGGAGTCCCAGCAGTGATGCTGCAGGAGTGGTGCATGCCCACATAAGGAGTCCCAGCAGTGATGCTGCAGGAGTTGTGCATGCATGCATAGGGAGCCCCAGCAGTGATCCTGTAGAAGTAGTGCATGCGCAAGTAAGGGGTCCCAGTAGTGATGCTGTAGGAGTGGTGCATGCACATATAAGAAGCCCAAGCAGTGACACTGCAGGAGTGTTGCATGTGCGTATAAGGAGCCCCTGCAGTGAGGCTGCAGGAGTGATGCATGAGCGTATAAGGAGTCCCAGCAGTGATGCTGTAGGAGTGGTGCATGCATGTATAAGGAGCCCCAGCAGTGATGCTGCAGGAATGGTGCATGCACTTGTAAGGAGTCCAAGCAGTGATGCTAGAGGAGTGGTGCGTCCATAAGGAACCCCAGCAGTGAAGCTGCAGGAGTGGTGCATGCACGTATAAGGAGTCCCAGCAGTGATGCTGCAGGAGTGGTGCATGCACATATAAGGAGCCTCAGCAGTGATGCTGTAGAAGTGGTGCACGCACATATAAGGACCCCGAGCAGTGATGCTGCAGGAGTGGTGTATGCACATATAAGAACCCCAAGGAGTAATGCTGCAGGAGTGGTGCATGCACACATAAGGAGTCCCAGCAGTGATGCTGCAGGACAGTGGTGCATGCACATATAAGGAGCCCAAGCAGTGATGCTTCAGGAGTGGTGCATGTGCATATAAGGAGTCCCAGCAGTGATGCTGCAGGAGTGGTGCATGCACACATAAGGAGTCCCAGCAGTGAAGCTGCAGGAGTAGTGCATGCACATATAAGGAGTCCCAGCAGTGATGCCAGAGGAGTGGTGAATGCGCACATAAGGAGTCCCAGCAGTGAAGCTGCAGGAGTAGTGCATGCACGTATAAGGAGTCCCAGCAGTGATGCTGCAGGAGTGGTGCATGCACATTTAAGGAGTCCCAGCAGTGATGCAGTAGGAGTGGTGCATGCAGATATAAGGAGTCCCAGCAGAGAAGCTGCAGGAGTTGAGCATGCACATATAAGGAGTCCCAGCAGTGATGCTGCAGGAGTGGTGCATGCACATGTACGGAGTCCCAGCAGTGATGATGCAGGAGTGCTGCATGCACGTATAAGGAGCCCCAGCAGTGATGCTGTAGGAGTGGTGCATGTGCGTACTCACAGCATTGATGCTGCAGAAGTGGTGCATGCGCATATAAGGAGTCCCTGCAGTGATGCTGCAGGAGTGGTGCATGCGCACATAAGGAGTCCCAGCAGTGAAGCTAGAGGAGTGGGGCGTGCGTGCATAAGGAGTCCCAGCAGTGAGGCTGCAGGATTGGTGCATGCGCGTATAAGGAGTATGTCTGTTTTTATCCCCTTTTTCCTTCTGTGCCCCTCGCTGCCCCATTTACGTTGTGCCCGTGATTTTGTCTGTTTTTATCCCCTTTTTCCTTCTGTGCCCCTCGCTGCCCCATTTACGTTGTGCCCGTGATTTTGTCTGTTTTTATCCCCTTTTTCCTTCTGTGCCCCTCGCTGCCCCATTTACGTTGTGCCCGTGATTTTGTCTGCTTTCCCCCCCATTTCCTTTCTGTGCCCCCGCTGCCTCTCGCCATTCCCGCCGCTGCGTCCCTGCGGCCCCGCCCCCTGACTGCCCATTCGCTGCCCCTGCCTCCCGCCTCCCAGCTGCTCCTCCCTCCCACCTCCCCATAAATGGCGGCCGCTGCGCGCGCGCGCCGCTGGCGCGCCAAAGGCGCGCCTAAGGCAAGCCCGTCTGCGCCCGTCCGTGCCTGGACCGCGCCCAGCGCCAGAACCCCTGGATCCCACCGATGCAGCACTACTCGACGGACCTACGACGCCGCCACACTCACCGCACTCAATGCCGGCCGGAACCCTGCCTGCTACCGAGCCTCACCGAGACGCACCCACGGACCCTTCACCTGCCAAACCTGCCGATTCACCTGCCCCCGGACGTGCACCACCTCCGCCAAGTCGAGCACCAGCAGCAACAACCTGAAATGCATCCTGTTGAACACCCGCTCCGTCCACAGGCACGCCGTGGAACTCTGGGACCTGCTCGACGCAACAGCACCGGACATCGCCTTCCTCACCGAAACCTGGATGAACGCCTCCTCAGCGCCCGACATCGCCGCATAGCCATCCCGGACGGATACAAGATCACCCGGAGGGACCGCGTCAACCAGACGGGAGGAGGCATCGCCGTCGTACACAAGAACACCATCCGCATCTCGACTAACTCCGGCGAGACCTTCACCGCCGCCGAACACCTACACTTCCAGATACACACTGACCCCAAGACCACCCTCCGAGGCACCCTCATCTACAGACCCCCGGGACCACGCACACTATTCAGCGAAGACATCGCAGACTTCATCAGCCCGCACGCCATGCCCTCAGCCGACTACATCCTCCTAGGGGACCTCAACTTCCACCTGGAGAACAACAACGACAGAAACACCACCGCCCTGCTGGACAACCTCGCCAACCTCGGACTCAAGCAACTGGTGAACACGCCCACCCACTACGCCGGCCACACGCTTGACCCCGTCTTCTCTTCCAGCAAGCACATCTCCTTCAGCCACGCCACCGGACTACACTGGACCGACCACAGCTGCGTCCACTTCAGCTTCAGAAAGACTGCGACCCACCACCACCCGCAACAGGCTCCCCGCCGGAGCTGGAGCAAGATCACCACCGAGCAGCTCACCGCCTCCCTCAGCCAGAACACACCCACCAACACAACGGACCCAAACGAAGCAGCCAGCAACCTCGCCAAGTGGCTGACCGCCTGCGCCGACGACCTCGCACCACTAAAAAACCCTCCCAGCAGACCCGGAAGCAAGAAAACCCCTTTGTTCACCAACGACCTCAAGGAATCCAAGAAGAACTGCCGCACTCTCGAGAGAACCTGGCGACTCGACCAGACCACAGACAAAAGGACCGCCCTCAAGCACGCCACCCGCAAACACCACCAGCTGATCCGTGCCACCAAGAAGTCGGCACTCAAAGAACGACTGGACAACAACGCCCACGACAGCAAGGAACTTTTCAGCATCGTCAAAGAGTTCTCCAACCCCAGCGCCGGAAACAACGACATCACCCCCTCGCAAGACCTCTGCAACTCACTCGCCACGTTCTTCCACCGCAAGATCATCGACATACATAACAGCTTCGACGCACAAACCACGCACCCTACCGCCGAACCAACGCCCGCCACCACCACCCTCTGCAACTGGACCCCGATCAGCACCGAAGACACCACCCGCACGATGAACTCCATCCACTCCGGATCACCAACCGACCCCTGCCCACACACGTCTTCAACAAAGCCGACGCCACCATCGCACCCCATCTCCGGGACATCATCAACTCCTCCTTCCACACTGCCACCTTCCCGGAGAGCTGGAAGCACGCCGGAGCTCACCGCCCTCCTGAAGAAACCAACGGCGGACCCCACCGACCTCAAGAACTACCGTCCCATCTCGCTCCTTCCGTTTCCGGCCAAAGTCATCGAGAAGACCGTCAACGGACAGCTTGCCGCCTTCCTCGAGACGAATGGATCCCTCGACCCCCTCGCAGTCCGGGTTTCGGGCCAACCACAGCACCGAGACCGCCCTCATCGCAGCCACCGACGACATCAGAACCCTAACCGACAACGGGAAACAGCAGCCCTCATCCTCTTGGACCTCTCCGCGGCGTTCGACACCGTCTGCCACCGCACCCTAGTGAAGCGCCTCAGCAACATCGGAATCCGAGAGAAAGCACTGGAATGGATCATCTCGTTCCTCGCCGGAAGAACCCAGAGAGTCCGCCTCCCCCGTTCAGATCCGAGGCCACTGAAGTCATCTGCGGCGTTCCACAAGGATCTTCACTCAGTCCAACGCTCTTCAACGTCTACATGAGCCCCCTCGCAGCCATCGCACGCCAACACAACCTCAACATCATCTCCTACGCCGACGACACCCAGCTGATCCTCTCCCTCACCAACGACCCCACCACCGCCAGAGCAAACCTACACGACGGGATGAGAGACGTCGCCGACTGGATGAGGAACAGCCGCCTTAAACTAAACTCAGACAAGACGGAAGTCCTCATCCTGGGCTCATCACCCTCCGCCTGGGACGACTCCTGGTGGCCCCCGGCCCTGGGCACCGCGCCCAAGCCAAAGGACCACGCACGCAACCTGGGCTTCATCCTGGACTCCTCCCTGTCGATGACCAGACAAGTCAACGCCGTCTCATCCTCGTGCTTCAACACCCTGCGCATGCTCCGCAAGATCTTCAAATGGATCCCCACTGAAACCAGGAAGACCGTCACCCAGGCACTCGTCACCAGCCGACTGGACTATGGGAACACCCTCTACGCCGGAACCACAGCCAAACTTCAAAAAGACTCCAGCGCATCCAGAACGCCTCCGCACGACTCATCCTGGACATCCCCCGACACAGCCACATCACCGGACACCTGAAAGACCTGCACTGGCTCCCCGTCAGCAAGAGAATCACGTTCAGACTCCTCACCCACGCACACAAGGCCCTCCACGACCTGGGTCCAAAGTACCTCAACAACCGCATGACCTTCTACACGCCCACCCGCCAGCTACGATCAACCAGCCACGCCCTCGCCACCGTACCACGCATCCGCAGAACCACCGCCGGAGGAAGATCCTTCTCCTACCTGGCAGCCAAGACCTGGAACTCCCTCCCAACTCACCTTCGGCGAACCCAGGACCATCTCTCCTTCAGGAAGCAGCTCAAGACCTGGCTGTTCGAGCAGTAACTTACCCCCTCCCCCAGCGCCTTGAGACCCTCCCGGGTGAGTAGCGCGCTCTATAAATGCCGTGATTGATTGATTGATTGATTGAGTACCAGCAGTGATGCTGCAGGAGTGGTGCATGCATGTATAAGGAGTCCCAGCAGTGATGCTGTAGGAGTGGTGCATGTGCGTACTCACAGCATTGATGCTGCAGAAGTGGTGCATGCGCATATAAGGAGTCCCAGCAGTGATGCTGCAGAAGTGGTGCATGCGCACATAAGGAGTCCCAGCAGTGAAGCTAGAGGAGTGGGGCGTGCGTGCATAAGGAGTCCCAGCAGTGAAGCTGCAGGAGTGGTGCATGCACGTATAAGGAGTCCCAGCAGTGAAACTGCAGGAGTGGTGCATCCACATGTAAGGAGCCCCAGCAGTGATGCAGTAGGAGTGGTGTATGCACATATAAGGAGTCCCAGCAGTGAAGCTGCAGGGGTACTGCATGCGCGTAAAGGAGCACAAGCAGTGATGCTGCTGGAGTGGTGCATACACATGTAGGGAGTCCCAGCAGTGATGCAGTAGGAGTGGTGCATGCACATGTAAGGAGCCTAAGCAAGCAGTGATGCTGCAGCAGTGGTGCATGCACGTATAAGAAGCCCCAGCAGTGATGCTGCAGAAGTGGTGCATGCATATATACGGAGTTCCAGCAGTGATGTTGCAGGAGTGGTGCATGCACGTATAAGGAGCTACAGCAGTGATGTTGCAGTAGTGGTGCATGCACATATAAGGAGTCCCATCAGTGATGCTGCAGGAGTGGTGCATGCACATATAAGGAGTCCCAGCACTGATACTGCAGGAGTGGTGCATGCGCATATAAGGAGTTCCAGCAGTGATGCTGGAGGAGTGGTGCATGCGCACATAAGGAGTCCCAGTAGTGAAGCTGCAGGAGTAGTGCATGCATCTATAAGGAGTCGCAGCAGTGATGCTGCAGGAGTGGTGATGCACTTGTAAGGAGTCCCAGCAGTGATGCAATAGGGGTGGTGCATGCACATATTAGGAGTCCCAGCTGTGAAGCTGCAGGAGTGGTGCATGTGTGTATAAGGAGCCAAAGCAGTCATGCTGCAGGAGTGGTGCATGCACACATAAGGAGTCCCAGCAGTGATGCAGTAGGAGTGGTGCATGCACATGTAGGGAGTCCCAGTAGTGATGTAGCAGGTGAGGTGCATGCACATATAATGACTCCCAGTAGTGATGCTGCAGGAGTGGTGCATGCACATATAAGGAGTCCCAGCAGTGAAGCTGCAGGAGTGGTACCTGCGCATATAAGGAGTCCCAGCAGTGAAGCTGCAGGAGTGGTACCTGCGCATATAAGGAGTCCCAGCAGTGAAGCTGCAGGGGTACTGCATGCGCGTAAAGGAGCACAAGCAGTGATGCTGCTGGAGTGGTGCATACACATGTAAGGAGTCCCAGCAGTGATGCTGCAGGAGTGGTGCATGCACGTATGAGGAGTCCCAGCAGTGATGCTGCAGGAGTGGTGCATGCGCATATAAGGAGTCACATAAGTGATGCTGCAGGAGTGGTGTATGCGCGTATAAGGAGTCCCCGCAGTGATGCAGTAGGAGAGGCGCATGCATGTATAAGGAACCCCAGCAGTAATGTTGCAGGAGTGGTGCATTCACATATAAGGAGTCCCAGCAGTGAAGCTGCAGGAGTGGTGCATGCACGTATAAGGAGCCCCAGCAGTGATGCTGCAGGAGTGGTGCACGCACATATAAGGAGCCCCAGCAGTGATACTGTAGAAGTGGTGCTTGCACATATAAGGAGGCCAAGCAGTAATGCTGCAGGAGTGGTGCATGCACATATAAGGAGCCCAAGCAGTGATGCTGCAGGAGTGGTGCATGCACATATAAGTAGTCCCAGCAGTGATGCTGTAGGAGTGGTGCAAGTGCATATAAAGAGTCCCAGCATTGATGCAGCAGAAGTGGTGCATGGGCATATAAGGAGTCCCAGCAGTGATGCTGCAGGGGTGGTGCATGCGCGCATAAGGAGTCCCAGCACTGATGCTGGAGGAGTGGTGCATGCACGCATAAGAAGTCCCAGCAGTGATGCGGGAGGAGTGGTGCATGCACGAATAGGGAGTCCCAGCAGTGAAGCTGCAGGAGATGTGCATGCACATATAAGGAGTCCCAGCAGTGATGCTGCATGAGTGGTGCATGCACATATAAGGAGTCCCAGCAGTGAAGCTGCAAGAGTGGTACATGCACATGTAAGGAGTTCCAGCAGTGATGCTGCAGGAGTGGTGCATGCACGTATAAGGAGTCCCAGTAGTGAAGCTGCAGGAGTGGTGCATGCGCATATAAGCAGTCCCAGCAGTGATGCAGTAGGAGTGGTGCATGCACATGTAAGGAGCCCCAGCAGTGATGCAGTAGGAGTGGTGCATGCACATATAAGGAGTCCCAGCAGTGAAGCTGCAAGAGTGGTACATGCACATGTAAGGAGTTCCAGCAGTGATGCTGCAGGAGTGGTGCATGCACGTATAAGGAGTCCCAGCAGTGATGCTGCAGGAGTGGTGCATGCACGTATAAGGAGTCCCAGTAGTGAAGCTGCAGGAGTGGTGCATGCGCATATAAGCAGTCCCAGCAGTGATACTACAGGAGTGGTGCGTGCACATATAAGGAGTCCCAGCAGTGATGCTGCAGGAGTGGTGCATGCCCATATAAGGAGTCCCAGCAGTGATGCTGCAGGAGGTGTGCATGGGTGCATAAGGAGCCCCAGCAGTGATCCTGTAGAAGTGGTGCATGCGCATTTAAGGGGTCCCAGTAGTGATGCTGTAGGAGTGGTGCATGCACATATAAGAAGCCCAAGCAGTGACACTGCAGGAGTGTTGCATGTGCGTATAAGGAGCCCCTGCAGTGAGGCTGCAGGAGTGATGCATGCGCGTATAAGGAGTCCCAGCAGTGAAGCTGCAGGAGTGGTGCATGCGCGTATAAGGAGTCCCAGCAGTGATGCTGCAGAAGTGGTGCATGCATATATACGGAGTTCCAGCAGTGATGTTGCAGCAGTGGTGCATGCACGTATAAGGAGCTACAGCAGTGATGTTGCAGTAGTGGTGCATGCACATATAAGGAGTCCCAGCAGTGATGCTGCAGGAGTGGTGCATGCACATATAAGGAGTCCCAGCACTGATACTGCAGGAGTGGTGCATGCGCATATAAGCAGTCCCAGCAGTGATGCTGGAGGAGTGGTGCATGCGCACATAAGGAGTCCCAGTAGTGAAGCTGCAGGAGTAGTGCATGCATCTATAAGGAGTCCCAGCAGTGATGCTGCAGGAGTGGTGATGCACTTGTAAGGAGTCCCAGCAGTGATGCAATAGGAGTGGTGCATGCACATATTAGGAGTCCCAGCTGTGAAGCTGCAGGAGTGGTGCATGTGTGTATAAGGAGCCAAAGAATTCATGCTGCAGGAGTGGTGCATGCACATGTAAGGAGTACCAGCAGTGATGCAGTAGGAGTGGTGCATGCACATGTAGGGAGTCCCAGTAGTGATGCAGCAGGAGAGGTGCATGCACATATAATGACTCCTAGTAGTGATGCTGCAGGAGTGGTGCATGCACATATAAGGAGTTCCAGCAGTGATGATGCAGGAGTGGTGCATGCACGTATAAGGAGTTACAGCAGTGATGCTGCAGTAGTGGTGCCTGCGCATATAAGGAGTCCCAGCAGTGATGCTGCAGGAGTGGTGCCTGCGCATATAAGGAGTCCCAGCAGTGAAGCTGCAGGAGTGGTGCATGCAAGTATAGAGTCCCAGCAGTGATGCTGCAGGAGTGGTGCATGCCCATATAAGGAGTCACATAAGTGATGCTGCAGGAGTGGTGTATGCGCGTATAAGGAGTCCCAGCAGTGATGCAGTAGGAGAGGCGCATGCATGTATAAGGAGCCCCAGCAGTAATGTTGCAGGAGTGGTGCATGCACATATAAGGAGTCCCAGCAGTGAAGCTGCAGAGTGGTGCATGCACGTATAAGGAGTCCCAGCAGTGATGCTGCAGGAGTGGTGCATGCACATATAAGGAGCCCCAGCAGTGATACTGTAGAAGTGGTGCTTGCACATATAAGGAGGCCAAGCAGTAATGCTGCAGGAGTGGTGCATGCACATATAAGGAGCCCAAGCAGTGATGCTGCAGGAGTGGTGCATGCACATATAAGGAGTCCCAGCAGTGATGCTGTAGGAGTGGTGCAAGTGCATATAAAGAGTCCCAGCATTGATGCAGCAGTTGTGGTGCATGTGCGTATAAGGTGTCCCAGCATTGATGCTCCAGGAGTGGTGCATGCACGTATAAGGAGTCCCAGCAGTGATGCTGCAGGAGTGGTGCACGTACATATAAGGAGCCCCAGCAGTGATACTGGAGAAGTGGTGCTTGCACATATAAGGAGGCCAAGCAGTAATGCTGCAGGAGTGGTGCATGCACATATAAGGAGCCCAAGCAGTGATGCTGCAGGAGTGGTGCATGCACATATAAGGAGTCCCAGCAGTGATGCTGTAGGAGTGGTGCAAGTGCATATAAAGAGTCCCAGCATTGATGAAGCAGATGTGGTGCATGCGCATATAAGGAGTCCCAGCAGTGATGCTGCAGGGGTGGTGCATGCGCGCATAAGGAGTCCCAGCACTGATGCTGGAGGAGTGGTGCATGCACGCATAAGAAGTCCCAGCAGTGATGCCGGAGGAGTGGTTCATGCACGAATAAGGAGTCCCAGCAGTGAAGCTGCAGGAGTTGTGCATGCAAGTATAAGGAGTCCCAGCAATAATGCTGCATGGAGTGGTGCATGCACATGTAAGGAGTCCCAGCAGTGAAGCTGCAAGAGTGGTACATGCACATGTAAGGAGTCCCAGCAGTGATGCTGCAGGAGTAGTGCATGCACGTATAAGGAGTCCCAGTAGTGAAGCTGCAGGAGTGGTGCATGCGCATATAAGCAGTCCCAGCAGTGATACTACAGGAGTTGTGCGTGTGCGCATATAAGGAGTCCCAGCAGTGATGCTGCAGGAGTGGTGCATGTCCACATAAGGAGTCCCAGCAGTGATGCTGCAGGAGTTGTGCATGCATGCATAGGGAGCCCCAGCAGTGATCCTGTAGAAGTACTGCATGCGCAAGTAAGGGGTCCCAGTAGTGATGCTGTAGGAGTGGTGCATGCACATATAAGAAGCCCAAGCAGTGATACTGCAGGAGTGTTGCATGTGCGTATAAGGAGCCCCTGCAGTGAGGCTGCAGGAGTGATGCATGAGCGTATAAGGAGTCCCAGCAGTGATGCTGTAGGAGTGGTGCATGCATGTATAAGGAGCCCCAGCAGTGATGCTGCAGGAATGGTGCATGCACATGTAAGGAGTCCAAGCAGTGATGCTAGAGGAGTGGTGCGTCCATAAGGAACCCCAGCAGTGAAGCTGCAGGAGTGGTGCATGCACGTATAAGGAGTCCCAGCAGTGATGCTGCAGGAGTGGTGCATGCACATATAAGGAGCCTCAGCAGTGATGCTGTAGAAGTGGCGCACGCACATATAAGGACCCCGAGCAGTGATGCTGCAGGAGTGGTGTATGCACATATAAGAACCCCAAGGAGTAATGCTGCAGGAGTGGTGCATGCACACATAAGGAGTCCCAGCAGTGATGCTGCAGGACAGTGGTGCATGCACATATAAGGAGCACAAGCAGTGATGCTTCAGGAGTGGTGCATGTGCATATAAGGAGTCCCAGCAGTGATGCTGCAGGAGTGGTGCATGCACACATAAGGAGTCCCAGCATTGAAGCTGCAGGAGTAGTGCATGCACGTATAAGAAGTCCCCGCAGTGATGCCAGAGGAGTGGTGAATGCGCACATAAGGAGTCCCAGCAGTGAAGCTGGAGTAGTGCATGCACGTATAAGGAGTCCCAGCAGTGATGCTGCAGGAGTGGTGCATGCACATTTAAGGAGTCCCAGCAGTGATGCTGCAGGAGTGGTGCATGCACATATAAGGAGCCCCAGCAGTGATACTGTAGAAGTGGTGCTTGCACATATAAGGAGGCCAAGCAGTAATGCTGCAGGAGTGGTGCATGCACATATAAGGAGCCCAAGCAGTGATGCTGCAGGAGTGGTGCATGCACATATTAGGAGTCCCAGCTGTGAAGCTGCAGGAGTGGTGCATGTGTGTATAAGGAGCCAAAGAATTCATGCTGCAGGAGTGGTGCATGCACATGTAAGGAGTACCAGCAGTGATGCAGTAGGAGTGGTGCATGCACATGTAGGGAGTCCCAGTAGTGATGCAGCAGGAGAGGTGCATGCACATATAATGACTCCTAGTAGTGATGCTGCAGGAGTGGTGCATGCACATATAAGGAGTTCCAGCAGTGATGATGCAGGAGTGGTGCATGCACGTATAAGGAGTTACAGCAGTGATGCTGCAGTAGTGGTGCCTGCGCATATAAGGAGTCCCAGCAGTGATGCTGCAGGAGTGGTGCCTGCGCATATAAGGAGTCCCAGCAGTGAAGCTGCAGGAGTGGTGCATGCAAGTATGAGTCCCAGCAGTGATGCTGCAGGAGTGGTGCATGCCCATATAAGGAGTCACATAAGTGATGCTGCAGGAGTGGTGTATGCGCGTATAAGGAGTCCCAGCAGTGATGCAGTAGGAGAGGCGCATGCATGTATAAGGAGCCCCAGCAGTAATGTTGCAGGAGTGGTGCATGCACATATAAGGAGTCCCAGCAGTGAAGCTGCAGGAGTGGTGCATGCACGTATAAGGAGTCCCAGCAGTGATGCTGCAGGAGTGGTGCATGCACATATAAGGAGCCCCAGCAGTGATACTGGAGAAGTGGTGCTTGCACATATAAGGAGGCCAAGCAGTAATGCTGCAGGAGTGGTGCATGCACATATAAGGAGCCCAAGCAGTGATGCTGCAGGAGTGGTGCATGCACATATAAGGAGTCCCAGCAGTGATGCTGTAGGAGTGGTGCAAGTGCATATAAAGAGTCCCAGCATTGATGAAGCAGATGTGGTGCATGCGCATATAAGGAGTCCCAGCAGTGATGCTGCAGGGGTGGTGCATGCGCGCATAAGGAGTCCCAGCACTGATGCTGGAGGAGTGGTGCATGCACGCATAAGAAGTCCCAGCAGTGATGCCGGAGGAGTGGTTCATGCACGAATAAGGAGTCCCAGCAGTGAAGCTGCAGGAGTTGTGCATGCACGTATAAGGAGTCCCAGCAATAATGCTGCATGAGTGGTGCATGCACATGTAAGGAGCCCCAGCAGTGATGCAGTAGGAGTGGTGCATGCACTTATAAGGAGTCCCAGCAGTGAAGCTGCAAGAGTGGTACATGCACATGTAAGGAGTCCCAGCAGTGATGCTGCAGGAGTAGTGCATGCACGTATATGGAGTCCCAGTAGTGAAGCTGCAGGAGTGGTGCATGCGCATATAAGCAGTCCCAGCAGTGATACTACAGGAGTTGTGCGTGCGCATATAAGGAGTCCCAGCAGTGATGCTGCAGGAGTGGTGCATGTCCACATAAGGAGTCCCAGCAGTGATGCTGCAGGAGTTGTGCATGCATGCATAGGGAGCCCCAGCAGTGATCCTGTAGAAGTACTGCATGCACAAGTAAGGTGTCCCAGTAGTGATGCTGTAGGAGTGGTGCATGCACATATAAGAAGCCCAAGCAGTGATACTGCAGGAGTGTTGCATGTGCGTATAAGGAGCCCCTGCAGTGAGGCTGCAGGAGTGATGCATGAGCGTATAAGGAGTCCCAGCAGTGATGCTGTAGGAGTGGTGCGTCCATAAGGAACCCCAGCAGTGAAGCTGCAGGAGTGGTGCATGCACGTATAAGGAGTCCCAGCAGTGATGCTGCAGGAGTGGTGCATGCACATATAAGGAGCCTCAGCAGTGATGCTGTAGAAGTGGTGCACGCACATATAAGGACCCCGAGCAGTGATGCTGCAGGAGTGGTGTAAGCACATATAAGAACCCCAAGGAGTAATGCTGCAGGAGTGGTGCATGCACACATAAGGAGTCCCAGCAGTGATGCTGCAGGACAGTGGTGCATGCACATATAAGGAGCCCAAGCAGTGATGCTTCAGGAGTGGTGCATGTGCATATAAGGAGTCCCAGCAGTGATGCTGCAGGAGTGGTGCATGCACACATAAGGAGTCCCAGCAGTGAAGCTGCAGGAGTAGTGCATGCACGTATAAGAAGTCCCCGCAGTGATGCCAGAGGAGTGGTGAATGCGCACATAAGGAGTCCCAGCAGTGAAGCTGGAGTAGTGCATGCACGTATAAGGAGTCCCAGCAGTGATGCTGCAGGAGTGGTGCATGCACATTTAAGGAGTCCCAGCAGTGATGCTGCAGGAGTGGTGCATGCACATATAAGGAGCCCCAGCAGTGATACTGTAGAAGTGGTGCTTGCACATATAAGGAGGCCAAGCAGTTTTGCTGCAGGAGTGGTGCATGCACATATAAGGAGCCCAAGCAGTGATGCTGCAGGAGTGGTGCATGCACATATAAGGAGTCCCAGCAGTGATGCTGTAGGAGTGGTGCAAGTGCATATAAAGAGTCCCAGCATTGATGCAGCAGATGTGGTGCATGTGCGTATAAGGTGTCCCAGCATTGATGCTCCAGGAGTGGTGCATGCACGTATAAGGAGTCCCAGCAGTGATGCTGCAGGAGTGGTGCACGCACATATAAGGAGCCCCAGCAGTGATACTGTAGAAGTGGTGCTTGCACATATAAGGAGGCCAAGCAGTAATGCTGCAGGAGTGGTGCATGCACATATAGGAGCCCAAGCAGTGATGCTGCAGGAGTGGTGCATGCACATATAAGGAGTCCCAGCAGTGATGCTGTAGGAGTGGTGCAAGTGCATATAAAGAGTCCCAGCATTGATGAAGCAGATGTGGTGCATGCGCATATAAGGAGTCCCAGCAGTGATGCTGCAGGGGTGGTGCATGCACGCATAAGAAGTCCCAGCAGTGATGCGGGAGGAGTGGTTCATGCACGAATAAGGAGTCCCAGCAGTGAAGCTGCAGGAGTTGTGCATGCACGTATAAGGAGTCCCAGCAGTGATGCTGCATGAGTGGTGCATGCACATGTAAGGAGCCCCAGCAGTGATGCAGTAGGAGTGGTGCATGCACATATATAAGGAGTCCCAGCAGTGAAGCTGCAAGAGTGGTACATGCACATGTAAGGAGTCCCAGCAGTGATGCTGCAGGAGTGGTGCATGCACGTATAAGGAGTCCCAGTAGTGAAGCTGCAGGAGTGGTGCATGCGCATATAAGCAGTCCCAGGAGTGATACTACAGGAGTTGTGCGTGCGCATATAAGGAGTCCCAGCAGTGATGCTGCAGGAGTGGTGCATGCCCACATAAGGAGTCCGAGCAGTGATGCTGCAGGAGTTGTGCATGCATGCATAGGGAGCCCCAGCAGTGATCCTGTAGAAGTAGTGCATGCGCAAGTAAGGGGTCCCAGTAGTGATGCTGTAGGAGTGGTGCATGCACATATAAGAAGCCCAAGCAGTGACACTGCAGGAGTGTTGCATGTGCGTATAAGGAGCCCCTGCAGTGAGGGTGCAGGAGTGATGCATGAGCGTATAAGGAGTCCCAGCAGTGATGCTGTAGGAGTGGTGCATGCATGTATAAGGAGCCCCAGCAGTGATGCTGCAGGAATGGTGCATGCACATGTAAGGAGTCCAAGCAGTGATGCTAGAGGAGTGGTGCGTACATAAGGAACCCCAGCAGTGAAGCTGCAGGAGTGGTGCATGCACGTATAAGGAGTCCCAGCAGTGATGCTGCAGGAGTGGTGCATGCACATATAAGGAGCCTCAGCAGTGATGCTGTAGAAGTGGTGCACGCACATATAAGGACCCCGAGCAGTGATGCTGCAGGAGTGGTGTATGCACATATAAGAACCCCAAGGAGTAATGCTGCAGGAGTGGTGCATGCACACATAAGGAGTCCCAGCAGTGATGCTGCAGGACAGTGGTGCATGCACATATAAGGAGCCCAAGCAGTGATGCTTCAGGAGTGGTGCATGTGCATATAAGGAGTCCCAGCAGTGATGCTGCAGGAGTGGTGCATGCACACATAAGGAGTCCCAGCAGTGAAGCTGCAGGAGTAGTGCATGCACGTATAAGGAGTCCCCGCAGTGATGCCAGAGGAGTGGTGAATGCGCACATAAGGAGTCCCAGCAGTGAAGCTGCAGGAGTAGTGCATGCACGTATAAGGAGTCCCAGCAGTGATGCTGCAGGAGTTGTGCATGCACATTTAAGGAGTCCCAGCAGTGATGCAGTAGGAGTGGTGCATGCAGATATAAGGAGTCCCAGCAGGGAAGCTGCAGGAGTTGAGCATGCACATATAAGGAGTCCCAGCAGTGATGCTGCAGGAGTGGTGCATGCACATGTACGGAGTCCCAGCAGTGATGATGCAGGAGTGCTGCATGCACATATAAGAGCCCCAGCAGTGATGCTGTAGGAGTGGTGCATGTGCGTACTCACAGCATTGATGCTGCAGAAGTGGTGCATGCGCATATAGGAGTCCCTGCAGTGATTCTGCAGGAGTGGTGCATGCGCACATAAGGAGTCCCAGCAGTGAAGCTAGAGGAGTGGGGCGTGCGTGCATAAGGAGTCCCAGCAGTGAGGCTGCAGGATTGGTGCATGCGCGTATAAGGAGTACCAGCAGTGATGCTGCAGGAGTGGTGCATGCATGTATAAGGAGGTCCAGCAGTGATGCTGTAGGAGTGGTGCATGTGCGTACTCACAGCATTGATGCTGCAGAAGTGGTGCATGCGCATATAAGGAGTCCCAGCAGTGATGCTGCAGGAGTGGTGCATGCGCACATAAGGAGTCCCAGCAGTGAAGCTAGAGGAGTGGGGCGTGCGTGCATAAGGAGTCCCAGCAGTGAAGCTGCAGGAGTGGTGCATGCACGTATAAGGAGTCCCAGCAGTGAAACTGCAGGAGTGGTGCATCCACATGTAAGGAGCCCCAGCAGTGATGCAGTAGGAGTGGTGTATGCACATATAAGGAGTCCCAGCAGTGAAGCTGCAGGGGTACTGCATGCGCGTAAAAGGAGCACAAGCAGTGATGCTGCTGGAGTGGTGCATACACATGTAAGGAGTCCCAGCAGTGATGCAGTAGGAGTGGTGCATGCACATGTAAGGAGCCTAAGCAAGCAGTGATGCTGCAGCAGTGGTGAATGCACGTATAAGAAGCCCCAGCAGTGATGCTGCAGAAGTGGTGCATGCATATATACGGAGTTCCAGCAGTGATGTTGCAGGAGTGGTGCATGCACGTATAAGGAGCTACAGCAGTGATGTTGCAGTAGTGGTGCATGCACATATAAGGAGTCCCATCAGTGATGCTGCAGGAGTGGTGCATGCACATATAAGGAGTCCCAGCACTGATACTGCAGGAGTGGTGCATGCGCATATAAGGAGTTCCAGCAGTGATGCTGGAGGAGTGGTGCATGCGCACATAAGGAGTCCCAGTGGTGAAGCTGCAGCAGTAGTGCATGAATCTATAAGGAGTCGCAGCAGTGATGCTGCAGGAGTGGTGATGCACTTGTAAGGAGTCCCAGCAGTGATGCAATAGGAGTGGTGCATGCACATATTAGGAGTCCCAGCTGTGAAGCTGCAGGAGTGGTGCATGTGTGTATAAGGAGCCAAAGCAGTCATGCTGCAGGAGTGGTGCATGCACACATAAGGAGTCCCAGCAGTGATGCAGTAGGAGTGGTGCATGCACATGTAGGGAGTCCCAGTAGTGATGTAGCAGGTGAGGTGCATGCACGTATAATGAGTCCCAGTAGTGATGCTGCAGGAGTGGTGCATGCACGTATAATGAGTCCCAGTAGTGATGCTGCAGGAGTGGTGCATGCACGTATAAGGAGTACCAGTAGTGAAGCTGCAGGAGTGGTGCATGCGCATATAAGCAGTCCCAGCAGTGATACTACAGGAGTGGTGCGTGCACATATAAGGAGTCCCAGCAGTGATGCTGCAGGAGTGGTGCATGCCCATATAAGGAGTCCCAGCAGTGATGCTGCAGGAGGTGTGCATGGGTGCATAAGGAGCCCCAGCAGTGATCCTGTAGAAGTGGTGCATGCGCATTTAAGGGGTCCCAGTAGTGATGCTGTAGGAGTGGTGCATGCACATATAAGAAGCCCAAGCAGTGACACTGCAGGAGTGTTGCATGTGCGTATAAGGAGCCCCTGCAGTGAGGCTGCAGGAGTGATGCATGCGCGTATAAGGAGTCCCAGCAGTGATGCTGTAGGAGTGGTGAATGCATGTATAAGGAGCCCCAGCAGTGATGCTGCAGGAATGGTGCATGCACTTGTAAGGAGTCCAAGCAGTGATGCTAGAGGAGTGGTGCGTCCATAAGGAACCCCAGCAGTGAAGCTGCAGGAGTGGTGCATGCACGTATAAGGAGTCCCAGCAGTGATGCTGCAGGAGTAGTGCATGCACATATAAGGAGCCTCAGCAGTGATGCTGGAGGAGTGGTGCATGCGCACATAAGGAGTCCCAGTAGTGAAGCTGCAGGAGTAGTGCATGCATCTATAAGGAGTCCCAGCAGTGATGCTGCAGGAGTGGTGATGCACTTGTAAGGAGTCCCAGCAGTGATGCAATAGGAGTGGTGCATGCACATATTAGGAGTCCCAGCTGTGAAGCTGCAGGAGTGGTGCATGTGTGTATAAGGAGCCAAAGAATTCATGCTGCAGGAGTGGTGCATGCACATGTAAGGAGTACCAGCAGTGATGCAGTAGGAGTGGTGCATGCACATGTAGGGAGTCCCAGTAGTGATGCAGCAGGAGAGGTGCATGCACATATAATGACTCCTAGTAGTGATGCTGCAGGAGTGGTGCATGCACATATAAGGAGTTCCAGCAGTGATGATGCAGGAGTGGTGCATGCACGTATAAGGAGTTACAGCAGTGATGCTGCAGTAGTGGTGCCTGCGCATATAAGGAGTCCCAGCAGTGATGCTGCAGGAGTGGTGCCTGCGCATATAAGGAGTCCCAGCAGTGAAGCTGCAGGAGTGGTGCATGCAAGTATGAGTCCCAGCAGTGATGCTGCAGGAGTGGTGCATGCCCATATAAGGAGTCACATAAGTGATGCTGCAGGAGTGGTGTATGCGCGTATAAGGAGTCCCAGCAGTGATGCAGTAGGAGAGGCGCATGCATGTATAAGGAGCCCCAGCAGTAATGTTGCAGGAGTGGTGCATGCACATATAAGGAGTCCCAGCAGTGAAGCTGCAGAGTGGTGCATGCACGTATAAGGAGTCCCAGCAGTGATGCTGCAGGAGTGGTGCATGCACATATAAGGAGCCCCAGCAGTGATACTGTAGAAGTGGTGCTTGCACATATAAGGAGGCCAAGCAGTAATGCTGCAGGAGTGGTGCATGCACATATAAGGAGCCCAAGCAGTGATGCTGCAGGAGTGGTGCATGCACATATAAGGAGTCCCAGCAGTGATGCTGTAGGAGTGGTGCAAGTGCATATAAAGAGTCCCAGCATTGATGCAGCAGTTGTGGTGCATGTGCGTATAAGGTGTCCCAGCATTGATGCTCCAGGAGTGGTGCATGCACGTATAAGGAGTCCCAGCAGTGATGCTGCAGGAGTGGTGCACGTACATATAAGGAGCCCCAGCAGTGATACTGGAGAAGTGGTGCTTGCACATATAAGGAGGCCAAGCAGTAATGCTGCAGGAGTGGTGCATGCACATATAAGGAGCCCAAGCAGTGATGCTGCAGGAGTGGTGCATGCACATATAAGGAGTCCCAGCAGTGATGCTGTAGGAGTGGTGCAAGTGCATATAAAGAGTCCCAGCATTGATGAAGCAGATGTGGTGCATGCGCATATAAGGAGTCCCAGCAGTGATGCTGCAGGGGTGGTGCATGCGCGCATAAGGAGTCCCAGCACTGATGCTGGAGGAGTGGTGCATGCACGCATAAGAAGTCCCAGCAGTGATGCCGGAGGAGTGGTTCATGCACGAATAAGGAGTCCCAGCAGTGAAGCTGCAGGAGTTGTGCATGCAAGTATAAGGAGTCCCAGCAATAATGCTGCATGAGTGGTGCATGCACATGTAAGGAGTCCCAGCAGTGAAGCTGCAAGAGTGGTACATGCACATGTAAGGAGTCCCAGCAGTGATGCTGCAGGAGTAGTGCATGCACGTATAAGGAGTCCCAGTAGTGAAGCTGCAGGAGTGGTGCATGCGCATATAAGCAGTCCCAGCAGTGATACTACAGGAGTTGTGCGTGCGCATATAAGGAGTCCCAGCAGTGATGCTGCAGGAGTGGTGCATGTCCACATAAGGAGTCCCAGCAGTGATGCTGCAGGAGTTGTGCATGCATGCATAGGGAGCCCCAGCAGTGATCCTGTAGAAGTACTGCATGCGCAAGTAAGGGGTCCCAGTAGTGATGCTGTAGGAGTGGTGCATGCACATATAAGAAGCCCAAGCAGTGATACTGCAGGAGTGTTGCATGTGCGTATAAGGAGCCCCTGCAGTGAGGCTGCAGGAGTGATGCATGAGCGTATAAGGAGTCCCAGCAGTGATGCTGTAGGAGTGGTGCATGCATGTATAAGGAGCCCCAGCAGTGATGCTGCAGGAATGGTGCATGCACATGTAAGGAGTCCAAGCAGTGATGCTAGAGGAGTGGTGCGTCCATAAGGAACCCCAGCAGTGAAGCTGCAGGAGTGGTGCATGCACGTATAAGGAGTCCCAGCAGTGATGCTGCAGGAGTGGTGCATGCACATATAAGGAGCCTCAGCAGTGATGCTGTAGAAGTGGCGCACGCACATATAAGGACCCCGAGCAGTGATGCTGCAGGAGTGGTGTATGCACATATAAGAACCCCAAGGAGTAATGCTGCAGGAGTGGTGCATGCACACATAAGGAGTCCCAGCAGTGATGCTGCAGGACAGTGGTGCATGCACATATAAGGAGCCCAAGCAGTGATGCTTCAGGAGTGGTGCATGTGCATATAAGGAGTCCCAGCAGTGATGCTGCAGGAGTGGTGCATGCACACATAAGGAGTCCCAGCAGTGAAGCTGCAGGAGTAGTGCATGCACGTATAAGAAGTCCCCGCAGTGATGCCAGAGGAGTGGTGAATGCGCACATAAGGAGTCCCAGCAGTGAAGCTGGAGTAGTGCATGCACGTATAAGGAGTCCCAGCAGTGATGCTGCAGGAGTGGTGCATGCACATTTAAGGAGTCCCAGCAGTGATGCTGCAGGAGTGGTGCATGCACATATAAGGAGCCCCAGCAGTGATACTGTAGAAGTGGTGCTTGCACATATAAGGAGGCCAAGCAGTAATGCTGCAGGAGTGGTGCATGCACATATAAGGAGCCCAAGCAGTGATGCTGCAGGAGTGGTGCATGCACATATTAGGAGTCCCAGCTGTGAAGCTGCAGGAGTGGTGCATGTGTGTATAAGGAGCCAAAGAATTCATGCTGCAGGAGTGGTGCATGCACATGTAAGGAGTACCAGCAGTGATGCAGTAGGAGTGGTGCATGCACATGTAGGGAGTCCCAGTAGTGATGCAGCAGGAGAGGTGCATGCACATATAATGACTCCTAGTAGTGATGCTGCAGGAGTGGTGCATGCACATATAAGGAGTTCCAGCAGTGATGATGCAGGAGTGGTGCATGCACGTATAAGGAGTTACAGCAGTGATGCTGCAGTAGTGGTGCCTGCGCATATAAGGAGTCCCAGCAGTGATGCTGCAGGAGTGGTGCCTGCGCATATAAGGAGTCCCAGCAGTGAAGCTGCAGGAGTGGTGCATGCAAGTATGAGTCCCAGCAGTGATGCTGCAGGAGTGGTGCATGCCCATATAAGGAGTCACATAAGTGATGCTGCAGGAGTGGTGTATGCGCGTATAAGGAGTCCCAGCAGTGATGCAGTAGGAGAGGCGCATGCATGTATAAGGAGCCCCAGCAGTAATGTTGCAGGAGTGGTGCATGCACATATAAGGAGTCCCAGCAGTGAAGCTGCAGGAGTGGTGCATGCACGTATAAGGAGTCCCAGCAGTGATGCTGCAGGAGTGGTGCATGCACATATAAGGAGCCCCAGCAGTGATACTGGAGAAGTGGTGCTTGCACATATAAGGAGGCCAAGCAGTAATGCTGCAGGAGTGGTGCATGCACATATAAGGAGCCCAAGCAGTGATGCTGCAGGAGTGGTGCATGCACATATAAGGAGTCCCAGCAGTGATGCTGTAGGAGTGGTGCAAGTGCATATAAAGAGTCCCAGCATTGATGAAGCAGATGTGGTGCATGCGCATATAAGGAGTCCCAGCAGTGATGCTGCAGGGGTGGTGCATGCGCGCATAAGGAGTCCCAGCACTGATGCTGGAGGAGTGGTGCATGCACGCATAAGAAGTCCCAGCAGTGATGCCGGAGGAGTGGTTCATGCACGAATAAGGAGTCCCAGCAGTGAAGCTGCAGGAGTTGTGCATGCACGTATAAGGAGTCCCAGCAATAATGCTGCATGAGTGGTGCATGCACATGTAAGGAGCCCCAGCAGTGATGCAGTAGGAGTGGTGCATGCACTTATAAGGAGTCCCAGCAGTGAAGCTGCAAGAGTGGTACATGCACATGTAAGGAGTCCCAGCAGTGATGCTGCAGGAGTAGTGCATGCACGTATATGGAGTCCCAGTAGTGAAGCTGCAGGAGTGGTGCATGCGCATATAAGCAGTCCCAGCAGTGATACTACAGGAGTTGTGCGTGCGCATATAAGGAGTCCCAGCAGTGATGCTGCAGGAGTGGTGCATGTCCACATAAGGAGTCCCAGCAGTGATGCTGCAGGAGTTGTGCATGCATGCATAGGGAGCCCCAGCAGTGATCCTGTAGAAGTACTGCATGCACAAGTAAGGTGTCCCAGTAGTGATGCTGTAGGAGTGGTGCATGCACATATAAGAAGCCCAAGCAGTGATACTGCAGGAGTGTTGCATGTGCGTATAAGGAGCCCCTGCAGTGAGGCTGCAGGAGTGATGCATGAGCGTATAAGGAGTCCCAGCAGTGATGCTGTAGGAGTGGTGCGTCCATAAGGAACCCCAGCAGTGAAGCTGCAGGAGTGGTGCATGCACGTATAAGGAGTCCCAGCAGTGATGCTGCAGGAGTGGTGCATGCACATATAAGGAGCCTCAGCAGTGATGCTGTAGAAGTGGTGCACGCACATATAAGGACCCCGAGCAGTGATGCTGCAGGAGTGGTGTAAGCACATATAAGAACCCCAAGGAGTAATGCTGCAGGAGTGGTGCATGCACACATAAGGAGTCCCAGCAGTGATGCTGCAGGACAGTGGTGCATGCACATATAAGGAGCCCAAGCAGTGATGCTTCAGGAGTGGTGCATGTGCATATAAGGAGTCCCAGCAGTGATGCTGCAGGAGTGGTGCATGCACACATAAGGAGTCCCAGCAGTGAAGCTGCAGGAGTAGTGCATGCACGTATAAGAAGTCCCCGCAGTGATGCCAGAGGAGTGGTGAATGCGCACATAAGGAGTCCCAGCAGTGAAGCTGGAGTAGTGCATGCACGTATAAGGAGTCCCAGCAGTGATGCTGCAGGAGTGGTGCATGCACATTTAAGGAGTCCCAGCAGTGATGCTGCAGGAGTGGTGCATGCACATATAAGGAGCCCCAGCAGTGATACTGTAGAAGTGGTGCTTGCACATATAAGGAGGCCAAGCAGTAATGCTGCAGGAGTGGTGCATGCACATATAAGGAGCCCAAGCAGTGATGCTGCAGGAGTGGTGCATGCACATATAAGGAGTCCCAGCAGTGATGCTGTAGGAGTGGTGCAAGTGCATATAAAGAGTCCCAGCATTGATGCAGCAGATGTGGTGCATGTGCGTATAAGGTGTCCCAGCATTGATGCTCCAGGAGTGGTGCATGCACGTATAAGGAGTCCCAGCAGTGATGCTGCAGGAGTGGTGCACGCACATATAAGGAGCCCCAGCAGTGATACTGTAGAAGTGGTGCTTGCACATATAAGGAGGCCAAGCAGTAATGCTGCAGGAGTGGTGCATGCACATATAAGGAGCCCAAGCAGTGATGCTGCAGGAGTGGTGCATGCACATATAAGGAGTCCCAGCAGTGATGCTGTAGGAGTGGTGCAAGTGCATATAAAGAGTCCCAGCATTGATGAAGCAGATGTGGTGCATGCGCATATAAGGAGTCCCAGCAGTGATGCTGCAGGGGTGGTGCATGCACGCATAAGAAGTCCCAGCAGTGATGCGGGAGGAGTGGTTCATGCACGAATAAGGAGTCCCAGCAGTGAAGCTGCAGGAGTTGTGCATGCACGTATAAGGAGTCCCAGCAGTGATGCTGCATGAGTGGTGCATGCACATGTAAGGAGCCCCAGCAGTGATGCAGTAGGAGTGGTGCATGCACATATATAAGGAGTCCCAGCAGTGAAGCTGCAAGAGTGGTACATGCACATGTAAGGAGTCCCAGCAGTGATGCTGCAGGAGTGGTGCATGCACGTATAAGGAGTCCCAGTAGTGAAGCTGCAGGAGTGGTGCATGCGCATATAAGCAGTCCCAGGAGTGATACTACAGGAGTTGTGCGTGCGCATATAAGGAGTCCCAGCAGTGATGCTGCAGGAGTGGTGCATGCCCACATAAGGAGTCCGAGCAGTGATGCTGCAGGAGTTGTGCATGCATGCATAGGGAGCCCCAGCAGTGATCCTGTAGAAGTAGTGCATGCGCAAGTAAGGGGTCCCAGTAGTGATGCTGTAGGAGTGGTGCATGCACATATAAGAAGCCCAAGCAGTGACACTGCAGGAGTGTTGCATGTGCGTATAAGGAGCCCCTGCAGTGAGGGTGCAGGAGTGATGCATGAGCGTATAAGGAGTCCCAGCAGTGATGCTGTAGGAGTGGTGCATGCATGTATAAGGAGCCCCAGCAGTGATGCTGCAGGAATGGTGCATGCACATGTAAGGAGTCCAAGCAGTGATGCTAGAGGAGTGGTGCGTACATAAGGAACCCCAGCAGTGAAGCTGCAGGAGTGGTGCATGCACGTATAAGGAGTCCCAGCAGTGATGCTGCAGGAGTGGTGCATGCACATATAAGGAGCCTCAGCAGTGATGCTGTAGAAGTGGTGCACGCACATATAAGGACCCCGAGCAGTGATGCTGCAGGAGTGGTGTATGCACATATAAGAACCCCAAGGAGTAATGCTGCAGGAGTGGTGCATGCACACATAAGGAGTCCCAGCAGTGATGCTGCAGGACAGTGGTGCATGCACATATAAGGAGCCCAAGCAGTGATGCTTCAGGAGTGGTGCATGTGCATATAAGGAGTCCCAGCAGTGATGCTGCAGGAGTGGTGCATGCACACATAAGGAGTCCCAGCAGTGAAGCTGCAGGAGTAGTGCATGCACGTATAAGGAGTCCCCGCAGTGATGCCAGAGGAGTGGTGAATGCGCACATAAGGAGTCCCAGCAGTGAAGCTGCAGGAGTAGTGCATGCACGTATAAGGAGTCCCAGCAGTGATGCTGCAGGAGTTGTGCATGCACATTTAAGGAGTCCCAGCAGTGATGCAGTAGGAGTGGTGCATGCAGATATAAGGAGTCCCAGCAGGGAAGCTGCAGGAGTTGAGCATGCACATATAAGGAGTCCCAGCAGTGATGCTGCAGGAGTGGTGCATGCACATGTACGGAGTCCCAGCAGTGATGATGCAGGAGTGCTGCATGCACATATAAGGAGCCCCAGCAGTGATGCTGTAGGAGTGGTGCATGTGCGTACTCACAGCATTGATGCTGCAGAAGTGGTGCATGCGCATATAAGGAGTCCCTGCAGTGATTCTGCAGGAGTGGTGCATGCGCACATAAGGAGTCCCAGCAGTGAAGCTAGAGGAGTGGGGCGTGCGTGCATAAGGAGTCCCAGCAGTGAGGCTGCAGGATTGGTGCATGCGCGTATAAGGAGTACCAGCAGTGATGCTGCAGGAGTGGTGCATGCATGTATAAGGAGTCCCAGCAGTGATGCTGTAGGAGTGGTGCATGTGCGTACTCACAGCATTGATGCTGCAGAAGTGGTGCATGCGCATATAAGGAGTCCCAGCAGTGATGCTGCAGGAGTGGTGCATGCGCACATAAGGAGTCCCAGCAGTGAAGCTAGAGGAGTGGGGCGTGCGTGCATAAGGAGTCCCAGCAGTGAAGCTGCAGGAGTGGTGCATGCACGTATAAGGAGTCCCAGCAGTGAAACTGCAGGAGTGGTGCATCCACATGTAAGGAGCCCCAGCAGTGATGCAGTAGGAGTGGTGTATGCACATATAAGGAGTCCCAGCAGTGAAGCTGCAGGGGTACTGCATGCGCGTAAAAGGAGCACAAGCAGTGATGCTGCTGGAGTGGTGCATACACATGTAAGGAGTCCCAGCAGTGATGCAGTAGGAGTGGTGCATGCACATGTAAGGAGCCTAAGCAAGCAGTGATGCTGCAGCAGTGGTGAATGCACGTATAAGAAGCCCCAGCAGTGATGCTGCAGAAGTGGTGCATGCATATATACGGAGTTCCAGCAGTGATGTTGCAGGAGTGGTGCATGCACGTATAAGGAGCTACAGCAGTGATGTTGCAGTAGTGGTGCATGCACATATAAGGAGTCCCATCAGTGATGCTGCAGGAGTGGTGCATGCACATATAAGGAGTCCCAGCACTGATACTGCAGGAGTGGTGCATGCGCATATAAGGAGTTCCAGCATTGATGCTGGAGGAGTGGTGCATGCGCACATAAGGAGTCCCAGTGGTGAAGCTGCAGGAGTAGTGCATGAATCTATAAGGAGTCGCAGCAGTGATGCTGCAGGAGTGGTGATGCACTTGTAAGGAGTCCCAGCAGTGATGCAATAGGAGTGGTGCATGCACATATTAGGAGTCCCAGCTGTGAAGCTGCAGGAGTGGTGCATGTGTGTATAAGGAGCCAAAGCAGTCATGCTGCAGGAGTGGTGCATGCACACATAAGGAGTCCCAGCAGTGATGCAGTAGGAGTGGTGCATGCACATGTAGGGAGTCCCAGTAGTGATGTAGCAGGTGAGGTGCATGCACGTATAATGAGTCCCAGTAGTGATGCTGCAGGAGTGGTGCATGCACGTATAATGAGTCCCAGTAGTGATGCTGCAGGAGTGGTGCATGCACGTATAAGGAGTACCAGTAGTGAAGCTGCAGGAGTGGTGCATGCGCATATAAGCAGTCCCAGCAGTGATACTACAGGAGTGGTGCGTGCACATATAAGGAGTCCCAGCAGTGATGCTGCAGGAGTGGTGCATGCCCATATAAGGAGTCCCAGCAGTGATGCTGCAGGAGGTGTGCATGGGTGCATAAGGAGCCCCAGCAGTGATCCTGTAGAAGTGGTGCATGCGCATTTAAGGGGTCCCAGTAGTGATGCTGTAGGAGTGGTGCATGCACATATAAGAAGCCCAAGCAGTGACACTGCAGGAGTGTTGCATGTGCGTATAAGGAGCCCCTGCAGTGAGGCTGCAGGAGTGATGCATGCGCGTATAAGGAGTCCCAGCAGTGATGCTGTAGGAGTGGTGAATGCATGTATAAGGAGCCCCAGCAGTGATGCTGCAGGAATGGTGCATGCACTTGTAAGGAGTCCAAGCAGTGATGCTAGAGGAGTGGTGCGTCCATAGGAACCCCAGCAGTGAAGCTGCAGGAGTGGTGCATGCACGTATAAGGAGTCCCAGCAGTGATGCTGCAGGAGTAGTGCATGCACATATAAGGAGCCTCAGCAGTGATGCTGTAGAAGTGGTGCACGCACATATAAGGACCCCGAGCAGTGATGCTGCAGGAGTGGTGTATGCACATATAAGAACCCCAAGGAGTAATGCTGCAGGAGTGGTGCATGCACACATAAGGAGTCCCAGGCAGTGATGCTGCAGGACAGTGGTGCATGCACATATAAGGAGCCCAAGCAGTGATGCTTCAGGAGTGGTGCATGTGCATATAAGGAGTCCCAGCAGTGATGCTGCAGGAGTGGTGCATGCACACATAAGGAGTCCCAGCAGTGAAGCTGCAGGAGTAGTGCATGCACGTATAAGGAGTCCCCGCAGTGATGCCAGAGGAGTGGTGAATGCGCACATAAGGAGTCCCAGCAGTGAAGCTGCAGGAGTAGTGCATGCACGTATAAGGAGTCCCAGCAGTGATGCTGCAGGAGTGGTGCATGCACATTTAAGGAGTCCCAGCAGTGATGCAGTAGGAGTGGTGCATGCAGATATAAGGAGTCCCAGCAGGGAAGCTGCAGGAGTTGAGCATGCACATATAAGGAGTCCCAGCAGTGATGCTGCAGGAGTGGTGCATGCACATGTACGGAGTCCCAGCAGTGATGATGCAGGAGTGCTGCATGCACGTATAAGGAGCCCCAGCAGTGATGCTGTAGGAGTGGTGCATGTGCGTACTCACAGCATTGATGCTGCAGAAGTGGTGCATGCGCATATAAGGAGTCCCTGCAGTGATGCTGCAGGAGTGGTGCATGCGCACATAAGGAGTCCCAGCAGTGAAGCTAGAGGAGTGGGGCGTGCGTGCATAAGGAGTCCCAGCAGTGAGGCTGCAGGATTGGTGCATGCGCGTATAAGGAGTACCAGCAGTGATGCTGCAGGAGTGGTGCATGCATGTATAAGGAGTCCCAGCAGTGATGCTGTAGGAGTGGTGCATGTGCGTACTCAAAGCATTGATGCTGCAGAAGTGGTGCATGCGCATATAAGGAGTCCCAGCAGTGATGCTGCAGAAGTGGTGCATGCGCACATAAGGAGTCCCAGCAGTGAAGCTAGATGAGTGGGGCGTGCGTGCATAAGGAGTCCCAGCAGTGAAGCTGCAGGAGTGGTGCATGCACGTATAAGGAGTCCCAGCAGTGAAACTGCAGGAGTGGTGCATCCACATGTAAGGAGCCCCAGCAGTGATGCAGTAGGAGTGGTGTATGCACGTATAAGGAGTCCCAGCAGTGAAGCTGCAGGGGTGGTGCATGCACATATAAGGAGCCTCAGCAGTGATGCTGTAGAAGTGGTGCACGCACATATAAGGACCCCGAGCAGTGATGCTGCAGGAGTGGTGTATGCACATATAAGAACCCCAAGGAGTAATGCTGCAGGAGTGGTGCATGCACACATAAGGAGTCCCAGGCAGTGATGCTGCAGGACAGTGGTGCATGCACATATAAGGAGCCCAAGCAGTGATGCTTCAGGAGTGGTGCATGTTCATATAAGGAGTCCCAGCAGTGATGCTGCAGGAGTGGTGCATGCACACATAAGGAGTCCCAGCAGTGAAGCTGCAGGAGTAGTGCATGCACGTATAAGGAGTCCCCGCAGTGATGCCAGAGGAGTGGTGAATGCGCACATAAGGAGTCCCAGCAGTGAAGCTGCAGGAGTAGTGCATGCACGTATAAGGAGTCCCAGCAGTGATGCTGCAGGAGTGGTGCATGCACATTTAAGGAGTCCCAGCAGTGATGCAGTAGGAGTGGTGCATGCAGATATAAGGAGTCCCAGCAGGGAAGCTGCAGGAGTTGAGCATGCACATATAAGGAGTCCCAGCAGTGATGCTGCAGGAGTGGTGCATGCACATGTACGGAGTCCCAGCAGTGATGATGCAGGAGTGCTGCATGCACGTATAAGGAGCCCCAGCAGTGATGCTGTAGGAGTGGTGCATGTGCGTACTCACAGCATTGATGCTGCAGAAGTGGTGCATGCGCATATAAGGAGTCCCTGCAGTGATGCTGCAGGAGTGGTGCATGCGCACATAAGGAGTCCCAGCAGTGAAGCTAGAGGAGTGGGGCGTGCGTGCATAAGGAGTCCCAGCAGTGAGGCTGCAGGATTGGTGCATGCGCGTATAAGGAGTACCAGCAGTGATGCTGCAGGAGTGGTGCATGCATGTATAAGGAGTCCCAGCAGTGATGCTGTAGGAGTGGTGTATGCACATATAAGGAGTACCAGCAGTGATGCTGCAGGAGTGGTGCATGCATGTATAAGGAGTACCAGCAGTGATGCTGCAGGAGTGGTGCATGCATGTATAAGGAGTCCCAGCAGTGATGCTGTAGGAGTGGTGTATGCACATATAAGGAGTCCCAGCAGTGATGCTGCAGAAGTGGTGCATGCGCACATAAGGAGTCCCAGCAGTGAAGCTAGATGAGTGGGGCGTGCGTGCATAAGGAGTCCCAGCAGTGAAGCTGCAGGAGTGGTGCATGCACGTATAAGGAGTCCCAGCAGTGAAACTGCAGGAGTGGTGCATCCACATGTAAGGAGCCCCAGCAGTGATGCAGTAGGAGTGGTGTATGCACATATAAGGAGTCCCAGCAGTGAAGCTGCAGGGGTACTGCATGCGCGTAAAAGGAGCACAAGCAGTGATGCTGCTGGAGTGGTGCATACACATGTAAGGAGTCCCAGCAGTGATGCAGTAGGAGTGGTGCATGCACATGTAAGGAGCCTAAGCAAGCAGTGATGCTGCAGCAGTGGTGCATGCACGTATAAGAAGCCCCAGCAGTGATGCTGCAGAAGTGGTGCATGCATATATACGGAGTTCCAGCAGTGATGTTGCAGGAGTTGTGCATGCACGTATAAGGAGCTACAGCAGTGATGTTGCAGTAGTGGTGCATGCACATATAAGGAGTCCCATCAGTGATGCTGCAGGAGTGGTGCATGCACATATAAGGAGTCCCAGCACTGATACTGCAGGAGTGGTGCATGCGCATATAAGGAGTTCCAGCAGTGATGCTGGAGGAGTGGTGCATGCGCACATAAGGAGTCCCAGTAGTGAAGCTGCAGGAGTAGTGCATGCATCTATAAGGAGTCGCAGCAGTGATGCTGCAGGAGTGGTGATGCACTTGTAAGGAGTCCCAGCAGTGATGCAATAGGGGTGGTGCATGCACATATTAGGAGTCCCAGCTGTGAAGCTGCAGGAGTGGTGCATGTGTGTATAAGGAGCCAAAGCAGTCATGCTGCAGGAGTGGTGTATGCACACATAAGGAGTCCCAGCAGTGATGCAGTAGGAGTGGTGCATGCACATGTAGGGAGTCCCAGTAGTGATGTAGCAGGTGAGGTGCATGCACATATAATGACTCCCAGTAGTGATGCTGCAGGAGTGGTGCATGCACATATAAGGAGTCCCAGCAGTGAAGCTGCAGGAGTGGTACCTGCGCATATAAGGAGTCCCAGCAGTGAAGCTGCAGGAGTGGTACCTGCGCATATAAGGAGTCCCAGCAGTGAAGCTGCAGGGGTACTGCATGCGCGTAAAAGGAGCACAAGCAGTGATGCTGCTGGAGTGGTGCATACACATGTAAGGAGTCCCAGCAGTGATGCTGCAGGAGTGGTGCATGCACGTATGAGGAGTCCCAGCAGTGATGCTGCAGGAGTGGTGCATGCGCATATAAGGAGTCACATAAGTGATGCTGCAGGAGTGGTGTATGCGCGTATAAGGAGTCCCCGCAGTGATGCAGTAGGAGAGGCGCATGCATGTATAAGGAGCCCCAGCAGTAATGTTGCAGGAGTGGTGCATTCACATATAAGGAGTCCCAGCAGTGAAGCTGCAGGAGTGGTGCATGCACGTATAAGGAGCCCCAGCAGTGATGCTGCAGGAGTGGTGCACGCACATATAAGGAGCCCCAGCAGTGATACTGTAGAAGTGGTGCTTGCACATATAAGGAGGCCAAGCAGTAATGCTGCAGGAGTGGTGCATGCACATATAAGGAGCCCAAGCAGTGATGCTGCAGGAGTGGTGCATGCACATATAAGTAGTCCCAGCAGTGATGCTGTAGGAGTGGTGCAAGTGCATATAAAGAGTCCCAGCATTGATGCAGCAGAAGTGGTGCATGGGCATATAAGGAGTCCCAGCAGTGATGCTGCAGGGGTGGTGCATGCGCGCATAAGGAGTCCCAGCACTGATGCTGGAGGAGTGGTGCATGCACGCATAAGAAGTCCCAGCAGTGATGCGGGAGGAGTGGTGCATGCACGAATAGGGAGTCCCAGCAGTGAAGCTGCAGGAGATGTGCATGCACATATAAGGAGTCCCAGCAGTGATGCTGCATGAGTGGTGCATGCACATGTAAGGAGCCCCAGCAGTGATGCAGTAGGAGTGGTGCATGCACATATAAGGAGTCCCAGCAGTGAAGCTGCAAGAGTGGTACATGCACATGTAAGGAGTTCCAGCAGTGATGCTGCAGGAGTGGTGCATGCACGTATAAGGAGTCCCAGCAGTGATGCTGCAGGAGGTGTGCATGGGTGCATAAGGAGCCCCAGCAGTGATCCTGTAGAAGTGGTGCATGCGCATTTAAGGGGTCCCAGTAGTGATGCTGTAGGAGTGGTGCATGCACATATAAGAAGCCCAAGCAGTGACACTGCAGGAGTGTTGCATGTGCGTATAAGGAGCCCCTGCAGTGAGGCTGCAGGAGTGATGCATGCGTGTATAAGGAGTCCCAGCAGTGAAGCTGCAGGAGTGGTGCATGCGCGTATAAGGAGTCCCAGCAGTGATGCTGCAGAAGTGGTGCATGCATATATACGGAGTTCCAGCAGTGATGTTGCAGCAGTGGTGCATGCACGCATAAGGAGCTACAGCAGTGATGTTGCAGTAGTGGTGCATGCACATATAAGGAGTCCCAGCAGTGATGCTGCAGGAGTGGTACCTGCGCATATAAGGAGTCCCAGCAGTGAAGCTGCAGGGGTACTGCATGCGCGTAAAAGGAGCACAAGCAGTGATGCTGCTGGAGTGGTGCATACACATGTAAGGAGTCCCAGCAGTGATGCTGCAGGAGTGGTGCATGCACGTATGAGGAGTCCCAGCAGTGATGCTGCAGGAGTGGTGCATGCGCATATACGGAGTCACATAAGTGATGCTGCAGGAGTGGTGTATGCGCGTATAAGGAGCCCCCGCAGTGATGCAGTAGGAGAGGCGCATGCATGTATAAGGAGTCCCAGCAGTGATGCTGCAGGAGTAGTGCATGCACGTATAAGGAGTCCCAGTAGTGAAGCTGCAGGAGTGGTGCATGCGCATATAAGCAGTCCCAGCAGTGATACTACAGGAGTTGTGCGTGCGCATATAAGGAGTCCCAGCAGTGATGCTGCAGGAGTGGTGCATGTCCACATAAGGAGTCCCAGCAGTGATGCTGCAGGAGTTGTGCATGCATGCATAGGGAGCCCCAGCAGTGATCCTGTAGAAGTACTGCATGCGCAAGTAAGGGGTCCCAGTAGTGATGCTGTAGGAGTGGTGCATGCACATATAAGAAGCCCAAGCAGTGATACTGCAGGAGTGTTGCATGTGCGTATAAGGAGCCCCTGCAGTGAGGCTGCAGGAGTGATGCATGAGCGTATAAGGAGTCCCAGCAGTGATGCTGTAGGAGTGGTGCATGCATGTATAAGGAGCCCCAGCAGTGATGCTGCAGGAATGGTGCATGCACATGTAAGGAGTCCAAGCAGTGATGCTAGAGGAGTGGTGCGTCCATAAGGAACCCCAGCAGTGAAGCTGCAGGAGTGGTGCATGCACGTATAAGGAGTCCCAGCAGTGATGCTGCAGGAGTGGTGCATGCACATATAAGGAGCCTCAGCAGTGATGCTGTAGAAGTGGCGCACGCACATATAAGGACCCCGAGCAGTGATGCTGCAGGAGTGGTGTATGCACATATAAGAACCCCAAGGAGTAATGCTGCAGGAGTGGTGCATGCACACATAAGGAGTCCCAGCAGTGATGCTGCAGGACAGTGGTGCATGCACATATAAGGAGCACAAGCAGTGATGCTTCAGGAGTGGTGCATGTGCATATAAGGAGTCCCAGCAGTGATGCTGCAGGAGTGGTGCATGCACACATAAGGAGTCCCAGCATTGAAGCTGCAGGAGTAGTGCATGCACGTATAAGAAGTCCCCGCAGTGATGCCAGAGGAGTGGTGAATGCGCACATAAGGAGTCCCAGCAGTGAAGCTGGAGTAGTGCATGCACGTATAAGGAGTCCCAGCAGTGATGCTGCAGGAGTGGTGCATGCACATTTAAGGAGTCCCAGCAGTGATGCTGCAGGAGTGGTGCATGCACATATAAGGAGCCCCAGCAGTGATACTGTAGAAGTGGTGCTTGCACATATAAGGAGGCCAAGCAGTAATGCTGCAGGAGTGGTGCATGCACATATAAGGAGCCCAAGCAGTGATGCTGCAGGAGTGGTGCATGCACATATTAGGAGTCCCAGCTGTGAAGCTGCAGGAGTGGTGCATGTGTGTATAAGGAGCCAAAGAATTCATGCTGCAGGAGTGGTGCATGCACATGTAAGGAGTACCAGCAGTGATGCAGTAGGAGTGGTGCATGCACATGTAGGGAGTCCCAGTAGTGATGCAGCAGGAGAGGTGCATGCACATATAATGACTCCTAGTAGTGATGCTGCAGGAGTGGTGCATGCACATATAAGGAGTTCCAGCAGTGATGATGCAGGAGTGGTGCATGCACGTATAAGGAGTTACAGCAGTGATGCTGCAGTAGTGGTGCCTGCGCATATAAGGAGTCCCAGCAGTGATGCTGCAGGAGTGGTGCCTGCGCATATAAGGAGTCCCAGCAGTGAAGCTGCAGGAGTGGTGCATGCAAGTATGAGTCCCAGCAGTGATGCTGCAGGAGTGGTGCATGCCCATATAAGGAGTCACATAAGTGATGCTGCAGGAGTGGTGTATGCGCGTATAAGGAGTCCCAGCAGTGATGCAGTAGGAGAGGCGCATGCATGTATAAGGAGCCCCAGCAGTAATGTTGCAGGAGTGGTGCATGCACATATAAGGAGTCCCAGCAGTGAAGCTGCAGGAGTGGTGCATGCACGTATAAGGAGTCCCAGCAGTGATGCTGCAGGAGTGGTGCATGCACATATAAGGAGCCCCAGCAGTGATACTGGAGAAGTGGTGCTTGCACATATAAGGAGGCCAAGCAGTAATGCTGCAGGAGTGGTGCATGCACATATAAGGAGCCCAAGCAGTGATGCTGCAGGAGTGGTGCATGCACATATAAGGAGTCCCAGCAGTGATGCTGTAGGAGTGGTGCAAGTGCATATAAAGAGTCCCAGCATTGATGAAGCAGATGTGGTGCATGCGCATATAAGGAGTCCCAGCAGTGATGCTGCAGGGGTGGTGCATGCGCGCATAAGGAGTCCCAGCACTGATGCTGGAGGAGTGGTGCATGCACGCATAAGAAGTCCCAGCAGTGATGCCGGAGGAGTGGTTCATGCACGAATAAGGAGTCCCAGCAGTGAAGCTGCAGGAGTTGTGCATGCACGTATAAGGAGTCCCAGCAATAATGCTGCATGAGTGGTGCATGCACATGTAAGGAGCCCCAGCAGTGATGCAGTAGGAGTGGTGCATGCACTTATAAGGAGTCCCAGCAGTGAAGCTGCAAGAGTGGTACATGCACATGTAAGGAGTCCCAGCAGTGATGCTGCAGGAGTAGTGCATGCACGTATATGGAGTCCCAGTAGTGAAGCTGCAGGAGTGGTGCATGCGCATATAAGCAGTCCCAGCAGTGATACTACAGGAGTTGTGCGTGCGCATATAAGGAGTCCCAGCAGTGATGCTGCAGGAGTGGTGCATGTCCACATAAGGAGTCCCAGCAGTGATGCTGCAGGAGTTGTGCATGCATGCATAGGGAGCCCCAGCAGTGATCCTGTAGAAGTACTGCATGCACAAGTAAGGTGTCCCAGTAGTGATGCTGTAGGAGTGGTGCATGCACATATAAGAAGCCCAAGCAGTGATACTGCAGGAGTGTTGCATGTGCGTATAAGGAGCCCCTGCAGTGAGGCTGCAGGAGTGATGCATGAGCGTATAAGGAGTCCCAGCAGTGATGCTGTAGGAGTGGTGCGTCCATAAGGAACCCCAGCAGTGAAGCTGCAGGAGTGGTGCATGCACGTATAAGGAGTCCCAGCAGTGATGCTGCAGGAGTGGTGCATGCACATATAAGGAGCCTCAGCAGTGATGCTGTAGAAGTGGTGCACGCACATATAAGGACCCCGAGCAGTGATGCTGCAGGAGTGGTGTAAGCACATATAAGAACCCCAAGGAGTAATGCTGCAGGAGTGGTGCATGCACACATAAGGAGTCCCAGCAGTGATGCTGCAGGACAGTGGTGCATGCACATATAAGGAGCCCAAGCAGTGATGCTTCAGGAGTGGTGCATGTGCATATAAGGAGTCCCAGCAGTGATGCTGCAGGAGTGGTGCATGCACACATAAGGAGTCCCAGCAGTGAAGCTGCAGGAGTAGTGCATGCACGTATAAGAAGTCCCCGCAGTGATGCCAGAGGAGTGGTGAATGCGCACATAAGGAGTCCCAGCAGTGAAGCTGGAGTAGTGCATGCACGTATAAGGAGTCCCAGCAGTGATGCTGCAGGAGTGGTGCATGCACATTTAAGGAGTCCCAGCAGTGATGCTGCAGGAGTGGTGCATGCACATATAAGGAGCCCCAGCAGTGATACTGTAGAAGTGGTGCTTGCACATATAAGGAGGCCAAGCAGTTATGCTGCAGGAGTGGTGCATGCACATATAAGGAGCCCAAGCAGTGATGCTGCAGGAGTGGTGCATGCACATATAAGGAGTCCCAGCAGTGATGCTGTAGGAGTGGTGCAAGTGCATATAAAGAGTCCCAGCATTGATGCAGCAGATGTGGTGCATGTGCGTATAAGGTGTCCCAGCATTGATGCTCCAGGAGTGGTGCATGCACGTATAAGGAGTCCCAGCAGTGATGCTGCAGGAGTGGTGCACGCACATATAAGGAGCCCCAGCAGTGATACTGTAGAAGTGGTGCTTGCACATATAAGGAGGCCAAGCAGTAATGCTGCAGGAGTGGTGCATGCACATATAAGGAGCCCAAGCAGTGATGCTGCAGGAGTGGTGCATGCACATATAAGGAGTCCCAGCAGTGATGCTGTAGGAGTGGTGCAAGTGCATATAAAGAGTCCCAGCATTGATGAAGCAGATGTGGTGCATGCGCATATAAGGAGTCCCAGCAGTGATGCTGCAGGGGTGGTGCATGCACGCATAAGAAGTCCCAGCAGTGATGCGGGAGGAGTGGTTCATGCACGAATAAGGAGTCCCAGCAGTGAAGCTGCAGGAGTTGTGCATGCACGTATAAGGAGTCCCAGCAGTGATGCTGCATGAGTGGTGCATGCACATGTAAGGAGCCCCAGCAGTGATGCAGTAGGAGTGGTGCATGCACATATATAAGGAGTCCCAGCAGTGAAGCTGCAAGAGTGGTACATGCACATGTAAGGAGTCCCAGCAGTGATGCTGCAGGAGTGGTGCATGCACGTATAAGGAGTCCCAGTAGTGAAGCTGCAGGAGTGGTGCATGCGCATATAAGCAGTCCCAGGAGTGATACTACAGGAGTTGTGCGTGCGCATATAAGGAGTCCCAGCAGTGATGCTGCAGGAGTGGTGCATGCCCACATAAGGAGTCCGAGCAGTGATGCTGCAGGAGTTGTGCATGCATGCATAGGGAGCCCCAGCAGTGATCCTGTAGAAGTAGTGCATGCGCAAGTAAGGGGTCCCAGTAGTGATGCTGTAGGAGTGGTGCATGCACATATAAGAAGCCCAAGCAGTGACACTGCAGGAGTGTTGCATGTGCGTATAAGGAGCCCCTGCAGTGAGGGTGCAGGAGTGATGCATGAGCGTATAAGGAGTCCCAGCAGTGATGCTGTAGGAGTGGTGCATGCATGTATAAGGAGCCCCAGCAGTGATGCTGCAGGAATGGTGCATGCACATGTAAGGAGTCCAAGCAGTGATGCTAGAGGAGTGGTGCGTACATAAGGAACCCCAGCAGTGAAGCTGCAGGAGTGGTGCATGCACGTATAAGGAGTCCCAGCAGTGATGCTGCAGGAGTGGTGCATGCACATATAAGGAGCCTCAGCAGTGATGCTGTAGAAGTGGTGCACGCACATATAAGGACCCCGAGCAGTGATGCTGCAGGAGTGGTGTATGCACATATAAGAACCCCAAGGAGTAATGCTGCAGGAGTGGTGCATGCACACATAAGGAGTCCCAGCAGTGATGCTGCAGGACAGTGGTGCATGCACATATAAGGAGCCCAAGCAGTGATGCTTCAGGAGTGGTGCATGTGCATATAAGGAGTCCCAGCAGTGATGCTGCAGGAGTGGTGCATGCACACATAAGGAGTCCCAGCAGTGAAGCTGCAGGAGTAGTGCATGCACGTATAAGGAGTCCCCGCAGTGATGCCAGAGGAGTGGTGAATGCGCACATAAGGAGTCCCAGCAGTGAAGCTGCAGGAGTAGTGCATGCACGTATAAGGAGTCCCAGCAGTGATGCTGCAGGAGTTGTGCATGCACATTTAAGGAGTCCCAGCAGTGATGCAGTAGGAGTGGTGCATGCAGATATAAGGAGTCCCAGCAGGGAAGCTGCAGGAGTTGAGCATGCACATATAAGGAGTCCCAGCAGTGATGCTGCAGGAGTGGTGCATGCACATGTACGGAGTCCCAGCAGTGATGATGCAGGAGTGCTGCATGCACATATAAGGAGCCCCAGCAGTGATGCTGTAGGAGTGGTGCATGTGCGTACTCACAGCATTGATGCTGCAGAAGTGGTGCATGCGCATATAAGGAGTCCCTGCAGTGATTCTGCAGGAGTGGTGCATGCGCACATAAGGAGTCCCAGCAGTGAAGCTAGAGGAGTGGGGCGTGCGTGCATAAGGAGTCCCAGCAGTGAGGCTGCAGGATTGGTGCATGCGCGTATAAGGAGTACCAGCAGTGATGCTGCAGGAGTGGTGCATGCATGTATAAGGAGGTCCAGCAGTGATGCTGTAGGAGTGGTGCATGTGCGTACTCACAGCATTGATGCTGCAGAAGTGGTGCATGCGCATATAAGGAGTCCCAGCAGTGATGCTGCAGGAGTGGTGCATGCGCACATAAGGAGTCCCAGCAGTGAAGCTAGAGGAGTGGGGCGTGCGTGCATAAGGAGTCCCAGCAGTGAAGCTGCAGGAGTGGTGCATGCACGTATAAGGAGTCCCAGCAGTGAAACTGCAGGAGTGGTGCATCCACATGTAAGGAGCCCCAGCAGTGATGCAGTAGGAGTGGTGTATGCACATATAAGGAGTCCCAGCAGTGAAGCTGCAGGGGTACTGCATGCGCGTAAAAGGAGCACAAGCAGTGATGCTGCTGGAGTGGTGCATACACATGTAAGGAGTCCCAGCAGTGATGCAGTAGGAGTGGTGCATGCACATGTAAGGAGCCTAAGCAAGCAGTGATGCTGCAGCAGTGGTGAATGCACGTATAAGAAGCCCCAGCAGTGATGCTGCAGAAGTGGTGCATGCATATATACGGAGTTCCAGCAGTGATGTTGCAGGAGTGGTGCATGCACGTATAAGGAGCTACAGCAGTGATGTTGCAGTAGTGGTGCATGCACATATAAGGAGTCCCATCAGTGATGCTGCAGGAGTGGTGCATGCACATATAAGGAGTCCCAGCACTGATACTGCAGGAGTGGTGCATGCGCATATAAGGAGTTCCAGCAGTGATGCTGGAGGAGTGGTGCATGCGCACATAAGGAGTCCCAGTGGTGAAGCTGCAGCAGTAGTGCATGAATCTATAAGGAGTCGCAGCAGTGATGCTGCAGGAGTGGTGATGCACTTGTAAGGAGTCCCAGCAGTGATGCAATAGGAGTGGTGCATGCACATATTAGGAGTCCCAGCTGTGAAGCTGCAGGAGTGGTGCATGTGTGTATAAGGAGCCAAAGCAGTCATGCTGCAGGAGTGGTGCATGCACACATAAGGAGTCCCAGCAGTGATGCAGTAGGAGTGGTGCATGCACATGTAGGGAGTCCCAGTAGTGATGTAGCAGGTGAGGTGCATGCACGTATAATGAGTCCCAGTAGTGATGCTGCAGGAGTGGTGCATGCACGTATAATGAGTCCCAGTAGTGATGCTGCAGGAGTGGTGCATGCACGTATAAGGAGTACCAGTAGTGAAGCTGCAGGAGTGGTGCATGCGCATATAAGCAGTCCCAGCAGTGATACTACAGGAGTGGTGCGTGCACATATAAGGAGTCCCAGCAGTGATGCTGCAGGAGTGGTGCATGCCCATATAAGGAGTCCCAGCAGTGATGCTGCAGGAGGTGTGCATGGGTGCATAAGGAGCCCCAGCAGTGATCCTGTAGAAGTGGTGCATGCGCATTTAAGGGGTCCCAGTAGTGATGCTGTAGGAGTGGTGCATGCACATATAAGAAGCCCAAGCAGTGACACTGCAGGAGTGTTGCATGTGCGTATAAGGAGCCCCTGCAGTGAGGCTGCAGGAGTGATGCATGCGCGTATAAGGAGTCCCAGCAGTGATGCTGTAGGAGTGGTGAATGCATGTATAAGGAGCCCCAGCAGTGATGCTGCAGGAATGGTGCATGCACTTGTAAGGAGTCCAAGCAGTGATGCTAGAGGAGTGGTGCGTCCATAAGGAACCCCAGCAGTGAAGCTGCAGGAGTGGTGCATGCACGTATAAGGAGTCCCAGCAGTGATGCTGCAGGAGTAGTGCATGCACATATAAGGAGCCTCAGCAGTGATGCTGGAGGAGTGGTGCATGCGCACATAAGGAGTCCCAGTAGTGAAGCTGCAGGAGTAGTGCATGCATCTATAAGAGTCCCAGCAGTGATGCTGCAGGAGTGGTGATGCACTTGTAAGGAGTCCCAGCAGTGATGCAATAGGAGTGGTGCATGCACATATTAGGAGTCCCAGCTGTGAAGCTGCAGGAGTGGTGCATGTGTGTATAAGGAGCCAAAGAATTCATGCTGCAGGAGTGGTGCATGCACATGTAAGAGTACCAGCAGTGATGCAGTAGGAGTGGTGCATGCACATGTAGGGAGTCCCAGTAGTGATGCAGCAGGAGAGGTGCATGCACATATAATGACTCCTAGTAGTGATGCTGCAGGAGTGGTGCATGCACATATAAGGAGTTCCAGCAGTGATGATGCAGGAGTGGTGCATGCACGTATAAGGAGTTACAGCAGTGATGCTGCAGTAGTGGTGCCTGCGCATATAAGGAGTCCCAGCAGTGATGCTGCAGGAGTGGTGCCTGCGCATATAAGGAGTCCCAGCAGTGAAGCTGCAGGAGTGGTGCATGCAAGTATGAGTCCCAGCAGTGATGCTGCAGGAGTGGTGCATGCCCATATAAGGAGTCACATAAGTGATGCTGCAGGAGTGGTGTATGCGCGTATAAGGAGTCCCAGCAGTGATGCAGTAGGAGAGGCGCATGCATGTATAAGGAGCCCCAGCAGTAATGTTGCAGGAGTGGTGCATGCACATATAAGGAGTCCCAGCAGTGAAGCTGCAGAGTGGTGCATGCACGTATAAGGAGTCCCAGCAGTGATGCTGCAGGAGTGGTGCATGCACATATAAGGAGCCCCAGCAGTGATACTGTAGAAGTGGTGCTTGCACATATAAGGAGGCCAAGCAGTAATGCTGCAGGAGTGGTGCATGCACATATAAGGAGCCCAAGCAGTGATGCTGCAGGAGTGGTGCATGCACATATAAGGAGTCCCAGCAGTGATGCTGTAGGAGTGGTGCAAGTGCATATAAAGAGTCCCAGCATTGATGCAGCAGTTGTGGTGCATGTGCGTATAAGGTGTCCCAGCATTGATGCTCCAGGAGTGGTGCATGCACGTATAAGGAGTCCCAGCAGTGATGCTGCAGGAGTGGTGCACGTACATATAAGGAGCCCCAGCAGTGATACTGGAGAAGTGGTGCATGCACATATAAGGAGGCCAAGCAGTGATGCTGCAGGAGTGGTGCATGCACATATAAGGAGCCCAAGCAGTGATGCTGCAGGAGTGGTGCATGCACATATAAGGAGTCCCAGCAGTGATGCTGTAGGAGTGGTGCAAGTGCATATAAAGGAGTCCCAGCATTGATGAAGCAGGATGTGGTGCATGCGCATATAAGGAGTCCCAGCAGTGATGCTGCAGGGGTGGTGCATGCACGCATAAGGAGTCCCAGCACTGATGCTGGAGGAGTGGTGCATGCACGCATAAGAAGTCCCAGCAGTGATGCTGCAGGAGTGGTTCATGCACGATATAAGGAGTCCCAGCAGTGAAGCTGCAGGAGTATGTGCATGCACAGTATAAGGAGTCCCAGCAATAATGCTGCATGAGTGGTGCATGCACATGTAAGGAGTCCCAGCAGTGATGCTGCAGGAGTGGTGCATGCACATGTAAGGAGTCCCAGCAGTGATGCTGCAGGAGTAGTGCATGCACGTATAAGGAGTCCCAGTAGTGAAGCTGCAGGAGTGGTGCATGCGCATATAAGGAGTCCCAGCAGTGATGCAGTAGGAGGGCGCATGCACGTATAAGGAGCCCCAGCAGTAATGTTGCAGGAGTGGTGCATGCACATATAAGGAGTCCCAGCAGTGATGCTGCAGGAGTGGTGCATGCACATATAAGGAGTCCCAGCAGTGATGCTGCAGGAGTGGTGCATGCACATATAAGGAGCCCCAGCAGTGATACTGTAGAAGTGGTGCATGCACATAGTAAGGAGTCCCAGCAGTGATGCTGCAGGAGTGGTGCATGCACATATAAGGAGCCCAAGCAGTGATGCTGCAGGAGTGGTGCATGCACATATAAGGAGTCCCAGCAGTGATGCTGTAGGAGTGGTGCAAGTGCATATAAGAGTCCCAGCATTGATGCAGCAGAAGTGGTGCATGGGCATATAAGAGTCCCAGCAGTGATGCTGCAGGGGTGGTGCATGCGTGCATAAGGAGTCCCAGCAGTGATGCTGGAGGAGTGGTGCATGCACGTATAAGGAGTCCCAGCAGTGATGCTGGAGGAGTGGTGCATGCACGAATAAGGAGTCCCAGCAGTGAAGCTGCAGGAGATGGTGCATGCACGTATAAGGAGTCCCAGCAGTGATGCTGCAGGAGTGGTGCATGCACATATAAGGAGCCTCAGCAGTGATGCTGTAGGAGTGGTGCATGCATATGGAGCCAGCAGTGAGCTGCAGAGTGGTACATGCACATAGGAGTCCAGCAGTGATGCTGCAGGAGTGGTGCATGCACATAAGGAGTCCCAGCAGTGAAGCTGCAGGAGTGGTGCATGCGCATATAAGGAGTCCCAGCAGTGATGCTGCAGGAGTGGTGCATGCACATATAAGGAGTCCCAGCAGTGATGCTGCAGGAGTGGTGCATGCACATATAAGGAGCCCCAGCAGTGATGCTGCAGGAGTGGTGCATGTGCATATAAGAGCCCCAGCAGTGATGCTGTAGGAGTGGTGCATGCACATATAAGGAGTCCCAGCAGTGATGCTGCAGGAGTGGTGCATGCACATATAAGAAGCCAAGCAGTGACACTGCAGGTGCATGCGCATAGGAGCCCGCAGTGAGCTGCAGGAGTGGCATGCACGTATAGGAGTCCCAGCAGTGAAGCTGCAGGAGTGGTGCATGCACGTATAAGGAGTCCCAGCAGTGATGCTGCAGAAGTGGTGCATGCATATATACGGAGTTCCAGCAGTGATGTTGCAGGAGTGGTGCATGCACGTATAAGGAGCTACAGCAGTGATGTTGCAGTAGTGGTGCATGCACATATAAGGAGTCCCAGCAGTGATGCTGCAGGAGTGGTGCATGCACATATAAGGAGTCCCAGCACTGATACTGCAGGAGTGGTGCATGCGCATATAAGGAGTCCCAGCAGTGATGCTGGAGGAGGTGCATGCACATAAGGAGTCCCAGTAGTGAAGCTGCAGGAGTAGTGCATGCATCTATAAGGAGTCCCAGCAGTGATGCTGCAGGAGTGGTGATGCACTTGTAAGGAGTCCCAGCAGTGATGCAATAGGAGTGGTGCATGCACATATTAGGAGTCCCAGCTGTGAAGCTGCAGGAGTGGTGCATGTGTGTATAAGGAGCCAAAGAATTCATGCTGCAGGAGTGGTGCATGCACATGTAAGGAGTACCAGCAGTGATGCAGTAGGAGTGGTGCATGCACATGTAGGGAGTCCCAGTAGTGATGCAGCAGGAGAGGTGCATGCACATATAATGACTCCTAGTAGTGATGCTGCAGGAGTGGTGCATGCACATATAAGGAGTTCCAGCAGTGATGATGCAGGAGTGGTGCATGCACGTATAAGGAGTTACAGCAGTGATGCTGCAGTAGTGGTGCCTGCGCATATAAGGAGTCCCAGCAGTGATGCTGCAGGAGTGGTGCCTGCGCATATAAGGAGTCCCAGCAGTGAAGCTGCAGGAGTGGTGCATGCAAGTATGAGGAGTCCCAGCAGTGATGCTGCAGGAGTGGTGCATGCCCATATAAGGAGTCACATAAGTGATGCTGCAGGAGTGGTGTATGCGCGTATAAGGAGTCCCAGCAGTGATGCAGTAGGAGAGGCGCATGCATGTATAAGGAGCCCCAGCAGTAATGTTGCAGGAGTGGTGCATGCACATATAAGGAGTCCCAGCAGTGAAGCTGCAGGAGTGGTGCATGCACATATAAGGAGTCCCAGCAGTGATGCTGCAGGAGTGGTGCATGCACATATAAGGAGCCCCAGCAGTGATACTGTAGAAGTGGTGCTTGCACATATAAGGAGGCCAAGCAGTAATGCTGCAGGAGTGGTGCATGCACATATAAGGAGCCCAAGCAGTGATGCTGCAGGAGTGGTGCATGCACATATAAGGAGTCCCAGCAGTGATGCTGTAGGAGTGGTGCAAGTGCATATAAAGAGTCCCAGCATTGATGCAGCAGTTGTGGTGCATGTGCGTATAAGGTGTCCCAGCATTGATGCTCCAGGAGTGGTGCATGCACGTATAAGGAGTCCCAGCAGTGATGCTGCAGGAGTGGTGCACGCACATATAAGGAGCCCCAGCAGTGATACTGGAGAAGTGGTGCTTGCACATATAAGGAGGCCAAGCAGTAATGCTGCAGGAGTGGTGCATGCACATATAAGGAGCCCAAGCAGTGATGCTGCAGGAGTGGTGCATGCACATATAAGGAGTCCCAGCAGTGATGCTGTAGGAGTGGTGCAAGTGCATTTAAAGAGTCCCAGCATTGATGAAGCAGATGTGGTGCATGCGCATATAAGGAGTCCCAGCAGTGATGCTGCAGGGGTGGTGCATGCGCGCATAAGGAGTCCCAGCACTGATGCTGGAGGAGTGGTGCATGCACGCATAAGAAGTCCCAGCAGTGATGCCGGAGGAGTGGTTTATGCACGAATAAGGAGTCCCAGCAGTGAAGCTGCAGGAGTTGTGCATGCACAGATAAGGAGTCCCAGCAATAATGCTGCATGAGTGGTGCATGCACATGTAAGGAGCCCCAGCAGTGAAGCTGCAAGAGTGGTACATGCACATGTAAGGAGTCCCAGCAGTGATGCTGCAGGAGTAGTGCATGCACGTATAAGGAGTCCCAGTAGTGAAGCTGCAGGAGTGGTGCATGCGCATATAAGCAGTCCCAGCAGTGATACTACAGGAGTTGTGCGTGCGCATATAAGGAGTCCCAGCAGTGATGCTGCAGGAGTGGTGCATGTCCACATAAGGAGTCCCAGCAGTGATGCTGCAGGAGTTGTGCATGCATGCATAGGGAGCCCCAGCAGTGATCCTGTAGAAGTACTGCATGCGCAAGTAAGGGGTCCCAGTAGTGATGCTGTAGGAGTGGTGCATGCACATATAAGAAGCCCAAGCAGTGATACTGCAGGAGTGTTGCATGTGCGTATAAGGAGCCCCTGCAGTGAGGCTGCAGGAGTGATGCATGAGCGTATAAGGAGTCCCAGCAGTGATGCTGTAGGAGTGGTGCATGCATGTATAAGGAGCCCCAGCAGTGATGCTGCAGGAATGGTGCATGCACATGTAAGGAGTCCAAGCAGTGATGCTAGAGGAGTGGTGCGTCCATAAGGAACCCCAGCAGTGAAGCTGCAGGAGTGGTGCATGCACGTATAAGGAGTCCCAGCAGTGATGCTGCAGGAGTGGTGCATGCACATATAAGGAGCCTCAGCAGTGATGCTGTAGAAGTGGTGCACGCACATATAAGGACCCCGAGCAGTGATGCTGCAGGAGTGGTGTATGCACATATAAGAACCCCAAGGAGTAATGCTGCAGGAGTGGTGCATGCACACATAAGGAGTCCCAGCAGTGATGCTGCAGGACAGTGGTGCATGCACATATAAGGAGCCCAAGCAGTGATGCTTCAGGAGTGGTGCATGTGCATATAAGGAGTCCCAGCAGTGATGCTGCAGGAGTGGTGCATGCACACATAAGGAGTCCCAGCAGTGAAGCTGCAGGAGTAGTGCATGCACGTATAAGAAGTCCCCGCAGTGATGCCAGAGGAGTGGTGAATGCGCACATAAGGAGTCCCAGCAGTGAAGCTGCAGAGTAGTGCATGCACGTATAAGGAGTCCCAGCAGTGATGCTGCAGGAGTGGTGCATGCACATTTAAGGAGTCCCAGCAGTGATGCTGCAGGAGTGGTGCATGCACATATAAGGAGACCCAGCAGTGATACTGGAGAAGTGGTGCTTGCACATATAAGGAGGCCAAGCAGTAATGCTGCAGGAGTGGTGCATGCACATATAAGGAGCCCAAGCAGTGATGCTGCAGAAGTGGTGCATGCACATATAAGGAGTCCCAGCAGTGATGCTGTAGGAGTGGTGCAAGTGCATATAAAGAGTGCCAGCATTGATGCAGCAGATGTGGTGCATGTGCGTATAAGGTGTCCCAGCATTGATGCTGGAGGAGTGGTGCATGCGCACATAAGGAGTCCCAGTAGTGAAGCTGCAGGAGTAGTGCATGCATCTATAAGGAGTCGCAGCAGTGATGCTGCAGGAGTGGTGATGCACTTGTAAGGAGTCCCAGCAGTGATGCAATAGGGGTGGTGCATGCACATATTAGGAGTCCCAGCTGTGAAGCTGCAGGAGTGGTGCATGTGCGTATAAGGAGTCCCAAGCAGTCATGCTGCAGGAGTGGTGCATGCACACATAAGGAGTCCCAGCAGTGATGCAGTAGGAGTGGTGCATGCACATGTAGGGAGTCCCAGTAGTGATGCAGCAGGAGAGGTGCATGCACATATAATGACTCCTAGTAGTGATGCTGCAGGAGTGGTGCATGCACATATAAGGAGTCCCAGCAGTGAAGCTGCAGGAGTGGTGCATGCGCATATAAGGAGTCCCAGCAGTGATGCTGCAGGAGTGGTACCTGCGCATATAAGGAGTCCCAGCAGTGAAGCTGCAGGGGTACTGCATGCGCGTAAAGGAGCACAAGCAGTGATGCTGCTGGAGTGGTGCATGCACATGTAAGGAGTCCCAGCAGTGATGCTGCAGGAGTGGTGCATGCACGTATGAGGAGTCCCAGCAGTGATGCTGCAGGAGTGGTGCATGCGCATATAAGGAGTCACATAAGTGATGCGTGCAGGAGTGGTGTATGCGCGTATAAGGAGTCCCAGCAGTGATGCAGTAGGAGAGGCGCATGCATGTATAAGGAGCCCCAGCAGTAATGTTGCAGGAGTGGTGCATTCACATATAAGGAGTCCCAGCAGTGAAGCTGCAGGAGTGGTGCATGCACGTATAAGGAGTCCCAGCAGTGATGCTGCAGGAGTGGTGCATGCACATATAAGGAGCCCCAGCAGTGATGCTGTAGAAGTGGTGCTTGCACATATAAGGAGGCCAAGCAGTGATGCTGCAGGAGTGGTGCATGCACATATAAGGAGCCCAAGCAGTGATGCTGCAGGAGTGGTGCATGCACATATAAGTAGTCCCAGCAGTGATGCTGTAGGACAGTGGTGCAAGTGCATATAAAGAGTCCCAAGCATTGATGCAGCAGAAGTGGTGCATGGGCATATAAGGAGTCCCAGCAGTGATGCTGCAGGGGTGGTGCATGCGCGCATAAGGAGTCCCAGCACTGATGCTGGAGGAGTGGTGCATGCACGCATAAGAAGTCCCAGCAGTGATGCGGGAGGAGTGGTGCATGCACGAATAGGGAGTCCCAGCAGTGAAGCTGCAGGAGTATGTGCATGCACGTATAAGGAGTCCCAGCAGTGATGCTGCATGAGTGGTGCATGCACATGTAAGGAGCCCCAGCAGTGATGCAGTAGGAGTGGTGCATGCAGATATAAGGAGTCCCAGCAGGGAAGCTGCAGGAGTTGAGCATGCACATATAAGGAGTCCCAGCAGTGATGCTGCAGGAGTGGTGCATGCACATGTACGGAGTCCCAGCAGTGATGATGCAGGAGTGCTGCATGCACATATAAGGAGCCCCAGCAGTGATGCTGTAGGAGTGGTGCATGTGCGTACTCACAGCATTGATGCTGCAGAAGTGGTGCATGCGCATATAAGGAGTCCCTGCAGTGATTCTGCAGGAGTGGTGCATGCGCACATAAGGAGTCCCAGCAGTGAAGCTAGAGGAGTGGGGCGTGCGTGCATAAGGAGTCCCAGCAGTGAGGCTGCAGGATTGGTGCATGCGCGTATAAGGAGTACCAGCAGTGATGCTGCAGGAGTGGTGCATGCATGTATAAGGAGTCCCAGCAGTGATGCTGTAGGAGTGGTGCATGTGCGTACTCACAGCATTGATGCTGCAGAAGTGGTGCATGCGCATATAAGGAGTCCCAGCAGTGATGCTGCAGGAGTGGTGCATGCGCACATAAGGAGTCCCAGCAGTGAAGCTAGAGGAGTGGGGCGTGCGTGCATAAGGAGTCCCAGCAGTGAAGCTGCAGGAGTGGTGCATGCACGTATAAGGAGTCCCAGCAGTGAAACTGCAGGAGTGGTGCATCCACATGTAAGGAGCCCCAGCAGTGATGCAGTAGGAGTGGTGTATGCACATATAAGGAGTCCCAGCAGTGAAGCTGCAGGGGTACTGCATGCGCGTAAAAGGAGCACAAGCAGTGATGCTGCTGGAGTGGTGCATACACATGTAAGGAGTCCCAGCAGTGATGCAGTAGGAGTGGTGCATGCACATGTAAGGAGCCTAAGCAAGCAGTGATGCTGCAGCAGTGGTGCATGCACGTATAAGAAGCCCCAGCAGTGATGCTGCAGAAGTGGTGCATGCATATATACGGAGTTCCAGCAGTGATGTTGCAGGAGTGGTGCATGCACGTATAAGGAGCTACAGCAGTGATGTTGCAGTAGTGGTGCATGCACATATAAGGAGTCCCATCAGTGATGCTGCAGGAGTGGTGCATGCACATATAAGGAGTCCCAGCACTGATACTGCAGGAGTGGTGCATGCGCATATAAGGAGTTCCAGCAGTGATGCTGGAGGAGTGGTGCATGCGCACATAAGGAGTCCCAGTGGTGAAGCTGCAGGAGTAGTGCATGCATCTATAAGGAGTCGCAGCAGTGATGCTGCAGGAGTGGTGATGCACTTGTAAGGAGTCCCAGCAGTGATGCAATAGGAGTGGTGCATGCACATATTAGGAGTCCCAGCTGTGAAGCTGCAGGAGTGGTGCATGTGTGTATAAGGAGCCAAAGCAGTCATGCTGCAGAAGTGGTGCATGCACGTATAAGAAGCCCCAGCAGTGATGCTGCAGAAGTGGTGCATGCATATATACGGAGTTCCAGCAGTGATGTTGCAGGAGTGGTGCATGCACGTATAAGGAGCTCCAGCAGTGATGTTGCAGTAGTGGTGCATGCACATATAAGGAGTCCCATCAGTGATGCTGCAGGAGTGGTGCATGCACATATAAGGAGTCCCAGCACTGATACTGCAGGAGTGGTGCATGCGCATATAAGGAGTTCCAGCAGTGATGCTGCAGAAGTGGTGCATGCACGTATAAGAAGCCCCAGCAGTGATGCTGCAGAAGTGGTGCATGCATATATACGGAGTTCCAGCAGTGATGTTGCAGGAGTGGTGCATGCACGTATAAGGAGCTACAGCAGTGATGCTGCAGTAGTGGTGCATGCACATATAAGGAGTCCCAGTCAGTGATGCTGCAGGAGTGGTGCATGCACATATAAGGAGTCCCAGCAGTGATACTGCAGGAGTGGTGCATGCGCATATAAGGAGTTCCAGCAGTGATGCTGGAGGAGTGGTGCATGCGCACATAAGGAGTCCCAGTGGTGAAGCTGCAGGAGTAGTGCATGCATCTATAAGGAGTCGCAGCAGTGATGCTGCAGGAGTGGTGATGCACACATAAGGAGTCCCAGCAGTGATGCAGTAGGAGTGGTGCATGCACATGTAGGGAGTCCCAGTAGTGATGTAGCAGGTGAGGTGCATGCACATATAATGACTCCCAGTAGTGATGCTGCAGGAGTGGTGCATGCACATATAAGGAGTCCCAGCAGTGAAGCTGCAGGAGTGGTACCTGCGCATATAAGGAGTCCCAGCAGTGAAGCTGCAGGAGTGGTACCTGCGCATATAAGGAGTCCCAGCAGTGAAGCTGCAGGGGTACTGCATGCGCGTATAAGGAGCACAAGCAGTGATGCTGCTGGAGTGGTGCATACACATGTAAGGAGTCCCAGCAGTGATGCTGCAGGAGTGGTGCATGCACGTATGAGGAGTCCCAGCAGTGATGCAGCAGGAGTGGTGCATGCGCATATAAGGAGTCACATAAGTGATGCTGCAGGAGTGGTGTATGCGCGTATAAGGAGTCCCCGCAGTGATGCAGTAGGAGTGGCGCATGCATGTATAAGGAGCCCCAGCAGTAATGTTGCAGGAGTGGTGCATTCACATAAGGAGTCCCAGCAGTGAAGCTGCAGGAGTGGTGCATGCACGTATAAGGAGCCCCAGCAGTGATGCTGCAGGAGTGGTGCACGCACATATAAGGAGCCCCAGCAGTGATACTGTAGAAGTGGTGCTTGCACATATAAGGAGGCCAAGCAGTGATGCTGCAGGAGTGGTGCATGCACATATAAGGAGCCCAAGCAGTGATGCTGCAGGAGTGGTGCATGCACATATAAGTAGTCCCAGCAGTGATGCTGTAGGAGTGGTGCAAGTGCATATAAAGAGTCCCAGCATTGATGCAGCAGAAGTGGTGCATGGGCATATAAGGAGTCCCAGCAGTGATGCTGCAGGGGTGGTGCATGCGTGCATAAGGAGTCCCAGCACTGATGCTGGAGGAGTGGTGCATGCACGCATAAGAAGTCCCAGCAGTGATGCGGGAGGAGTGGTGCATGCACGAATAGGGAGTCCCAGCAGTGAAGCTGCAGGAGATGTGCATGCACATATAAGGAGTCCCAGCAGTGATGCTGCATGAGTGGTGCATGCACATGTAAGAAGCCCCAGCAGTGATGCAGTAGGAGTGGTGCATGCACATATAAGGAGTCCCAGCAGTGAAGCTGCAAGAGTGGTACATGCACATGTAAGGAGTTCCAGCAGTGATGCTGCAGGAGTGGTGCATGCACGTATAAGGAGTCCCAGTAGTGAAGCTGCAGGAGTGGTGCATGCGCATATAAGCAGTCCCAGCAGTGATACTACAGGAGTGGTGCGTGCACATATAAGGAGTCCCAGCAGTGATGCTGCAGGAGTGGTGCATGCCCATATAAGGAGTCCCAGCAGTGATGCTGCAGGAGGTGTGCATGGGTGCATAAGGAGCCCCAGCAGTGATCCTGTAGAAGTGGTGCATGCGCATTTAAGGGGTCCCAGTAGTGATGCTGTAGGAGTGGTGCATGCACATATAAGAAGCCCAAGCAGTGACACTGCAGGAGTGTTGCATGTGCGTATAAGGAGCCCCTGCAGTGAGGCTGCAGGAGTGATGCATGCGCGTATAAGGAGTCCCAGCAGTGAAGCTGCAGGAGTGGTGCATGCACGTATAAGGAGTCCCAGCAGTGATGCTGCAGAAGTGGTGCATGCATATATACGGAGTTCCAGCAGTGATGTTGCAGCAGTGGTGCATGCACGTATAAGGAGCTACAGCAGTGATGTTGCAGTAGTGGTGCATGCACATATAAGGAGTCCCAGCAGTGATGCTGCAGGAGTGGTGCATGCACATATAAGGAGTCCCAGCACTGATACTGCAGGAGTGGTGCATGCGCATATAAGGAGTCCCAGCAGTGATGCTGGAGGAGTGGTGCATGCGCACATAAGGAGTCCCAGTAGTGAAGCTGCAGGAGTAGTGCATGCATCTATAAGGAGTCCCAGCAGTGATGCTGCAGGAGTGGTGATGCACTTGTAAGGAGTCCCAGCAGTGATGCAATAGGAGTGGTGCATGCACATATTAGGAGTCCCAGCTGTGAAGCTGCAGGAGTGGTGCATGTGTGTATAAGGAGCCAAAGAATTCATGCTGCAGGAGTGGTGCATGCACATGTAAGGAGTACCAGCAGTGATGCAGTAGGAGTGGTGCATGCACATGTAGGAGTCCCAGTAGTGATGCAGCAGGAGAGGTGCATGCACATATAATGACTCCTAGTAGTGATGCTGCAGGAGTGGTGCATGCACATATAAGGAGTTCCAGCAGTGATGATGCAGGAGTGGTGCATGCACGTATAAGGAGTTACAGCAGTGATGCTGCAGTAGTGGTGCCTGCGCATATAAGGAGTCCCAGCAGTGATGCTGCAGGAGTGGTGCCTGCGCATATAAGGAGTCCCAGCAGTGAAGCTGCAGGAGTGGTGCATGCACATATAAGGAGTCCAAGCAGTGATGCTGCAGGAGTGGTGCATGCAAGTATGAGGAGTCCCAGCAGTGATGCTGCAGGAGTGGTGCATGCCCATATAAGGAGTCACATAAGTAATGTTGCAGGAGTGGTGCATGCACATATAAGGAGTCCCAGCAGTGAAGCTGCAGGAGTGGTGCATGCACGTATAAGGAGTCCCAGCAGTGATGCTGCAGGAGTGGTGCATGCACATATAAGGAGCCCCAGCAGTGATACTGTAGAAGTGGTGCTTGCACATATAAGGAGGCCAAGCAGTGAATGCTGCAGGAGTGGTGCATGCACATATAAGGAGCCCAAGCAGTGATGCTGCAGGAGTGGTGCATGCACATATAAGGAGTCCCAGCAGTGATGCTGTAGGAGTGGTGCAAGTGCATATAAAGAGTCCCAGCATTGATGCAGCAGAAGTGGTGCATGGGCATATAAGGTGTCCCAGCAGTGTGGCTCCAGGGGTGGTGCATGCGCGCATAGGGAGTCCCAGCACTGATGCTGGAGGAGTGGTGCATGCACGCATAAGAAGTCCCAGCAGTGATGCGGGAGGAGTGGTGCATGCACATGTAAGGAGCCTAAGCAAGCAGTGATGCTGCAGCAGTGGTGCATGCACGTATAAGAAGCCCCAGCAGTGATGCTGCAGAAGTGGTGCATGCATATATACGGAGTTCCAGCAGTGATGTTGCAGGAGTGGTGCATGCACGTATAAGGAGCTACAGCAGTGATGTTGCAGTAGTGGTGCATGCACATATAAGGAGTCCCATCAGTGATGCTGCAGGAGTGGTGCATGCACATATAAGGAGTCCCAGCACTGATACTGCAGGAGTGGTGCATGCGCATATAAGGAGTTCCAGCAGTGATGCTGGAGGAGTGGTGCATGCGCACATAAGGAGTCCCAGTGGTGAAGCTGCAGGAGTAGTGCATGCATCTATAAGGAGTCGCAGCAGTGATGCTGCAGGAGTGGTGATGCACTTGTAAGGAGTCCCAGCAGTGATGCAATAGGAGTGGTGCATGCACATATTAGGAGTCCCAGCTGTGAAGCTGCAGGAGTGGTGCATGTGTGTATAAGGAGCCAAAGCAGTCATGCTGCAGGAGTGGTGCATGCACACATAAGGAGTCCCAGCAGTGATGCAGTAGGAGTGGTGCATGCACATGTAGGGAGTCCCAGTAGTGATGTAGCAGGTGAGGTGCATGCACATATAATGACTCCCAGTAGTGATGCTGCAGGAGTGGTGCATGCACATATAAGGAGTCCCAGCAGTGAAGCTGCAGGAGTGGTACCTGCGCATATAAGGAGTCCCAGCAGTGAAGCTGCAGGAGTGGTACCTGCGCATATAAGGAGTCCCAGCAGTGAAGCTGCAGGGGTACTGCATGCGCGTAAAAGGAGCACAAGCAGTGATGCTGCTGGAGTGGTGCATACACATGTAAGGAGTCCCAGCAGTGATGCTGCAGGAGTGGTGCATGCACGTATGAGGAGTCCCAGCAGTGATGCAGCAGGAGTGGTGCATGCGCATATAAGGAGTCACATAAGTGATGCTGCAGGAGTGGTGTATGCGCGTATAAGGAGTCCCCGCAGTGATGCAGTAGGAGAGGCGCATGCATGTATAAGGAGCCCCAGCAGTAATGTTGCAGGAGTGGTGCATTCACATATAAGGAGTCCCAGCAGTGAAGCTGCAGGAGTGGTGCATGCACGTATAAGGAGCCCCAGCAGTGATGCTGCAGGAGTGGTGCACGCACATATAAGGAGCCCCAGCAGTGATACTGTAGAAGTGGTGCTTGCACATATAAGGAGGCCAAGCAGTAATGCTGCAGGAGAGGTGCATGCACATATAAGGAGCCCAAGCAGTGATGCTGCAGGAGTGGTGCATGCACATATAAGTAGTCCCAGCAGTGATGCTGTAGGAGTGGTGCAAGTGCATATAAAGAGTCCCAGCATTGATGCAGCAGAAGTGGTGCATGGGCATATAAGGAGTCCCAGCAGTGATGCTGCAGGGGTGGTGCATGCGTGCATAAGGAGTCCCAGCACTGATGCTGGAGGAGTGGTGCATGCACGCATAAGAAGTCCCAGCAGTGATGCGGGAGGAGTGGTGCATGGACGAATAGGGAGTCCCAGCAGTGAAGCTGCAGGAGATGTGCATGCACATATAAGGAGTCCCAGCAGTGATGCTGCATGAGTGGTGCATGCACATGTAAGGAGCCCCAGCAGTGATGCAGTAGGAGTGGTGCATGCACATATAAGGAGTCCCAGCAGTGAAGCTGCAAGAGTGGTACATGCACATGTAAGGAGTTCCAGCAGTGATGCTGCAGGAGTGGTGCATGCACGTATAAGGAGTCCCAGTAGTGAAGCTGCAGGAGTGGTGCATGCGCATATAAGCAGTCCCAGCAGTGATACTACAGGAGTGGTGCGTGCACATATAAGGAGTCCCAGCAGTGATGCTGCAGGAGTGGTGCATGCCCATATAAGGAGTCCCAGCAGTGATGCTGCAGGAGGTGTGCATGGGTGCATAAGGAGCCCCAGCAGTGATCCTGTAGAAGTGGTGCATGCGCATTTAAGGGGTCCCAGTAGTGATGCTGTAGGAGTGGTGCATGCACATATAAGAAGCCCAAGCAGTGACACTGCAGGAGTGTTGCATGTGCGTATAAGGAGCCCCTGCAGTGAGGCTGCAGGAGTGATGCATGCGCGTATAAGGAGTCCCAGCAGTGAAGCTGCAGGAGTGGTGCATGCGCGTATAAGGAGTCCCAGCAGTGATGCTGCAGAAGTGGTGCATGCATATATACGGAGTTCCAGCAGTGATGTTGCAGCAGTGGTCCATGCACGTATAAGGAGCTACAGCAGTGATGTTGCAGTAGTGGTGCATGCACATATAAGGAGTCCCAGCAGTGATGCTGCAGGAGTGGTGCATGCACATATAAGGAGTCCCAGCACTGATACTGCAGGAGTGGTGCATGCGCATATAAGGAGTCCCAGCAGTGATGCTGGAGGAGTGGTGCATGCGCACATAAGGAGTCCCAGTAGTGAAGCTGCAGGAGTAGTGCATGCATCTATAAGGAGTCCCAGCAGTGATGCTGCAGGAGTGGTGATGCACTTGTAAGGAGTCCCAGCAGTGATGCAATAGGAGTGGTGCATGCACATATTAGGAGTCCCAGCTGTGAAGCTGCAGGAGTGGTGCATGTGTGTATAAGGAGCCAAAGAATTCATGCTGCAGGAGTGGTGCATGCACATGTAAGGAGTACCAGCAGTGATGCAGTAGGAGTGGTGCATGCACATGTAGGGAGTCCCAGTAGTGATGCAGCAGGAGAGGTGCATGCAGATATAATGACTCCTAGTAGTGATGCTGCAGGAGTGGTGCATGCACATATAAGGAGTTCCAGCAGTGATGATGCAGGAGTGGTGCATGCACGTATAAGGAGTTACAGCAGTGATGCTGCAGTAGTGGTGCCTGCGCATATAAGGAGTCCCAGCAGTGATGCTGCAGGAGTGGTGCCTGCGCATATAAGGAGTCCCAGCAGTGAAGCTGCAGGAGTGGTGCATGCACATATAAGGAGTCCAAGCAGTGATGCTGCAGGAGTGGTGCATGCAAGTATGAGGAGTCCCAGCAGTGATGCTGCAGGAGTGGTGCATGCCCATATAAGGAGTCACATAAGTGATGCTGCAGGAGTGGTGTATGCGCGTATAAGGAGTCCCAGCAGTGATGCAGTAGGAGAGGCGCATGCATGTATAAGGAGCCCCAGCAGTAATGTTGCAGGAGTGGTGCATGCACATATAAGGAGTCCCAGCAGTGAAGCTGCAGGAGTGGTGCATGCACGTATAAGGAGTCCCAGCAGTGATGCTGCAGGAGTGGTGCATGCACATATAAGGAGCCCCATCAGTGATACTGTAGAAGTGGTGCTTGCACATATAAGGAGGCCAAGCAGTAATGCTGCAGGAGTGGTGCATGCACATATAAGGAGCCCAAGCAGTGATGCTGCAGGAGTGGTGCATGCACATATAAGTAGTCCCAGCAGTGATGCTGTAGGAGTGGTGCAAGTGCATATAAAGAGTCCCAGCATTGATGCAGCAGAAGTGGTGCATGGGCATATAAGGTGTCCCAGCAGTGTGGCTCCAGGGGTGGTGCATGCGCGCATAGGGAGTCCCAGCACTGATGCTGGAGGAGTGGTGCATGCACGCATAAGAAGTCCCAGCAGTGATGCGGGAGGAGTGGTGCATGCACGAATAAGGAGTACCAGCAGTGAAGCTGCAGGAGTTGTGCATGCACATATAAGGAGTCCCAGCAGTGATGCTGCATGAGTGGTGCATGCACATGTAAGGAGCCCCAGCAGTGATGCAGTAGGAGTGGTGCATGCACATATAAGGAGTCCCAGCAGTGAAGATGCAAGAGTGGTACATGCACATGTAAGGAGTCCCAGCAGTGATGCTGCAGGAGTGGTGCATGCACGTATAAGGAGTCCCAGTAGTGAAGCTGCAGGAGTGGTGCATGCGCATATAAGCAGTCCCAGCAGTGATACTACAGGAGTGGTGCGTGCGCATATAAGGAGTCCCAGCAGTGATGCTGCAGGAGTGGTGCATGCCCATATAAGGAGTCCCAGCAGTGATGCTGCAGGAGGTGTGCATGCGTGCATGAGGAGCCCCAGCAGTGATCCTGTAGAAGTGGTGGATGCGCATTTAAGGGTCCCAGTAGTGATGCTGTAGGAGTGGTGCATGCACAAATAAGAAGCCCAAGCAGTGACACTGCAGGAGTGTTGCATGTGCGTATAAGGGGCCTCTGCAGTGAGGCTGCAGGAGTGATGCATGCGCGTATAAGGAGTCCCAGCAGTGAAGCTGCAGGAGTGGTGCATGCGCGTATAAGGAGTCCCAGCAGTGATGCTGCAGGAGTGGTGCATGCACATATAAGGAGCCTCAGCAGTGATGCTGTAGAAGTGGTGCACGCACATATAAGGACCCCGAGCAGTGATGCTGCAGGAGTGGTGCATGCACATATAAGGACCCCAAGGAGTAATGCTGCAAGAGTGGTGCATGTACACATAAGGAGTCCCAGCAGTGATGCTGCAGGACAGTGGTGCATGCACATATAAGGAGCCCAAGCAGTGATGCTTCAAGAGTGGTGCATGCACGCATAAGGAGTCCCAGCAGTGAAGCTGCAGGAGTAGTGCATGCGCGTATAAGGAGTCCCCCCAGTGATGCCAGAGGAGTGGTGAATGCGCGCATAAGGAGTCCCAGCAGTGAAGCTGCAGGAGTAGTGCATGCGCGTATAAGGAGTCCCAGCAGTGATGCTGCAGGAGTAGTGCATGCGCACATAAGGAGTCCCAGTAGTGAAGCTGCAGGAGTAGTGCATGCGCGTATAAGGAGTCCCCGCAGTGATGCCAGAGGAGTGGTGAATGCGCGTATAAGGAGTCTCAGCAGTGATGCAGCAGGAGTGGTGCATACAGATATAAGGAGTCGCAGCAATGATGCTGCAGGAGTGGTGCATGTGTGTATAAGGAGCCCAAGCAGTGATGCTGCAGGAGTAGTGCATGCATGTATAAGGAGTCCCAGCAATGATGCTGCAGGAGTGGTGCATGCACATGTAAAGAGTCCCAGCAGTGATGCAGTAGGAGTGGGGCATGCACATATAAGGAGTTCCAGCAGTGAAGCTGCAGGAGTTGAGCATGCACATATAAGGAGTCCCAGCAGTGATGCAGCAGGAGTGGTGCATGCAGATATAAGGAGTCCCAGCAATGATGCTGCAGGAGTGGTGCATGTGTGTATAAGGAGCCTGATGGAGCAGAAAAAATAAAAATTTTAACCCCTAACAAATTTTATAATTAATTAAATAAAATGTTCGTTTAAATGTATTAATCAACACTGTATGTGTGGGAATGGTAATATGCCAATGTGTGTGCTAAATAATCTATTAATAAATGTCTATGTGTCTAATTATAACGTAAAAATAAATGCGTACTAATAAAAATAAATGCATGTTATTGTGCTTCATAGAAATAAAACGTGTCGTTGCAAAAACAAATAGTGATGGTAAGTAAGGAACAGCTTAAATGTTGCTTTCTGCTAGGTAACAACTAATTGGGGTACGTAGACGGGAGGGAAACGAAAGGGATATTTTTCTCTATTTTAATTATGTTTTATTTGCCTCAAATTAGTGCTTCTAAAGTAGAACCGAGTGGCGATATAAAATGGCCGCCAGTGGGAAGATGTGCGCAGGCGCAAGGGGACACGTGGTACGGGATGAGATTGAAGAAATCTGGAACCTCGTGATGTCTCTGAGAGGCTAGGATGCAAGAAATGGTCAAGGCTGGTGTGACCTAATTGAACTGATAGTGTGCCATGATGATCAGCAGAGCGCCCGTGGGAAACAAGTCTAAGAGAAAAGACAATGACTGCGGAGTTCTCGAATGTGTCGAAAGAAGTTACAAATGAACTGATCGAATCGGATGGAAATGTTTAAGCGAATGGGAAAGGAAATGATCCAAGGACCCTTGAATCCAAGAGAACTTGATTAAAGAATGAATAAGCTGACATGCATGGACCAATGAAAGAAAAGCGTGATATTAATGTTGCAACAGTTAGTTAGCAAAGTTAGAATTAGGGTATAAGAGGGCCTACTCTTAGTGGGAGGGGGTCAGTTCCAGGCAGTTCGAGAGTCGTGGTTGCAGTCACAGTCAGGAGAGGAGTTGAAGAGTCGTGTTGGTGGCTTCCAGTGCTGGGTGGTCCTGATCGATCCCTTATTGAGCGGGAGATGCTGAAAGACTGTTAGAGGAGACGGGTTGCAGGTAGCTGATGCTGACGAGCTGAAGTTGCTGTTGCTGTCTTAATTTTACAGTTGAGTATGAGAATCAGGCTATTTCTAATTCCTAACTTAGGTTAGAAATCATTAGGCTAAATTAGGAAGCTAGGCAGGTAATTAGGGTTTTGGTTTCATGACAAAAATTTCCTTTCTGCAATAAATTGATTATGTTTAATAAAATTGTGAATTTAAGAATGAATAATTGAATAAAGTATTAAAAATTCTTTCCATGCTTTTAAAATTATATAAAATTTAAGATTCTTTAAACCCAAAATGACTCAGTGGTTATTTTCCTAAAATGATTGTGACATAAGTAATTGTTTATTGTGATTCAGCTGGTCTTAATCACTATGAACTAATTTCTTAAATGAATGATTCATCGACAAACAATAAGCAGGAATATCTTAAGAAATAACTAAAATAAAGGGACAAAATAAGGTAATAAGATATCCTGGCTCTTCCAGCGGTACATAAAATGGTGTTCTCCATTTAGTTCTCATGCTTCTCCTAGGAGTACAGAATTTCATAAAGGTGTAAAGGAAATCCAGGAGTGTGCGTGTGTGTTAGACGATGTTTATGGGCCCCATCGTCATGTGGATATGAGAAATATAGTTTGCCCCTGGATGACCTATAAGTAACCTAGGAGGAGAATAGTTTTTATTGTACGCGCTGCATCAGATTTCTTGGTAGCAGAGTTATGGTTTTCTATAGATTAGTTTAGTGATTATTGTTTATTGATTATTGATTATTTTTTGATGACTAACACTATATGTTGAGTCATGTTATGTTATATGTAAGTTTTCACGCTTCTGGGATGTAGGAAGTGGAACACGTGTGGCAAGAGAAGTCACATGGAATTTGGTACATGGTCTGAATTCATTTTGGTTATAACGCAGGTTGTGTTATGTTAGGGATTTCGGTGTGAAAAGTGTGTAAATGAAATAGCAAATCACGTTTACTTGTGAAACTTTGGCCTTAATTCTCAGGAGCCTAGTCTCCACATGTGTCTTATCCCCAGAGAAACGAGTAAATTGTTTGTTTGAAAGAAGGGTAAGGTAGAGGGAAGTGCTACTTTATCGGCGAGAGTAAAAAATTCTGTGGTAGGGTAGAGGTAAGCGCTGCCTACTGGAAAAGCAGGATTCTTGTGTAAAAGGACAAAGCTGTCACTTTGTTTAGCGAATCAGACTATGGAATTGTTTATTTGTTGTAACTAACGAAGAAAACAGTGAAAAGAAAAATTGCTGATAAATTTTGTAAAGGAGGGGTAAAGAGTAGAAGTGACGTGGAAAAGTGCCGCGCTAGTATTGGATAGTGCGCTAGTCACGGGAACACAGAGCAGGAGTGACGTAGAAAAGTGCCGCGCTAGGATTGGTTGGTTCACGGACGGTGGGAATTGTTCTGATTGGTACGTTAGTGTGAATCGCGCTGTAATTGGACGAAGTTCCGTACACAGAAACAGCGTTAGAGTAAAGAGAAAACAAAATAGAAAACATGCCGTATTACGAGTATGAAAGGGAGAGAACGTCATGGACGACGAAATTGAAGAATTTCTTTAAGAAAGACAAAAATGTTGTGACTAGAGAGGGACAAGTAATTCCTCCGCCGAAATCAGCAGCTTCACATATGATGCTGAAATATGGATATCATACGTGCATATGGTTGGACAATTGGGTAAAATATACAAAGAATGATGGAGCATTGGCTTTTCCTGAAAATGGTTCTTTTAATATAGCGGTTTTACGGAATCTAAGAGAGAAAATGTTTAAATTGGAACCTAGACCTAGACCGACACAGTTTGAGGCTTTAACAGAATGGGAAGATGAGATGTACGAGCGAGAAAGGTTCAGAGGAATGAAAGGTTATGAGTTTGTACCCGGAAGATTGTGGGGAGTGAATCATGAGGACAGAATAAAACGATGGAGATGTGCTAACATGACAGGAGGTTTGTTTCCAGCTTTTACAGTTGAGGAAGGGACTAAGAAAAAACGGACTGAGAAAAAGAAACATATAGAGAGAGAAAAGTATATGCATGAGAGCGAAACGGATGACGAATTGCTGGAAGATATTTTAAATAGAAATCCACCTCCGTATCAGCAGAGTTCTACAGTGGTGACACCAAATGCGCCACCAATAGAGACTATGCGAAATAAAAGTCCGGAAAAGAGAAATGAGGTAAATAGGTCACAAGAACAAATGAGAACTTCTCAAAATGAGGGAATAGAAAGCGACAATGCAAGTGAATTGGCAAGAACAACAAAAGAACTAACTGAGAAAATTAGAGAATTAACGAAAAATATGGAAGCAGTTACTGTGCCTGTAACAATAGGTCCAGTAATACCAGTTTTTGAGAATCAGAAAATTGATGAGCGATCCTTGGTGATTCCCTTGAGTTCACAATTTCAGAGAGAAAAGGAAAGAATGGAAACAAGTCCAGGTACAAGTAATTTGGCTAGTGCTTACAGACCAAGTCCACCTGAAAATTTAACAGTAAATGAGTGTAATGGTAGGAAAATACCTATGGTAACTGAATCTGCAACAGTAACACCTGAAAAGAGTGGAAATTGGACAGAAATAAATAGTACTCCCATAGGTCCGACTCCTGATGAGTTAAATGAGTGGATAAAAGCTTTTAAAATAAAAGAAACGGAAGAAAAACCATTAGATGTGATCAGATTAAAAATTGACATGGAAGAATTAATACTAGGAACGATTGGTACAGAAAAGATAAAAAATTATCAGGATGATGAAATAATGTTTCTGTGCAAAAGTATAACATGGAGGGCAAAGAATTTACATGACAAACTAGAAGAAGTGGCTAGTGAGATTGGAATAGATTTTGCAAAAGTAAAAACATTGCAGAAACCATACAGAGTAGATTTTTGTGAAAAAGATATTGAAAATTTGAATACAGCAGGAAGGCTGACACAGATAAAAGAGTTGATTGTTTTGTTGAGAAAATGGGGTGATGTGGACAGATGGACGGTTAGATGGACAAAGAAGAATGAGAAAAGTATAGACAAAGGTTCATTGGCTTTTATGATAACAGAAAAAGAACCTGTTGTTAAAGAATACCCTATGAGAGAAACTCCAGGTGGTAGTTATGTGCATGTTCCCTGGACTAGGCAGGACATCCTGTCATTTACAAATGACTTTCCAAAACTAAGAGAGAAGCCAGTTGAATGGTACCGACAGGTAGAAAGGTTTGTAAAGGTCTCAAAAGTGTTGTGGATAGATTTGGATGGATTGTTTGACATAGTGGTACCAACGGATCTGTGGTCAGAATGTAAGATTACAGTTGACTGGCCAACTACAGAATATCCAAGAGATCCTAAGAAAGGAGCTCCAGGACCAGATGTGATGAAGAAATACGACAAAGTGATTACCTTTTTGAAGAATAAGATTCCTCCCAAAGAGACAGATTGGGTTAAGATTGATAGAACTACACAGGAAAGTAAGGAGTCTGTACATGCATATTATGAACGTTTGTTATTGGTTTTCAAGCAGTATAGCGGTTATGAGGAATTGAGTGAAAAGGACATGAGTCATTTTGTATACCGATTTGTGTTTGGCCTGAAACAAGAAATAAGCGATATGATTAAACAACATATGATAAACTGGCAAAATGGAAGTGTAGATGAGGTGTTGAGGTATGCTAAGTATTGTAGTGATGAAATAGAAAGTAAACAGCGTAAATTGAAAGAAAAGGCGATGTGGGCACAAGTGAAAGTGGCAGAGAAACAAGAAGCCCAATTGGACAATAATAATGGAAACGAATCAGGACAGAATAAGATGCGACCAAACATAGGTAAAGGAAAAGGACAGGTGAGTCTAGAAGAGGCAAAGAAGAAATGGCCATGTCATAATTGCGGAAAATTAGGGCATTGGAGGAATGAGTGTAAGTTCCCACCTAAACCTAATCCGGAACATCAATCATTAACTCCACAGGTGCAGAATGAGGTAGTTGTTCAACAAAGTCAGGTGCCACAACCACCACTTCCCAACATTGTTAACCAGCAAAGATACAGTACAGAAACAGGATTCTACGGAGGAGAGCAGGTAACACAGTTGCCGCGAGCAGCTAACATTTCTCAGTATTGGTTGCGTCAGAGTGAGGATGACCCGGATGAAAGTTTCTGACGGTGCGCAGGAGAGGGGAAAGAGTGCGTGCTTGGCGCAACTCTAGAGGTAGATCAGTCTGGTCCCTTTGTGGATGGAGAAGTGAATGGTGCAAACGTAACATTCCTTGTCGATACTGGAGCTACCCGTTCTACTGTTAGGTCAGTGGAAATTCCGAACCTTCCTCTCTCAGGTGAATACATCCAAGTGGTAGGAGTAGCCAATCAGCAGATTAAAACCCCACTTACTGAATTGGTAGAAGTAAAAATTGGTTCTTTTAGCAAAATGCATAAATTTGTAGTGTGCGACTGTAGTCCTGTAAATCTTTTAGGTCGGGACCTTTTGTGTAAAATGAATTGCACAATTTATTGTACGCCAGATGGAATAGGTTTTCAGACTTCAGATGAAGATGTTTTGTACAAAGTAACTTTGATGAATCAAGAACCTGAAACGAATGGTTTGTTTCCTGCATTTGATGCAGAAAAACTTCCAGAAGAACTAAAAAGTGCTGTAAAAGAAAGTGTGTGGGATTTTACAGGTGAAGACATTGGGTTAATGAGAGAAGTTGATCCTGTAAAAGTGACAGTGAAAGAAGGGATAATTTATCCAAACACGCCACTGTACAAATTAACTCCAGAAATAATTGAAGGAATAACTCCTGTGATAAATAAAATGATTGAACAAGGAATTCTGAAAGAAATCATGAGCAGTCCATGTAATTCACCTATTATGGGACTGAAAAAGCCAAATGGAACATATAGAATAGTACAGGATTTGAGAAAGATAAACAAAATAGTTGTACCATGTTGTCCAATAGTGCCAAACCCTGCAGTGATTCTATATCAAATTCCGCATGAAGCTGAGTGGTACACTGTGATAGATTTGTGTCACGCATTTTTTTCTATTCCTTTGCATCCAGATAGCCAGCCATTATTTGCATTCCGTTTCGGAGAGCGTATTTTGGCATGGTGCCGAATTCCACAGGGGTATACAGAAAGCCCCTCAATTTTTAATCAGATTCTAAAGAAATCTCTGGAAGATTTGAAGATGCCAGAAAAATCAGTAATGGTGCAGTATATCGATGACCTATTGGTGGCATCGAAAACCAAAGAAGCATGTGTAAGTGACACAATTGCTTTGCTGAACCATTTAGAGAAAAGAGGACATAAAGTGTCTCCTTCAAAATTACAGTTTTGTCAGAAAGAAGTCCAGTATTTAGGACATAAAATTGAGAAAGGAGTGCGGAAAATAGCGACAGAAAGAGTAAGAATGATTCAAGGAATGAGAGCACCAATGACTCAAAGAGAGGTAAGAATGTTTTTGGGAATGGTTGGATATTGTCGACAGTGGATAAGTGGATTTTCTTTGATTGCAAAACCCTTACAAAAATTGACAAAGAAAGATGTAAAAGACCCTTTTGAGTTAAACAAAGAAGAAATGAAATCTTTCAAAGAATTGAAAAAGAAACTGTGTGAGGCCCCTGCATTAGGCATGCCTGATTATGAGAAGGATTTTGAGTTATACTGCAGTGAAAGAGATGGATGTGCATTTTCAGTACTGGTACAAAAACACGGGACCATGAAGAGGCCTATCGCTTACTTCTCAGCTGTTTTAGATCCTATAGCAAAAGCATTGCCTGGGTGTCTGAAAGCAGTTGCTGCTACTTGTGTAAGTCTGGAACAAAGTGAAGGTATAGTGATGGGGTATCCACTGAGAGTGTATGTTCCCCATTCAGTAGAAATTCTTTTGACAAGAACAAAAACACAGTACATGACACATAGTCGGCTGACTAAGTACGAAAAAGTCATCTTGAGTGCTGAAAATGTGACCATAGATAGATGCATAAATGTAAATCCTTCTACATCATTGCCAGATGAAGAGAGTATAATTGAACAAGACGAAGTAGATCATGATTGTCTGAATGTGCTGGAATATTGCACAAAACCAAGAGCTGACATAAAAGATGAACCGTTAAAGGAATCGGATTATGTCATGTTTGTAGATGGTTCATGTTTACGCACAAAAGAAGGAGTGTTAAGCGCAGCCTACGCAGTATGCACAGTGGCAACTGTGATGGAAGCGTCTTGTCTGAAAGGAGTTAGGTCTGCCCAAGTTGCGGAACTAATTGCTTTGATTCAAGCATGTAAATTGGGGAAAAATGTACGAATCACGATTGTGACCGATAGCCAATATGGTTTCGGCATCGTACATGATTTTGGTCAGATTTGGTCACAAAGAGGATTTTTGACATCTGCAGGAACACCTATCAGAAATGGAGAGTATGTTAAAAAACTGCTTGAGGCGATACAGTTGCCTAAACAAATAGCTGTAGTGAAGTGCAAGGCGCATAAGAAAAACGAAGATTACATAGCGGTCGGCAATAATTATGCTGATGAGATCGCTAGATATTGTGCGGAAAACATGGCGTCCCTGAACAAAAATAGAGAAAGGGAGCATGTCTCTTGTCCTTTGCTTTTCACTAATACTGTTGAAACATGGGATGAAGTAAGGCAGTTACAAGAAACAGCAAGAGATGAGGAAAAAGATTACTGGATAAAAGCAGGATGTAGAAGACAGGAAAATAATGGTGTGTGGGTATACAGAGATGAAAGACCAGTTATGCCTGATAGCATGATTGCAGACATGGCACGGATGTACCATGGACAAGCTCATATTGGGAGAGATGCAATGATCAGACTTTTTAGACAGACCTGGTATAACCCAAAATTCAGAGCCATTGCTGAAAGTCTTTGTCAAAGATGTCTTATTTGTCAACAGTTTAACCCAGGAAGAAAAACCGTAGTGAGTCTAGGAACAATAGGACGAGAAGGAGGTCCATTCACAAGAATACAGATGGACTTTATTGAGATGCCCCTAGTAACAGATTAAGATATGTTCTAGTGGTCGTCTGTTTGTTCTCTCGTTGGGTGGAAGCATACCCCACAAGAAGGAATGATGGAACAACAGTGGCAAAACTTATGCTGCGAGAGTTCATTCCAAGGTATGGTTTTCCAGTCACGGTTGAGACAGATAGAGGAACACATTTCCAAAATGAGTTGATCCAATTGATTTGTGAAGCTCTGAGTATTAAACAAAAATTGCATTGTGCTTACAGACCAGAGGTTTCTGGGGTAGTAGAGCAGATTAATGGAACAATTAAAAACAGATTAGGAAAAATGTGTCAAGCTACAGGACTCAAATGGCCGGATGCACTGCCTCTTGTTCTGATGACCATCAGAAGCATCCCAGAAAAGAAAACGGGACTCAGTCCTCATGAAATGATCATGGGACGAGCAATGAGACAAGCACACGTACCTGTCAACAAGTTATTAACTATAACTGATGATCTAGTACTGGATTATTGCAAGGGACTGGCTGATGTGGTGCATTCTGTGTTTCATCAGGTTGGACCGGATGTGACCACTCTTGAAAGAAAACCAGCCCACGACTTGAATCCAGGAGACTGGGTCCGCATAAAAGTCCACAAGAGAAGAAACTGTCTAGTTCCACGTTGGGATGAGCCAAGACAGGTAATCCTAGTGACAACGACTGCTGTCAAGTGTGCAGGAGTGAAGAACTGGGTTCATGCCAGCCACACAATCAGAATTCCAGAACCTACAGATCGACATGTGAGTCGGCGTCTGGAAGTGTGGGATAAAAGTTTAACGGCTGGGACAACCGAGATAAAAGAAAGGTTGCCAGAACTTGAAGATCGACCTGAAAGTCGACATCTGGAAACCCCAACGGAAAACACCTCTAGAGAAGAAGAGGAACAAGAAGAAGAAGAAGAAAGAAATTCAGAAGTTCCAGAACTTGAAGATCGACCTGTAAGTCGACATCTGGAAATATCTGACACAACTTCAGGATCTGATGATTCAGCTGCAAACTGGGAAGAATTCCGAAAGAGAACTTGGGGTTATAAACCAATTAGAGAAGAAACTGAGCAAGAAATTGAGTTAGATGAACAACCAAGTACAAGTTATGGTGGAAATCCTTCAGAAACAATATTAATAGATGAAGTAGGGAAAGAAGTACACAAAAGGTTAGAAAATCGAGAAGAACCCCGAGGAGCAATAGGGATAGATAGAGAAACAGGAGAACAGGGAAATTTAGAAACAGAAAAGGAGAAAAACACCAAATCGGAAGAACCCCGAGGAGGGACAGTAATAAGGGAAAACAAAAAGGAGAAGACAGATCCACCAGTAGGAGATGACGAGATTATAAGTTTCAAAATAAGAGACAATAGTGAGACAGTTGAAACAGAAACAGAAGAAAGTGGAGGAGAGGAAAAAGCAAAGACTGAATCAAGAAAAAGAAATTGGAAATCAGAAAGAGAAGAAAGAGAAGGTGAAGCCAAAAGGCCAAGAAAAGGAGATAATTGGCCCAACAGCTATGTAAGAAAATTAAGATATAGAATAATAAGAGCGGAAGACGAAGATGCTGAACAAGTAAATGAAGTAACAAGTCAAAAGGGACAAGAAAAACCCAGTGGAAAAAGATTACAAAAGTCCAAAAGGACAAAGAAAGTGAATTCAAAATTTAAGTCACCTGAGTGGCTGTATATTGCACTAACTGATTACAAAGAAGAAGAAGAAAACACTCACGGAAACCAGAGACTGAGAAGTCGGATGGGAAAAGGTGAGATGCAACAAAACTGAAGTGAAGACTTATAGTGCTTCTGCCGGACGTGACAAATTTACTGGACGTGACAAATCACCGGATGTGACAACGAAAGAATTCTGGAGAGAATTAAAGAAAGTACCAAGCAAAGACTTTTTGAAAGCAGAGTGGCATCTAAGTCATTTCTGAGGTGTAGTGACACAATTTTCTGAAACTTAACAAATAGAAAAAGAAAAATGGAAAATAATAGGGATAGAAGAGATAAATGTGAATTTATAAAGAGATGGTGCAAAATGTGCTGCTTTTGCACAGGATTATTAATGACCATATGGATAGTTTTAGCAATCACAATTCCTATTAGTGTAGCTGTGATAGAAGCAAAGAATGATACTAAACCAGAAAAAGAAACTAATATTAAAGAACCAGTTATTTTAAGAAGTAGTGCAGAGTTGCATAAGGATAGGTCAGTAACAGATTTCTCAAAGAATGTTTTTACAAAGTTGTTGTATGAGTACGTAAAAACAATGGAAGTAAGAGATTGTTATGTTTGTATGCAGTTGCCTACATCAGTATCCGAAGGTGTGACTTATCATCACCTACCTTTGACTTATGGAATAACATGTAGTGTAATAGCAAGTTTATTTTATAAAACAGGTAGATTAGAATCTTATTATACTGATATAGATAAGATTTTTGCAAACATTCCAGTAGTACCAGAACTTAACAAAGTAAAACCAGCAAAAGTTTTAGGAGAATTCTTTTTAGAACATAGAAAATTAATGTTAGAAGAAATAGTTAGTAACAACCTTACCTGTGAGTTAAAGAAAGAAGAAAAGGTATTTTTAGATATGGTTGAAGAAAGAAGAATGAAATTTCAGAAAGAAGCAATAAAAGAGGAAGGAAAACGCTTATGGACGTTTGAGGAAGGAAATCATGAAGGGAAAAAGATAAATGCAGCAATGACATTAGACTGGCCGCAAACAGGAAAGTTGTGCATTAAGAGAAATAAGACAGTCTATGACAATTACTTTGTAGGTTCCAGTATCTGCCATGACAATTATCAAATTCTGGGAGGTTGGGGATTCAAAGGTGGAAAAGACCCAATATTTCCAGGTATCTATTATATTTGTGGGAATAGAGCTTATTACAGGTTACCGGACCATTGGTATGGAACTTGCTATGTAGGCCTGGTCTTTCCAAAAAAATTCACATGGACAGAGAAGAAAAGGGAACATACAAGATGATTAATAGATTTACACGTAGAAAGAGGGAAAGTTTTTCAGAAATTGTAGGTGATATTTTTGGAGCATTGATACCAGCAGTGGGAATATCTTTGAATGCATTTAAAATTCGGAAGTTATCCACAGTAGTAGATCGTTTATCTACAGATACTGCGGGAGGGTTCTTAATGGTAAATACCGAAATGGTTGCCATGAGAGCTATGGTGATGCAAAATCGGCTTGCCCTTGATATTCTTTTGGCAAAAGAGGGTGGAGTCTGTGGAATGTTGAAAGTCCAACATTGTTGTACTTACATTCCTGATAACAGTGAAAATATACAGAAGTATATTACAAATATTACAAGTTTGCACAAAGAACTAGTTCCACTGGAGGTTGAAAGTGTTTTGGGAAAACTTGGTAGAGGGTTTTCCTCAGTAGCAAATTGGTTAACTAGGATGAGTAGACTAGTGATAGGGAAAGTTATAATAGTAGCAACTATAATAATATTATTAGCAATGATGTTGAAAATAGTAATAACATGTATAAAGAGAAAAGTAAGACAGAATAAGATAAGAAGAAATAACAGAATAATAAGAGAAAGAGAGAGAGAATGGGTGAAATTGAGCTGGAGAAAATGAAAGAAAGCATGTACAAAGAGACTAAAAGGCAAGATGAAGAAGAAACAGATGTATAAATAACAGAAGGCAAAGGATGAAAGACATGCTGCCTGAAAAGAAGTATGACTTGGGTTTTATGTGGTGATTTAAAAATCACCAAAGGGGGATTGATGGAGCAGAAAAAATAAACATTTTAACCCCTAACAAATTTTATAATTAATTAAATAAAATGTTAGTTTAAATGTATTAATCAACACTGTATGTGTGGGAAGGATAAGTTACTTACCTGTAATCCTAGTTCTCTTCCAGGGGTATCCTCATCAAAGTCATAAGCACTGAATATTCCCGCCCACGTGCGGGGACCCCGGAAATATAAAAATTATATATGGAAATCACATATATACAGCTCTACATATATGCATATACATATATCATTTTTCTCATACCAATGCAGCTCTCAATAGGAGGCTAAACAATGTAATTACACACATAAAAAACTACTTTTGCCAATATATAAAAACACCAGAGGACAATTAGTACTTGAACTCGGTTTTTTTTTAATGAGCAAAATACTCATAAATAGTAAAAACTGCAAAATAAGTAGACATTGTTAGCCTACAGGCTGCATTGTAAACCAATAGCATAGAAAATGAAAACATTTTCAACAAAAACTGGCACCGTGCCTTTAAGGCAGCCATGACCCCTAGCTTCCCATCATGCCTCAGGGGTGACAGTTAGGTCAGTTGTTCTTTGCATAACCCTGAAGGTCAGGGCACAAAGATATCCTTTAACACTTTAGAAATCTCTCATTTACCTGGGGAGGCGGGTGGGTTGCTTATGACTTTGATGAGGATACCCCTGGAAGAGAACTAGGATTACAGGTAAGTAACTTATCCTTCTCTTCCAGGGGATCCTCATCAATAGTCATAAGCACTGAATAGAATAGCAAGCCCATCAACCACCTGCAGGTAAATGAGAGTAAAGTGACCCAACACAAAGAAACATAACAGCCGAAATCAGCTGTTGAACAGATTCCTCAAGGAGGCCTGGCCTACTTGGGTGTCTGCTCTGGTGTCTGATTCCAGACAGTAGTGCCTCGTAAATGTATGGACGGACCTCCAAGTTGCCGCCTTACAGATTTCAGACATGGGCACATTTTGACGAAAAGCAGTAGTAGCCGCTTTTCCTCTAGTAGAATGCGCTCTGGGAGTAAACCCCAGGAGCTTCTGCGCTAATTGATAAGCAAGCTTGATACATGAAACTATCCATCTGGAGATGGAGCGCTTTGAAGCTGCGAACCCAGATCTGATCGACCCATAGTTAACAAATAGTTGATCAGATTTTCTTATAGATTTGGACCGATCCAGATAGAATTTTAAAACCCTTTTGAGGTCCAGAGAATGCAAAGCCCTCTCAGCTGGAGTGGAGGGATTGGGAAAAAAGGTGGGTAGAGAGATGGTCTGATTCACATGAAAATCCGACACCACCTTTGGAAGGAAAGAGAGGTGCGTCCTCAACACAACCCTGTTAAGATGGAAGACTGTATAGGGCTCTTTGGAGCAGAGCGCCTGTATTTCACTCACTCTGCGAGCTGACGTGATCGCTACCAAGAAAGCCGCCTTCCAAGAAAGATGTTGTAAGGTTGCTTTGTGTATGGGTTCAAAAGGCGGACCCATCAATTTTGATAGCACCAGGTTAAGCTCCCAGGGTGGTGAAGGAGGTCGTACCGGAGGATAGACCTTCTTTAAACCCTGCAAAAATCCTTAACAGCCTGTAACTGGAAGAAGGAAGGTTGAGAAGCTGAACGCCTATATGCAGTTATAGCTGCTAAATGCACCTTAATGGAAGAAAACTTCAAACCTGCTTTCGCCAGATAAAGTAGGTAAGGAAGGATGACCTCTTCCTGACCTTTGATTGGGTTACAATTGTTCTGCATACACCACATGTAAAACCGTTTCCACTTGCATGCATACGAATGCCTCGTGGACGGTCTTCTTGCTTCCTTCAAGATGGACATGCAGTCCTGCGGCAGTCCTAAGTGGCCATACTGGAGGACCTCAGGAGCCATGCCGCCAAGTTCAGTGAGGGAAGGTTGGGATGATGAATCCTCCCGTTCATCTTGGACAGCAGGTCCGGTCTGCACGGCAGCCTCTTGTGAGGACACTCTGATAGGTGCAGAAGGTCCGGGTACCACCATTGTCTCGGCCAGTCCGGGGCAATTAGTATCATCCTCGTGCACGAATGGGACAGCTTGGTCACCACCTTCGGGATCAGCGGAAGGGGTGGAAAGGCGTACACAAATGCCCCTGACCAGTCTATCAAAAGGGCATTCCCTTTCGATCCTGGTCGGTAGAACCGTGAGGCGAAGTTTCGGCATTTGGCATTTTCGTCGTCCGCGAAGAGGTCGATGGTGGGACGACCCCATGTCTGGAAGATGTCTTCGACGACCTCGTCGTTGAGCACCCAGTCTTCTCTGTCTTCGAAGTGACGGCTGAGTGCATCCGCTCTCACGTTCTGTTCTCCTGGCAGGTGGACTGCTGTGACTGCCAGATTCCGAGCCAAGAGCCAATGCCAGAGTGCTTGAGCTTCCAGGGAAAGTGTGCGTGAGCGAGTTCCCCCTGTTTGTTCAGGTAGTACATGGTGGTGGTGTTGTCCGTCTGTACTAACACTGAGGTTGCCTGAATCGAGGGAGGAAAGCTTTGAGGGCTAGGTGTACTGCTCTCAGCTCTAGCATGTTGATGTGATAGGATCGCTCCTTTGGAGACCACAGTCCTTGAGTCTGGAGAGAACCCATGTGGGCTCCCCAACCCTGCAGCGAGGCGTCCGTGATCAGTGTCTGAGCAGGCGGAGGTTGATGGAAAGGAACTCCGACTTGCAAATTTTGTTTTCTCATCCACCAAGGTATGGAAGCTCGAGCCGCGTTTGATGGACTTATTTTTCGTCCCAACGAGCGGTCTGCTGGTCCCACTTGTCCTCCAGATCCTGCTGAAGAGGACGCATTCGTAGTCTGGCATTGGGAACCAGGAAGATGCAGGATGCCATCGACCCTAGCAGGGAGGCAATCCGACGCACAGGTAGTTTTCTGTTGCGCAGAACCAGCTGGCATTTCTGTATGAGGGAACACTGTCTCTCCTCCGAAGGAAACACTTTTCCTACCGTGGAGTCTAGCAGAGCTCCTAAAAATGTATTTTCTGTGTTGGCTGTGAAGTTGATTTGACGAAATTCACATGCAGGCCCAGCCGGTGACACAGCTCGAGACAGCTCAAGAAATGCATCCTCACACTGTCTGGGGAAGGACCTTTCAACAGCCAGTCGTCCAAGTACGGGTATACGAAGACGCCCCTGCGGCGCAGTGCGGCTGCCACCACCACCATGCACTTCGTGAACACTCTGGGGGCTGACTTCAACCCGAAGGGTAGAACCTTGAACTGGTAATGAGCGGATCCCACTAGGAATCGCAGGTACTGTCTGTGATACTGATTGATCGGAACGTGAAAATATGCATCTTGCAGATCCAGCGAGCACATCCAATCCCCCTGCCTGAGATGTGGATATATTTGATGGAGAGCCAACATGCGAAACTTTTCCTTTTTATGGATAGGTTGAGTGACCGCAAGTCCAGAATGGGTCTGTACTCTGCTTTTTGGCCTTTTTCTTCACCAAAAAATATCTTGAGTAAACCCCTTTTCCTCTTTGAGATACTGGCACCCTCTCGATGGCTGACTTTCTGAGAAGGGTGGCAACCTCTTTCTGCAAGAGTTTTAACTGGTGACACGACGGAGGAACTGGAGGGATTGATGGTGGGCGATGTTGAAAACGTAGAGAGTACCCATTCTGCAACGTGGCTAGTACCCACCGATCCTTTGTGATAGCTCGCCACTCTTCGAGATGATCTGCGATACTTCCCCCACTGGAGTGGTGAACGGCGACAGGGGAAGTGAGTGTTCATTGTTTCGACTGCGTCTTGGCGGAATTGTTGCCTTGTTGCTGGTTTCTTCCTCCTCTGGAGGAGCGTCTGCCCGATACTGCGTTTTTTGCTGGCCTTGCTGATCCTGATTTTTCTGCCAATGAGGGTTTGAACCCTCTGTTGGGAGGATCGTCTATTGTAAGGACGGAATCTCCTACGGAATTCCTTTCTTTTCTCCAGGCCCACCGCTTTAAGCGTGTCCAGTTCCGTTTTCATCCGTGTCATCTCTTCATCCGTGTGAGTCCCGAACAAAGAGGAACCAGAGAACGGAAGATTGAGGATGCGTGACTGCGCTTCTGGCCTGAGTGCTGTAAGACGTAGCCATGATGTTCTCCTTGCGCATACCCCATGAGCATAAGCATGTGCCGAAAGGGTAGCTCCATCCGCCGCAGCACTGATGACCTGGTTAGACACCTGACTGCCCTCTGTTAAGATTTCTTCAAAATCTTTACGGTCTTCCTGTGGCAACTTTTCAGTGAATCTCTGTAGTGAGTCCCACAGAGATCTGTCGTAGCGGCCCAGGAGTGCCGCTGCATTGGAGACCTTCAACATGGAGGCCGAAGTGCCACAAACCTTCCTTCCCCAGGAATCCTGCACCTTGCTCTCCTTGTCTGGTGGGACAGTAGAGGAGGATGCCACCGCATGAGTCTTCTTTGCCGCCGCAATTACGACTGAATCCGGAGGAGGGTCAGCCCTGAGGAAGAGCGGATCGTCCTCTGGTGAACGATACTTTTTAAGATCCTCGCTGGGGCGGTCTTAACACTCGCTGGCGTGAGAAAGATATCCATCACTGGCTCTATGATGCCTGGTACCAAGGGAAGCAGAGGTTTAGTTGCTGCTCTTTGGTGTAGAGTCTCAAAAATCACCGAGGACTTGCTTTGACGAGTTGGCATAGGGATACCCAGCTTTACAGCTCCTCTGCCAAGAATGTCCTGAAAAGTGTAGATGTCGTCCACCGGAGAGACCCTCGACGGTGGACTGTTCGTCAAAGTAGGCGAATAGTCTCTATGGGATGTATGAGTGGAAGAAGAGGACGGAGTAGGCGATCTGTGTGCTCTCCTCCTGCTTCTTGATCTAGACCTCCTCCTGTGTGAGTGCACCGGTGTGCGGCTGCGAGCTCTTGTTCTTGAAGGAGATCGCTCTTTATCCTGAGTTAAACGAGCCAACGGGGATCTGTTCTGATGGCTCGAGTAATTCCTGTCCGTAGCCCAGTGATGTAGAGGCCTGTGCCATCGTGGCGATAAATGGATGGAAGGCGATCTGTGGCTCTCTCTTTCCTTAGGAGACTGAGCAGGAGGCGTGAAGCTCAGCTCTTCATGCCTTGTTGGAGAATCTTGGTGACCCCCTGACACTGGGCTGTTGGACGTCGAGATAACCACCTCCGGGGATCTGGACGAACCTGAAGGTGACGAAGACAGGCTCACTGGAGGTGAGGTGTTTCCAGAAGGGCGCTTTGACGTTGACCTAGAGCGTCTAGCGTCGACTGCCCTCTCAACGGAGACGTATGTCTCGACGTTGACTTTCTTCTCTTAGAAAGTGGACTTCTCGGCGACGAACGTCTCTCCAACACTGGTGCAGTGTCCTGCTTTGACACTCCCTGCACCCTTTCAGGAGATTGCTGTGTCGACGTCGACCGGCGTTGGACTGCCGGCGACGGAGGTCTTGGTCTCGGCGTCGAAAATCCACTCGGCGGAGTCATCCGCCTCGACGGCGTGGAATGATGGATCGTCTGCTTCGACGCCGAAGGAGGTGTCCTGTGTCTCGACGCCGAAGATCGTTGCTTTGATCCCGGCGGAGATCTGTGTCTCGACGTCGATCGCCCGATGAGGAGGCGACGACGGAGAGATGCGCCTCGACGTCGATCGCCGCTGACGAGGCGGGGAGATGTGCTTCGACGTCGATCGCCGTTGATGAGGCGGCGACGGAGCGCTGTGCCTCGACGTCGATCGCACCTGCGACGACGGAGCGCTGTGCCTCGACGTCGATCGCGCCTGCGGCGACGGAGCGCTGTGCCTCGGCGTCGTACGCCCACCCGGCGCCGACGGAGACCTGTCTCTCGGCGTTGAGCGCCGCCTGGTTGGCGTCAACGGAGGACCTGTTACCTTCGTCGACGAAGATTTCGTAGTCGAAAGATGATGCGCCGGCATCACCGAAGTCTTCAACGCCGATTTCTTCGTCGCCGATTTCTTCGACGTCGATACCGACGCCGACGGAGAACAGGTCGGGACTTTTCCTCTCGACGTCGACCGAGTTCTCCTCTTCTTCTGCCTCACAGGAGACCTACCTTTCCAAAAAATAAACCTTTTCTGAAACACAAAAAAGGTGCTACTTGCACTCTAGGACCAAAAGACGTCGAGTGAAAGTAGAAAAAATCTTTATAGATATTTTTTGACAGAAAGTCAAAAAAGCAAGAGCTGAAAATCCAGGGTCCTGACTGAAGGAGCCGGAAAGAACAACTGACCTAACTGTCACCCCTGAGGCATGATGGGAAGCTAGGGGTCATGGCTGCCTTAAAGGCACGGTGCCAGTTTTGTTGAAAATGTTTTCATTTTCTATGCTATTGGTTTACAATGCAGCCTGTAGGCTAACAATGTCTACTTATTTTGCAGTTTTTACTATTTATGAGTATTTTGCTCATTAAAAAAAAACCGAGTTCAAGTACTAATTGTCCTCTGGTGTTTTTATATATTGGCAAAAGTAGTTTTTATGTGTGTAATTACATTGTTTAGCCTCCTATTGAGAGCTGCATTGGTATGAGAAAAAATGATATATGTATATGCATATATGTAGAGCTGTATATATGTGATTTCCATATATAATTTTTATATTTCCGGGGTCCCCGCACGTGGGCGGGAATATTCAGTGCTTATGACTATTGATGAGGATCCCCTGGAAGAGAATGGTAATATGCCAATGTGTGTGCTAAATAATCTATTAATAAATGTCTATGTGTCTAATTATAACGTAAAAATAAATGCGTACTAATAAAAATAAATGCACGTTATTGTGCTTCATAGAAATAAAACGTGTCGTTGCAAAAACAAATAGTGATGGTAAGTAAGGAACAGCTTAAATGTTGCTTTCTGCTAGGTAACAACTAATTGGGGTACGTAGACGGGAGGGAAACGAAAGGGATATTTTTCTCTATTTTAATTATGTTTTATTTGCCTCAAATTAGTGCTTCTAAAGTAGAACCGAGTGGCGATATAAAATGGCCGCCAGTGGGAAGATTTGCGCAGGCGCAAGGGGACACGTGGTACGGGATGAGATTGAAGAAATCTGGAACCTCGTGATGTCTCTGAGAGGCTAGGATGCAAGAAATGGTCAAGGCTGGTGTGACCTAATTGAACTGATAGTGTGCCATGATGATCAGCAGAGCGCCCGTGGGAAACAAGTCTAAGAGAAAAGACAATGACTGCGGAGTTCTCGAATGTGTCCAAAGAAGTTACAAATGAACTGATCGAATCGGATGGAAATGTTTAAGCGTATGGGAAAGGAAATGATCCAAGGACCCTTGAATGCAAGAGAACTTGATTAAAGAATGAATAAGCTGACATGCATGGACCAATGAAAGAAAAGCGTGATATTAATGTTGCAACAGTTAGTTAGCAAAGTTAGAATTAGGGTATAAGAGGGCCTACTCTTAGTGGGAGGGGGTCAGTTCCAGGCAGTTCGAGAGTCGTGGTTGCAGTCACAGTCAGGAGAGGAGTTGAAGAGTCGTGTTGGTGGCTTCCAGTGCTGGGTGGTCCTGATCGATCCCTTATTGAGCGGGAGATGCTGAAAGACTGTTAGAGGAGACGGGTTGCAGGTAGCTGATGCTGACGAGCTGAAGTTGCTGTTGCTGTCTTAATTTTACAGTTGAGTATGAGAATCAGGCTATTTCTAATTCCTAACTTAGGTTAGAAATCATTAGGCTACATTAGGAAGCTAGGCAGGTAATTAGGGTTTTGGTTTCATGACAAAAATTTCCTTTCTGCAATAAATTGATTATGTTTAATAAAATTGTGAATTTAAGAATGAATAATTGAATAAAGTATTAAAAATTCTTTCCATGCTTTTAAAATTATATAAAATTTAAGATTCTTTAAACCCAAAATGACTCAGTGGTTATTTTCCTAAAATGATTGTGACATAAGTAATTGTTTATTGTGATTCAGCTGGTCTTAATCACTATGAACTAATTTCTTAAATGAATGATTCATCGACAAACAATAAGCAGGAATATCTTAAGAAATAACTAAAATAAAGGGACGAAATAAGGTAATAAGATATCCTGGCTCTTCCAGCGGTACATAAAATGGTGTTCTCCATTTAGTTCTCATGCTTCTCCTAGGAGTACAGAATTTCACAAAGGTGTAAAGGAAATCCAGGAGTGTGCGTGTGTGTTAGACGATGTTTATGGGCCCCATCGTCATGTGGATATGAGAAATATAGTTTACCCCTGGATGACCTATAAGTAACCTAGGAGGAGAATAGTTTTTATTGTACGCGCTGCATCAAGCCCAAGCAGGGATGCTGCAGGAGTAGTGCATGCATGTATAAGGAGTCCCAGCAATGATGCTGCAGGAGTGGTGCATGCACATGTAAGGAGTCCCAGCAGTGATGCAGTAGGAGTGGTGCATGCACATATAAGGAGTCCCAGCAGTGATGCAGCAGGAGTGATGCATACCGATATAAGGGGTCCCAGCAATGATGCTGCAGAAGTGGTGCATGTGAGTATAAGGAGCCCCTTAAGTGAGGCTGCAGGAGTGGTGCATGGGCGGATAAGGAGTCCCAGCAGTGAAGCTGCCGGAGTGGTGCATCCACATGTAAGGAGTCACAGCAGTAATGCAGTAGGAGTGGTGCATGCACATATAAGGAGTCCCAGCAGTAAAGCTGCAGGAGTGGTGCATGCGCAAATAAGGAGCACAAGCAGTGATACTGCTGGAGTGGTGCATGTACATGTAATGAGTCACAGCAGTGATGCAGTAGGAGTGGTGCATGCAGATATAAGGAGTCCCAGCAATGATGCTGCAAGAGTGGTGCATGTGTGTATAAGGAGCCCCTTACGTGAGGCTGCAGGAGTGGTGCAAGGGCGGATAAGGAGTCCCAGCAGTGAACCTGCAGGAGTGGTGCATGCATGTATAAGGAGTCCCAGCAATGATGCTGCAGGAGTGGTGCATGTGTGTATAAGGAGCCCAAGCAGTGATGCTGCAGGAGTAGAGCATGCATGTATAAGGAGTCCCAGCAATGATGCTGCAGGAGTGGTGCATGCACATGTAAAGAGTCCCAGCAGTGATGCAGTAGGAGTGGGGCATGCACATATAAGGAGTTCCAGCAGTGAAGCTGCAGGACTTGAGCATGCACATATAAGGACCCCAAGGAGTAATGCTGCAAGAGTGGTGCATGTACACATAAGGAGTCCCAGCAGTGATGCTGCAGGACAATGGTGCATGCACATATAAGGAGCCCAAGCAGTGATGCTTCAGGAGTGGTGCATGCGCATATAAGGAGTCCCAGCAGTGATGATGCAGGAGTGGTGCATGCACGCATAAGGAGTCCCAGCAGTGAAGCTGCAGGAGTAGTGCATGCGCGTATAAGGAGTCCCCGCAGTGATGCCAGAGGAGTGGTGCATGCGCGCATAAGGAGTCCCAGCAGTGAAGCTGCAGGAGTAGTGCATGCACGTATAAAGAGTCCCAGCAGTGATGCTGCAGGAGTGGTGCATGGACATGTAAGGAGTCCCAGCAGTGATGCAGTAGGAGTGGTGCATGCAGATATAAGGAGTCCCAGCAGGGAAGCTGCAGGAGTTGAGCATGCACATATAAGGAGTCCCAGCAGTGATGCAGTAGGAGTGGTGCATGCACATATAAGGAGTCCCAGCAGTAAAGCTGCAGGAGTGGTGCATGCGCGTATAAGGAGCCCAAGCAGTGATGCTGCAGGAATGGTGCATGCACCCATAAGGAGTCCCAGCAGTGATGCAGTAGAAGTGGTGCATGCACATGTAAGGAGACCAAGCAGTGATGCTGCAGCAGTGGTGCATGCACGTATAAGGAGCCCCAGCAGTGATGCTGCAGCATAAGTGCATACACATAAAAAGAGTTCCAGCAGTGATGCTGCATGAGTGGTGCAAGCACGTATAAGGAGCTACAGCAGTTATGCTGCAGTAGTGGTACATGCACATATAAGGAGTCCCAGCAGTGATGCTGCAGGAGTGGTGCATGCACGTATAAAGAGTCCCAGCATTGATGCTGCAGAAGTGGTGCATGAGCATATAAGGAGTCCCAGCAATGATGCTGCAGGAGTGGTGCAAGCGCGCATAAGGAGTCCCAGCAATGATGCTGCAGGAGTGGTGCAAGCGCGCATAAGGAGTCCCAGCAGTGATGCTGGAAGAGTGGGGCATGCGTGTATGAGGAGTCCCAGCAGTGATGCAGTGGGAGTGGTGCATGCACATATAAGGAGCCCCAGCAGTGAAGCTGCAGGAGTTGTGCATGCACCTATAAGGAGTCCCAGCAGTAATGCTGCAGGAGTGGTGCATGCACATATAAGGAGTCCCAGCAGAGATGCTGCAGGAGTGCTGCATGCGCGTATAAGGAGCCCCTGAAGGGAGGCTGCAGGAGTGGTGCATGCACGTATAAGGAGTCCCAGAAGTGATGCTGCAGGAGTGGTGCATGCACATATAAGGAGTCCCAGCACTGATACTGCAGGAGTGGTGCATGCGCATATAAGGAGTCCCAGCAGTGATGCTGGAGGAGTGGTGCATGCGCACATAAGGAGTCCCAGTAGTGAAGCTGCAGGAGTAGTGCATGCATCTATAAGGAGTCCCAGCAGTGATGCTGCAGGAGTGGTGATGCACTTGTAAGGAGTCCCAGCAGTGATGCAATAGGAGTGGTGCATGCACATATTAGGAGTCCCAGCTGTGAAGCTGCAGGAGTGGTGCATGTGTGTATAAGGAGCCAAAGAATTCATGCTGCAGGAGTGGTGCATGCACATGTAAGGAGTACCAGCAGTGATGCAGTAGGAGTGGTGCATGCACATGTAGGGAGTCCCAGTAGTGATGCAGCAGGAGAGGTGCATGCACATATAATGACTCCTAGTAGTGATGCTGCAGGAGTGGTGCATGCACATATAAGGAGTTCCAGCAGTGATGATGCAGGAGTGGTGCATGCACGTATAAGGAGTTACAGCAGTGATGCTGCAGTAGTGGTGCCTGCGCATATAAGGAGTCCCAGCAGTGATGCTGCAGGAGTGGTGCCTGCGCATATAAGGAGTCCCAGCAGTGAAGCTGCAGGAGTGGTGCATGCACATATAAGGAGTCCAAGCAGTGATGCTGCAGGAGTGGTGCATGCAAGTATGAGGAGTCCCAGCAGTGATGCTGCAGGAGTGGTGCATGCCCATATAAGGAGTCACATAAGTGATGCTGCAGGAGTGGTGTATGCGCGTATAAGGAGTCCCAGCAGTGATGCAGTAGGAGAGGCGCATGCATGTATAAGGAGCCCCAGCAGTAATGTTGCAGGAGTGGTGCATGCACATATAAGGAGTCCCAGCACTGAAGCTGCAGGAGTGGTGCATGCACGTATAAGGAGTCCCAGCAGTGATGCTGCAGGAGTGGTGCATGCACATATAAGGAGCCCCATCAGTGATACTGTAGAAGTGGTGCTTGCACATATAAGGAGGCCAAGCAGTAATGCTGCAGGAGTGGTGCATGCACATATAAGGAGCCCAAGCAGTGATGCTGCAGGAGTGGTGCATGCACATATAAGTAGTCCCAGCAGTGATGCTGTAGGAGTGGTGCAAGTGCATATAAAGAGTCCCAGCATTGATGCAGCAGAAGTGGTGCATGGGCATATAAGGTGTCCCAGCAGTGTGGCTCCAGGGGTGGTGCATGCGCGCATAGGGAGTCCCAGCACTGATGCTGGAGGAGTGGTGCATGCACGCATAAGAAGTCCCAGCAGTGATGCGGGAGGAGTGGTGCATGCACGAATAAGGAGTACCAGCAGTGAAGCTGCAGGAGTTGTGCATGCACATATAAGGAGTCCCAGCAGTGATGCTGCATGAGTGGTGCGTGCACATGTAAGGAGCCCCAGCAGTGATGCAGTAGGAGTGGTGCATGCACATATAAGGAGTCCCAGCAGTGAAGATGCAAGAGTGGTACATGCACATGTAAGGAGTCCCAGCAGTGATGCTGCAGGAGTGGTGCATGCACGTATAAGGAGTCCCAGTAGTGAAGCTGCAGGAGTGGTGCATGCGCATATAAGCAGTCCCAGCAGTGATACTACAGGAGTGGTGCGTGCGCATATAAGGAGTCCCAGCAGTGATGCTGCAGGAGTGGTGCATGCCCATATAAGGAGTCCCAGCAGTGATGCTGCAGGAGGTGTGCATGCGTGCATGAGGAGCCCCAGCAGTGATCCTGTAGAAGTGGTGCATGCGCATTTAAGGGTCCCAGTAGTGATGCTGTAGGAGTGGTGCATGCACAAATAAGAAGCCCAAGCAGTGACACTGCAGGAGTGTTGCATGTGCGTATAAGGAGCCTCTGCAGTGAGGCTGCAGGAGTGATGCATGCGCGTATAAGGAGTCCCAGCAGTGAAGCTGCAGGAGTGGTGCATGCACGTATAAGGAGTCCCAGCAGTGATGCTGCAGGAGTGGTGCATGCACATATAAGGAGCCTCAGCAGTGATGCTGTAGAAGTGGTGCACGCACATATAAGGACCCCGAGCAGTGATGCTGCAGGAGTGGTGCATGCACATATAAGGACCCCAAGGAGTAATGCTGCAAGAGTGGTGCATGTACACATAAGGAGTCCCAGCAGTGATGCTGCAGGACAGTGGTGCATGCACATATAAGGAGCCCAAGCAGTGATGCTTCAAGAGTGGTGCATGCACGCATAAGGAGTCCCAGCAGTGAAGCTGCAGGAGTAGTGCATGCGCGTATAAGGAGTCTCCCCAGTGATGCCAGAGGAGTGGTGAATGCGCGCATAAGGAGTCCCAGCAGTGAAGCTGCAGGAGTAGTGTATGCGCGTATAAGGAGTCCCAGCAGTGATGCTGCAGGAGTGGTGCATGTGCACATAAGGAGTCCCAGTAGTGAAGCTGCAGGAGTAGTGCATGCGCGTATAAGGAGTCCCCGCAGTGATGCCAGAGGAGTGGTGAATGCGCGTATAAGGAGTCTCAGCAGTGATGCAGCAGGAGTGGTGCATACAGATATAAGGAGTCGCAGCAATGATGCTGCAGGAGTGGTGCATGTGTGTATAAGGAGCCCAAGCAGTGATGCTGCAGGAGTAGTGCATGCATGTATAAGGAGTCCCAGCAATGATGCTGCAGGAGTGGTGCATGCACATGTAAAGAGTCCCAGCAGTGATGCAGTAGGAGTGGGGCATGCACATATAAGGAGTTCCAGCAGTGAAGCTGCAGGAGTTGAGCATGCACATATAAGGAGTCCCAGCAGTGATGCAGCAGGAGTGGTGCATGCAGATATAAGGAGTCCCAGCAATGATGCTGCAGGAGTGGTGCATGTGTGTATAAGGAGCCCAAGCAGGGATGCTGCAGGAGTAGTGCATGCATGTATAAGGAGTCCCAGCAATGATGCTGCAGGATTGGTGCATGCACATGTAAGGAGTCCCAGCAGTGATGCAGTAGGAGTGGTGCATGCACATATAAGGAGTCCCAGCAGTGATGCAGCAGGAGTGATGCATACCGATATAAGGGGTCCCAGCAATGATGCTGCAGGAGTGGTGCATGTGAGTATAAGGAGCCCCTTAAGTGAGGCTGCAGGAGTGGTGCATGGGCGGATAAGGAGTCCCAGCAGTGAAGCTGCCGGAGTGGTGCATCCACATGTAAGGAGTCACAGCAGTAATGCAGTAGGAGTGGTGCATGCACATATAAGGAGTCCCAGCAGTAAAGCTGCAGGAGTGGTGCATGCGCAAATAAGGAGCACAAGCAGTGATACTGCTGGAGTGGTGCATGCACATGTAATGAGTCACAGCAGTGATGGAGTAGGAGTGGTGCATGCAGATATAAGGAGTCCCAGCAATGATGCTGCAAGAGTGGTGCATGTGTGTATAAGGAGCCCCTTACGTGAGGCTGCAGGAGTGGTGCATGGGCGGATAAGGAGTCCCAGCAGTGAACCTGCAGGAGTGGTGCATGCATGTATAAGGAGTCCCAGCAATGATGCTGCAGGAGTGGTGCATGTGTGTATAAGGAGCCCAAGCAGTGATGCTGCAGGAGTAGAGCATGCATGTATAAGGAGTCCCAGCAATGATGCTGCAGGAGTGGTGCATGCACATGTAAAGAGTCCCAGCAGTGATGCAGTAGGAGTGGGGCATGCACATATAAGGAGTTCCAGCAGTGAAGCTGCAGGACTTGAGCATGCACATATAAGGACCCCAAGGAGTAATGCTGCAAGAGTGGTGCATGTACACATAAGGAGTCCCAGCAGTGATGCTGCAGGACAGTGGTGCATGCACATATAAGGAGCCCAAGCAGTGATGCTTCAGGAGTGGTGCATGCGCATATAAGGAGTCCCAGCAGTGATGATGCAGGAGTGGTGCATGCACGCATAAGGAGTCCCAGCAGTGAAGCTGCAGGAGTAGTGCATGCGCGTATAAGGAGTCTCCGCAGTGATGCCAGAGGAGTGGTGAATGCGCGCATAAGGAGTCCCAGCAGTGAAGCTGCAGGAGTAGTGCATGCACGTATAAAGAGTCCCAGCAGTGATGCTGCAGGAGTGGTGCATGGACATGTAAGGAGTCCCAGCAGTGATGCAGTAGGAGTGGTGCATGCAGATATAAGGAGTCCCAGCAGGGAAGCTGCAGGAGTTGAGCATGCACATATAAGGAGTCCCAGCAGTGATGCAGTAGGAGTGGTGCATGCACATATAAGGAGTCCCAGCAGTAAAGCTGCAGGAGTGGTGCATGCGCGTATAAGGAGCCCAAGCAGTGATACTGCTGGAGTGGTGCATGCACATGTAAGGAGTCACAGCAGTGATGCAGTAGGAGTGCTGCATGTGCGTATAAGGAATCCCAGCAGTGATGCTGCAGGAATGGTGCATGCACCCATAAGGAGTCCCAGCAGTGATGCAGTAGAAGTGGTGCATGCACATGTAAGGAGCCCAAGCAGTGATGCTGCAGCAGTGGTGCATGCACGTATAAGGAGCCCCAGCAGTGATGCTGCAGCATAAGTGCATACACATAAAAAGAGTTCCAGCAGTGATGCTGCAGGAGTGGTGCAAGCACATATAAGGAGCTACAGCAGTTATGCTGCAGTAGTGGTACATGCACATATAAGGAGTCCCAGCAGTGATGCTGCAGGAGTGGTGCATGCACGTATAAAGAGTCCCAGCATTGATGCTGCAGAAGTGGTGCATGAGCATATAAGGAGTCCCAGCAATGATGCTGCAGGAGTGGTGCAAGCGCGCATAAGGAGTCCCAGCAATGATGCTGCAGGAGTGGTGCAAGCGCGCATAAGGAGTCCCAGCAGTGATGCTGGAAGAGTGGGGCATGCGTGTATGAGGAGTCCCAGCAGTGATGCAGTGGGAGTGGTGCATGCACATATAAGGAGCCCCAGCAGTGAAGCTGCAGGAGTTGTGCATGCACCTATAAGGAGTCCCAGCAGTGATGCTGCAGGAGTGGTGCATGCACATATAAGGAGTCCCAGCAGAGATGCTGCAGGAGTGCTGCATGCGCATATAAGGAGCCCCTGAAGGGAGGCTGCAGGAGTGGTGCATGCACGTATAAGGAGTCCCAGAAGTGATGCTGCAGGAGTGGTGCATGCACGTATAAGGAGTCCAAGCAGTGATGCTGTAGGAGTGGTGCATGTGCATACTCACAGCATTGATGCTGCAGAAGTGGTGCACGCGCATATAAGGAGTCCCAGCAGTGATTCTGCAGGAGTGGTGCATGCGCGCATATGGAGTCCTAGCAGTGAAGCTGAAGGAGTGGGGCGTGCGTCCATAAGGAGTCCCAGCAGTGAAGCTGCAGGAGTGGTGCATATGCCCATAAGGAGCCCAAGCAGTGATGCTGCAGGAGTGGTGCATGCACATATAAGGAGCCCAAGCAGTGATGCTTCAGGAGTGGTGCATGCGCATATAAGGAGTCCCAGCAGTGATAATGCAGGAGTGGTGCATGCACGCATAAGGAGTCCCAGCAATGAAGCTGCAGGAGTAGTGCATGCGCGTATAAGGAGTCCCCGCAGTGATGCCAGAGGAGTGGTGAATGCGCGCATAAGGAGTCCCAGCAGTGAAGCTGCAGGAGTAGTGCATGCACGTATAAAGAGTCCCAGCAGTGATGCTGCAGGAGTGGTGCATGGACATGTAAGGAGTCCCAGCAGTGATGCAGTAGGAGTGGTGCATGCAGATATAAGGAGTCCCAGCAGGGAAGCTGCAGGAGTTGAGCATGCACATATAAGGAGTCCCAGCAGTGATGCAGTAGGAGTGGTGCATGCACATATAAGGAGTCCCAGCAGTAAAGCTGCAGGAGTGGTGCATGCGCGTATAAGGAGCCCAAGCAGTGATACTGCTGGAGTGGTGCATGCACATGTAAGGAGTCACAGCAGTGATGCAGTAGGAGTGCTGCATGTGCGTATAAGGAATCCCAGCAGTGATGCTGCAGGAATGGTGCATGCACCCATAAGGAGTCCCAGCAGTGATGCAGTAGAAGTGGTGCATGCACATGTAAGGAGCCCAAGCAGTGATGCTGCAGCAGTGGTGCATGCACGTATAAGGAGCCCCAGCAGTGATGCTGCAGCATAAGTGCATACACATAAAAAGAGTTCCAGCAGTGATGCTGCAGGAGTGGTGCAAGCACGTATAAGGAGCTACAGCAGTTATGCTGCAGTAGTGGTACATGCACATATAAGGAGTCCCAGCAGAGATGCTGCAGGAGTGCTGCATGCGCGTATAAGGAGCCCCTGAAGGGAGGCTGCAGGAGGGGTGCATGCACGTATAAGGAGTCCCAGCAGTGATGCTGCAGGAGTGGTGCATGCATGTATAAGGAGTCCAAGCAGTGATGCTGTAGTAGTGGTGCATGTGCATACTCACAGCATTGATGCTGCAGAAGTGGTGCATGCGCATAGAAGGAGTCCCAGCAGTGATTCTGCAGGAGTGGTGCATGCGCGCATATGGAGTCCTAGCAGTGAAGCTGAAGGAGTGGGGCGTGCGTCCATAAGGAGTCCCAGCAGTGAAGCTGCAGGAGTGGTGCATATGCCCATAAGGAGCCCAAGCAGTGATGCTGCAGGAGTGGTGAATGCACACATAAGGAGTCCCAGCATTGATGCTGCAGAAGTGGTGCATGAGCATATAAGGAGTCCCAGCAATGATGCTGCAGGAGTGGTGCAAGCGCGCATAAGGAGTCCCAGCAGTGATGCTGGAAGAGTGGGGCATGCGTGTATGAGGAGTCCCAGCAGTGATGCAGTGGGAGTGGTGCATGCACATATAAGGAGCCCCAGCAGTGAAGCTGCAGGAGTTGTGCATGCACCTATAAGGAGTCCCAGCAGAGATGCTGCAGGAGTGCTGCATGCGCGTTTAAGGAGCCCCTGAAGGGAGGCTGCAGGAGGGGTGCATGCACGTATAAGGAGTCCCAGCAGTGATGCTGCAGGAGTGGTGCATGCACGTATAAGGAGTCCAAGCAGTGATGCTGTAGGAGTGGTGCATGTGCATACTCACAGCATTGATGCTGCAGAAGTGGTGCATGCGCATATGAGTCCCAGCAGTGATTCTGCAGGAGTGGTGCATGCGCGCATATGGAGTCCTAGCAGTGAAGCTGAAGGAGTGGGGCGTGCGTCCATAAGGAGTCCCAGCAGTGAAGCTGCAGGAGTGGTGCATATGCCCATAAGGAGCCCAAGCAGTGATGCTGCAGGAGTGGTGAATGCACACATAAGGAGTCCCAGCATTGATGCTGCAGGAGTTGTGCATATGCCCATACGGAGCCCAAGCAGTGATGCTGCAGGAGTGGTGCATGCGTACATAAGGAGTACCAGCAGTGATGCTGCAGGAGTGGTGCATGCACATATGAGGAGCCCAGCACTGATGATGCAGGATTGATGCATGCATGTATAAGGAGTCCCAGCAATGATGCAGTAGGAGTGGTGCATGCACATATATGAAGACCCAGCAGTGAGGCTGCAGGAGTGGTGCATGCGTGCATAAGGAATCCCAAGCAGTGATGCTGCAGGAATGGTGCATACGCACATAAGGAGTACCAGAAGTGATGCTGCAGGAATGGTGCATACGCACATAAGGAGTACCAGAAGTGATGTTGCAGGAGTGGTGCATACGCCCATAAGGAGCCCAAGCAATGATGCTGCAGGAGTGGTGCATGTGCGCACAAGGAGTTCCAGCAGTGATGCTGCAGGAGTGGTGCATGTGCGCACAAGGAGTTCCAGCAGTGATGCTGCAGGACTGGTGCATGCACATATAAGGAGTCCCAGCAGTGATGCTGCAGGAGCGGTGCATGCATATATAAGGAGTCCCAGAAGTGATGCTGCAGGAGTGGTGCATGCATGTATAAGAAGCCCAAGCAGTGATGCTGCAGGAGTGGTGCATGCACATATAAGGAGCCCCAGCAGTGATGCTGTAGAAAGGGTGCATGCACATATAAGGAGCCCAAGCAGTGATGCTGCAGGAGTGGTGCATGCACATATAAGGAGCCCAAGCAGTGATGCTGCAGAAATGGTGCATGCGAACATAAGGAGTACCAGCAGTGATGCTGCAGTCAGTGGTGCATGCACATATAAGGAGCCCAAGCAGTGATGCTGCAGGAGTGGTGCATGCGCATATAAGGAGTCCCAGTAGAGATGCTGCAGGAGTGGAGCATGCGCATATAAGGAGTCCCAGCAGTGATGCTGCAGGAGTGGTGCATGCACATATATGGAGTCCCAGCAGTGATGTTGCAGGAGTGGTGCATGTGCGTATAAGGTGTCCCAGCATTGATGCTGCAGGAGTGGTGCATGCACGTATAAGGAGTCCCAGCAGTGATGCTGCAGGAGTTGTGCATATGCCCATAAGGAGCCCAAGCAGTGATTCTGCAGGAGTGGTGCATGCATACATAAGGAGTACCTGCAGTGATTCTGCAGGAGTGGTGCATGCACATATGAGGAGCCCAGCACTGATGATGCAGGATTAGTGCATGCACGTATAAGGAGTCCCAGCCATGATGCAGTAGGAGTGGTGCATGCACATATAATAAGCCCCAGCAGTGAGGCTGCAGGAGTGGTGCGTGCGCGCATAAGGAGCTCAAGCAGTGGTGATGCATGAGTGGTGCATACGTACATAAGGAGTACCAGAAGTGATGTTGCAGGAGTGGTGCATACGCCCATAAGGAGTCCCAGCAATGATGCTGCAGGAGTGGTGCAGAGGCGCACAAGGAGTTCCAGCAGTGATGCTGCAGGAGTGGTGCATGTGCGCATAAGGAGTCCCAGCAGTGATGCTGCAGGACAGGTGCATGCACATAAAAGGAGTCCCAGCAGTGATGCTGCAGGAGTGGTGCATGCATATATAAGGAGTCCCAGAAGTGATGCTGCAGGAGTGGTGCATGCATGTATAAGGAGTCACAGCAGTGATGCTGCAGGAGTGGTGCATGCATGTATAAGAAGCCCAAGCAGTGATGCTGCAGGAGTGGTGCATGCACATATACAGAGCCCCAGCAGTGATGCTGTAGAAGGGGTGCATGCACATATAAGGAGCCCAAGCAGTGATGCTGCAGGAGTGGTGCATGCACATATAAGGAGCCCAAGCAGTGATGCTTCAGGAACGGTGCATGCAAACATAAGGAGTCCCAGCAGTGATGCTGCAGGCCAGTGGTGCATGCACATATAAGGAGCCCAAGTAGTGATGCTGCAGGAGTGGTGCATGCATGTATGAGGAGCCCCAGCAGTGATGTTGCAGGAGTGGTGCATGTGCGTACAAGGAGTCCCAGCATTGATGCTGCAGGAGTTGTGTATATGCCCATAAGGAGCCCAAGCAGTGATGCTGCAGGAGTGGTGCATGCGCACATAAGGAGTAACAGCAGTGATGCTGCAGGAGTGGTGCATGCATATATGAGGAGCCCCAGCACTGATGATGCAGAATTGGTGCATGCATATATAAGTAGTCCCAGCAATGATGCTGCAGGAGGTGTGCATGCACGTATAAGAAGCCCCAGCAGTGAGGCTGCAGGAGTGGTGCATACGCACATAAGGAGTACCAGCAGTGATGTTGCAGGAGTGGTGTATGCACCTATAAGGAGCCTAAGCAGTGATGCTGCAGGAGTGGTGCATGCAGGTATAAGGAGCCGAAGCAGTGGTGCGGCAGGAGTGGTGCATGCCCGCATAAGGAGTCCCAGCAGTGATGCTGGAGGAGTGGTGCATGCGTGTATAAGGTGTCTTAGCAGTGATGCAGTAGGAGTGGTGCATGTGCATACTCACAGCATTGATGCTGCAGAAGTGGTGCATGCGCATATGAGTCCCAGCAGTGATTCTGCAGGAGTGGTGCATGCGCGCATATGGAGTCCTAGCAGTGAAGCTGAAGGAGTGGGGCGTGCGTCCATAAGGAGTCCCAGCAGTGAAGCTGCAGGAGTGGTGCATATGCCCATAAGGAGCCCAAGCAGTGATGCTGCAGGAGTGGTGAATGCACACATAAGGAGTCCCAGCATTGATGCTGCAGGAGTTGTGCATATGCCCATACGGAGCCCAAGCAGTGATGCTGCAGGAGTGGTGCATGCGTACATAAGGAGTACCAGCAGTGATGCTGCAGGAGTGGTGCATGCACATATGAGGAGCCCAGCACTGATGATGCAGGATTGATGCATGCATGTATAAGGAGTCCCAGCAATGATGCAGTAGGAGTGGTGCATGCACATATATGAAGACCCAGCAGTGAGGCTGCAGGAGTGGTGCATGCGTGCATAAGGAATCCCAAGCAGTGATGCTGCAGGAATGGTGCATACGCACATAAGGAGTACCAGAAGTGATGCTGCAGGAATGGTGCATACGCACATAAGGAGTACCAAAAGTGATGTTGCAGGAGTGGTGCATACGCCCATAAGGAGCCCAAGCAATGATGCTGCAGGAGTGGTGCATGTGCGCACAAGGAGTTCCAGCAGTGATGCTGCAGGAGTGGTGCATGTGCGCACAAGGAGTTCCAGCAGTGATGCTGCAGGACTGGTGCATGCACATATAAGGAGTCCCAGCAGTGATGCTGCAGGAGCGGTGCATGCATATATAAGGAGTCCCAGAAGTGATGCTGCAGGAGTGGTGCATGCATGTATAAGAAGCCCAAGCAGTGATGCTGCAGGAGTGGTGCATGCACATATAAGGAGCCCCAGCAGTGATGCTGTAGAAAGGGTGCATGCACATATAAGGAGCCCAAGCAGTGATGCTGCAGGAGTGGTGCATGCACATATAAGGAGCCCAAGCAGTGATGCTGCAGAAATGGTGCATGCGAACATAAGGAGTACCAGCAGTGATGCTGCAGTCAGTGGTGCATGCACATATAAGGAGCCCAAGCAGTGATGCTGCAGGAGTGGTGCATGCGCATATAAGGAGTCCCAGTAGAGATGCTGCAGGAGTGGAGCATGCGCATATAAGGAGTCCCAGCAGTGATGCTGCAGGAGTGGTGCATGCACATATATGGAGTCCCAGCAGTGATGTTGCAGGAGTGGTGCATGTGCGTATAAGGTGTCCCAGGATTGATGCTGCAGGAGTGGTGCATGCACGTATAAGGAGTCCCAGCAGTGATGCTGCAGGAGTTGTGCATATGCCCATAAGGAGCCCAAGCAGTGATTCTGCAGGAGTGGTGCATGCATACATAAGGAGTACCTGCAGTGATTCTGCAGGAGTGGTGCATGCACATATGAGGAGCCCAGCACTGATGATGCAGGATTAGTGCATGCACGTATAAGGAGTCCCAGCCATGATGCAGTAGGAGTGGTGCATGCACATATAATAAGCCCCAGCAGTGAGGCTGCAGGAGTGGTGCATGCGTGCATAAGGAATCCCAAGCAGTGATGCTGCAGGAATGGTGCATACGCACATAAGGAGTACCAGAAGTGATGCTGCAGGAATGGTGCATACGCACATAAGGAGTACCAGAAGTGATGTTGCAGGAGTGGTGCATACGCCCATAAGGAGCCCAAGCAATGATGCTGCAGGAGTGGTGCATGTGCGCACAAGGAGTTCCAGCAGTGATGCTGCAGGAGTGGTGCATGTGCGCACAAGGAGTTCCAGCAGTGATGCTGCAGGACTGGTGCATGCACATATAAGGAGTCCCAGCAGTGATGCTGCAGGAGCGGTGCATGCATATATAAGGAGTCCCAGAAGTGATGCTGCAGGAGTGGTGCATGCATGTATAAGAAGCCCAAGCAGTGATGCTGCAGGAGTGGTGCATGCACATATAAGGAGCCCCAGCAGTGATGCTGTAGAAAGGGTGCATGCACATATAAGGAGCCCAAGCAGTGATGCTGCAGGAGTGGTGCATGCACATATAAGGAGCCCAAGCAGTGATGCTGCAGAAATGGTGCATGCGAACATAAGGAGTACCAGCAGTGATGCTGCAGTCAGTGGTGCATGCACATATAAGGAGCCCAAGCAGTGATGCTGCAGGAGTGGTGCATGCGCATATAAGGAGTCCCAGTAGAGATGCTGCAGGAGTGGAGCATGCGCATATAAGGAGTCCCAGCAGTGATGCTGCAGGAGTGGTGCATGCACATATATGGAGTCCCAGCAGTGATGTTGCAGGAGTGGTGCATGTGCGTATAAGGTGTCCCAGCATTGATGCTGCAGGAGTGGTGCATGCACGTATAAGGAGTCCCAGCAGTGATGCTGCAGGAGTTGTGCATATGCCCATAAGGAGCCCAAGCAGTGATTCTGCAGGAGTGGTGCATGCATACATAAGGAGTACCTGCAGTGATTCTGCAGGAGTGGTGCATGCACATATGAGGAGCCCAGCACTGATGATGCAGGATTAGTGCATGCACGTATAAGGAGTCCCAGCCATGATGCAGTAGGAGTGGTGCATGCACATATAATAAGCCCCAGCAGTGAGGCTGCAGGAGTGGTGCGTGCGCGCATAAGGAGCTCAAGCAGTGGTGATGCATGAGTGGTGCATACGTACATAAGGAGTACCAGAAGTGATGTTGCAGGAGTGGTGCATACGCCCATAAGGAGTCCCAGCAATGATGCTGCAGGAGTGGTGCAGAGGCGCACAAGGAGTTCCAGCAGTGATGCTGCAGGAGTGGTGCATGTGCGCATAAGGAGTCCCAGCAGTGATGCTGCAGGACAGGTGCATGCACATAAAAGGAGTCCCAGCAGTGATGCTGCAGGAGTGGTGCATGCATATATAAGGAGTCCCAGAAGTGATGCTGCAGGAGTGGTGCATGCATGTATAAGGAGTCACAGCAGTGATGCTGCAGGAGTGGTGCATGCATGTATAAGAAGCCCAAGCAGTGATGCTGCAGGAGTGGTGCATGCACATATACAGAGCCCCAGCAGTGATGCTGTAGAAGGGGTGCATGCACATATAAGGAGCCCAAGCAGTGATGCTGCAGGAGTGGTGCATGCACATATAAGGAGCCCAAGCAGTGATGCTTCAGGAACGGTGCATGCAAACATAAGGAGTCCCAGCAGTGATGCTGCAGGCCAGTGGTGCATGCACATATAAGGAGCCCAAGTAGTGATGCTGCAGGAGTGGTGCATGCATGTATGAGGAGCCCCAGCAGTGATGTTGCAGGAGTGGTGCATGTGCGTACAAGGAGTCCCAGCATTGATGCTGCAGGAGTTGTGTATATGCCCATAAGGAGCCCAAGCAGTGATGCTGCAGGAGTGGTGCATGCGCACATAAGGAGTAACAGCAGTGATGCTGCAGGAGTGGTGCATGCATATATGAGGAGCCCCAGCACTGATGATGCAGAATTGGTGCATGCATATATAAGTAGTCCCAGCAATGATGCTGCAGGAGGTGTGCATGCACGTATAAGAAGCCCCAGCAGTGAGGCTGCAGGAGTGGTGCATACGCACATAAGGAGTACCAGCAGTGATGTTGCAGGAGTGGTGTATGCACCTATAAGGAGCCTAAGCAGTGATGCTGCAGGAGTGGTGCATGCAGGTATAAGGAGCCGAAGCAGTGGTGCGGCAGGAGTGGTGCATGCCCGCATAAGGAGTCCCAGCAGTGATGCTGGAGGAGTGGTGCATGCGTGTATAAGGTGTCTTAGCAGTGATGCAGTAGGAGTGGTGCATGTGCATACTCACAGCATTGATGCTGCAGAAGTGGTGCATGCGCATATGAGTCCCAGCAGTGATTCTGCAGGAGTGGTGCATGCGCGCATATGGAGTCCTAGCAGTGAAGCTGAAGGAGTGGGGCGTGCGTCCATAAGGAGTCCCAGCAGTGAAGCTGCAGGAGTGGTGCATATGCCCATAAGGAGCCCAAGCAGTGATGCTGCAGGAGTGGTGAATGCACACATAAGGAGTCCCAGCATTGATGCTGCAGGAGTTGTGCATATGCCCATACGGAGCCCAAGCAGTGATGCTGCAGGAGTGGTGCATGCGTACATAAGGAGTACCAGCAGTGATGCTGCAGGAGTGGTGCATGCACATATGAGGAGCCCAGCACTGATGATGCAGGATTGATGCATGCATGTATAAGGAGTCCCAGCAATGATGCAGTAGGAGTGGTGCATGCACATATATGAAGACCCAGCAGTGAGGCTGCAGGAGTGGTGCATGCGTGCATAAGGAATCCCAAGCAGTGATGCTGCAGGAATGGTGCATACGCACATAAGGAGTACCAGAAGTGATGCTGCAGGAATGGTGCATACGCACATAAGGAGTACCAAAAGTGATGTTGCAGGAGTGGTGCATACGCCCATAAGGAGCCCAAGCAATGATGCTGCAGGAGTGGTGCATGTGCGCACAAGGAGTTCCAGCAGTGATGCTGCAGGAGTGGTGCATGTGCGCACAAGGAGTTCCAGCAGTGATGCTGCAGGACTGGTGCATGCACATATAAGGAGTCCCAGCAGTGATGCTGCAGGAGCGGTGCATGCATATATAAGGAGTCCCAGAAGTGATGCTGCAGGAGTGGTGCATGCATGTATAAGAAGCCCAAGCAGTGATGCTGCAGGAGTGGTGCATGCACATATAAGGAGCCCCAGCAGTGATGCTGTAGAAAGGGTGCATGCACATATAAGGAGCCCAAGCAGTGATGCTGCAGGAGTGGTGCATGCACATATAAGGAGCCCAAGCAGTGATGCTGCAGAAATGGTGCATGCGAACATAAGGAGTACCAGCAGTGATGCTGCAGTCAGTGGTGCATGCACATATAAGGAGCCCAAGCAGTGATGCTGCAGGAGTGGTGCATGCGCATATAAGGAGTCCCAGTAGAGATGCTGCAGGAGTGGAGCATGCGCATATAAGGAGTCCCAGCAGTGATGCTGCAGGAGTGGTGCATGCACATATATGGAGTCCCAGCAGTGATGTTGCAGGAGTGGTGCATGTGCGTATAAGGTGTCCCAGGATTGATGCTGCAGGAGTGGTGCATGCACGTATAAGGAGTCCCAGCAGTGATGCTGCAGGAGTTGTGCATATGCCCATAAGGAGCCCAAGCAGTGATTCTGCAGGAGTGGTGCATGCATACATAAGGAGTACCTGCAGTGATTCTGCAGGAGTGGTGCATGCACATATGAGGAGCCCAGCACTGATGATGCAGGATTAGTGCATGCACGTATAAGGAGTCCCAGCCATGATGCAGTAGGAGTGGTGCATGCACATATAATAAGCCCCAGCAGTGAGGCTGCAGGAGTGGTGCGTGCGCGCATAAGGAGCTCAAGCAGTGGTGATGCATGAGTGGTGCATACGTACATAAGGAGTACCAGAAGTGATGTTGCAGGAGTGGTGCATACGCCCATAAGGAGTCCCAGCAATGATGCTGCAGGAGTGGTGCATGCGCGCACAAGGAGTTCCAGCAGTGATGCTGCAGGAGTGGTGCATGTGCGCATAAGGAGTCCCAGCAGTGATGCTGCAGGACAGGTGCATGCACATAAAAGGAGTCCCAGCAGTGATGCTGCAGGAGTGGTGCATGCATATATAAGGAGTCCCAGAAGTGATGCTGCAGGAGTGGTGCATGCATGTATAAGGAGTCACAGCAGTGATGCTGCAGGAGTGGTGCATGCATGTATAAGAAGCCCAAGCAGTGATGCTGCAGGAGTGGTGCATGCACATATACAGAGCCCCAGCAGTGATGCTGTAGAAGGGGTGCATGCACATATAAGGAGCCCAAGCAGTGATGCTGCAGGAGTGGTGCATGCACATATAAGGAGCCCAAGCAGTGATGCTTCAGGAACGGTGCATGCAAACATAAGGAGTCCCAGCAGTGATGCTGCAGGCCAGTGGTGCATGCACATATAAGGAGCCCAAGTAGTGATGCTGCAGGAGTGGTGCATGCATGTATGAGGAGCCCCAGCAGTGATGTTGCAGGAGTGGTGCATGTGCGTACAAGGAGTCCCAGCATTGATGCTGCAGGAGTTGTGTATATGCCCATAAGGAGCCCAAGCAGTGATGCTGCAGGAGTGGTGCATGCGCACATAAGGAGTAACAGCAGTGATGCTGCAGGAGTGGTGCATGCATATATGAGGAGCCCCAGCACTGATGATGCAGAATTGGTGCATGCATATATAAGGAGTCCCAGCAATGATGCTGCAGGAGGTGTGCATGCACGTATAAGAAGCCCCAGCAGTGAGGCTGCAGGAGTGGTGCATACGCACATAAGGAGTACCAGCAGTGATGTTGCAGGAGTGGTGTATGCACCTATAAGGAGCCTAAGCAGTGATGCTGCAGGAGTGGTGCATGCAGGTATAAGGAGCCGAAGCAGTGGTGCGGCAGGAGTGGTGCATGCCCGCATAAGGAGTCCCAGCAGTGATGCTGGAGGAGTGGTGCATGCGTGTATAAGGTGTCTTAGCAGTGATGCAGTAGGAGTGGTGCATGCACATATAAGGAGCTCAAGCAGTGATGCTGCAGGAGTGGTGCATGCGCACATAAGGAGTAACAGCAGAGATGCTGCAGGAGTGGTGCATGCATATATGAGGAGCCCCAGCACTGATGACGCAGAATTGGTGCATGCATATATAAGGAGTCCCAGCAATGATGCTGCAGGAGGTGTGCATGCACGTATAAGAAGCCCCAGCAGTGAGGCTGCAGGAGTGGTGCATACGCACATAAGGAGTACCAGAAGTGATGCTGCAGGACAGTTGTGCATGCACATATAAGGAGCCCAAGCAGTGATGCTGCAGGAGTGGTGCATGGACGTATAAGGAGCCCAAGCAGTGATGCGGCAGGAGTGGTGCATGCACATATAAGGTGCCCCAGCAGTGATGCTGTAGAAGTGGTGCATGCACTTATAAGGAGCCCAAGCAGTGATGCTGCAGGAGTGGTGCATGCACATAAGGAGCTCAAGATGTGATGCTGCAGGAGTGGAGCAGGCGCAAATAAGGATTCCCAGCAGTGATGCTGCAGGGCAGTGGTGCATGCACATATAAGGAGCTCAAGCAGTGATGTTGCAGGAGCGGTGCATACGCCCATAAGGAGGCCCAGCAGTGATGATGCAGGAGTGGTGTATGCACATATAAGGAACCCAAGCAGTGATGCTGCAGGAGTGGTGCATGCACGTATAAGGAGCCAAAGCAGTGGTGCGCCAGGAGTGATGCATGCGCGCATAAGGATTCCCAGCAGTGATGCTGGAGGAGTGGTGCATGCACGTTTAAGGTGTCCCAGCAGTGATGCTGCAGGACAGTGGTGCATGCACATATAAGGAGCCCAAGCAGTGATGCTGCAGGAGTGGTGCATGCATGTATAAGGAGTCCCAGCAGTGATGCTGCAGGAGTGGTGCATGTGCGTATAAGGAGTCCCAGCATTGATATTGCAGAAGTGGTGCATGCACGTATAAGGAGTCCAAGCAGTGATGCTGCAGGAGTTGTGCATACGCCCATAAGGAGCCCAAGCAGTGATGCAGCAGGAGTGGTGCATGCGCACATAAGGAGTCCCAGCAGAGATGCTGCAGGAGTGGTGCATGCACATATGAGGAGCCCCAGCACTGATGATGCGGGAGTGGTGCATGCACGTATAAGGAGTCCCAGCAATGATGCAGTAGGAGTGGTGCATGCACATATAAGGAGTCCCAGCAGTGATGCTGCAGGAGTTGTGCATACGCCCATAAGGAGCCCAAGCAGTGATGCTGCAGGAGTGGTGCATGCGCACATAAGGAGTACCAGCAGTGATGCTGCAGGAGGGTTGCATGCACATATAAGAAGCCCCAGCAGTGAAGCTGCAGGAGTGGTGCATGCGCGCATAAGGAGTACCAGCAGTGATGTTGCAGGAGTGGTGCATGCACATATAGGAGCCCCAGCAGTGATGGTGCAGGAGTGGTGCATGCACATATAAGGAGCCCAAGCAGTGATGCTGCAGGAGTGGTGCATGCACGTATAAGGAGCCCAAGCAGTGATGCGGCAGGAGTGGTGCATGCGCACATAAGGAGTCCCAGCAGTGATGCTGGAGGAGTGGTACATGCGCATATAAGGTGTCTCAGCAGTGATGCAGTAGGAGTGGTGCATCACGTATAAGGAGTCCCAGCAATGATACTGGAGGAGTGGTGCATGCGCGTATAGAGTCTTAGCAGTGATGCAGTAGGAGTGGTGCATGCGCGTATAAGGAGTCCCAGCAGTGAGACCGCAGGGATTTGCAATACCTGTATATTACTGGGTTTTCGGTGAAGCCATCGTTTGGCATGCTGTCCACCCACAACAGCTGGCGATGCGAGAGCGGCCCTCTGCCTTGGGTCTCCAGGCCCCTGACCAAAGGAATCTTCCCACAGTCCAAAGAACGGCCATAGCGGACAGTGCGGCATCTGGCTTCGCCGAGTGACCGCACAAGCTGCACCTGTGTGGGCATTAGAGAGCAGTGAGTGCAGGTAAGCAACCTCTCAAGCTGTCCCCCAACAATCACCCTCAGAGACACAAGTTCATTGTGAGAACCCACTGTTGTTAGCAGTATCACTGCCGCAATGTGCTTATGATATTTTTACCTTAAAACACAAAGGTTTAGGAGAAGTAATGTTTTAGGGAATTTTTAGGCCTAGTGTTAACAATGCCCTTTTAATTTTATTACAATTATATGCATAGTAGACTTACTTATGGCGGCTTCCAGGCAGCCCTCTTAATCTTCTGGTCTGTTGCTGTGTCATCCCATTACAGCCTACAGCATGGGCAGTGGTTCCGCCCACTTCAGCCACTGGCTAACTTGACTCTGAGTGACAGCATTCCTTCCTTTCACAAGGGGCCATCCACACACAAAGTTCCCGTCACTACTGAGGACTGCTATAGCACGCTGTTCTTGTTGAGCCAAAAAAGGTGTGCTTTAGCATTTTTTTAAATATGGGGAAGGTGCGACAGCTTCCCCAAAAATAAAGTTTTACAAAAACCATTACAAAACAAAACAAGCACTGACTTAGCGAAAAGGCTGGCAGCCAACTCCAGACCCACTGGCCTTGCCAATGCTTGTTTAGTTATGGTTCAGAGTGTGAAGGGTGCACTGACAAAAATAGTAGATTGTGCACTACATAAATTATAAATAACAATTATGTCTGGTGCTCCTAGACCTTATTGGCTATCTCCACTCACTTTGTGCCTCTCAAGATACACCTCCCGCCATGAGGCACCAGGAGCACTCCTCGCTTTAAGGCACTTTGCATCCTCTGGCTCTCTATCGGGGCACACACATTATGCAGCTTTCTGAGAGGCACATATATTTTCACCTCTCGACTTGAGGCACTCTCCCTGCCTCTCTGCTTGAGGTACCATGTACCATATACTCTGTTCCTCTCTGCTTGAGACGAGTATTCTCTGGGTCACTCCTTGAGGAACCACAGTCAATCTGTCTCTCTCTTTGAGGTACTATATGCTCTCTGCCTGCTTCCCTGAGGCACGTGAATTTTCTGCCTCACTTCACGAGGCAACAAGTACGCTCTGCCTCCGTCCTTGGAGCATAGTATATCTGATGCCTCATTGAGGCATCATATACTCTGTGTGTTTCTCCTCGCCATATTCTCTCTTGCGCTCTCTAGTACCCGGAACACAATATGCTCTCCTTTTATTTCCCTGACTTACCATATATCCCTCTCCATCCTTTACGAGGAACACACTCTTCCTTCCACCTTGAGGTACCACGTGCTCTTTGCCGGAATAGACTCTGCATCTGTCTATGAGGCACGCTCTCTGCTCTCTGGTCTCCAGGTACCACGCATTCCCAGCCTCTCTCCTCGAGGCTCTCTGCCTCTCTCTGAGCTGTGGTATATACCCCAGCCTCCTTCCTCAAGCACTCTACCTCTCCCTTTGAGCTGTGGTATATACCCCAGCCTCTCTCATCAAGGCAATCTACCTCTCCCTTTGAGCTGTGGTCAAATCTACCTCTCCCTTTGAGCTCTCTCATCAAGGCACTCTGCCTCTCCCTTTGAGCTGTGGTATATACCCCAGCCTCTCTCCTCGAGCCTCTCTGCCTCTCTCTTTGAGCAGTGGTATATACCCAGCCTCCTTCCTCAAGGCACTCTGCCTCTCTCTTTGAGCTGTGGTATATATCCCAGCCTCTCTCCTTGAGGCACTCTGCCTCTCTCTGAGCTGTAGTATATACCCCGGCCTCTCTCCTCAAGGCACTCTGCCTCTCCCTTTGAGCTGTGGTATATACCCCGGCCTCTCTCCTCAAGGCACTCTGCCTCTCTCTTTGAGCTGTGGTATATACCCAGCCTCTCTCCTCGAGGCACTCTGCCTCGCTCTTTGAGCTGTGGTATATACCCCAGCCTCTCTCCTCGAGGCACTCTGCCTCTGCCTTTGAGCTGTGGTATATACCTCGGCCTCTCTCCTCAAGGCACTCTGCCTCTCCCTTTGAGCTGTAGTATATATCCCAGCCTCTATCCTCGAGGCACTCTGCCTCTCTCTTTGAGCTGTGGTATATACCCAGCCTCTCTCCTCGAGGCACTCTGCCTCTCCCTTTGAGCTGTGGTATATACCCAGCCTCTCTCCTCGAGGCACTCTGCCTCTCTCTGAGCTGTAGTATATACCCAGCCTCTCTCCTCAAGGCACTCTGCCTCTCTCTGAGCTGTAGTATATACCCCGGCCTCTATCCTCGAGGCACTCTGCCTCTCTCTTTGAGCTGTGGTATATACCCAGCCTCTCTCCTCGAGGCACTCTGCCTCTCCCTTTGAGCTGTGGTATATACCCAGCCTCTCTCCTCGAGGCACTCTGCCTCGCTCTTTGAGCTGTGGTATATACCCCAGCCTCTCTCCTTCAGACGCTGCCCTTGACTGTCTCCTTAAGGTATCCTTTACACTCCCTCTTTGAGACAGCACTGAGTTTTTACCGCTCTTCTTGGGGTAAACACTCTACACCTCTGGTTGAAGAACAACCTCTCTATTCCAGTTTCCCTTCCCTCCTTGGGGTACATTCGCTGCCTGTGTCACCCCGAGACTCTCGCTGACTCCCTCTCAGGGGTACCACTCACTCACTAGGTCTCTCCGACAGGCGCTCTGTCTGCCTCTCTGAATACCACACGCACTCGAGCTCTCCCACATGGACGCCATTTGCGAGCAGTCAGGGGTCGCAGCTGTGACCTCTAGCTCGCTCCTGGAACTTCCTTTGCTGCCCCCTCTGAGGCCAGGGGTCACAAAGGTGTGCCAGGAGTAGCAGGGAGCAAGCTAGAGGTCACAGTTGCGACCCCCGACTACTCCCAAATGATGTCCATGCTTTCCCCTCGAGGTACATTCTCTCTGGTGACAGCATCAACTCGAAGCCCCTCTCCATGACGCACACAACGAGGCACACAACCAGTCTCACCCAGCCCCTGCCACACAGCGAGGCACACGGCGAGATACACTGTCACACAGAGAGGTACACTGCCACTGCCACACAGCGAGGTACACTGCCACACAGTGAGGCACACAGCCACACAGCGAGGCACACAGCCACTGCCACACAGCGAGGCACACAGCCATATCCACACAGCGAGGCACACTGCCACTGTCACACAGCGAGGTACACTGCCACTGTCACACAGCGAGGCACACAGCCACTACCACACAGCGAGGCACACAGCCACTGCCACTCAGCCACTGCCACACAGCGAGGCACTCTGCCGCTGCCACACAGCGAGGCACACAGCCGCTGCCACACAGCGAGGCATGCAGCCACATCCACACAGCGAGGCACACTGCCACTGCCACACAGCGAGGCACACAGCCGCTGCCACACAGCAAGGCACACAGCAGCTGCTACACAGCGAGGCACACCGCCGCACAGCGAGGCACTCAGCCACTGTCACACAGCAAGGCACACAGCCACTGCCACACAGCTCAGCACACTGCAACGCAGCAAGGCACATAGCCACTGCCACGCAGCAAGGCACACAGCCACTGCCACACAGCGAGGCTCACAGCCACACCCGCACAGCCAGGCACACAGCCACACCACACAGGCACACAGCCACTTCCACACAGCCAGGCACACTGCCACACCACATCTCGAGGCACACAGCCACTGCCACACACAAGGCACACAGCCACTGCCACACAGCGAGGGGCACAGCCACTTCCACACAGCGAGGCACACAGTGAGGCACACAGCCACTCCCACACAGCGAGGCACACTGCCACACCACACAGCGAGGCACACTGCCACTCCCACACGGCGAGGCACACGGTCACGCCACACGGCGAGGCACACAGCCACTGCCGCACGGCGAGACACACAGTCACTCCCGCACGGCGAGGCACACAGCCACTCCCACACGGCAAGGCACACAGCCACTGCCATACAGCGAGGCACACAGGTACTGCCATACAGTGAGGCACACAGACACTCCCAAACAGCGAGGCACATTGCCACATCCACACAGCCACTCCCACACAGAAAGGCACACTGCCACACGACACAGCGAGACACATTGCCACACCACACGGCAAAGGACAAAGCCACTGCCACACGGCGAGGCGCACTGCCACACCACACGGCAAGCGACACAGCCACTGCCACACAGCGAGGCACACAGCAACTCCCACACAGCGAGGCACACAGCGAGGCACACAGCCACTCCCACACAGCGAGGCACACTGCCACATCCACACAGCGAGGCACACTGCCACTGCCACACAGCGAGGCACACAGTCACATCCACACAGCGAGGCATACAGCCACTCCCACACAGCAAGGCACACTGCCACTCCCACACAGCAAGGCGCACTGCCACACCACATGGCGTAAGACACAGCCACTGCCACACGGCGAGGCACATAGCCACTGCTATACAGCGAGGCACACAGCCACTGCCACACAGCGAGGCACACAGCCACTGCTACACAGCGAGGCACACAGCCACACAGCGAGGCACACAGCCACACAGCGAGGCACACAGCCACTGCCACACAGCAAGGTGCACTGCCACTGCCACACAGCGAGGCACACAGCCACTGCCACACAGCGAGGCACATTGCCACACAGCAAGGCACATAGCGACTGCCACACAGCAAGGCTAACAGCCACTGCCACACAGCTTGGCACACTGCCACACAGCGAGGCACACTGCTGCACAGCGAGGCATACAGCCACTGGCACACAGCTTTGTTGTATTCTTCTTAGGGTGTCCATAAACGGGCTTTCTAGAAACATGTCCTTATATAGGCACAATTCGCCCTGCCCTTATATAGGCATAAAATCCCAGTCCTTATTTAGGCATAAACCGTGCACTCCAAATACAGGCATGGTCTCCGACATCCGTCCACCCTAACGTCACAACGAGTTCATGAAAAAACAGACCCTTAGGCAGCGGGACTTTCCCTAGCCCAGGACTATTGATTTCTTCAAGGACTCATATATTATGCATGAACCATTATTCCTTAGGGGTTCATTCCTGACGTCTTCCGCTGTCCGACTCACGTCAATGCTAACATTTTCAGGTATAAATATACCTTCCCAAACCCCTGTAAATCAGAGGAGACCTCGACTTCAGAGGAGCCCGTTTCCCGGCCGGACGCACTGAGAAGACGCTGTCATTCCTGCACGCAGAGAGTCCAGCTTCCAGTGATCTAACTTCCCTTGCGGGGTGTTGGAGTTCAAGTCTGGCAAGAGATTCCTACCTCTCTCATTCTTCAGGTATGGAGATGACAAGAACCTAGAGAGACTCTTGGCATACTAGGCATACTAGGCTTAACATACTCTTGGTATACTATAGTAAGGAATACTTCACCTACTTGACCTGACTAAGCAGGTCAACGCCGTTTCCTCATCCTGCTTCAACATCCTCCGAATGCTCCGCAGGATCTTCAAGTGGATCCCCACCGAAACAAGAAAAACAGTCACCCAGGCCCTCGTCACCAGCAGGCTGGACTACGGAAACGCCCTCTACGCAGGAACGACGGCTAAGCTCCTGGAGACGGCTGCAACGCATCCAGAACGCCTCTGCACGTCTTATCCTCGACATCCCCCGACGCAGCCACATCACACCCCACCTGAGAGACCTGCACTGGCTCCCTGTCAACAAGAGGATAACCTTCAAGCTCCTCACCCACGCACACAAAGCACTCCACAACTCCGGACCAGCCTACCTCAACAGACGACTCAGCTTCTACACCCCACCCGCCAGCTCCGCTCGACCAGCCTCGCCCTCGCCACAGTCCCCCGCATCCGGGAAACGACCGCCGGCGGCAGATCCTTCTCCCACCTCGCCGCCAAGACCTGGAACACCCTCCCCACCAACCTCCGACAGACCCAAGACCTACTGGCCTTCAGAAGACTCCTCAAGACCTGGCTCTTCGATCAGTAGCAGCACCACCCCCCTCTTCCCCCAGCGCCTTGAGACCCTCGCGGGTATGTAGTGCGCTTTATAAGTGACATGATTGATTGATTGATTGACTTCATACTTCTCCTTACACCTAGGACAGGTTAGGTACATTGGGGTAGAACTAGGTTAGAAACGCATCGTATGAGTACTCGCATTTTTAGGCAGTGTCATTTTATGTAAATGCATATATGCTAAAAAGATAATGCTAACGCAGTATTATTTATTTCTACTGCTCACCCTGTACATTATTTATCTCGCATACTGTCTTGTGATCGTAACAGCACATTTTACTTACACCAGAAACAAGACTGTTCAATAAATCTTTTATTGAAACGCCCGTCTGTTCTTTCTGTGTAACTTTGAGGAAAACTAAGCATGCACGACTGAGCTGAGTGAAATAGTTATCTATTGTTTCTACGACTCTGGGACACGTTCTGATTCTAAAGGGAAACACAGTGGTCATGTTTTGCGGCTGGCAGAAACTACTCCCTTCTTGTCGTCAAGAAGTTTCTAGTGGCCTCTGAGCTAGCTGGCACAAGTAATTAAGTTTAATATACTCGATAGGGACATACCGACCTCAGTCCTATGTCAAACCTATAGGATATATTATTCCAATGCGCAGAGCCTATTAGGGAAATAGGAGCTACACTACATGGCGCCCAACGGTTTGGTAAGGCAGTAATTCAACGTTAGATACTGAGTAACTCAGCCGTGCTTCTTCCTTTTCTCTCAGAGACCCCTACCCATATACTCCAAAAGACGTCTGGAGTGGGCAGGGTTAAATATCCGCCACGGCTACATAGGGCAGTACCCTATATATTAGCTGTTTGGTTTGTTCAACGTTGAAGGATACAGTGTCCCAAAATATTGTGCACCTTATCTTTGTTTCCTTGAAATTTGTTCTACATTTTTCATAAAACAAAATGACTGAAGACGCCGGAAACGGTGGAGCTGCGGCTGATCCAGCCCAACCAGCATTTTTTAACAATACCGGTTTAAATGAAACCGAGGAGGGTGTCATTGACATCGCTCCAAACTTAAGAAGAGCCATTACTCTAAAACTTATAAAACATTGCCTACCACCGAGAGGAGGTAGAGCAGTTTTCGTGATAGAGGCACACGAATCCTTTCAGACAGAGGTATTCTATTCATGGGTAATATTTCCTGAATCCAATCCAGTAACACACATGTTTCACTTCTACAAAGAAGATGAACAACCAGAGGAATACATTCCTTTCGAGGATATAGAAATTCCATTAACATACCAAGAGCATCAACTCTGGTTTAAAGGCGCCCTAAAACATCACAGAAACATTACCAGGCTCGGTCCACTAGGTAGACCAGGAGCAACATGGCCGATTCTAGCCGGCTACACACCTCATCCTGAACTTGACATAATGTCAGATGAGGAACTACATACTCAACTCACAGAGTTAATAAAAATCTACAGACAATTGGTTCAATATGTCATGAGGACTTTCACAGTCCAACCACCATTAATAATTCCAAATCAAACTCCTCACCAGGGGAATACTCTAAAAATTACACCACAGACTCTATACGCAGTCATGGGTAAAATGCCCACAAAACGTGAGCAAATTCCATTTTGGATAGCTCAAAAAATTACTCAAATCGAAGCAGTATTTCCAAATACTAGCCCGCATGAGAAACACAGAATACTGACAATCAGTTTACCGATGGGGATCACACCACAACTGGAAGACTGCACCACTTGGGGCTCAGTCTTTGCTGCCATCTACACTAAAACACACGGCATTCCGTCAATTGCGGTAATACCTGATGTCCTAAAACAAATTCAAAACGAATACGGGGCAGAGCCTGCTTTAAATTTAGGTATGAAATTACTGAAAAGTTTCGGCCAGGTCTCAACAATAATATTATCTAATATTAAAGGGGAGGCAGCAGCAGTGGCGATCCGACAAAAATTAAGGGAATTTGATGTTACAGAACATCAAACAGAGCTACCCAGAATAATAGAACAATCTTATGCAGAAAAAGGCAGAGATAGTTTGGGTGGGAGACCAGTTAAACCGAAACTATCTGAAAGTCCTGAGAAGGACTCAATTAAACAAACTCATACATCTTCTAAAAAGAAGTGGGAGACTAATAAACAAAATTCAAACGAGAAACATTCTCAATCCCGAGGTAGGTCTCCTCAAAAAGAGCCCTCTGAAAGGAGGTATAACCTCAGGAATAGGGATAATATGAGAAAACCTGATAGGTATCAAGATACTGATACACTTTCCTCTCGTCCCTTTCAGGTCTCATCACAGACTTCGGAAAGAAGAGGACGAACAGAACATAGAGAAGAACGCGTGAAATCGAAAGACGACAAACACGCTCCAAAAACTAAAGCAAAACCTCAATTCTCCAAAAAGAAGGTAGCAGGTCTGAAGATAAGACATGCAGAGAATACTGAGAACACAACTCAAGAACGGAGAATGGGCTCAGACAATGCTGGACCGTGCAGCAGAAGTCACAATAGCTCGCCAGAACCTGAAGGAACTTCTGGAGATAGTGGACTTGAATGAGTATATTACAGTAGAGACTGTAGACACCAGGGTTAGTACTCCACAAAAGTTATATGACATAACACTCCGGATGGAGGGAGACAAACCTAGACAGGTTAAAGCACTCTTTTGGGAAAGACTATCAAAGGGCTATGACATACTTCTAGCAGAAAAGGACTGGCCACCACAATTTGTCAGGGAGTGCCCACATGGCGAGGACATTATTATGCCTGCCTTCTCCAACCACATACCAATGCATCTGAGATATACATATGCCAGGAAATGGGCAGTGGCCCAGGCCCCAGCATTATATAAAAATCATGTAGGATGGGATGAGGACTCGCCTCACCATAAAATACATCTGAAACATGAACCAACTGCACAACGGCAGTATCCAATAAAGCAAGAAGCTAAAAAACAGGTCAGGGAGATCTTAGATCAACTTGAATACCAAGGGGTGATTGAAACATGCACCTCCTCAATGAACAATCCTTTGTTTCCTGTCTCCAAACCAGACAATACATATCGTCTAGTTTTGGACTACAGACACCTAAACACTTGTTCTAAAACTTTTGCAGTGCAAAATGCACATAGCACAGCATTAATGAATAACATTGTGCGTAAAAAATACAAAACAACATTAGACATCTCAAATGGTTTCTTTTGTCAAAATATAGCACCTGAAAGCAGGTACTTAACAGCATTCTCCATAATGGGGACCCAGTGTCACTTTTGTCGACTCCCACAAGTGTTCAAGAACAGCCCAGGTTTATTCTCAGCGAGGGTAACGGAGTTACTACAAATTTATGACAACGAGGCATTGTCCTATGTCGATGACATCTATCTGACAGACGATGACCTGGAAAAACACTTGAACAGGGTGAGCACCATTATATTGGGATTCGCCTCTGAGGGCTACAAGTTCAACTTTAAAAAGTCCCGAATTGCCCATCTCAATGTCCTATTTTTGGGATAGGAGCTTTCAAGTGAAGGCAAGAGCTTGGCAGCTAACTTTCTAGAGAAATGTGCGCTGCTCCAACCTCCAAAGATGCTAAAAAACTTAAAATCCATCCTGGGTTTAGTAAATTTTGGAAGAACATACATACTAAACTATGCAGAAAGGGTTAAACCTCTCTACGCATTAATCAAACCTGATTTTTCAATCAAAAACTGGACACAGGAACACACAGAAATCTTGCGTTCACTCCAAGCTAACATGTTAGAAACAAATCACTTACAAACACGCGTAAGTCTAAGAAATTTGGTAATCCGAATAATTTCGGGTCAATATGGATTCACCTACTTAACCTTCAATGAGGGTGAGAAAATACCAATCGCATACAAATCCCATTTGTACACACAAGCGGAAATGCGCTTCAGTTCTCCTGAAAAAATTCTGACAGCTGTTCAAACCGCTGTAGCAAAAGAAAGAGGCTTAGCCCAAGGGAAACGCATTATTGTCGTGACCCCAGTACCAGCTTTAGAAGCGGTCACAAAAGCAAGCATTCCAAATGCTAAAGCATTACATCCGAGATGGATACAATGGGTTAATTCTCTTGCTGCAACAGATGTTGAATATGTTTTTGATCCAGATTTAAAAACACAAGCATTCCTGCAATATGAACAAGAATCTCCTCTGCCCAATGAGATTCTGCCTCTCGATCAGTATGAATTCATAATTTACACTGACGGATCCGCACAGCCCGCAACAGGGAGTAAGCAAGCTTACAGTGCAGCGTGTGCTATCGTTAAAGGTCGCATGCGAAATGGCATCTTCAGACCTATGGTCACAAAAACTCAGTCATTAGGAGATTGTACAGCTCAGCGAGCTGAACTACAGGCATTCAAACTGGCACTTGAGAGTACGGTTCGAGAATTCCCCACACTGATAGTGTGCGATTCCTTTTACTGTGTTCAGTCGTATAATGACCATATACGAACCTGGCTTGAAAATGGTTTCAAAGATGCGAAAGGTGGCACAATAAAGCATAAATTACTTTGGGAACAAGTAGTTCAGTTGAAAAACGAACTACCAAAGGCTCACGTGATTCACACACTGAGTCATCAACGTGATGGCGTTCACGTTGCAGGGAATTCATTGGCTGACGAAGCCGCAAAGGGGGCTGTTCAGACGGCTTCCGTAGCTGCGATCACTCGTTCAAAAACAAAAATAGACGGTGAGATAATGTTGGCTGTCAATGCTTCAAGCAAAGGCAGCAGTGCAGCGTTACCAAAAAAGTTTCCACTCAAGTACTCTTATGTAATTGATGCGAACAACGTTCCTTTTGCTCGAATCCCTGGAGTGGGGGATAGGGTAATTCCAAACAAAGAACGCAGATTAGGACTAATCCTAGCAGCACACGAAGGGATAGCTTCTGCCCATGCAGGCGTTTCTGCGACAGTATCTTTACTCAAGCAAAGATATTGGTGGCCTGGCATTCGGAAACAAACTAAAAACTATGTTTTAGAATGTGATATTTGCCAACAGATGAAAGTCTCAACAGTGAAACGACCTGCGCAGACACCCCTGTTAATTTCAGACAAACCATTAGCTTGTGTTTACCTGGACCACTGCAGTCCCTTGCAAAGGGACGGTAACTATAAATATATCATGGTTGCAGTGGATTCATGCTCTAGGTTCCTATGGTTATGGCCTCAGCGCTCGGCTGACGCTCGAACTGTTATAAAAGATTTGCGAGTCTTTATCGGCACATACGCAATAGGCACGCTACATTCTGACCATGGTCCTGCGTTTAGCTCTAGGGCTTACAAAGAAGCCATGGCCAGTCTGGGCGTTGCAGTGCGGTACTCCTCTCCATTCCATCCTGAGGGAAATTCGGTTGTGGAAAGGAAAAACCGGGACATAAAGCAGTCTATAACAGCTGGGGTATTAGGTTCGGGTGATGGGTGGGTCAAACACCTAAATGGCGTACAGCGCGCAATTAACAATCTGCCAAGAAGTTCTCTAGGGGGGGTCACTCCATATGAGGTCCTATTTGGGACAAGAATGTGGGTACCAGACCTTGAACACGTAGGCACAGTGGTGGAAAATAAACCGTTTGATATCAAAGATCGTTTGGCTGTTTTACAGGATCTGAATAATCTAAGAATGAAACAAAGCAACGTATTCCTACAGCCAACCACCACTGGGGAAACACCGGCGGTCCCAGCAAGGCCTGTCTGGATTCCAAAAGTTGGGGATCTGGTCAGAGAAAAAATAGCGGACAAGAAGGAATTTGGACCTTCTTACAGACAACCAGTACCTGTTCTAGCTGTTCAAGGAACGAGAACAGTACTTCTGCCGCCCCTTGCTGGAAGAAAGGAGAAAAGATTTGTGTCCATCGACCTCATCAAACCACAGTATGTGGCCAATACTGAACAGTAGGCCTCGTGGACTCCGACCTAGTAGCAGACGCACTCCTCTCGCTACTATCCAAGAGGTTCAGACTGAAAGACTGATAACTATCGAGAATTCAGCTGTAACAGATGGAGGACTAAGCAACCAAGCTATGGAACTCATCCCTCTTGACAACCAAGTAACAGTTCGTCCAAATAGACCTGTCTACACCAACGTGACACGTGATGAACTGTCTCCTGTGATTTCAACAAATCCTGATGCAATTCCACCAATTGACAGAACTGCTTCTGGCTATTTCATTGACTTTGATACGTTCTCAGAAGATCCAAGCGAACCTGAAACGACGCCAGCATCATTCCAACTCAAGCAGCAAGTACAAGACTTTATTCACTTTCTGAAAAAGACTTATCTGGTTTCTCCATGGATTGAACTCTGGATTACATCTGGACTATTTGTTTTCCTGCTCTGGCTAGCTTTGGTAACAACTGTAAGCGTGCTTATAAGTGGCAGATACATCCATGTGAACATTGAAGGAAAAGACGTGAACGTACTTTTGAAACCACATAAATCTTCCCATCGTGAAGCAAGAGACTTGTCATCAGTGAACATCACAGCCGTTCCTATACATGATGGTATAGTGTGGGACACAACGGATTATGATATCCTCGGCCCGAATGAGTAATTGAACATTCCACATTTGTTTAAAATTTCACTAAGTGATTTAATTTCGTCCAGTGCCTATTCAGATGATTGGGACTTAGAGACTGTAAATGACATAATGTTTGATCTAGAAAAATCTGCTGCATTTTCTAAAAATGAATATTTAGAGGGTTCATCAGACTATGAACAACTGTATTGTTATAACCATTATGGTCATCAATATTTGCATAAAACTGCATATCCAAGAAATGTGTTTATGTTTAACCAATGGGAACATTGTCCTACACCACCAAAAGGTAGTTCAAAAACTTTTGCTAGTAAGTTTCCATATTTTTCAGGTTACAATACATCTGACCCAGAAACGTTTTACTATAAAAGTGTAAACAAAACAGGTCTGAAACTTATGTTAACAAATACGAAACAGGTTTACTCTGCAGCATTTATTGCCCATCTGTCTATACAGGGTTTCGACTTATGGAAAGACACAATAGAGACAAAAACTGTCTGGGGTAGTAAAGATTGGCAAGTACAGGGTATAGAAGCTTTATTTAGAGCCTGCATCATCCCTGAACAAATACTGTTTTTGAATGAAACCGTCCAACAAACATCTTGTCTTGGATTAGCCAAGATCAAAGAGATGAAAACACCTACTGTGCCAGTACCTGCCAGTGATAATGATACAAAGGCAGTGGTGACAGTTGACAATATACTACAACTCAACAGATCTAATCCTGATTGGAAGAAATGGTTGATCTGGCCCACAGACACAAACAACTGTCAGGAAAGATTCCTGAATAAAACTCAGGGCTTTACTATTCATAGGCCAGACCCAAGATATGTCCAAAGACAACATCCGGGGGTAGTAACAACTTACAGTGTAGGAAAATTATGCCTCGATTGGCTGCATAGATCTACACTACAGGATGTGAAACAACACTTATCCTTACTTGCAGATGACGCAGATCTTAGGGAATTCTTGCTTGGACCAAGAAAACCGCGTCAAAAACGTTTCATATATGCCGGCATTTATGCTGCTTATAACGAAGCATGGAAAGTGTCACAGATGGAGGCCGCAGAACGAATACGTGAACTTGATCGTATTAATTTAGAGAAAAGACTCTCTGTGGTCGACAATGGGTTAACAACTTTGTCCTCCAGAATATATTCATTGGATGGCATTGTATCCTCTGCTATTGATATTCTAGAACAAGATTTGGCTATGTTACAACAAGGTCAATCGCAATTACGTTCTATAGTGTTATTGAGCTGGACGCTGCAATCTTTGCGAGCGGGCTATGTGCCTTGGCGTTTCATCAACACGTCGGCTCTGTTTGCAGAATACAATCTAACTGATAAACAGATCGAACTGGCACAAAGAGGAGCAAAGTATACAGTGCTGAGCATTGAAAAACTGGAAAAATTACCATTCACAGTGGCAGAAAAACCAGCTACAGAATGGGTTATTCATGGCAAAACAACATTACCTGTGACTACTTTTCAGTTTCAATATTGCCTCAGACAAATGCAAGCAGGCAAATATGAAAGTTTGGGTAAGGAATACATTAAGACATCTTGGGATTTACCGTATACACATAGATGTTGGAGTGGGGATCGTGAAGTGTTTTTGAGCGGTACTAACTGTAAACATGCACTGACCGGTTCACTTATATGTCAGGACATTTCTTTACACGGGGCTTGTAATGGTTCTGTGGCAAATTTGTCTTGCCATCAGCAGGGTACACCAGCTGCTGTGATTAATCCAACGTTTGGACAACTTTCTAATGGGAGTTACCTCATGTTGAATGATCAGAGTTGCTGCGGAATGTTGCCAGGCATCCCATATCTAGTAACGGTCAATTCCAGGGTCACTTGCTGTATGCAAGTATTGTTTCCCCCAATAGACACAGTCAGGGAGTCGCCTCTATGGCCTTCGCTGAACGTCTCTTTTATAAGATTTGATACTTTGAGCAGAATGAAAGCCATGCTTTTACAGCAAACAGTGCCTTTGACCTCGGCCAAAGAAACCTATGATCTACAAGTTGCAAGGACTTCGGCTGAGATACAGACTTTAATAATCACAAACTGCCCTATACATTTCATAGAAATGATATCACGTATCTTCAACATGTCTGATACAACTGGCATTATACATGTATTTAAGAGCATCTGCTCCGGTCTGTTAGCACCTTTCCAGGCAATACTCGGAATCATCCCGAACTTTGCACATTCGGTGTTTGATGGTATTCCATTAATTCTAGCACTTGTTGCCGGAATTCTATTTCTCTTCCTGCTATTGCGCTATGGCCAGCCTATTCGCAGACATCACTCCGAGCGAAATGGAGAAAGCTCTCCTTGAAAGAAAGTGCTGTGAGCGAATAGTACAGCTATTGGGCATGACTCGTCTACGGGACCTTAATACAACTTGGTTCCTGTCATACCGACCAATCTGGCAAGATTGCATCTTACCTGTTCTACGATGCCTGCTATGCGGTGAAGAATGCGTGTTGGACACCTGTCTAACATATCCATCAGCTACGCCAAAGGACGTCGATACTTTGCTGGTCCCGATAACGGCCCATGCTCTGTGTTGTCCCCAGAGGCTCCCAAACCTGATGTCAGCATTCATTGAGATCTCACAGACGCTTCCGGCTGCTGCTGAGGTACGAGAAAGATCTACAGGCACACAGGTAACAACGGACGCGAACATTGCTGCGGCGACCTATGCTGAGAGCGATGCTCCACATCTCTGTGCAGTTAATCTTCTACACGAGGTGTTCCAACTAACACCGACTACAGTGGATGATGTTTTGTCTATAGAAATAGATGATCTCATGTTTACACCAGACCCGCAAACTGACTCTGATTCAGCATACAGTGTTCCAGAGATGCAGTAACAATTTGGCCTTCATTTTCAAAAAACTTGGAACTCTACCAAATTTGAACTTTTGTCCCATTTTTCGAACGAAAATGGCACTTCAATCTGCTTAAAGTAGAACTAGCCTTATAATACGGACTTTGCGGTACTTCCACGGACACTTAGTCATCTTGTGTGTCTAGAACAGTTCATTAGTTTTCATGACATGAATTGATTCTGATATTTGAACAGCTTATCGATCATTTTTGTCATATGTAAATATTACTGCTTATTTTCATTCCAATTGCAATTGATTTAATACTTTGTGCCTGAAATGAATAAGCGTTGCTTAAAATGTACAGAAACTTTTGCATTTTTAAATATGTTTTTTAAATGCTTTTTAAGAGATATTTTTTAATCTGCAGTACTCCGTTTTAATGTTTTGCATTTTATATGTTTAGCATTTTAGTGTTATCGCACACACGAAAGAGGAGTGGGTGTTGTATTCTTCTTAGGGTGTCCATAAACGGGCTTTCTAGAAACATGTCCTTATATAGGCACAATTCGCCCTGCCCTTATATAGGCATAAAATCCCAGTCCTTATTTAGGCATAAACCGTGCACTCCAAATACAGGCATGGTCTCCGACAACCGTCCACCCTAACGTCACAACGAGTTCATGAAAAAACAGACCCTTAGGCAGCGGGACTTTTCCTAGCCCAGGACTATTGATTTCTTCAAGGACTCATATATTATGCATGAACCATTATTCCTTAGGGGTTCATTCCTGACGTCTTCCGCTGTCCGACTCACGTCAATGCTAACATTTTCAGGTATAAATATACCTTCCCAAACCCCTGTAAATCAGAGGAGACCTCGACTTCAGAGGAGCCCGTTTCCCGGCCGGACGAACTGAGAAGACGCTGTCATTCCTGCACGCAGAGAGTCCAGCTTCCAGTGATCTAACTTCCCTTGCGGGGTGTTGGAGTTCAAGTCTGGCAAGAGATTCCTACCTCTCTCATTCTTCAGGTATGGAGATGACAAGAACCTAGAGAGACTCTTGGCATACTAGGCATACTAGGCTTAACATACTCTTGGTATACTATAGTAAGGAATACTTCACCTACTTCATACTTCTCCCTACACCTAGGACAGGTTAGGTACATTGGGGTAGAACTAGGTTAGAAACGCATCGTATGAGTACTCGCATTTTTAGGCTGTGTCATTTTATGTAAATGCATATATGCTAAAAAGATAATGCTAACGCAGTATTATTTATTTCTACTGCTCACCCTGTACATTATTTATCTTGCATACTGTCTTGTGATCGTAACAGCACATTTTACTTACACCAGAAACAAGACTGTTCAATAAATCTTTTATTGAAACGCCCGTCTGTTCTTTCTGTGTAACTTTGAGGAAAACTAAGCATGCACGACTGAGCTGAGTGAAATAGTTATCTATTGTTTCTACGACTCTGGGACACGTTCTGATTCTAAAGGGAAACACAGTGGTCATGTTTTGCGGCTGCCAGAAACTACTCCCTTCTTGTCGTCAAGAAGTTTCTAGTGGCCTCTGAGCTAGCTGGCACAAGTAATTAAGTTTAATATACTCGATAGGGACATACCGACCTCAGTCCTATGTCAAACCTATAGGATATATTATTCCAATGCGCAGAGCCTATTAGGGAAATAGGAGCTACACTACATGGCGCCCAACAGTTTGGTAAGGCAGTAATTCAACGTTAGATACTGAGTAACTCAGCCGAGCTTCTTCCTTTTCTCTCAGAGACCCCTACCCATATACTCCAAAAGACGTCTGGAGTGGGCAGGGTTAAATATCCGCCACGGCTACATAGGGCAGTACCCTATATATTAGCTGTTTGGTTTGTTCAACGTTGAAGGATACAGTGTCCCAAAATATTGTGCACCTTATCTTTGTTTCCTTGAAATTTGTTCTACATTTTTCATAAAACAAAAATGACTGAAGACGCCGGAAACGGTGGAGCTGCGGCTGATCCAGCCCAACCAGCATTTTTTAACAATACCGGTTTAAATGAAACCGAGGAGGGTGTCATTGACATCGCTCCAAACTTAAGAAGAGCCATTACTCTAAAACTTATAAAACATGGCCTACCACCGAGAGGAGATAGAGCAGTTTTCGTGATAGAGGCACACGAATCCTTTCAGACAGAGGTATTCTATTCATGGGTAATATTTCCTGAATCCAATCCAGTAACACACGTTTCACTTCTACAAAGAAGATGAACAACCAGAGGAATACATTCCTTTCGAGGATATAGAAATTCCATTAACATACCAAGAGCATCAACTCTGGTTTAAAGGCGCCCTAAAACATCACAGAAACATTACCAGGCTCGGTCCACTAGGTAGACCAGGAGCAACATGGCCGATTCTAGCCGGCTACACACCTCACCCTGAACTTGACATAATGTCAGATGAGGAACTACATACTCAACTCACAGAGTTAATAAAAATCTACAGACAATTGGTTCAATATGTCATGCGGACTTTCACAGTCCAACCACCATTAATAATTCCAAATCAAACTCCTCACCAGGGGAATACTCTAAAAATTACACCACAGACTCTATACGCAGTCATGGGTAAAATGCCCACAAAACGTGAGCAAATTCCATTTTGGATAGCTCAAAAAATTACTCAAATAGAAGCAGTATTTCCAAATACTAGCCCGCATGAGAAACACAGAATACTGACAATCAGTTTACCGATGGGGATCACACCACAACTGGAAGACTGCACCACTTGGTGCTCAGTCTTTGCTGCCATCTACACTAAAACACACAGCATTCCGTCAATTGCGGTAATACCTGATGTCCTAAAACAAATTCAAAACGAATACGGGGCAGAGCCTGCTTTAAATTTAGGTATGAAATCACTGAAAAATTTCGACCAGGTCTCAACAATAATATTATCTAATATTAAAGGGGAGGCAGCAGCAGTGGCGATCCGACAAAAATTAAGGGAATTTGATGTTACAGAACATCAAACAGAGCTACCCAGAATAATAGAACAATCTTATGCAGAATTAGGCAGAGATAGTTTGGGTGGGAGACCAGTTAAACCGAAACTATCTGAAAGTCCTGAGAAGGACTCAATTAAACAAACTCATACATCTTCTAAAAAGAAGTGGGAGACTAATAAACAAAATTCAAACGAGAAACGTTCTCAATCCCGAGGTAGGTCTCCTCAAAAGGAGCCCTCTGAAAGGAGGTATAACCTCAGGAATAGGGATAATTTGAGAAAACCTGATAGGTATCAAGATACTGATACACGTTCCTCTCGTCCCTTTCAGGTCTCATCACAGACTTCGGAAAGAAGAGGACGAACAGAACATAGAGAAGAACGCGTGAAATCAAAAGACGACAAACACGCTCCAAAAACTAAAGCAAAACCTCAATTCTCCAAAAAGAAGGTAGCAGGTCTGAAGATAAGACATGCAGAGAATACTGAGAACACAACTCAAGAACGGAGAATGGGCTTAGACAATGCTGGACAGTGCAGCAGAAGTCACAATAGCTCGCCAGAACCTGAAGGAACTTCTGGAGATAGTGGACTTGAATGAGTATATTACAGTAGAGACTGTAGACACCAGGGTTAGTACTCCACAAAAGTTATATGACATAACACTCCGGATGGAGGGAGACAAACCTAGACAGGTTAAAGCACTCTTTTGGGAAAGACTATCAAAGGGCTATGACATACTTCTAGCAGAAACGGACTGGCCACCACAATTTGTCAGGGAGTGCCCACATGGCGAGGACATTATTATGCCTGCCTTCTCCAACCACATACCAATGCATCTGAGATATACATATGCCAGGAAATGGGCAGTGGCCCAGGCCCCAGCATTATATAAAAATCATGTAGGATGGGATGAGGACTCGCCTCACCATAAAATACATCTGAAACATGAACCAACTGCACAACGGCAGTATCCAATAAAGCAAGAAGCTAAAAAACAGGTCAGGGAGATCTTAGATCAACTTGAATACCAAGGGGTGATTGAAACATGCACCTCCTCAATGAACAATCCTTTGTTTCCTGTCTCCAAACCAGACAATACATATCGTCTAGTTTTGGACTACAGACACCTAAACACTTGTTCTAAAACTTTTGCAGTGCAAAATGCACATAGCACAGCATTAATGAATAACATTGTGCGTAAAAAATACAAAACAACATTAGACATCTCAAATGGTTTCTTTTGTCAAAATATAGCACCTGAAAGCAGGTACTTAACAGCATTCTCCATAATGGGGACCCAGTGTCACTTTTGTCGACTCCCACAAGTGTTCAAGAACAGCCCAGGTTTATTCTCAGCGAGGGTAACGGAGTTACTACAAATTTATGACAACGAGGCATTGTCCTATGTCGATGACATCTATCTGACAGACGATGACCTGGAAAAACACTTGAACAGGGTGAGCACCATTATATTGGGATTCGCCTCTGAGGGCTACAAGTTCAACTTTAAAAAGTCCCGAATTGCCCATCTCAATGTCCTATTTTTGGGATATGAGCTTTCAAGTGAAGGCAAGAGCTTGGCAGCTAACTTTCTAGAGAAATGTGCACTGCTCTAACCTCCAAAGACGCTAAAAAACTTACAATCCATCCTGGGTTTCCTAAATTTTGGAAGAACATACATACTAAACTATGCAGAAAGGGTTAAACCTCTCTACGCATTAATCAAACCTGATTTTTCAATCAAAAACTGGACACAGGAACACACAGAAATCTTGCGCTCACTCCAAGCTAACATGTTAGAAACAAATCACTTACAAACACGCGTAAATCTAAGAAATTTGGTAATCCGAATAATTTCGGGTCAATATGGATTCACCTACTTAACCTTCAATGAGGGTGAGAAAATACCAATCGCATACAAATCCCATTTGTACACACAAGCGGAAATGCGCTTCAGTTCTACTGAAAAAATTCTGACAGCAGTTCAAACCGCTGTAGCAAAAGAAAGAGCCTTAGCCCAAGGGAAACGCATTATTGTCGTAACCCCAGTACCAGCTTTAGAAGCGGTCACAAAAGCAAGCATTCCAAATGCTAAAGCATTACATCCGAGATGGATACAATGGGTTAATTCTCTTGCTGCAACAGATGTTGAATATGTTTTTGATCCAGATTTAAAAACACAAGCATTCCTGCAATATGAACAAGAATCTCCTCTGCCCACTGAGATTCTGCCTCTCGATCAGTATGAATTCATAATTTACACTGATGGATCCGCACAGCCCGCAACAGGGAGTAAGCAAGCTTACAGTGCAGCGTGTGCTATTGTTAAAGGTCGCATGCGAAATGGCATCTTCAGACCTATGGTCACAAAAACTCAGTCATTAGGAGATTGTACAGCTCAGCGAGCTGAACTACAGGCATTCAAACTGGCACTTGAGAGTACGGATCGAGAATTCCCCACACTGATAGTGTGCGATTCCTTTTACTGTGTTCAGTCGTATAATGACTATATACGAACCTGGCTTGAAAATGGTTTCAAAGATGCGAAAGGTGGCACAATAAAGCATAAATTGCTTTGGGAACAAGTAGTTCAGTTGAAAAACGAACTACCAAAGGCTCACGTGATTCACACACTGAGTCATCAACGTGATGGCGTTCACGTTGCAGGGAATTCATTGGCTGACGAAGCCGCAAAGGGGGCTGTTCAGACGGCTTCCGTAGCTGCGATCACTCGTTCAAAAACAAAAATAGACGGTGAGATAATGTTGGCTGTCAATGCTTCAAGCAAAGGCAGCAGTGCAGCGTTACCAAAAAAGTTTCCACTCAAGTACTCTTATGTAATTGATGCGAACAACGTTCCTTTTGCTCGAATCCCTGGAGTGGGGGATAGGGTAATTCCAAACAAGGAACGCAGATTAGGACTAATCCTAGCAGCACACGAAGGGATAGCTTCTGCCCATGCAGGCGTTTCTGCGACAGTATCTTTACTCAAGCAAAGATATTGGTGGCCTGGCATTCGGAAACAAACTAAAAACTATGTTTTAGAATGTGATATTTGCCAACAGATGAAAGTCTCAACAGTGAAACGACCTGCGCAGACACCCCTGTTAATTTCAGACAAACCATTAGCTTGTGTTTACCTGGACCACTGCAGTCCCTTGCAAAGGGACGGTAACTATAAATATATCATGGTTGCAGTGGATTCATGCTCTAGGTTCCTATGGTTATGGCCTCAGCGCTCGGCTGACGCTCGAACTGTTATAAAAGATTTGCGAGTCTTTATCGGCACATACGCAATAGGCACGCTACATTCTGACCATGGTCCTGCGTTTAGCTCTAGGGCTTACAAAGAAGCCATGTCCAGTCTGGGCGTTGCATTGCGGTACTCCTCTACATTCCATCCTGAGGGAAATTCGGTTGTGGAAAGGAAAAACCGGGACATAAAGCAGTCTATAACAGCTAGGGTATTAGGTTCGGGTGATGGGTGGGTCAAACACCTAAATGGCGTACAGCGCGCAATTAACAATCTGCCAAGAAGTTCTCTGGGGGGGGTCACTCCATATGAGGTCCTATTTGGGACAAGAATGTGGGTACCAGACCTTGAACACGTAGGAACAGTGGTGGAAAATAAACCGTTTGATATCAAAGATCGTTTGGCCGTTTTACAGGATCTGAATAATCTAAGAACGAAACAAAGCAACGTATTCCTACAGCCAACCACCACTGGGGAAACACCGGCGGTCCCTGCAAGGCCTGTCTGGATTCCAAAAGTTGGGGATCTGGTCAGAGAAAAAATAGCGGACAAGAAGGAATTTGGACCTTCTTACAGACAACCAGTACCTGTTCTAGCTGTTCAAGGAACGAGAACAGTACTTCTGCCACCCCTTGCTGGAAGAAAGGAGAAAAGATTTGTGTCCATCGACCTCATCAAACCACAGTACGTGGCCAATACTGAACAGTAGGCCTCGTGGACTCCGACCTAGTAGCAGACGCACTCCTCTCGCTACTATCCAAGAGGTTCAGACTGAAAGACTGATAACTATCGAGAATTCAGCTGTAACACCCGGTGCATCATCGCTCACACTTGCCCCCGGTGCACCATCGCTCATACCCGCCCCCGTTGCACCATCGCCCACACCCGCCCCTGTGCACCTTCGCTCGCAGGCCGTTCATCAGCCCGTCTTCCATCTGCCCTCGGGCCGGTATCTTTGTTATTTTCCATTTATTAGAGATTAACGCAGCCCTCCCTCCTGTTCAGTTAATAATGTTCCCCAAGATAGGAACCAGTATACAGCCTGCATCCCTGGACACAGCGCACCCCTCTCAAGATAGGAACCAGTACGCAGCCGGCCTCCCTGGACACAGCGCACCCCAGCGGGGAGGAACCAGTACACAGCCTGCCTCCCTGGACACAGTGCACCCCTCCCAAGATAGGAACCAGTACACAGCCTTCCTCCATGGACACAGCGCCCCCCCTCCCAAGGTAGGAACCAGTACACAGCCTTCCTCCATGGACACAACACCCCCAACGGGAAAGAACCAGTACACAGCCTTCCTCCATGGACACAGCGCCCCCAAAGGGGAGGAACCAGTATACACCCTGCCTCCCTGGACACAGCGCACCCCTCCGAAGATAGGAAGCAGTATGCAGCCTGCCTCCCTGGACACAGTGCACCCCTCCCAAGATAGGAACCAGTATACAGCCTGCATCCCTGGACACAGCGCACCCCTTCCAAGATAGGAACCAGTAAGCAGCCTGCCTCCCTGGACACAGCACACCCCTACCAAGATAGGAACCAGTACACAGCCTTCCTCCATGGACACAGCGCCCCCAACGGGGAGGAACCAGTATACAGCCTGCCTCCCTGGACACAGCGCACCCCTCCAAAGATAGGAACCAGTACGCAGCCTGCCTCCCTGGACACAGCGCACCCCTCCCAAGATAGGAACCAGTATACAGCCTGCCTCCCTGGACACATTGCACCCCTCCCAAGATAGGAACCAGTATACAGCCTGCATCCCTGGACACAGCGCACCCCTCCAAAGATAGGAACCAGTACGCAGCCTGCCTCCCTGGACACAGCGCACCCAAGCGGGGAGGAACCAGTACCCAGCCTGCCTCCCTGGACACAGCGCACCCCTCCCAAGATAGGAACCAGTACGCAGCCTGCCTCCCTGGACACAGCGCACCCAAGCGGGGAGGAACCAGTACCCAGCCTGCCTCCCTGGACACAGCGCACCCCTCCCAAGATAGGAACCAGTACGCAGCCTGCCTCCCTGGACACAGAGCACCCCTCCCAAGATAGGAACCAGTAAACAGCCTGACTCCCTGGACACAGCGCACCCCTCCCAAGATAGGAACCAGTACGCAGCCTGCCTCCCTGGACACAGCGCTCCCAAGCGGGGAGGAACCAGTACCCAGCCTGCCTCCCTGGACACAGCGCACCCCTCCCAAGATAGGAACCAGTACGCAGCCTGCCTCCCTGGACACAGCGCACCCTTCCCAAGATAGGAACCAGTACGCAGCCTGCCTCCCTGGACACACCACACCCCACCCAAGATAGGAACCAGTACACAGCCAGCCTCCCTGGACACAGCGCACCCCAACGGGTAGGAACCAGTACACAGCCTGCCTCCCTGGACACAGCGCACCCCTCCCAAGATAGGAACCAGTACGCAGCCTGCCTCCCTGGACACAGCGCACCCCAGCGGGGAGGAACCAGTACACAGCCTGCCTCCCTGGACACAGCGCACCCCTCCCAAGATAGGAACCAGTACGCAGCCTGCCTCCCTGGACACAGCGCACCCCTCCCAAGATAGGAACCAGTGTACAGCCTGCCTCCCTGGACACAGCGCACCCTTCCCAAGATAGGAACCAGTACGCAGCCTGCCTCCCTGGACACACCACACCCCACCCAAGATAGGAACCAGTACACAGCCAGCCTCCCTGGACACAGCGCACCCCAGCGGGGAGGAACCAGTACACAGCCTGCCTCCCTGGACACAGCGCCCCCAACAGGAAGGAACCAGTACACAGCCTGCCTCCATGGACACAGCGCCCCCAACGGGAAAGAACCAGTACACAGCCTGTCTCCATGGACACAGCGCCCCCAACGGGGAGGAACCAGTACACAGCCTGCCTCCATGGACACAGCGCCCCCAACAGGAAGGAACAGGACACAGCGCCCCCAATGGGGAGGAACCAGTACACAGCCTGCCTCCCAGGACACAGCGCACCCCAGCGGGGAGGAACCAGTACACAGCCTGCCTCCCTGGACACAGCGCTCCCAACGGGAAAGAACCAGTACACAGCCTGCCTCCATGGACACAGCGCCCCCAACGGGAAAGAACCAGTACACAGCCTTCCTCCATGGACACAGCGCCCCCAACGGGAAAGAACCAGTACACAGCCTTCCTCCATGGACACAGCGCCCCCAACGGGGAGGAACCAGTACACAGCCTGCCTCCATGGACACAGCGCTCCCAACGGGAAAGAACCGGTACACAGCCTGCCTCCCTGGACACAGAGCACCCCAGCGGGGAGGAACCAGTACACAGGCTGCTGGCAAGAGCACACAGACCTCTCTATTTAACACAAACATTCACAGGTTTACAATCAAACAGCAGAAAGTGACACTAAGAGAAGCAGTTTGGTGACTGCAGTGACGGTACTACGTGTCCCAGCATTTCTTTGGGCCAGGAGGCGGCCCCTGAAACATGCAGCACCTGAGACACTGCCTTACCCCACCGCGGGACGGGCCCGTCTTCGCCTGGAAGAGGCTGGGCTGCGGCTGCCAAATCAAAGAGACTGTGTTTCCGCCCAGGTGTTGGTTGGCACAGGTGAAGACAGGGTACCCACACGAAGGATTACAGGACTTAAGGGACAAGCTTATCTCCCTGGTGTTGGACACGTTAGACAGGGCCGACACTAGGCATGGACTGTATGGGCAGCTGCCCAGGGCCTCGCACTCAGCCCACCAGCATGGGGCCCCGCACCAGTGCAACACACCACCAAACCTCTTGTGCCCCTTCCGATCCCACTGAAGAAAGGTGTCTGTTTGCAATTGGGCTTACAGGAGAGGGCCCCCTCTCTGGGCCTTTCAGGGATGGTGTGAGGAGGCCTAGGGGAGGGGGACACTTCATCTTGTGCCAGTTGCAAGGAGACGCATTTTGTAGGTGTGTCCTGCAATTAGGCCTCCTGTCTGGCTGCCCATTCAGACACTGTGGGACGTCCATTGTACGCACTTTACCGTCTGCACAGTTTTAACTCTCAGCCCCCAAGCAATTCTCACATCTTCAGCCCATATGAGCTGTGAAAGAGGTGCTTGTAGGTGGCAGAGAGGGGAGCTGCGGCACAGGAGGAGTCTGCACAAAGCAGCTTCTAGAGCACTGAATGTGTTACGTTTGCAAATTAGAGGGGCCTTGCACATTCCGTTTTGCCTGGGGCCCCAAAAATCCTAGAACCGGCCGTGACGTTAGAGCCCATTTATCAGCGCCTGGGTGCGATGGAGTCTGCGATTAGGAGGCGGAATGACTCCGTGACCTTCAAACACATAATGGCTGAACCCGGTTCATTGTCCTCTGTCAATAAGGCTCCCACCCTCCCTTTGTCCTGGGGGGAGAGGGGGCGGCGTGTCAGCAGCTGCAGCCTACAGTTGGAGTATGTGAATAGGTGTGGTTACAAAAGTTATAGTATCCTAGCCATTAAATCTAGTGCTGGGCGCCCCTCTGGCGACTTACTAGCCCTGGTTCGATCCACCATATCCTGTTCAGTCACGACTCTCCGTATGGGCTCCCCTGATGTTCAAGGGTGAAACAAACCCCTATGATAATTGACATCTACAATAGGAGCTGCAGCCACAAGCAAGAATCAAAACCTTTACAATTACTGGACAGAGCTCTAGTTGATCATTCAAGCACCCACTATGTAATTGCAGCAGGGGACTTTAATCTCGCATTTGAGTCGAAAGTCTGCCCGTGATTTGTCCAGAGGTGAGAACTTAACTAGGGGTGTCCTGGGTCTTGTTTGGCCTACCATGAGGCATCTCTCTAGAGCAGCGCTCCAGGTTGTGGACCTTACCTTAAAGCATGGAATCCGGGCATGCGATGGGCGATCCCCTTTAGACAAATCACTCGCACTGCCATTCAGACAAGGTTCTTACCATAGTACAACTGATTATATCCTCCTGGACGTACGATTATGGAGCAAGCTAGATGATATGGTGATGGTAGAGCGTGAGGAGAGCGACCACAATCCTCTGTCACTAAAGTTGAAAGAATCAATGGCCCTCCCACGTCCGGTAGATGCAGAGTATGCCCAGATACAGCTCGTAGCTACAAACAGGAGGGATGTGAAATGGGAAACAGTGGGCTCCTCGCCGGAGGGAGTTAGGGCCCTATACTCAATCCTGGCTACCCTCATGGATAGCATTTATACTAATTGGGGGAATAATTACCTGATTTCAGCTGAGCACAACCCGGTATTCTATAAATTGAGGAACCTCCTTACTAAGGAATCCACAGGGCGCCCAAAGCCAATGTCCACAAGGAGTTGGATTTAATGGTCCGTGCAAAAAAGCAAAGGCTGACCTATTAAAAGCTATAAAAGAGGGGGGGCACACAAGCCATGATTAGGGAACATAGGACCATCTACCGAGCTAGACTAAGAGAAGCAAAAGCAGCCTGGAAAGATGGTATTTGGTCTGACCTACTGGATGCTGCTGTGGCAAATGACCAGAAGTTCTGGTCTTTGGTCAATAGGAGCGATGGGAGACCACGTAATCCCTCAGAAACATCCATTTTACCCTGCGAATGCGTTGCCTACTTTGGGAGCCTGTACTCCCCTCCTACCGCCACTGAGGTTGGCCCCGGGTGGGGGGGAGGGTCCCCTTAGTGTAATGAACTAGACTGCTCCCCAGTAGTTTTCGCCCTAGAGTAAACTGAGCGAGCTGTGGTCTCGTTCAAACCCGGGAAAGCTCCGGGCCTTGCCAAAATCCCTGCAGATGTTTTTAAATCGGATCTCATGGTGTGGGTTTCCTACATCAATGTGGACTCTAATGCCATCTCGATGGAAGGGGCAGTTCCACCCTCATGGAGGGTGGCAGAGATCGTACCAACTTTTAACAAGCATTGGCATAGCCAATAGGTCTCGCCTTTGGGACCTTATAAGTGTTTAGTTATCCAGCACAATATCCTTGGTGCAACATCAACAACTGTTGCATGGCTAAACATTTATAAGGTCCCAAAGGCGAGACCTATTGGCTATGCCAATGCTTGTTTAAAATAGGGGTTTGGGTTTTAGGCCTGAGGGCAGAGGAAGGGTTTGGGCTAGTTTTAGGGACACCGCAAGGGGGTGGAGGGGGTCGGGGCACATAGTGCTTGTTAAGGGTTAGGGACAGAATGGGGGTTGGGAGGTGGTCTGGTATTAGGACCTCAGGGCAGGGCGGGCTGGTAGGGAGTTTGTAGCTTGGGGCGGGGGAGGGGGCCGCTAGCCTAGCCACGCATTCCCCTTTACCATTCAAGCCTTTACCACGAAATAACGTGGTTAAGACGCGTTGGTTGCGTGGTAGAGGCACGCGTGGTTTAGCCATGTGTGCCTCTATCATACAAACAATAGATGGTCGGAGAGGGAGGGAGGAGAAGGAAACACAAGATGGTCCACGAGACAGACAAAAAATTAGAGGTTTTGGAGAGGGCTGAAAGAGATGGTCGAAGATGAAGTAAAGTACATGAGGTGGCCTAGGAGAGAGAAATATAAGGCAGGACGTAGGAAAGGGATGCAAGAGATGGGAGGAAAGGGAATAAGTTGGGAGGGAAACATAAGATGACCTAGGAGAGAGTGAGAGAGGAAAGGGATGAAAGAGATGGGAGGAGAGGAAAGTGGAAAAGGGATACATGAAAAGGCCTAAAGAGAGAAAGGGTGTGAAGTGCATGTGGGATAAAACAGATGTAAGGAGGGAGAGCGATACAAGATATGAAGACAGAGAGGCAAGCGAGGAGGATTAGGAGAGATGTGTAAGAGAGGCAGACGAGGAGGATTAGGAGAGATGTGTAAGAGAGGCAGGCGGAGGTGGCTAGGAGAGATGGTGTAAGAGAGGCAGGCGGGGGAGGGTTAGGAGAGATGGTGTAAGAGAGGCAGGCGGGGGAGGGTTAGGAGAGATGTGTAAGAGAGGCAGGTGGGGAGGGTTAGGAGAGATGGTCTAAGAGAGGCAGGCGGGGAGGGTTAGGAGAGATGGTCTAAGAGAGGCAGGTGGGAAGGGTTAGGAGAGATGTGTAAGAGAGGCAGGTGGGAGGGTTAGGAGAGATGGTCTAAGAGAGGCAGGCGGGGAGGGTTAGGAGAGATGGTCTAAGAGAGGCAGGTGGGAAGGGTTAGGAGAGATGTGTAAGAGAGGCAGGTGGGGAGGGTTAGGAGAGATGGTCTAAGAGAGGCAGGCGGGGAGGGTTAGGAGAGATGTGTAAGAGAGGCAGGTGGGAAGGGTTAGGAGAGATGTGTAAGAGAGGCAGGCGGGGAGGGTTAGGAGAGATGTGTAAGAGAGGCAGGCGGGGAGGGTTAGGAGAGATGGACTAAGAGAGGTAGGTGGGGGAGGGTTAGGAGAGAAGGACTAAGAGAGGCAGGCGGGGAGGGTTAGGAGAGAAGGACTAAGAGGTAGGTGGGGGAGGGTTAGGAGAGAAGGACTAAGAGAGGCAGGCATGGAGGATTAGGAGAGATGTGTAAGAGAGGCAGGCGGGAGGGTTAGGAGAAATGTGTAAGAGAGGCAGGCGGAGGTGGCTAGGAGAGATGGTGTAAGAGAGGCAGGCGGGGAAGGGTTAGGAGAGATGTGTAAGAGAGGCAGGCGGGAGGATTAGGAGAAATGTGTAAGAGAGGCAGGCAGGAGGGTTAGGAGAAATGTGTAAGAGAGGCAGGCGGGAGGGTTAGGAGAGATGTGTAAGAGAGGCAGGCGGAGGTGGCTAGGAGAGATGGTGTAAGAGAGGCAGGCGGGGAAGGGTTAGGAGAGATGTGTAAGAGAGGCTGGCGGGAGGATTAGGAGAAATGTGTAAGAGAGGCAGGCAGGAGGGTTAGGAGAAATGTGTAAGAGAGGCAGACGGGAGGATTAGGAGAAATGTGTAAGAGAGGCAGGCAGGAGGGTTAGGAGAAATGTGTAAGAGAGGCAGGCGGAGGTGGCTAGGAGAGATGGTGTAAGAGAGGCAGACGGGGAAGGGTTAGGAGAGATGTGTAAGAGAGGCAGGTGGGGAGGGTTAGGAGAGATGGTCTAAGAGAGGCAGGCGGGGAGGGTTAGGAGAGATGTGTAAGAGAGGCAGGCGGGGGAGGGTTAGGAGAGATGGTGTAAGAGAGGCAGACGGGGAGGGTTAGGAGAGATGTGTAAGAGAGGCAGACGGGGACGGTTAGGAGAGATGTGTAAGAGAGGCAGACGGGGAGGGTTAGGAGAGATGTGTAAGAGAGGCAGGCGGAGGTAGCTAGGAGAGATGGTGTAAGAGAGGCAGGCGGGGGAGGGTTAGGAGAGATGGTGTAAGAGAGGCAGACGGGGAGGGTTAGGAGAGATGTATAAGAGAGGCAGGCGGAGGTGGCTAGGAGAGATGGTGTAAGAGAGGCAGGCGGGGGAGGGTTAGGAGAGATGTGTAAGAGAGGCAGGCGGGGGAGGGTTAGGAGAGATGTGTAAGAGAGGCAGGCGGGAGGATTAGGAGAAATGTGTAAGAGAGGCAGGCAGGAGGGTTAGGAGAAATGTGTAAGAGAGGCAGGCGGAGGTGGCTAGGAGAGATGGTGTAAGAGAGGCAGGCGGGGAAGGGTTAGGAGAGATGTGTAAGAGAGGCAGGTGGGGAGGGTTAGGAGAGATGGTCTAAGAGAGGCAGGCGGGGAGGGTTAGGAGAGATGTGTAAGAGAGGCAGGCGGGGGAGGGTTAGGAGAGATGGTGTAAGAGGCAGACGGGGAGGGTTAGGAGAGATGGACTAAGAGAGGTAGGTGGGGAGGGTTAGGAGAGAAGGACTAAGAGGTAGGTGGGGGAGGGTTAGGAGAGAAGGACTAAGAGAGGCAGACGGGGAGGGTTAGGAGAGATGTGTAAGAGAGGCAGACGGGGAGGGTTAGGAGAGATGTGTAAGAGAGGTAGACGGGGAGGGTTAGGAGAGATGTGTAAGAGAGGCAGGCGGAGGTAGCTAGGAGAGATGGTGTAAGAGAGGCAGGCGGGGGAGGGTTAGGAGAGATGGTGTAAGAGAGGCAGACGGGGAGGGTTAGGAGAGATGTGTAAGAGAGGCAGGCGGAGGTGGCTAGGAGAGATGGTGTAAGAGAGGCAGGCGGGGGAGGGTTAGGAGAGATGTGTAAGAGAGGCAGGCGGGGGAGGGTTAGGAGAGATGTGTAAGAGAGGCAGGCGGGAGGATTAGGAGAAATGTGTAAGAGAGGCAGGCAGGAGGGTTAGGAGAAATGTGTAAGAGAGGCAGGCGGAGGTGGCTAGGAGAAATGGTGTAAGAGAGGCAGGCGGGGAAGGGTTAGGAGAGATGTGTAAGAGAGGCAGGTGGGGAGGGTTAGGAGAGATGGTCTAAGAGAGGCAGGCGGGGGAGGGTTAGGAGAGATGGTGTAAGAGGCAGACGGGGAGGGTTAGGAGAGATGGACTAAGAGAGGTAGGTGGGGAGGGTTAGGAGAGAAGGACTAAGAGGTAGGTGGGGGAGGGTTAGGAGAGAAGGACTAAGAGAGGCAGGCAGGGAGGGTTTGGAGTGATGTGTAAAAGAGGCAGACGGGAGGGTTAGGAGAGATGTGTAAGAGAGGCAGGCGGAGGTAGCTAGGAGAGATGTGTAAGAGAGGCAGGCGGAGGTAGCTAGGAGAGATGGTGTAAGAGAGGCAGGCGGAGGTAGCTAGGAGAGATGTGTAAGAGAGGCAGGCGGAGGTAGCTAGGAGAGATGGTGTAAGAGAGGCAGGCGGGGGAGGGTTAGGCGAGATGGTGTAAGAGGCAGACGGGGAGGGTTAGGAGAGATGGACTAAGAGAGGTAGGTGGGGAGGGTTAGGAGAGAAGGACTAAGAGAGGCAGGCGGGGAGGGTTTGGAGTGATGTGTAAGAGAGGCAGACGGGGAGGGTTAGGAGAGATGTGTAAGAGAGGCAGACGGGGAGGGTTAGGAGAGATGTGTAAGAGAGGCAGACGGGGAGGGTTAGGAGAGATGTGTAAGAGAGGCAGGCGGAGGTAGCTAGGAGAGATGGTGTAAGAGAGGCAGGCGGGGGGAGGGTTAGGAGAGATGGTGTAAGAGAGGCAGGCGGGGGAGGGTTAGGGAGAGATGTGTAAGAGAGGCAGGCAGGGGAGGGTTAGGACAGATGTTTTAGAGTGGTAGGCGGGGGAGGGTTAGGAGAGATGTGTAAGAGAGGCAAGCGGGGAGGGTTAGGAGAGGTGTGTAAGAGAGGCAGGTAGGGGGAGGGTTAGGAGGGGTGGCTTAAGAGAGGCAGGTGGGATAGGCCACATGAGAGGATCTAAGAGAGAGAATAAAAAGAATGAGAGGCATAAAAGGGATGGTCTGCGGGAGGGGCAGGTGTGCGAGAGAGATTGGGTTGAAATAAGGATACACAGTGCTGGGAGAGAATACATTGCCTAGGAGAGTAAGGAGGAGACGAAGAGAGAGAGACATTGAGTGACTGAAAGGTTAAGGGGGAGATTAAAGAGATGGTCTGAGGGATGGAGAGAGGGAAACGGCGGCGGGGGATGGGATGAACTGAGAAATAAAGAGAGGATGGTGGCAGAGGGATACACGAGATGTCCAGAGACAGATAAGAAGGAGCAGGAAGAGACAAAGAGGTTCTGAATAACTGAAAGATTAAAGGGGAGATTAAAGAGAAGGTCTGAGGGAGGGAGAGAAGAAGACAGGGCGGTGGGGGGGTTCAGGGGGGGGACTGACAGAGAGGAGGGCTGCAGAGGGATACACGAGATGTCCAGAGACAGAGACGGTGGAGCAGGTGGTACAAGTGAAGAATACATTTCTTTGGGAATGGTCCTTCCTTTGGGGATGGTCCGGCCCTCGGGTCGAGTCGCTCCGCTATACCAAGTACCTATTAACATAGCCTAAAGGGGTTCTTAAATCCGCTGACACCGTCTTTTGAGTGTCAATGAGAGGCCTGGGGTCCCCCACAAGCACAGTATCTGGTGGGAAGAGGGAGAAAGGGAGAGTGTGGGTGCTTTTAAAGGGTGCAGTACCCCAGCCATGGTGACGTGAAGTTAACTGTTTACCATACAGAATCCTGAAAGTGAATTTTAGTAGAAGGCTCCTGGCACGCGGAAGGTGCCACCTTGTCTCACCTGAATGGTGAAGCAGAGGGTGCAAATTGTAAATCCTGAGCAGCCCGTCAAGTCTTCTCATGCAGTCTGTCCAACACCGGTAAAATGTAATACTACAGCAAGGTGTAGATACGGACGGACAGAATAAGGGGTCAGACTCTCCCTCTGACCGTCAGAGGGAGAGTTAAATCCACCGAACTACATACGCTAGGAGCAGGAGATGGGTCCTTTGATTGTAAAGGGTTGATTGCAAGTCTTAATTCCACTAAAAAAAATACTAAATTCCCAAATCGTATGTAATGCGAAATTCACATCATTTGTTCAAAATATTGAATTATGCATTTCCGCACCTCACGTATTGTTCAGGAGTTATCAGCGGGAGACTGCTCCGTTCAGAAATTCCTGGCCGAGAGACATTTTCTGTTCGACCCAGTTTCCTGCCAGGATCTAGTGAGACTTCTTTAAGGGAGCTGCAGTCACTTAAAATAAGTCATACGCGATATCAGCAAACCGCATTTCCTTCCGAAAGAATAGTTTTGCAAAACGGTCATAGAATTGTGCAAACAAATTAGGCTTGAGTTCTTATCTCTGCCCCCCAATTCGACCACGTTGTGTGATCCTAGGCAAATCACTTCATTTCTGTGTACCGCAGGTCACTTATTTGTCGCAACAGGGAGAACCTAAAACATCTCAAGGGCAGTAATTTCTCTTTATAAAAACTTTTAAAACACTTTCCGTATGGGGTGTATACCTCCTCTGGCAGTACACTTCTTCTGAGCTGAGACCTGGGGTACCCTTTGCTGTCTAGGTACACACAGGGCTGCCCACAGAGCTGTAGAACCAATGCTGAAACACGAAGCACGTAAGAAGAAAATGCCCCTTTGTTCCCTAGCCATCCAGAGTACAGCGTGGACCTGGTGGAGCTGCGGCGGCGGCGCTGCAACGGAGCCCAGATTTTCCCTTGCGGGAGCGAGCAGGGGCACCATCTGTTTTCAAGATAATTACAAACAGATGGCGCCAAAGCTCGCTCTCGCAAGGGAAACGCCAAACGTGCACACGTTGCAATAGAAAGCAATGCAAAACGTGCACGTTTTTGGCCAAAATGCTGATCGATTCCAAAAGGTCCCCTCCTAATGCATCGCATGCGCGCTGCGTAGGCGAGACCTAAAAACTGGAGCCATTGTCGCCTTTTTCGATGAACTGGGCGTGTACAATCAGGAAAATGAGGTGTCTCGCTGTTGGGTTGGGGGCCAGAAAAAAAGCACAAGGAAAGAGCCTACTTTCAGATTTCACATCCGGTTTTAGGTGACCATTCCTAGTCCCCTCGGCCTGTTTATGAGGCAGACTCAAAAGCACTGCACTTCCTTCTCTGTAATTATCATAGCTCCACTTCAGCAAGAAGCTTGGTTGGAAACATATCCAAACATTACTGTGGTTGACTTTTTACTTTTATGGTGGTTTGTTGATATTTCAACAGGTGTTAGTGTTTGCAAATAGACACTGATTTGCGGTTTACCAAAAGTTGAATTATAATGGGAATTCTAGCAGTGCTGTGCCAAAATTCACATTTCCCTGCAGGAGCATAAGTTATATTCATCTATTCCAAGCTACTGCTCCCTAGATGAAACGTTGCTTTATAAACAAAAAATCATAATTCACTACTGCTCAGAAATGTGCGTTTTACAAACAGGAATTTAACCTTTTTTCTGGCTAATAAGTTATGTCTCCTAGGTGACCTTATGCGCACAAGAAGGATTCCAATAAACTTAAATGCATTCTTGTACTTTGTATTCATTTTTATTAGATGTGGTTAGCTGATTTAATAGATCTAGTTATTTTTAAAAAAATGACTTGGCTGAGAACTGGACCAACTTATAGGTCGAATATTAACATGTGATACTGCGTGAACCTCTATTCATAGATAACATAAATGGTACACGCAAAGCACTCTGTTGAACGTCCTCTTGCGGACCATGCCAAAAAAATTATACTGGGTTTAGAGCCAGCCCACTGCTTACCACTGGTTGGCTTTCTTGTCACTCTCATTTGCCTGCTTCTTAGAAGGCATTCCTTTCTCTTCATGTGTTTGTCCCTCCCATGAAGCATAGCTTTTTGATTGGCTGACTTGTATCCGTCCTCTCCTCACGTTTAGGGAACTACATTTTTTTTCCAGCACTCCATGAGAGAACAGGTGCTTTCTATCTCTCTCCCCCGTGTTCTGCTTCCTTGTTGCTCCCTCATCCCTGCCCCACCAAGATTTCCATTGCTTTTTTCTCCCCTCCCTGGCTTTTATTTTTTCTGGGCCTCCTAAGGCCAAGGCTCAAGCGCCTCTGTTGCTCCCACCCCCGCTGCCAAACCTTGTTGCTTCCCTCCCATCCAGTCCTCCATTGCTCCCCAAAGTGCTTGGGGGGGTCAGTAAAATATTTGTTTCTTTTTTTTTTGGAGTGCTCAACAGCTGTCATTTGGCATGCCACTCGTCAGTACAGAAGGTGCTTTTGCAGTACCAAAATTACATTTTTATTTACCTATACAAATGGCGTCCACCACCTTAATCAGTGAATAAATAATGCTGTCATAAGGTGTGCAAGCGCATGCTTATGCACACCCATGCATACATCATTACTTATGCATGTGCAGCAGGCTCATCATCATCATTGTATTTTTATTTTTTTTTGCCGACGCTGCACAGCAAAGACAACAAGCCCGCGAGCGGTGCGCGCGCTTGCGAGCTGACCACACGCTCGTGCACCATGGCCTATTGCTTGCGATTACCCGCACGGCCGCCATGTGTTTCCAATTATCGCGCCCGCGTCTGGGCACGATAATTGGAAACAGATGCCGGCCGTGCGGGTAACCGCACAGAAAAGGCCATGACGCACGAGCGTCTGGTCAGCTTTTTGAAACCCCTACATAAAGTCTTCGCCAGAGCAGCGCTTGCGCGCTACTCTAGGCTCGACCTAAAAAGGGGGATCCCAGCATTCCCTCTAACTACCGCCCTATCCGTTTAAATGATAATCTGCAAAAAATCTTTTGCAAGCAGTTCTTGAGTGGCTGTTGGGTTTGTGTGAGGAAAATCACATTCTTTCAGGTCTGCAAACAGGATTCATTCACAAGTTTAGCGCTTTTGGGGGGGGGGGGTTCCAAGATGATGGCCAAGACGGACGCGTTGAAAAGAGCTCTGTGCCTGGCCTGTAAATAATCCTGCAAATTGCCCCTAAAACCTGCTGTCCAGGTGCCTCACATGGTTTGGCGGCAACAACCGGCGCATCTCCTTCCCGGAGCTGGACGCTACATCAACACACTGCAGCCCGGGCATTGAGTCCTAATGGACCTTATCAAGTTGGAGAACCCGGGGGCTGGGACCTACGCGCCACGGGTCGCTAACAGCTCCGCTGTCTGCCTGGGGTCGCCGGAGGCCATGTGGAGGGCTGGAGGTGACCACGCCTGGTGCTGTGGGGTTCAGTGAGACGCAACGGCGGTGGCTACTGGGTGCAGCCTGCCCCACACAGGGAGTGTCTTGCAGGCGATTTCTCCGGAGGCCACACAGACCTCCATACACACTGGAATGCACCGAGCACCCTGGCGCAGTAAGTCGGACAGCAAAGGCCCAGAACTGCTAACCTCAGTGACAGAGATTGCGGCTCCCCTGGAGGGGCCCATCGACCCCTCCCCCGACCCCTCCCCCGGCAATACAGTCTTTGCAGCGGCTAGCCTGAGAGACTGTCCCTTCCCCCTGAGGGTGCTGTCCTTATCTGCCTGGGGCAGGGGGCAACAGCTTGCAGTACTGACCTGGCTGGACGGTGGCTGTATTGCGACCTGAAGTGGGATTCTCGACAGCATCTGCCTTCCGCTGGTGGCCACTGGGGTGGGTGGGGTCTGCCCGCCCCCAATAGCAACGCTGTAATGGAGTGTCCTGGCTACGAGGGGCCCCAACTAACCAGATTGCCCCTCAACCAATACAACAGTGTATCGCCCTGTCGCCTGGGAGGCCTCTTGCTGGGAGCCATGTGGTACACTACTGAGGCGTTGGACATTTCATGGGGGTCAGTCTGGTGCCAGACAACAGGATGTGTTCCTAAGAGGGGCTGAATCATTCATACCCACGACGCAAGTGACCACTGGCTGCGCCGAAGACACGCAGCACCTGGCACTGGCTTGCCTAGCTCTACAGACTTTGGTGTAACAGACTTCTGTGGGAATGCTTGTACAGACACCAGCAACTGATCTGGGGTCGCATCACCCTCATCACTGCTCTGGAAGCTGCCCTGCGCCCTCCGCCAATACTCTCACTGTGGAACTGTTTTGGGCCAAGCACTGACAACGACAACCTGGGCCCTCTCGGCAGGACATTGGTCCCTGAACGTCACCCTTATTAGGTGTCACTGTTTTCTGCCCACAGCTTTGCAACCCCAGAGTGAATTTGGCGCCCTGACCCTGCAGGCGCACCCTGGCACACTGTGGTGAGGTGATACCTGGCCCCACACCACAGACACAATGGTGAAACCGATAGCCAATAAGACCCCGGCAGCGATCGGCTGCGCCCACGGAAGTGAGGAGTCCACGAGTACTACGGAAGCTGCAGGTACATCACTAGCGGCCACGTTATCAGATCATTCCCGCCGATTTGACGAACTTTTATCAGACGTACTGGATATCAAATCCTCCCTTGAACCCAATCTGGACACCCTATGCATAGACATGGGCCTCCTGCGAGAGGACCATAATAAACTAAAAGACCTCGTTGAGAACACAGAATCAACACTGGCTGCCCTGAGACCCACAGTGGCGAACTCTGATAAGCGCCCCCGAGCTATGCAGGAGGAAATAAACTATCTGCAAGGGAGAGTAGATGATTAAGAGGGCAGATAGAGATGGAACAACGTAAGGATCATGGGCCTCCTGGAACAGGCAGAGGGCCCCAATATGGAACTGTATCTTGAAGACTGGTTCGTGAACACAATTCTCCAGGGTAAACAATATTCCTTTTTAGGTCTCGCCTAGCGACGCAGCGCATGCCCGCTTGGCGAGGTCTATTGCCCTGGCACTATGGTGGAACAAGAGGCACCACATGTTGCAGGGGCAGGTCGTTCGGTTGCGTCTTACCTCCCAAACTGGCAGAGATATCTGGAACTGGTGGAATCTAGACAAGTAGGAGGTCTCTCCTGAACATACACGTGACACAGGTCTCGTGTGCAGACCGGAGGGGCCCTGGCCCTGCCTGGGCCCCGCCCCAAGTCGTGTGCCCATCCCCCTGTGCCTAGTGATGATGGAACTACTTAATGACCCTGAAACATCAACCTTCTCCTCTTTAAGTAACCCGTTTGATGCACTATATTGCAGCTTCTAGCAGTCACACAATTGTTTCTTTCACACGATATTTGTTTTTGGGTTGATCTTCGAAATGTTTAATACTCAGCACCTGATTTCGTTGCTGCAAATACATTTATTCACGAATACTGCGGTGCAGTATGCAATCTATGTATAATGTAAACAGTGAAAATTCTACAGTGGATAAACAGTATGCATTGTGGTGGTATTGCTTAACTTAACGAATGTAACAAATGCTGTTAAACCTGTTGATGCTTAAACTATCAATAAAGAAATATTCAAAAAAGATTAGCACTGTTGACCAAGCCTTCCAGTTCCTCTTGGTTGAATGGAAGATGGTGGACCTGTCCAAAGGTGAGCTTTGTGTGGCATTTATTGATCTTTGTGCCGCATTTGACTAGGTGCCCCCAGTAAAGTTGTGGGAGGTGCTCCTTGGGATGCGGACCCCTCCAAATCTTCTGCATTTAATCCGTCTGCTCCATGAGGGGAATTTTGTCAAAGATAGGTGTGGCGTGAATAGGTAACTAACTGAGGCCTTCCCTACAGACCAAGGTGTGCACCTGGGTTGTGTCCTTCTCCCAAACCTTTTCCGCTTATACATAAACAACTGTATTGCCTACTTATTGAATTGTGTTAACAATTCCCATACCCTAGCGGTGGAAAAAATACCATCACTCCTCTTTGTAGACAGCACGTTGTTGTTGTCCAAAACTAAGAGGGGCATGAAAAATCTGATTGTTAGCTTCAACCAGTTTTGCGGAAACTTTGGTCTTGAAATCAACAAGCCCAAGGACAAATACATGATCTATAGCAAGAGAGGCAGGATGAGAGGGGCCATGAAGGTGGATCTGAAACTTTGGAAAGAGTCCAGGAGTTCGATTATCTGGGCATTAGGTGAGACAAAACTGGATCCTGGGACTCACAGATCTTAAAGAGCACCCTAATAGTCTAGCATAGAGCTGGAGTCATACATAAATTTGCCAAAAAAGCACATTGGTCCACTACGCCCAGCAGCTGAAATTTACAAGGCCCAAGCTAGGGGGGCTGCACTTTATGGGGCGGAACTATGGGGTAATTGCAACACCAGCTCCTTGAGTGTAGTGGAAAATTATTTTTTCCAGGGGCCTCCTTGGATAGGGAATTAGTTCCACTGCACTTGGATCGTCATATCCACAAGATATCATCAATGACAGCGTCAAGACCCCTATTGTTCTGGATCCTTATTTGGAGCACTCATGAATTGCGCCACCTTAGGGAGGGCTTGCAGAAAGTCATTTTGGCCAATGGGGTGGGGAAAGTTAGATGGCTAGGATCAATCAACAAGCATTAGCAAAGTCAATAGGTCTCACTTTTGCAAGAGTTAGAGCTGTTGGCTTTATAAAGGACAAGGTATTTTACCCAGGTGTTATGTAGTGGAGTGGAATTATGTGGTGTGGAGTGGAATTATGTGAGTTGTGTTGGAAATTTTAGTTGTGGAATTGTGTGGCGTGGAATAGTGTCGTGTGGATTTGTGTAGTGGAATTATGTGGCATGGTGTGCAGTGGAATATGTGGATAGTAATTATGTGGTATTGAGTGTACTAGAAGTAAGTGGAGTGGGATTGTATGCCATGGAGTGTGATTATGTGGATTGGTATTTTGTGTTGTGGAGTTCCATTATGTGGTGTGCTGCTGAATTTTGTGGCATGATGTGGAATTCTGTGGTGTGGACTGGCTATATGAGGTGTGTTGTGTAATTGTGTTGATGAGCTGAATTATGTGGTTTGTTGTCAAACTATGCAGTGTGGAATGAAAATTTGTGGAGTTAAATTGTGTGGCGTGGAATTGAGCAGTGTTGAGTGAGATTATGCTGGTTGAAATTATGGGTCATGGTGTGGAATGTAATTATGTTGATAGTTGCTATGTGGCATAGAGTGGTTTTATGTGGGGTGTATTTATGTGGTATTGAGTAGACTGTAATTATGTGGAGTTGAATTATGTTGCGTTGAGTGGTATTATGTGGAGTTGAATTATGTTGGGTGGTGTTCAATTGTATGGTGGTGAATTGTGTGGTATTGTATGTCACACTAAACAGCCAGTTATGCCACCAGGTGCCCAGGCATGGGGAGCGATTCTCTTTATTCCGCATCTTCTTCAGAGTATTCAGATAGGATTCAAATTAATGAAGATTTCCGGATTTGCCCAAGATTACACAATGTAGTCAAGTGAGAGAGTCTGGATTAAAACCCAAGTCTACTGGTTCCAGAGTCAACAATTTAAGCTTCAGATCTTTTCTAAGAAATCAAATTAATGTATTGCTGATGATGTATGCCCTTGTGTGCACTTACATTGTCATGCAGTGGCTGTCATTTTGTCATATTATTTGAAAACTTTCATTTACATTTCCAAGATGGCTGATTGGTACTTAAGAAAGAAAAATTAAAGAAAACAAGTTTGCACGATGCCGCATAAAGAGTGGCCTGGTAGTAATGCTGGGGCCTCAATGAAATAAAGAAAATGGGAAGAAGAGGAGAGGGCAGGGAGTAATGACAAGTGGGGAAGTGAGCAGCCCAGTAGCAGTGTGAAGTTGCTGGGCTATCGCACAAAGTATTAAAAAAAATTAAACAAATGAAGCAGGAGGGAGCAAAGGATAAGCGGCGCGGGTTGGATCATTCAAACACCTTATGCTACAGTACCTGAACATTTCCTTGTTATTACGGCGCTTGAAGCTCACTGAGACACCTCAGGCAGCAGAGGGTTCGCTTCGAAGTGAAAAACACTACAGTGAAGAATGCTCATCCGAGGAGACATCACTGATCAAGACTTGTGGGAATGGACTCCGAGGTTAGAGATTAATAAACAGAAAGAAGATGCATTCATCACAGGTATAAAATAAGCAGCGGAAATGTGAGAAAAATGATGCTCAGAAGGGCAAAAAAAATTATATAGCATTTTCTAGTCACTTTTTAGGTCTCGCCTGAGCCAGCGCGCATGCGCTGCCCTGCGAGGCATTTTGTAAGGGCTTTTAAATTCCAAACACACGCTCGTGCGTGTGCTTGGAATTTATCACTTGCTATTGGGCTTTGCGTGCTGTCTTTCTAAGAAAGACAGCACGCAATTGGCCCAAGGGGGGTGCATGTCCCGCCTTCTCTGTTCTGTGGCCTAGGGTCCACGGGAGCGAGCATGAGCGCCATATGTTTCCATTTATCGCGCTGCGTCTCGCGGTCGCGTTAATTGGAAACATATGGGCAAACGCGGCGCTTTCGGGCACACCACTTCCGGGCTTGTCTTGTTTTTTCAATGAAATACGTCTGTTCACAAAACAAGCAGGGCCCTCTGCCCGTCGCAGGCGCTGTACACAGGCCCCGTTGTGCCAGCCGCGGTGAATCACTCTTCCTGCAGGCTGCTGAGACAGGCCCCTCTCCTGGGGCTGGCGGGCAGCCAGGGCGGGCTGCAGCTGGGCCCTTGCTGTCTGTTATTCAGGCCTGGGGGGCAGAATGGGTTGGCACTCACGAGCGCGCCCTATTATGGATGTTGCCTGTACCCAATTTCCCCTCGTTCCACGCCTGTACCCTGCGCACGCACCGGAACGCTTTTCGCTAGAGTTGACTGGTTATCTTTAAGTTACTTATTGCTGTATTTAGGTGTTAAATTATAACTAATAAAGTGCACTCTATTCTCAGACACTATTATCAGGTGTAAAAATGACAAAATAATGAAGTGATACTATCATAAAATGTGGCGCATTATGCAGCTTAATTTGCCTTTTCTTGCTGCATAATTTGCGCAATCCTGCCACATAATTTGATCCTCTTCTGCCGCATAATTCCAGTGGCCTTGGGTAAGGTGTAAAGCCAATGGTAGGCGCAGTAGGTTTCCTGGGTTCACCAGAAAAGTCACTTCAGAATTCATCTTCTGCCTCTGGCTGTGGAGCTCTTCTCTGTGTTTCTACCTCGTCTCCCCCGAGCAGTGGCCGCACCTGATACCCCCTCCAACCTCACACCCTTTTCCCTTCATGTCTAATGAACTGTGTTTCCGTCACTGCTCTCTCTCTCTGACAATGTACCCTTTCTCACCCATTACCCTCTGTCTCTGACCCTTCCCCAGTGGCTGTCTCTTCTTCTCTTCCTGTCACCCACTGCAAGCATCTCCTTTCTTCGTGCCCTCCCATCTTTTGTTGACATTAACACTCTCTGCTCTCCTCACGCGCCCTCTCTCCTGAAGTGTCAGTAATCGCGGCCGTTTCTCCTTCCCTCGCTCTGTCTGTAACAGCGTCACTGCTTCTCCCGCTCCTGCCGCAGGCGGCTCCTCCCACTCTCGCTGTCTGTCAGACACCCTCTCTCCCATCCTGCCATCTCTCTCACCCCCTCTCCCATCCTGCCGTCTCTCTCCCCCTCTTCCCCATCATGCTGTCTCTCTCACCCCCCTACCATCCCTCTCATCCCCTCTCCCATCCTGCCGTTTCTCTCATGCTCTCTCCCGTCCTGCCATCTCTCTCACCCTCTCTCCCCTCCTGCCATCTCTCTCACCCTCTCTCTCAGCTCGTCTGCCAGGCTCCCTCTGACAGCCTCCCAGGTCTTCACTGCCCTCTTCTCTTTCTCTCTACCTTCTGTGTTCCCCCCTCCGCCTGCCCGTCTGTCCTTCCATCCTTCCTTTAACAGTAAGTCTGCTTTTCTTCTTTTCCACTCCTATCTTCCCCTCTCTTGCTCTGTCCTCCTTTGTGCCCTCCCTTTAGTCTCTGTCCTCGTTCTCTCGCGGCTCCTGCTGTGCACCATCTATGCCTCTCTATCCCATCCCATCTACCCCTCTCCTCTTCCTCTTCTCTCATTGTCTCTCTCTCCCCCATCCTCTCTGCTACCCCTTTCTCCCTCTTTCTATCACATCAACTATATACTGTTCTCTCTCTCTCTCTCTCTCTCTCTCTATCTATCTATCTTATCTAACCCTTTTGTCTCTCTTGTTACTTATTTTCTCTTTCTCAAATTCTCCCTCTCGTTCTGTCTCGCTCTAACATCCCATCTATTATCCCTTGCTCCTGCTCTCCATGTCACAGTGGGAGAGTGCTGTTCTCTCTCTCCTCTCCCATCTACTAGCCCTCTCTCTCTCTGACACCTAGAGACTGCTACTCTTTCTCCCTCTCTCATTTCCTATGTGTGTTTCCCCTCTGCGTCCATCTTTCTCCTCAGGGCCTTTCTCTCCCCTCTTTCCCAGCATGCCTCCTTAACTCTGTTCTTGAATAGGCTGGTGGTGGGTAAGGTTTGGGCCACTGGAATTATGCGTTTCTGCTGCCCTGGCGATTTTTGCATAATCATGTATTTGCCGCATTTGCCAGGTAATCCATCATCTGCTGCATAATCTGCAGATTGTAACAAAAACACATTTTCATGTTTTAAAAAAAATGGTTTTCCTAGCTCAAATGGATCAAAAGTTACAAAAACTATAGCGACTCGGATTCCTGCGCACGCACCGGAACGCTTTTCGCTAGAGTTGACTGGTCATCTTTAAGTTACTTATTGCTGCATTTAGGTGTTAAATTATAACTAATAAAGTGCACTCTATTCTCAGACACTATTATCAGGTGTAAAAATGACAAAATAATGAAGTGATACTATCATAAAATGTGGCGCATTATGCAGCTTAATTTGCCTTTTCTTGCTGCATAATTTGCGCAATCCTGCCACATAATTTGATCCTCTTCTGCCGCATAATTCCAGTGGCCTTGGGTAAGGTGTAAAGCCAATGGTAGGCGCAGTAGGTTTCCTGGGTTCACCAGAAAAGTCACTTCAGAATTCATAGGTTTGATCTGTTTATCATGAAACATTATGAACTCGCCTGCAGGCCTTTCCTACCTCATGTGAAAAGCAGGGGTTAAAGACAATAGGCTTTTAAGGATGAATTGTGCTAAAGGCTGTAGGCAGATATTTTGTAACATGGAATCACTCAGATTACCATAGTAGGTAAGGGTTTTGCTATTGGCGATCTATCCAAACAAACCTTGGATTAGAAAGTATGCCCTACAATAATCCTTGTTAAACTCTGTTAGGATATGCCTGATGGTTGTCTTATGGAAAGCTTAAGCCCAATGCAATAGGCTGGAGTTGATAATGGTGGCAAGCCAGTGACAAAGGCTGTAGGCCTGATTCTTTACTATGAAAAGTTACGATAAAGGCAGTAGGCCTCACATATTGATTGTGAAATGTATATGTTAAAGTAAATAGGCATTTAAGGGTGGCTAGTTAGTTCTTAAAATTAAAGTTTACAGACAGGTTTTTGTTACATTGAATCTCACAGGTTGTGTTTTTTGCAGTTTCATATCGCGCGAACTTGACCTGAAGGTATTGCAGCACTTTACATGAGCACCAGTGACGTTACACAAGGACACATTCATTTTTGGTAGGCACGGGGATATTAAGGAATTTGCCCGGAATCAAAGGATGTTGAGCCAACGCCGAGACTCGAACCTAGTTCCCCAGCTCCAAAGTCAGTGGCTCTGACCGTTAGGCCACATCCTCTTAGTTTGCCTTAGTAGACAAGGATTTCGCTGATTGGTTACAACCTGTGACAAACCATGGGTATAGCAGATTTGGATTGTGAGAACCCTTGTTAAGCCCTGTTAGGACAGATAGTATTTTGCATTGCCAACTGTAATTTTGTATACATGTGCAATGTTGTTACTGTATACCTGGTGGCTGCCTTGTGGGAATGCGTTTGCACAGTAGAGTAGGCCTGAGTTGGTCATGGCGAAAAGCCAATTATGACAGCTATAGGCTTGCTAGGTGTGCAGGGCAATGTTATGTCAAATGCAATTGGCCTGGTCTGCTTATTATGAAAAGTTATGACTAAGGGAGTAGGCCTGGCTTATTCATTGTAAAAAGCATAATTTAAAGTCAATAGGCCACCAACAGTGGATTGTTATCACATTATGTTACAGGCTGGAAAAGGTACGTGGTTACATGCAATTTCACAGATTACCATAGTAGGCAAGGGCTTTGGTGTTGGTCACCCACAGTGACAAACCCTCGGAGTAGAACTGCACTGTGATGATTCTTTTCGGGCTCTATTGTAGGGTTGTATATTGTTTTGTAAGCTGTAATTTTGTACGTTTGTAGTTTTATAAATGTATGCCTGATGGTTGTCGGTTTATGCGCCCTTTAGTAGGTGATACAAAAGGGGATGATGGACGGGCAGCTTGAGCCAATCAAACACTCACCCCCAGTCAACTGATCTGGGTTTAATCCATCATCATTCTTTAGCTCACTCCACCACCCCAGTTCAGACATGGCCATATGCAAATCAGTCTGACCCTGTGCCTCATGGGAACAGTCCAGCCCGAACTGCCAAGCCATGTCTTCCCTGGACCGGAAACAAGCATCCTAGGACCGGTTTCTGGCATTCCAGCCGTCATCAGCCAGGCTTGCTTGAATCCAGTGGCAAAGTGAGCAAGGGACCCACGTCTGGGCATACCCCCGCCAACTTAGGGCGAACAAAGCGATACAAAAGGGGATGATGGACGGAGCAGCTTGAGCCAATCAAACACTCACCCCCAGTCAACTGATCTGGGTTTAATCCATCATCATTCTTTAGCTCACTCCACCACCCCAGTTCAGACATGGCCATATGCAAATCAGTCTGACCCTGTGCCTCATGGGAACAGTCCAGCCCGAACTGCCAAGCCATGTCTTCCCTGGACCGGAAACAAGCATCCTAGGACCGGTTTCTGGCATTCCAGCCGTCATCAGCCAGGCTTGCTTGAATCCAGTGGCAAAGTGAGCAAGGGACCCACGTCTGGGCATACCCCGCCAACTTAGGGGCGAACAAAGCGATACAAAGGGGATGATGGACGGAACGCTTGAGCCAATCAAACACTCACCCCCAGTCAACTGATCTGGGTTTAATCCATCATCATTCTTTAGCTCACTCCACCACCCCAGTTCAGACATGGCCATATGCAAATCAGTCTGACCCTGTGCCTCATGGGAACAGTCCAGCCCGAACTGCCAAGCCATGTCTTCCATGGACCGGAAACAAGCATCCTAGGACCGGTTTCTGGCATTCCAGCCGTCATCAGCCAGGCTTGCTTGAATCCAGTGGCAAAGTGAGCAAGGGACCCACGTCTGGGCATACCCCGCCAACTTAGGGCGAACAAAGCGATACAAAAGGGGATGATGGACGGAACGCTTGAGCCAATCAAACACTCACCCCAGTCAACTGATCTGGGTTTAATCCATCATCATTCTTTAGCTCACTCCACCACCCCAGTTCAGACATGGCCATATGCAAATCAGTCTGACCCTGTGCCTCATGGGAACAGTCCAGCCCGAACTGCCAAGCCATGTCTTCCCTGGACCGGAAACAAGCATCCTAGGACCGGTTTCTGGCATTCCAGCCGTCATCAGCCAGGCTTGCTTGAATCCAGTGGCAAAGTGAGCAAGGGACCCACGTCTGGGCATACCCCCGCCAACTTAGGGCGAACAAGCGATACAAAGGGGATGATGGACGGAACGCTTGAGCCAATCAAACACTCACCCCCAGTCAACTGATCTGGGTTTAATCCATCATCATTCTTTAGCTCACTCCACCACCCCAGTTCAGACATGGCCATATGCAAATCAGTCTGACCCTGTGCCTCATGGGAACAGTCCAGCGGGGGTATGCCCAGACGTGGGTCCCTTGCTCACTTTGCCACTGGATTCAAGCAAGCCTGGCTGATGACGGCTGGAATGCCAGAAACCGGTCCTAGGATGCTTGTTTCCGGTCCAGGGAAGACATGGCTTGGCAGTTCGGGCTGGACTGTTCCCATGAGGCACAGGGTCAGACTGATTTGCATATGGCCATGTCTGAACTGGAGTGATGGAGTGAGCTAAAGAATGATGATGGATTAAACCCAGATCAGTTGACTGAGGTGAGTGTTTGATTGGCTCAAGCGTTCCGTCCATCATCCCCTTGTATCGCTTTGTTAGCCCTAGTTGGCGGTATGCCCAGACGTGGGTCCCTTGCTCACTTTGCCACTGGATTCAAGCAAGCCTGGCTGATGGCGGCTGGAATGCCAGAAACCGGTCCTAGGATGCTTGTTTCGGTCAGGAAGACATGGCGGCGGTTCGAGCTGGACTGTTCCCATGAGGCACAGGGTCAGACTGATTGCATATGGCCATGTCTGAACTGGGTGGTGGAGTGAGCTAAAGAATGATGATGGATTAAACCCAGATCAGTTGACTGGGGTGAGTGTTTGATTGGCTCAAACGTTCCGTCCATCATCCCCTTTTGTATCGCTTGTTCAGCCTAAGTGGCGGGGTATGCCTAGACGTGGGTCCCTTGCTCACTTTGCCACTGGATTCAAGCAAGCCTGGCTGATGACGGCTGGAATGCCAGAACCGGTCCTAGGATGCTTGTTTCCGGTCAGGAAGACATGGCTTGGCAGTTCGGGCTGGACTGTTCCATGAGCACAGAGTCAGACTGATTGCATATGGCTATGTCTGAACTGGAGTGGTGGATGAGCTAAAGAATGATGATGGATTAAACCCAGATCAGTTGACTGAGGTGAGTGTTTGATTGGCTCAAACGTTCCGTCCATCATCCCTTTGTATCGCTTTGTTCGCCCTAAGTTGGCGAGGTATGCCCAGACGTGGGTCCCTTGCTCTCTTTGCCACTGGATTCAAGCAAGCCTGGCTGATGACGGCTGGAATGCCAGAAGCCGGTCCTAGGATGCTTGTTTCCGGTCCAGGAAGACATGGCTTGGCAGTTCGGCTGGACTGTTCCCATGAGCACAGGGTCAGACTGATTTGCATATGGCCATGTCTGAACTGGTGGTGGAGTGAGCTAAGAATGATGATGGATTAAACCCAGATCAGTTGACTGGGAGTGAGTGTTTGATTGGCTCAAACGTTCCGTCCATCATCCCCTTGTATCGCTTTGTTCAGCCCTAAGTTGGCGGGGTATGCCCAGACGTGGGTCCCTTGCTCACTTTGCCACTGGATTCAAGCAAGCCTGGCTGATGACGGCTGGAATGCCAGAAACCGGTCCTAGGATGCTTGTTTCCGGTCCAGGGAAGACATGGCTTGGCAGTTCGGGCTGGACTGTTCCCATGAGGCACAGGGTCAGACTGATTTGCATATGGCCATGTCTGAACTGGGGTGGTGGAGTGAGCTAAAGAATGATGATGGATTAAACCCAGATCAGTTGACTGAGGGTGAGTGTTTGATTGGCTCAAGCGTTCCGTCCATCATCCCCTTTGTATCGCTTTGTTCGCCCTAAGTTGGCGGGGGTATGCCCAGACGTGGGTCCCTTGCTCACTTTGCCACTGGATTCAAGCAAGCCTGGCTGATGACGGCTGGAATGCCAGAAACCGGTCCTAGGATGCTTGTTTCCGGTCCAGGGAAGACATGGCTTGGCAGTTCGGGCTGGACTGTTCCCATGAGGCACAGGGTCAGACTGATTTGCATATGGCCATGTCTGAACTGGGGTGGTGGAGTGAGCTAAAGAATGATGATGGATTAAACCCAGATCAGTTGACTGGGGGTGAGTGTTTGATTGGCTCAAACGTTCCGTCCATCATCCCCTTTTGTATCGCTTTGTTCGCCCTAAGTTGGCGGGGGTATGCCCAGACGTGGGTCCCTTGCTCACTTTGCCACTGGATTCAAGCAAGCCTGGCTGATGACGGCTGGAATGCCAGAAACCGGTCCTAGGATGCTTGTTTCCGGTCCAGGGAAGACATGGCTTGGCAGTTCGGGCTGGACTGTTCCCATGAGGCACAGGGTCAGACTGATTTGCATATGGCCATGTCTGAACTGGGGTGGTGGAGTGAGCTAAAGAATGATGATGGATTAAACCCAGATCAGTTGACTGGGGGTGAGTGTTTGATTGGCTCAAACGTTCCGTCCATCATCCCCTTTTGTATCGCTTTAGTAGGTGTGCGCTGTATATAGTGTCAAGCCATTGTTAAAGGCTAGAGGCCTCATATGTTCACTGGGAGACGTCATGTCAGATATCTTAGGTGTGACCTGTTTATAATTAAAAGTTATGACAAAGCAAGTAGGCTTTGCATACCTATTGTGAAAAGCATGTGTTAAAGAAAATAGGCTTTTAAGTGTGGTTTGTTCTTACACTGTACAAAAGCCTATAGCCAGAGTTTTTACATGGAATCTTGTAGATTATCAATAGTAGGCAAGGATTTTAGTGTTGAAGACCCACCCGAACAAACCAAGGGGATAGCCGATTTGCACTATGGTAATTCCTATTAGACTCTAAAAATAGGATTTTATATTGTTTTGACCACTGCAATTTTTACATGTTTATAATTTTACTATGCCATTCCTGGTGGTTGCCTGGTGGGAAGGCTTATGACCAACACAGAAGGTCTGAGTTGGTTATGGTGACAATCCAATGATAATGGTATAGGCCTGGTTGTTTATAATAAAACTTTATGATAAAGGTAGTAGGCCTGCCATATAGATTGTGAAAATAATATATGAAAGTCAATAGGCATTTAAGGGTATATTGTTATTACTCTTTATGAAAGTCTACATATAGGTATTTTGCTATATGGAATCTCATAGATTGCCATAGTAGGCAGGGGTTTTGGTCCTTGTTACTCCCTCTGACAAACCGTAGGTATAGAAGATCTGCACTGTCAGAATCCTTGTTAGGTCCTCTTAGGAGAGATAGTATTTTGCTTTGCTAACTGTAATTTTGCTTGCTATGTAATTTTATAACTATATGCCTGATGGTTGCCTTGTTGGAAAGCTTGAAGGAGGAGTGGTGTAGGTTGTGCGCGATGATGATGACGTCATCAAGCCACTTATGTAGCACTGCTAACATCTGCAGACATCCAGGCACCAACAAAGTGTTGATCTGGCGGCAGTGATCAAAACAGGATGGTTTTAACCAACATCTGGAAGGCAGACCAGTGTCCATGTCATGAGAGTGGCTACAGGAAGCGAGTTGCGTGAAATGTGGAATATCTGCCACCAGCCCTTACTTTGCTGTGCTGAGGAACCACTACAGAAGGCAAGTTCAACATAGGTCTAGGAAGTCCGATTCAGGGCAGAGTTTCAGAATAGCCACTCATTATGTACATACGCATCATTCAAATTCACTGTACATTACGTTCCATTCAAATTAAGTGTACGTAAATCTATATCCTGAAAATGGACTTGAATCCAGCCCTCCTGGACCTACGTTGGACACACACTGCATCAGAATTTATTTGCCCTTAAAACTATAAACTATAAACCATGCTTTTATATGACCCACAGACCCAGAATGTGCAACAAGGGGCACTCTCCCACTACAAAATTACTAAACAAGCATTGGCATAGCCAATAGGTCTCGCTTTTGGGACCTTATAAGTATTTAGTTATGCAGCACAATATCCTTGGGGCAACAACATCAACTGTTGCATGGCTAAACACTTATAAGGTCCCAAAGGCGAGACCTATTGGCTATGCCAATGCTTGTTACACTTTGTTATAGAAATAACAAAAAAGAAGGCCTGTGTGCTGCATGGAATCTAAGCAACCACCGCCTCCCTGCTGTGTGAGAACAGAGAAATGTGCTTGGGTAAGAAGCCTCAGAAAAGCTTGTGGGGCTGGGTCAGAGTGCTTAGCAGAGCAATCTGCCGCTGTAAAAAAGCCCATGAAGCGCATGCTAGCATTTCATAGGTCGCGGCGTCGCGCACAGCAAACTAACAAGTAATACAACTTTTAACTCACCACAGAGTATTCCAGAGCTAAGACGAGAGCTATAGGCTTTGCTTTTCGATTCTTTTTTTAGCCATGTAGCACAGCAGCACAGCTGTTGTGCAGCATAGCTGAAAGTGTAGTAAAAAAAAAGTGCTCTGACGCGGTCAGCGCTAGCTGCTTTATAGCACTTTTTTTTAACTTTCAACTTGCTGCGCAATATCAACCACCAATGTACTACCTGAGAAAGTACAGACTTTAAGGATAAAAGGTGCAGTCTTTGCAGTGCCACTTCAGGGTGGTGGTTAAAATGGGATGATTCTGCGCTGTTAACAAAACACTATCAGGGTAAGTTTAACCAGACTCTGCGAAATAAACCTGTGATCTGTGGCACCACTGGCAGTGCTGCAGACAGCCAGCATGACGCCAAAGAGCATTTGCACATGGGGCCAAAATATAGCAACGAGAGGAAGAGAATCCCCATCACATTCGCAGAGATCAAAAGCATGCCAACATGAATGGCCAAAACAGTACTCTGGTGCTCGTCCTATCAAGACAAGAAACGCCCCCGTCCACTGTGAAAAGCGCGCAAAAATGGAGTCATCTACAACACGCACGTGCCTGGTCTCAATAGTAAAAGCTCAGATGGTGTGTGATCTGCACCCTTCTTCACTGTTTGGAACCAAAGTCCATGAAAGCAAACAAGAAAAGTGGGTCCTGGGCAGACGATGTGCAACAGTATGACCACATCACACGGACAGCCACCTATCCTACCACCGCCACAGCCTCATCAGCCACCAGAGAAAAACTACCAGCAAGTATACAGCAAGGGCTACAGAGGTTACTAGTGAAATGCACACTCTTCTGACTACAGCAAAGAGCCATTTTTAAAGCAAACACTGCTACATTCATGTTCTTGCATTAAAATAACAAAATTCCTGTTTTTATCTCACCAAGGCCCATGGAGAACCTTCAAATGGGAGAACAACCTGCAGCCACAATACCCTACTTTCTTACTGAAAGAATAACGACATTTCTAACCAGATAAATACCTGTTGTCAGAGTCCCTCATTTTCCAACAAGCATGTTAGTTCTGCTAAGAAAACATGACATGGGTAATTCTGATGTCTGGAACTGAGCTAACACTGAATCCACCTTCTTGGAGCAGAAAGACTCGCCAAACCTGTCACAGGTTGAACCAAAGCTTGAGAAGCACAAAGAGCAGTGGTCTTCAAACTTTTTATTGCCGCGTCCACCCAGTGAAAAAAAAAAAATCATCATGGTCCCTCTCTGAATTTTTCACAATTATTTTAATAAATTGCCAATGTTTACACTTGTCTAAACTTATTTAAACATGGCAATTAAGTTCTGTTACCCCTTTTCAAACATGCAATCAAATACATGATTGCCAAACATACTATTCTGGTCAGGCAGACCTTACTAACGTGTAAAGGTATCCACAGTGTGATTGTTAGAGACGGGGGTGGGGGTTTTGTAGAATATTTGGAGTCCCGTCTCATTTGACACATGACTCTTAGCTAGGATATACATCACAAAACCGCTCATTTTTTTCTATTAAAAACAAAGCACCTCTATCAGCATAATGCTTCTTTTGGTCAGAGCCTCGTGTGCCCTCCGGGATCTCTTCAGGGCCCCCTAGAAGGCCCCACCCCCCAGTTTGAAGACCCCCGACACACAGCAGCATGATCATCGGATCACTGCCATTCCTGGCGAAGCTGAATGTCTTTGAGCCATTTTGTCCAGCAGCACATCTGCTGTTCAGCATGGCTGGAAGTTACTGAAAGCCAGAATCACAGGATGTTGAGCTGACGCAGAGTCTCTTCTCCCCCCATGTTGAGTTTTGTTGTCCTGCCCCTCCTAACAGAAAAAAGCGCTATGACGTGGCCTGCGCTGGCCGCATCATAGCGCTTTTTTCAGTGACTTTTAGCCATGTTGAACAGCAGATGTGCTACTTAACAACATGGCTAAAAGACATTCACTTTGACAAGGCCAGTAGCTCGGGCATTGCAGAGATCTAGTGGCTTTGCCAATGCTTGTTTGGCATTGACTGGGTCTTGGTGAACAAATGTGGAAGTGATAGTGAGAAACCGATGAGGGGCTTTGAAGAGTAGTGAGGTTATGGTACAAACGGCCAGAGCTGCTGACAGGGGAACTACGGGACTAGGTTCAAATTTTGGGGTCGGCTGAACAATTTGTGATTCTGAGCAAATCACTTACGCTTCCTCCTGCCTACGACAATTAATGTGTCAATTTTGTAATGTAACTGGTGAGCACTCAAAGCGCTCCAAAACTATCGGCTTGTGTTAGCACTTTGGCAAACTGGAGGACAGAGCAAGCGCTCCAATACCATTGGATCGTGCAAAAAAAAGCAGCAGCGACAAGGGAGGTAGTGGGGAAAACACGTCCTGCAGGGAGCAGGAGGAGATGGGCAAGCAACAACGGGGAAAAAAACCTTAAATGAAGCAGGAGCAGCGACAAAAATGAATGTGTCATTGCGTAATGTAACTGGTGAGCACTTAAAGTGCTCCAATACCATTGCCTTGAGTTCGTGCTGTGGCAAGACGAACGATGGTGCGAGTGCTCCAATACCATCGGATCGTACAAAAAAAAAAGTGCTGTTTGTGTTTTAACAACTTTTAAAGAAATGCATACGTTTATATACATGCGCATGCATTTTAGTGGTGTGTGTGTATGTGTACAAGGGAGACGGCCCGAAAACACAAGTACTCCTATGGAGTACTTGAAAACAAGAAAATTGCAAGCATTGGCAAACCTAACAGGCCTCAACAATGCTGAAGCTATTGGTCTTGTCTATGTCAATGTCTTTTAGCCATGTTGTCTAGCAGCACATTTGCTGTTCATCATGGCTGAACATTACTGAAAGCACAGAATCACAGGATGTTAAGTCAACCAGAGTCTCTTCGACTCCTGCCCCCCAAGTAGAGTTTATTGTCCAGCCCCTCCTAACACAAAACAGACCTATGACGTGGCCTGCGCTGGCCGCATCATAGAACTTTTTTCAGTGACTTTCACTTCCTGCCAATACGAAGCCCCACTCACCCCAGGACCTACTTAATGCATGCCGCAGCGCGACTGCACTAAGTAGGCACCTAGGTACCGACTGAGCCACAGCTTACCTAGTTCTCTGTCTGGACAACTTTTTCCCTGTTCCAGCATGATTGTTGTTCGCCGCTGCCCAGTACCCGCTCTCCCCGTTCCCGCCGATATGAAGCCCCGCCCACTACAGGACCGACATAATGCAGACTGCAGCGTGATCGTGCAGTGGTGCGCCTGCGTCAGTCCACGGCTGGACCGCGCACAGCGCCAGGATCTCTGGTCCTTCGGTCACCCACAGCAACTCCCCTGAGGAACTCCTTCGACTCAACCCCTGACGCCACCAAGACCAATGCTGCCTCGCCACACCCCAATCCACGGTGGCCCTTTCACATGCTTACACTGCTGCTTCCATGACAAGATGATGCAGTTCCTTCCAAGAGAGGGGGAAAGAGGTCAGGCAGACACTAGGAGGGCGGGGGGCTGCTCCCTTAGGAAAAGGAGCTCTCACACACCCGAATGGCAGTCATGCTTCATCATAGAGTGTGCTCTTCTTCAGGCCTGCACTACAATGCCTGACGGGCACCCACAAGACTGATGCTGCCTCGCCGCACCTCAATCCACGGTGGTCCTTTCACATGCTTACACTGCCACTTCACCTGCCATTGCACTCTCACCCCCCAGCCACACCCACTCACACAGCACCACTCCTGACTCCACCACCCACACCCACACTACGCACAACTTTACATCGCTCATCAACAATCGGTCGCATGCATGCTCTTCAACACCTGCTCTCTTAACAAGCACGCTACTGAGGTCTGGGACCTCATCCACACCCATGCACCAGACCTCTTCTTCCTCACGAGACCTCGCTCGACCCTTTGTCTGCTCCAGACATTGCCAACGCCATCCCATCAGGATACAAGATCCTGCACCAAGACCGAACTACGAAACCTGGAGGAGGCATTGCCATCATGCACAGAGACAGAGACACCATCTAATGCACCGCTACCAACGACCCATCAACTACTTTAATAGAACACCTACATTTCAAGTTCCAGACAGACAGCAAATCCACCATCAGAGGGATCCTTGCATACTGGCCACCAGGATCCTAGAGCAACTTCAGCGACTTCCTAACCGACCTCATCACCCCCTTCACCATAAACTCCAAAGACGTCTTACTCCTAGGTGACCTCAACTTCCACCTTGACGACCCCACATATTCCAACACCACAGACCTACTATACAGCCTACAAAACATCGGCCTCACTCAGCTTGTGAAAGGGCACACACATGCCGCAGGACACACCCTGGACCCCATCTTTACCTACAGCGACAAAATCAAGCTCCCCACTAACATGGATGGACTACTTCATCATACACTTCAACATCTTTACCGCATCCACCGTACTGACGGAGAGGCTACCCACCCCAGCCCCAGATGGAAGAATATGACTGAAGTCTCATGGCTCAACACCCTCCAGCTCCACCCCCCAGTCTCCTCCGACGACACTAACAGAAACCCAGACTGTTTCAATAACTGGATCTCCACCAGTATCAACTTCCTCACACCCCACAAAAACATCAACCCGAACAGGACAAAGAAACAAGCAAGCTGGTACATTGGCGCACTCAGAGAGTCCAAGAGATGATGCAAACAGTTAGGGAGAAAATGGAGAACCTCACAAGAGCCCGCCTCCAGAAATGCCTCTAAGGCCTCACTTAGGATCTACCATCATGAGCTGAAAGAGACCAAGAAGAAAGCTCTGACCCAGAGGATTGAAGCCATCAACAGCAAACACAAACAACTCTTCGTCATCGTTAAGGAAATCACCCATCCTGCAGCCACCTCCAACTTCACCACCCCATCACAAGGACTCTGCAACCAACTCTCTGACTTCTTCCACGACAAGATATCTAAAATCTACAGAAACTTCGACCCTCAACCACACCCTACCGACCTCCTCTCGTCTCAGACCTCCACCACCAAGGACACCCCACTCACTGAGTGGACCCCGTTGATCAATGAAGACACAGCGGCTATAATGGCATCCACCCACTCGGGGGCTCCACTGGACCCATGTCCCCACCGCTTATTCAACCTAGAGAGACCCACAATAAGCACAGCACTTAAAACCATCATCAACACTTCTATCGCTAAAGCCACTTTCCCGGACGCCTGGAAACACAAAGAAGTCCCCCCGCTCCTCAAGTAACCATCCTTGGACCCTGAAGTTCTCAACAACTACTGACCCATCTCCCTGCTCCCCATCCCAGCCAACGTCATAAAAAAAGCAATCAACCAACATCTCTCCCACCACACTGAACGTTACAAACTCCTGGACATCTCACAATCAGGTTTCCGCAGCAACCACAGCAACGAGACGGTCCTCATCGCAGCTTCGGACGACATTCGCACCATACTAGAATGAGGCCAGACTGCGGCACTCATCCTCCACGACCTATCCGCCGCCTTCGACACAGTCTCCCACCACACATTTATCTCAAAACTCCACAAAACTGGAATCCAAGGACTAGCTCTCAAGTGGATTGCCTCCTTCCTGACCGGAAGAATGCAATGGGTCAAGCTCCCACCGTTCACCTCAGAACCCAAGGACCTCCTCTGCGGGGTCCCGCAAGGCTCCTCACTCAGCCCCAATCTCGTCAACATATACATGACTCTTCTAGCAAGCATCATATAGTCCCACAAACTCTACATCATCTTATACACTGACGACACCCAACTCATTCTATCCTTCACAGAAGACACCAACACCACCAAAAGTAAATTCAAAATGTGCATGACCAACGTGACCAACTGGATGAGAGAAACTATCTCACACTTAGCGCTGACAAGACGCAAGTGCTGATGTTCAGGAACAAAAGCTCATCCTGGGACTCCACCTGGTGGCCCACAGCACTAGGCCCCACTCCCACGCCCTCCGACCATGCCAGAAACCTGGGCATCATCTTGGACACCAACCTCACCATGAGACATCAAATGAACGCCGTCGCCTCTGCCTACTTTCACATCCTACGCGTGCTCAGAAAAATCATCAAATGGCTCCCCCCAGATTCCAGAAAGACTGTCACGCAGGTCCTCATCATAAGCAGACTGGACTACGGCAACGCCCTCTACTATGGCATTTCTGCACACCTACTACACAAGCTACAAAGCATCCAAAACGCAACCGCCAGAGTAGTACTCACCCTTCCTCGCTGCACGCACTTCAAACCTCACCTCCGAGAACTACACTGGTCCCGATTCAGAAACAAAGCCAATTCAAGATGCTCAACCAGGCCTACAAGGCATTATACAACCTGGATCCCACCTACCTCAACCAGAGCCTACTCTTCCACTAATCAACTAGGAACCTATGCTCTGTATCACTCGCACTCACCTACGCCCACCATATCCATAAAAGCAAGACAGGAGGCAGGGCGTTCTACTACTTAGCAGGCAAATCCTGGAACCACCTCCACCAGCACATAAGGGCAGTCACGTCACGTATGGAATTCTGCAAGAAACTGAAAACCTGGCTCTTCACCTGTTATGTTATGTTATGTTATGTTACAGAAATTTATATCGCGCACGGCTACTCATGAGTGTCCCGGCGCGGAAGCCAAATAGAAGACTGTGGGTAACCTTGAGTCACTGCCAATTAGATAAACAATAGAGTTTTTAGTCTCTTCCTGAACAGACGAGGATCATGAGTGCTCCGCAACTCAAGGGGAAGAGAGTTCCAGGCTTCAGCTGCTTTAAAAGATAGAGAACTCCCTCCAACTCTAACAAGCCGAAAGCGAGGGATCGATGCCAGACACTGTGAGGCAGAGCGAAGATGTCTTCGGGAGTAGAAACTAAACCGTTTCCTCAGGTAGAGCGGACCAGATCCGTGAAGGGCTGGGTGGGCCAAAGTGAGAGCCTTGAATTTGACTCTTTGAGCCACTGGAAGCCAGTGCAGGTCATGCAGGTGAACCTACATGCAGAGCCTGCACCCACTCAGCGCCTGGATACCCTCACGGGTGATAAATTATGCTCTACAAATCCACGTTACATTACATTACATTAGTAAAAAGACAGGAGAGCCCCTAGTTATCTACTAAAGAGACACGGAAAGGACCTAGTTATCTGCTGGAGATACACGGAAAGCACCTAGTTATCTACTAGAGATACACGGAAAGCACCTAGTTATCTACTAAAGAGTCAGGGGAGGCACCTAGTTATCTACTAAAGAGACATGGAAAGCACCTAGTTATCGAACAAACTAAAACTAACGTGAATGAATGGAGAGACGGAATGTATCTCAAACGTCACACAAGCTGAATTCCAGTGTGCTGGAAAACCCAGTGTGTCACCTGCTGCTATTGTCCAGGTTCCAGTATCAACCAGGCCTCTTGAGAATACTAATGACAAAAGCAAACCTGTGCCCCACAACCATCACACCCCCTGTGCTAACACAAACCCCTTATTTACACAACTTCTAACAATTGCTGGGAATGGATCTTTTCACATGAAACCGAACACTCAGAGACGGCAAACTATTGTGGAAGCAGGTCAGAGGCTAATCTCACATCAAACATATCAAGTCATAAATGCAGCTGTTTGTTGGAGCCTGAAACTACACATTATGTAATATTAAAACAGAGCCTAGATCGTCAAAACGCACAAAAGCAGGTTTTAACAAAAGAGGGTTTATCTTTCCTTTTAAAGCGTAACTTTTTTTAGTGTACTTTTCTTAAAGTGTTTGTTTGTTTAATGGGTTTTATAGTTGAGCATACACAGGTTCCAACCGACGAGTGGGGATCAGACTATGTTATCTGCTTTTTTATAATTCAACTAATTACTTTAGCTCACATGATGTGAATATAATTATCCATTAATATGTTTGAAAAATTCCATTTACGCCACCGCACTCTACTAAATTCCATACAGGGAATATAATGTATTTGAAGTCACGGTAAAGTATTTCGACAAGAAGAAACCACATTGAAAAGACAATTATTGTAAAAGGGTGTATGGCACGAAATGACAACAAAGAACTCAGGCGGTCATACTTCACCAACATCTACAATATATGAAAAGCGTACACCTTGAACACACAGAATTAGAGAATAAAACCGCTGTACTTTGAATTATCTGTTGTTGCCCTAGGTAATATTTCGAATATGTTTCTTGACTGGGTAAGAAACCATATGGATTATAACGAACAAAACATGCACTGCTTTCTTTTTCCACAAAGACAACTTTGTGGTTTCCAGGTTTTCCTTTCACATACCTCAGCGTCAAAGATCTGCCTGTAGACTTTCCCGCTGGGAACCACGTGCACTTCGCCCACCGTCGCCATTTTCCTTGTCGCTGGATGGCACGTGCTTCGGATCACATGGTTAGCACATTACCCCTGGATGCCTAAAGGTGAAGGAATACAGCACATTTATTCTCAGCATCTCAGTGTGGTGACAGAGCACCTACGTGTCCATGCTTTGTTGTATATTATGGTTGGTACCTGCTCAAAACGCAGCCAGAGCTCCTGAAATGTCACACCTAACAAAGGAAATGAGCAAGCGCACAAAGTAAAGTCAGGTACTCCGCTAAAATGGATGCCCTGAACTGTGGGTTTCAAGATCTAATGAACAACCACAGACCCAAGCACGGTATCATCTCTCGCCGAGGTCCTCCTGCATGGAATTCTGCATTCACGAGCAAGAGCACAAAGTAAAGTCAGGTACTCCGCTAAAATTGATGCCCTAAGCTGTGGGTTTCAAGATCTAATGAACAACCACAGACCCAAGCACGGTATCATCTCTCGCCGAGGTCCTCCTGCATGGAATTCTGCATTCCTCTCCTTCATTTTGTACATGATCTTGAAAATGTACCCACCACCTATGCCTGCCACTAAATACAGAACGCCTATGCAGGCTCGTATTATAGAAATACTCATACTTCCATACATATTTGCGCATCAAGTGTATCCCTAGATTTAAAATCAAATTAGGCTTTCCATTCCACTTTTTAGGTCTCGCCTAGCGACGCAGCGCGAAAGCGCTGTCGCTAGCGAGATCTATTGTTACCGACTTGCTTCGGAAGGGAGACAGGAGATGTGCACGCGCAGGACGGACTGCAACCGTGAACACGCACGTACAGACACGCGATGTGCACATCTCCTGTCCCCCTTCCGTCCTCGCCAGCCGCAAAACATGAGCTGTGCACGCACTCCCCAGCTGTACTTGCACCCCCTCCAGTGTCAGCCAGCCATGCGCCATCTGCCAACCCCCACCATATTCCTCCACAACCACACACTGACGCCCTCTCCATACAGCTACTCTCTCCCGCATTCCTTACCGTCGTTCCGCCATGCTTCAGCGCGATGCCCTGCAGCGTGTCCCCAGAGCTCACAGGGTGCTCGGTGTACCTCGCAGCCCATGCGGCCGCCGTCACGCTGGCCGTGCTGCGAGCGTGCCAGGCTCAGGACAGTTCAGCCTCCGATTCAGACTCGGAGCCTCCAGCGCAGATAAACAGCGTGTCTTCTCCGGTGATCCTCAGCTTACGCCGGGACAGCCGATGTGCACGCTCACGGCGTCTCGTGCGCTCCCACGCGCTTTCAGTTTCGCGCGCTGAGAGCGGCTCCATGGGCAATGCAATAAGTCTTGTTTTTAGGTCTCGAGCGCTGTCGCTAGATTAACTTGCAGGACAGGGGATGTGCACGTGTACGGCTGGCGCCGTGTTTACGCACCTCCTGCTTACTTATGCAACAACTCCCAGGACAGGAAATGGGCGCGCGTACGACTGGCTTCCTCGCTAAATAAAGACAGGAGATATGCACGCGCCAGCTTACACCGTGCGGCGTGTTTATATACCTCCTGCTCCTGTTTTATTGCTAAACAACGGAGAGGATTTCACATATGCATGCAACAGCCTATGGCGCGTTGGCACGGTGTGGGCTCCCTTAGTCGACAAGGACAGTATAAATGCAGGGCAGCTTCAACCACGCGCTGTTGTATTACGCTTCTTCTTGTTTTTTTGCTGGACAACTCAGAGCGCTGCGAGAGGATTTCACATATGCATGCAACAGCCTATGGCGCGTTGGCACGGTGTGGGCTTGCTTAGTCGACAAGGACAGCAGAAATGCAGGCTAGCTTCAAACACGCGCTGTTGTGATACGCCTCCTTCCTGTTTTTTGCTAGACAACTCAAAGCGCTGCATATATGTAGTCAACAGCTACGGCGCGTTACCGCCTAGTGCTTCCTTGATGAACAAATGAATAAATAGGAGAAATGCATACAACAGCCTATGGCATACATGTTGCGTTCTTGCTTATAAGCATACAGGGACGTTACAATACAAGTTACTTTACATTTGCATGCGACAGCCTATGGCGCGTTGTCACGGTGTGGGCTTCCTTGCGAAACAAGAGCAGGACATATGCAGGCGACAGCTTACAGCGCACGCCGTGTGAATACGCCACTTTTGCTGCATACCGTGATCGTATGCTCTGCTCAGTGGCTTCCTAAGGTCACTCACCCATTATTCTAAAAATATTTCCTTCCCTATTATACTTTTTGGGGTTTTTCGCATATTAATTCCTCCGGCATTTACACATTGTCTTGTGCTTTTCCAATATTTGGTGCTGCAACTCAAAATTCCCTACTTCGCAAATATTTTATGCTGCAGTTCCACAATGTCTTTTGCTTTACATTAGTCAGCTCACCTCACTTAAAATAACACATTGTTACCCATACGAACACGGTAGAAGCCAAAAGGTGTATGCTTACAGGTTGCGGCGCATTAACAGGCCTAAGTTGCTTCCTGGCATGCGTATAGCAACGTACAACTTGCACAGTGTAAATAGTTTAGAAGTCCTCTAACGCTTTTAAAAAAAAAATACATTTACGCATGTGCAACTCACAATATTATATCACATTGTAGTCTCTTGTATTCTGCCATTATCCCGCTCCTTATGTGCTGCTTGTTCCTTTTCTGAAATAGTCAAATTATAAACATACCTTGCGCTATTCTTTTATTGTTTTCCTTGCTAAGTTTCTTTTTCTGCTTACTGCCTGCTCTGTCACTTGCCTTTTCATACTTTTTTGCTCTCACGCATACTTTTTTTTATGTTCATTCCTTACGTTCGGTTTCAAAATACTGCCGCTACTTTTACATTTTGACATGTGTGCGCATTGGTTTTCAAAAACGTTTCAGCAGACAGCTTTTTCATCACTTTCTCTGCTGTCTCAGACCTAATTATAGAATCCTTTCACACGCATTAACGATAATGCGCTTTTAGTTACTTTAAGAAACTACTCTGCTTTTCTATTGCTTTGTAGCGCAATAGTTTTTAATTGTTTGCGTTTTATTTAGAATTATATGGTGTAACGCTAACATGTAATGCGCCGCGTAATACACCTTTATGTACTAACATACTTTTGGAGACCACACTTGTGCCTCACAAACCTGTTTTTGTCTAAGGGGCAAATTCCTTACGCTAATCTACAACACCATCTTACCTCCTTCTTCAATAAGACACTTTAGTTCGTATACCACATGCTGCGCTCTTACCCGTTCTCCGAAAAACTTCCATGTCAATTACAAGCAAAAAAAAAAAACAAGCATTTGCAATGCAATAGGTCTCGCAGTTACGCAAGTTTAAGCTATTTGCATTGTAAATGACAATGCCTTTATTTATGTTTTTAAAACGAAAACAAAAATAAAGGCATTATTTGCAATGTCAATAGCTCAAACTCGCGTAAATGCGAGACCTATTGCATTGCAAATGCTTGTTTAAAGTGCCCCTAGTGCTAAGGAGTGGACAGGAAGGAGCAGGTGGGGCATTCATCTAATTTCAAACATCTCAAAATCCTACTCACTGAAAGTTCAAGGGTCTTGTTAGGAAACCCTTTGGCAAAACATGAAATCCAGTGAGAGTTTTGGGATTTAGGTTGCTACTGGAATGGCAGAGACAGTTCACCTTCACACACACGCTCACTCCCAACTACAATTTGCCTTGGGCCATAGCTCACTCTCAAGTTGATCCTGCATTTCATGTTAGGTTGTGTATCACAAAAGAAAGATGAGAGCTAAGTCTATTCAATCACTACACAAGATATTTCAAAGCACTACAAATTAAGTCAACAGTTGTCTCTCTAATTTACGTTATATGATGTCATTTTAAATCATCTCTCCTTTCAAATGGCAGTAATAATTGTTGTGCAGAAAAAATTAAGTCACAACAAAGGAATATGGAGTTAACCAGATAGAACTATAGGGCTTCTGGCGTAGCTCGGTGACTGTGGAAGGATAATGCAGATTTTCCACAGTTTTAATGGGAAGAAAATCATGATTTTATTAAAGGCATGGAGGCTAATATTATGCAGTAATCCTTTAATGCTCCTCACACAGCAGCAACATGAATAACTTAGAATTAGAGCATTAACAAAAGTCTAGAACATAGAACATGCATATAAACCGAACACTGGCAGCGATCTTCCTTCTTTAACTGTTGCAGATAAAACAAAGTCCCCTTTTTCATGAACTGCGAATTTCCAAACCATAAATCCATTCTCCATTGCTCCTGAATCCCATATCTTCATTCCCCGTCTCAATTCTGACCTAGATAAGAAAAAACAATAGGTCAAAAGGGTAGGGCAAAACATGGGAGGGATAATATTAGCCTCCGTGCCCTTAATAAAATCATGATTTTCTTCCCATTAAAACTGTGGAAAATCTGCATTTTATGGCAAGGCCCGGAGGCCAATATTATGCATGTTCAAAGCCCATCTAAAACATTCTGCAACACATTTTCCACAGGTTTAAAGTAGAACTTCTTAAACGTTGTATCAGTAGACCAATCTGCTGCCTTCAAAATACCACTTAAGCTAGAACCCCTCATAAAAGCTTTAATAGCCATAGCCCCTCTAACCGAGTGAGCACCAAAAATACTCACATCAACACCAGACTTCTTCATTACCTCCTTAACCCACCTCGCTAAAGTAGGAGCCGAAACAGCACTAAACAGCTTCCTAAAAGAAATCAAAAGCTGTGAACAACCACACTCTCTCAAACCTACTGTTCTCCTTTCGCACTCCTTCAAACAACGAACCACACACAAATTACTTTGTCCCTCCATACTCGGGTAAAAAATTGTCCTCAACATGATTTTAGTCCTTCTCCTCAACTCAAAACACACACCTTCCGGCTGATAACTCCTCGAAGATACCTCCAAAGCTCTAATGTCTGACACTCTTCTAAAAGAAACCAAACACAAAAGCACTGCTAACTTCCAAGACATCTTTAAACTTAAACATGAATTGGAACCCCAACTATCCAATTCCTTCAAAACAACTGACACATCCCACGGAAAGCATACTTAGCCTTAGGAGGCAATTCCAAGCGAACACTCTTAACTACTCTTTTAACCAAAGCATGCTGTCAAACTGGCACACCTTCAACCAGCACATGACCAGCCGAAATTGCTGACCTGCTCAAAATCACCGAGCTGTATGCAAAACCCCTTCTAAACAAATTCAACAAAAAATTCACAACCTCCACTACAGCCGCTGAAACGGGATCCAAGTCCCACTCAACACACCAATCACATCACCTTCGCCATGCCGTCCAATAGACCTTGGTTGTTCCCGGAGCCCAGGAACTATCGATGAGCTCTGAAGCCTCCATAGATAGTCCAGACACCTGCCATACTCTCCTGAAATCAGACACCCCAAAAGTCTCAATTGCCCCGATATCACTAGATTGTGAACACTCCCCAGAGCATCCAACAACACCTCCGGGAAACTCGGAATTAGCACAGGATCTTCCACCAACAAGCTCATTACATCCGGGAACCAAACCTGTGCTTGCCAAAAAGGCACAATTAACACCATATTCGCCTTCTCCTTCCTCACCTTCAACAACACTCTCTGAATCATTGAGAACGGAGGAAAAGCATACAGCCTCCCTGTTCCTCACTCCTGCAAGAAGGCATCTATCCCTTTTGCTTCCAGATCCGGCCTCCAACTGTAAAACTCCTTCAACTGCGTATTCAACCTGTCTACAAACAAATCCACCTGCAGTGGACCCCACTTCTCCTGTAACCTCAAAAACACATCCATGTTCAACTTACAACTGCTCACATCCATCAGATACCTTGAATTCCAGTCTGCCTCCACATTGCTCTTCCCTGGAATATACTGTGCCTGAACCATTATCTCCCTGTCCAAGCAAAACCTCCAAAACTCCTTCGTAAACTCCAATAGTCCCCTTGAACGAGGACCTCCCAATTTGTTGACTTAACGTACTGCCGAAACGTTGTCCATCTTCAACAAAACGCAACACTTCGCCTGACCTTTTAGAAAACTCTTCACCGCAAAGGACCCGGCTAGGAGCTCCAGACAATTTATATGCAATTTTTTCTCCTCCAGGGGCCAAAGACCTCCAGTCGTCATTGCACCACAACTTGCACCCCAACCATGCAGACTCGCATCCGACTCTATCACCATCTCTGGTCTCTCCTCAAAAATTGCTCTCCCATTCCAAGCTTCCAAGCTCATTAACCACCATTACAACTCTTCCTGAGTCTCCTGATTCATTCTCACTCTCTGAGAATACTTTGCTCCCTGTCTCAAGTGATACGCCTTCAACCTTTGTAAAGCTCTGTAGTGAAGAGGCGCTGGAACAATCGCCCGAATTGACGCTGATAGCAGACCCAGCAACCTTGCTAGCTGCCGCAAAGTTATCCATTCCGCATCCCTTACTCTCTTCACCTCTCTGCGAACTTCTTCACCTTGTCCATAGGCAATTTCAACACACATTCCAAGGTCTGAATCTGGAAACCTAAAAATTGAATCCCCTGTGCTGGTACCACATGTAGGAAGGTGGAATCTGACTATATGGTTGCCCCCACTTTTTTCCTGGTGTTTTGCTGGTTTATGACTTAGTTGGACTGGGATCCTGCTATTCAGGGCCCCAGTCTATCTGCTTTCTCTGTAAAAAGGGTTCCATGTGCCTTAGGCACATCTCTGATTGGAATCTGGAGTGCCCTTATAAGTCCCTAGTATATGGTATACTATGTACCCAGGGCATAGGTACCTCAGAGGCCTACCAGGGGCTGCAGCATGTATTGTGCCACCCCTGGAAGGCCATCCAAACTGACACCACAGGTCTGCTACTGCAGCCTGGGTAAGGTGGTGCATGCACCCCTTACTGTGATATAGGCTACCTATATCACTATATACATACACACATATAAACCTATAAGTCACTCCTATGGCAGGCCTTATCAATCCTGAAGGCAGAGTGCGTGGTTCCTATGTGAGAGGGTGCCCCTGCATGAGCAGGGCCCCTCTGCAGCGTTCGGAGACCCTTCTCTGATGCTGTTTGTAGTGCAGCCTGACCATATACTCTTAAGCGCATTATAACCTCGCGTTAAATGCTAACTTTGGAATGGCTGCACCGAAACATGTCGTGTTTGGTGTCGAACATCTTGGAATACTACCCCCCCCCCGCCAATTCTGGCGGCGGGGGTAGCATTCCACCCTTCTAGAGGGAGAGACATGTTAACCCTGGCTTGACCGGTAACTTCTTTCTAAAGCCCTGGCATCACAAAATGGATGCTGCTGCCACAGACACAAGTCTGGCCTCCTGCTGCTGACCGAAACTCCGGCAGGGGAGGCCTGGACAATAGGTTTCCTGTCCCAGAGAGGTGTGACCACCTCCCCAGACAGGATAGTGTGTATTGGGGATGGGCGGGAGCACTCTTGGGTGCTTTGAAGTCCTGCACTGGGGGCACATTTGGTGTCCCTGTGCATACCCCAGTTCAAACCGGATCAGGGACTTGCAGCCCCTGCTTTGGCGCGAACTGGACAAAGGGAAAGGGGTGTAGCCACCCCTCTACCCTGACCCACCCATAGGTGGGGCCACAGAGTAAGTCCAACCCCTAAACTTAGTATAAGTATAGGAACCCAGTCCTTAGGACTTTCGATTATCCCTGGACGAAACTCTGACACAGAATCCTGGACCTTCGACGCTCTACTCAAGACTAGAGGACAGAAGAATCTCCCTTGGGGTCAAGGAGTGACTCCCCTGCTTGGCAGGCACCAAAGAAGCAATTGTCCGGTCTGCATCGCCTAAGCTCCCGTCGGACGCCGAAGTCTTTGCATCACCAGAGGTGGATTTCCAGACTTCCCCGAGGCTGCCCTGAGTCCCCAGCAAAGCTGAGGCCCGTAGCTGTCGTAGGTAACGTGGAACCGTGACCCCTGGACACCGCACGCATTTGCTAGTGCATCCTCTTCTGGGTCTCCCACGAAGTCGTGCTTTGGGCTCCGAGTAGCCCCAGCCTCCAGCACCAACTGCACCGAAGATCACTGGCCTCCACTCCACGAGTGTCCTGTGAGCCAGCTCCACGTGCACCGTCTCGAGGCTCCTTTGCGGTCGCTAGCCCGTTGGCTAGTAGCCCTTCACGAAGGCCAATCCTTTTCTTCTTGGGCTCCCTGGTTGCTCCAGGCTTGCCCTCACTTACCCTTGCTGGGTGAGTTCCTCAGACCTTGCTGGTCTGCATCATCGTCATTCTTCATCTACATCGAGACTTGCCGTTGCCAAGGCTTGTTAGGTCCAATCCGGTCGCCGACGCCTCAGCACTCGACAGACATCGTGTACCAGCCCGAATCCTGCTCCTGGTCACCGACAACGCCTCCTGGACCTCGTGGCTGAAGAGTCAAGACGACCGTCAACCTACCTGAAGCACTCGACATCGGTGGGCATCTGCTCATCGCCTTCCTGGTCACTGGCTAGTGACCCAGACTCTGTCCCCTCTGCTTTCAGGTTCTTCAGATCTCCGATCCACTCTTGGATCCACCCGGACACTTTCCACTTGGTCGCCAGCAGCACTTTGCAGCAGATCGCCATTCAAATCGACGACGAAACCCGACCCCGAAAGGCACCTATGCACCCGGCTTCCCTGGGTGAGGTAACAAGAGTACTCCGGTGCTCCCGTGGGTAGAGACTCTAGAACGACCTAGTTCTCAAAGGGTTTGCTCCAAGTCCTTCTTTAAGTGTCCCTTTTCTTTAATTTCCAAACCGCGACTTTCTCCATAGAAGTTAACGGCGTTTCGCGGCTGTGTATTTACACTGCACGCGTCCCCCGTGGGTCCCCTGTGTCACTACCTTGGGTGGTTCCTTGTGGTCCAAGCACTTCTCCAGGCCTAGTGTCTAGCTCAGTCGTGGTTCTTATACCACTTTATTGGTATATGGTTTGGTACGCCCCTAGGGCCCAAACGTGTATTTGTGCTATTGCTGTGTTTAAATAACTTATAACTTATGTACTTCGAACTCTAGCCTCATAAAGAGACTAGAGGGGTGTGTTTAGCTTAATAAACACATATATTTTGAATATATACCTGGTGTGGTGCTCTTTCATTTGATCACTCAAGAGATTATAGACTGGTAAAACAAGCTGCTTTACATTCCTTCAAGACTTAGCCTGAAGGCTGCTCTCCATAGCTACCACTAGGATAGCTTTCAATCAAGGTTGTCTTTAACCTATCTCCAATAAGGGGTTGTTTGGACTGGTGCAAGGTGCCCACTATAATTAGTGGACAGCATATGCCAGGCCAACTTCTCACACCACACACGATTTCTCTCTGTTCATCACGAAATCCAAGTCTTCCAAAACCTTCACTGCAAACTCTGTTTGCTCCAACGCCAAACACCTCTCCTCTGCCATAATCAGAATATCGTCCAGGTACACTATCAAACGAATACACCTGGACCTCAACCAACCTACAACTGGTCTCATCACCTTCCTAAAACACCACGGAGCCGATGTCAGACCGAATGGGAGACTCTTGAATCTCCACCACTTTCTGTTCCACCTGAATTGGAGATAATCCCTGTGCTCGACACACACTGGAACTGTCAGATATGCATCCTTCAGATCCAACCGTGTCAACCAATCCCCTTTTCTTAATAGATCTCTCAACATATGTATGCCCTCCATTTTGAAATGATTGTAACACACCCAGTCGTTGAGCTCCCTCAAATTTATAACCGGTCTCATACGTTTGTCCTTTTTTCCCACCAGAAAAATATTGCTCACAAAACACCCTGGAACATCCTTTGCAACCTCTATTGCAGCTTTTTTCCCTAAAGCCTTTACCTCTTGAGACACTAACTCCTCCTGATCCTTTGCAAACCTCAGCATGCTCAGACACCTCTCCTGTACTGGAACACCCTTGAAATCTATATGATATCCCTCTACCGTTTCCAAAACCCATGGGTCTTGAGTTATTTCTTTCCACCTTAAAACAAATTGGGCTAGTCTGCCGCCCAATTTTACAAGGGTAGAAATAGGGTCTTCGCAACGTCTACCTGAAGAACTTCTTCTTTACTTCAACACCTCATGTACTATTTCATCACACGCTAAATTAGAAACTCTATAGAAAGACTCTTTCACAAAATAAAAGGACATTAAAAAAGTATGTACTTATCTCTGTATGAGCAGCAACAAAAGGAGGAAGATGGCTGCCAGTGTTCAGTTTATATGCATGTTCTATGTTCTAGACTTCTGTTAATGTTCTAATTCTAAGTTAAGTAATCAAAGGGACAATGGATCACTTGTACCTGTATAACAACCAGGGTCAGATGTGTTAACCAACTTAAAAACCCTCATTCACGTACAGGAGTGATGGAGCGGTATATCTTGATTCTCCGCTTCTCATAGAACGTGAAAGCATCATCATCGGGTCTTTTTTTGACAATATGCTTTCCTCCACCTGGAGGTAGACCAACTGGTGATTACAGTACTGATCAGTGATAATATGAAGTAAAGTGAGGTGAGTTAAAATTGTCTACCACTCCTTCCCAAAGAAACTTTATTCGGTTGGAGAGGAGGCAAGGTTAAAAACCAGGGCGGTGCGCTTATAGAAAAGTTACTATTCTATAGCACCTTGTTGTCCGTGTGGGTGGTCGACATGTTTCAGCCCGTTGTTTTCCCTAACGGGTCGGGGGGCTTTCTTCAGGGCCTATGCAGAATGTGAGGTGGCTAATTAAGCACCTTATAAGGGCAGGTAAGTGACTCACCATTCTTCTTAATCGTTACTGGTCATTAGTACCTATAACTTACGTTTCCCAATTCGGGCTTCCTCGGGGGACCGGCGGGCTCAGCACCTGAATTGACAGGTTGCTTGACTTGTGCTCGCTCCGATTACGGTGTAAGAAGAAGGGTGAGTCACTTACCTGCCCTTATAAGGTCCATAATACTCCTGAAGATCCTTGGTTGGTAAATATTATTTTAATAACGCAGTAGAGGTCCAAGAATAAAGGGAAACTGGGACTTCACTGAGTTTTTTATCTTTATTCCCCTGGTCTTTATATATTCTAAGAGCTCCCTGAAATATTGGTTGAGCCCACCCTGACCTTTAGGCGTCAGGGTGACCCGATGATGAAGCATGACACCACTAGGGTGTGTGAGGGTAAATAAAACCAAAAGGACTTGCTTCCTATCCTACCATCCTGAGATAGGTAGTATAGTTTTCATCTAGGGTTTTTCCAGATCACCATCTTATTGCAATTTTTATATGTATGTTTTTCGAAGGGAGTACTTGTTGTGATTCAGGTGTTAAATAACGGGAGTTTGTACCCCCTTTAAGTTGTTCTCTCTGCCCCCTGTGACTTTGGTCACCCTGGTGCTTAAACCACTATTATATATCACCTGGATCAAGCTGGTATACACGGATCCGGGAGCCTGGGTACGTACAGGTAGACAGTTTTATGCAGGGCTCGAGTCGGGGTACCACGCGGGTGGACAGCGTCCCCCCACTTATTTTACCGGGTGGACGCCATCCCCCCTGCCCAAAAGCTGGCCGCATTGAGGGCTTCAATTGGCATGAACAAGAATCGGGAAATGATGCCAGCGAAGCCCCCTCCCCCGGACACCCCCTTCCACGTTCCAAAGCGGCCCCAGGCAGCCGGGCTCATTGTGCGTCCAGGTACTCTTTAACATAAAGTAAACTTTTTTATCCTCTGGAAGTCAAGGACTCTGTAACCCATTCCGGCAAATCTGCGTGTACTATTGTCCGACATGATCCAAGACCAATTAACATCAAACGCAGCATAACCATCGTGTCTTCAATTACTAGCAGCTAGGCTTACTTACCCCCCTACATTGTAGAAAACTGTGCGTCCTCGCTTTCAGGCCAGCATACAATAAAAACACATATCCAATGGTGATGTGCGGCGTCCCGTTTGCTAAGACACTACAACGTGATATTTCTCTATCATTACATCCAGACTCAGAAGCACATAAAGGCCCCGAGGAAGGTCGAGGCATAGATTGCTGAGCGAAACATGTGATGCCTGCCCCCATCACCTTTCGTGACGTCACTTCCTGTCGTGACGTCACTTCCGGTGACACCACCTAACTTGGAGCGTCCCCCCACTTCTTTTTTTAGGACTTGTGCCCTGGTTTTATGGTAATTGTCCTCATCCAGGGGTACGTGGCAGGATTGTCCCCTGTCGCCACTCCTGTTTGCCCTGGCTATGGAGCCCTTGGTGGTGAGGATGCAGACTGTACTAAACCCATGGGGCACTAGGGTGGGGAATACCACCCACGTGGTGTCTCTGTACGTAGATGATGTCCTGGCATATCTTTGGACCCCAGAATCCTCAGTCACTATCTTACTAAATACCCTGCGGTGGTTTGGAGAGGGCTCGGGGCTCAAAATTAACAACTGCAAAATCCCAGCTTTTTCCATTGGGACGATGGGTGGGAATGTCACTCGAGGCCTGCCCTCTGGTTGACATCCCGTGGGTGGCAGAGGTGGTCCGGTATCTTGGAATTCAATTGGCCCACTCAGAATGCAGGTTCTTGGATCTTAATTTCGGATGAGTGCTGGAGGGACTTCAGGCGTCGATTGGGTTTTGGAAGGATCTTCCGCTGCCCCCAATGGGCAAGGCGGCAATTATAAAAATGGTGGTGCTCACTCGTTGCCTGTATGTATTACAAAACACGCTCTGCGACATCCCTAGGCACTATTTCCTGGAATTGGATAATCCTAGATTCCCTGTAGGCTACCAAGAGAAAAAGAGTTCTATTACAAATGCTCAGACAAACTTGGGAAAGAGGAGGCATTTAAATTCTCCATATAGAATATAGAACTTTACTATATGGCGTTGCATTTGCAACATGCCATACACTGGATGGATCCCGTTGATTATTGGGGGAAGCAGTTGCTAAAGGGATCCATTGGGAACCAGCCCTTACCCACACTACTTATGGGGGGGGGTGCCGCCGGATACGCCATATATATTGGTCAGGTATGTTGAGTTTGGGAAGTGAAGGTCAAGGTGTTACAGTGTGCACCATGCGTCCTAGATATGCCGATCTGGGACCTAAAGCCCTGCACACAAATAGCAGAGGTGATGTTGTTACAAAAACAGAAGGCGGGTGGCTGTGATGTGCTTGGGGACCTATACCTTAGGGGCAGCTTTATAAACCGGGAGGATGCCTTTGACTCCTTCACCTTAGACACGGTTCAATACTTACAGTATTCTAAACTGTCCGCGATGGTCAGGGGAATATATCCATGTTTTCTGGATGAACCAGAACCCTCTTAAGTGCTGGTGTCACTTCTGTCACTTGCGGGGGGAGTCGGCTGATATCCCATATGTACTGCGCATTTCGTGAGGATAGTCCTATGGTGATATTGAAGGACTGTGCAAAATGGGGGCAGCCTCTGGGGGAATCTCTAACGGCCGGCCACTGGAAGAAAATCCATGTCAGGGTTCCGTCGGTTGCTCGAACGCCCAGTTTAAGCTTATCCAATACAATTTTATCCACCAAACTTACCTTTCACCAAAGACACTGCACTACATTTATGAACACAGACCAGAAAGGTGTAGTAGATGTGGTGATCCTGCAGCGGATTTTATTCTTGTGGTGTGGGATTACCCGGTTATAGTACCGTATTGGACAACGGTGGTGGAAAGTCTTAATGCAGCGACGGGGTGGAATTTGCAATCTACCCCACAGGTGGTGCTGCTGGGTCTGGTGCTGACCCCAGAAGGTAAAAAAACTAAGGGGTAGATTCACAAGAACGTGCGAAAACTACCGCAAGAGTAGCGTAACGCAACTTTCCATATCGCAGCCTATCTCGGAAAAATAACCACGTGTCAACGTGGAATTCACAACAAGGCGGTAGCAAGCGATAGTCTGCAGAAACCGCGGACAATGTCCGCGATACAACCACCACGATGGAGATAAAAACACAAACCACAACACCAAAAAACATGCGATGGGCCAAGCAGCGCCAGGCCTGCAACACACACCTGGCAGGCGTAAAAAATCACCATAAAAGTAGAAAAAACACCCACACAAAAACTGACCAACACCCAAGCACCATTGAGGCAGCCGGAGCAGGCGCAGAGGACGAGCGCAACCCCACAAGCACCCCGGACGACCAGCCTGGGACCTCGGGGACAGGGAAGGGCAAGGACAAGAAGACGAGGAAGACCAAGTTCAGTCCGCAGGCGAACAGGATCATAGTCACTGAGGTGATGGAACACCATCAACAACTCTTCGTCACCTCCAGCGTGTCATTGGGCACCAAAAATGGAATATGGCGGGACATCGTCGACAAGGTGAATGCCGTCGGAGAGCACAAGCGGACAATGGACGAGGTCAAGAGGCGATGGAATGACAGCAAGCGGAAGACCAAGGAGAAACTCAGCGCCAACCAGAAGGCAGCAACGCAGACCGGAGGTGGGGGCCCAGCGCCACAGCTGGAGCTGGATGACATGGAGGAGCTGGTGTCGACAGTCATCAGTATGGATACTGTGGCCGGAGTCGGGGGACCGGACACTACTCGACAGGACACAACACAACCGCAACAGGGTGAGTGACCACCAGGTACTGGGGGGACGGGGGGAGATGGCCACAATGGCACACATGCACAAGCAAGCAGGGCACAGTGCACACCCACAATGACCCTGGGTCCTCGCCCAGACCTACAGACTGTCACACTGTACAATGCCATGCTGTCTGAATGTCAACCTGTACCATGCGGCTACATACATGTGGACACATTGTAATACACCATCTCCCCTTCACATCGTAGGGGCATTGTCAACACCTCCTGCAGAGCAGTCACAGCCACTCTTCACTGATGACGAGGAGGAGGACAACACCAGCATCGACACCCAAACCATCCAAGACATCATTGACCTCATCCGCCAGCCACCTCCAGGATCAGGGCAGCCCAGCTACATCGATGAGACCCCACCCACCACCCAAACCACCCAGCAGGAGGCACCCACAGCCCCGGCACTCTCCCAAGACCCCCAGGAACAACAAATGGCCTTCCAACGCCGTGTGCTGGAGGGCGACGGCCGAGCAGGTGCGGGTGGGGTTCGACCTCATGGCTACCAAACTGGACGCCATCCTTGGGTGTCTATGTCCGCCCCATGGTCTCCAACAAGCCCTGACTGACATCGCTGGAGTCATGACGCGGAGGGAGGAATACCTGTCCGCTCAGAGTGGCCCCAGCGATGCCAGCACTGAGCTGGTACACATGCGGGGGCTCATGGAGGACATGGTGCGGATGGAGGCGGAAAGGATGGCAGCCACCGCTGCACATCAGCGAAATGTAGCTGGGATCTACCAGGCTCTGCATGTCTTCATCATGGCATTGCTGCCACAAGGCGTGGCGATGATGAATGCTGCCCCCACACCATCCACATCTCCGCCCCCTAGTGTGTCAGTGCCTCCCAGTGTGGCAGGCGTATCCACTCCGGCACCTGATGTGTCACTGCCACACAGTGCGGCCGACAATTTTCCTCCGGCCCCTGATGTGTCAGTGGCACACAGTGCCGGAGCCGGTACTGCAACACCCACAGGTTGGGCAGAGCACACATCCGGGGACGAGGACGTGGATGGGATTGAGATCAGAAGGAGGTACTAGCATTCATTTCCGCCACCTTGCCTGTTTCTGTTTGGTGCCGCACATGGCCTCAAGACCTACCACTGACCCCCGATACACTCCGATGCACTCACCTTGGACAGCGACATGGACTTCCACATCCTGTTTGACGACCATTGACAAGGCGGACAGACTGCGGACTGTACCCTTCCCCTTCCGCAGTACAGGTCATCCCCGGATGTACACTGGCTGGCCCTCCCCGGGCCCATATTGTGTAGTGTGCTCGGCATTGCCCTGTACCGCTCCAGCTGCATGACTGCACTGGATGTGCAAATAAACATCCAGTGACGCACTGCTGTGTAATGTCTTACGTCATTCATGTATGGATGTGTGGATGAATGTGGGGACAGTGCCTTCCCTTGCGTCAATGATGTTCATCCTGTGGGATGCCAGTCAGAGGGTGCGACATTGCATTTTGTGTACCGGGTCCCGTGACCACTACAACAGGGACACACGCATCAGTTACTTCCTTGTCCGGACATGGACTGGACCACGCCCAGATCCCACGAGTCATTGTTGCAAGCCCTGCGCTGGTCCGGCGTACGGCAGACCAGACCACTCCGCTTACGCCCCGAGGGGGGGCCCTCATTGCTACCCATCGCAGCCGTACTCGCTGGTGGTGTGCAGGTCACTGGTCTAGTTGTCAGCATGTCACAGCCACTCCCTGAGGGCAGGTTTTCACACACACCACACCCATCCGGCACAGGCGTCACAGGCCATGTGACTCCGCCAACATAAGGGGCCGACGACATCACATTCCCCTCTTCCGGTGGTGACTGGATGACAGACGCTCCACGGTTCGCACTCATATAGGGCCCATGAGTTGTTGCACACAGGGTTAGTGGCATCCGAGGCCTTGAGTACGGCACGGGCCTACCACCACGTGGCGCAGACTGGGGTTGCACAGGGTTAGTGGCATCCGAGGCCTTGAGTACGGCACGGGCCTACCACCACGTGGCGCAGACTGAGGTTGCACAGGGTTAGTGGCATCCGAGGCCTTGAGTACGGCACGGGCCTACCACCACGTGGCGCAGACTGGGGTTGCACAGGGTTAGTGGCACACAGGGCCTTGCGGAAGACACAGGCACCCCGCCACGGGACAGTGACTTTGGGTGCACTGTGTCAGTGGCACCTTGAGCTGCTGAGCGGATGTGCAGCCTGCGATGGTGCCAGGTGCACTGGTATGTCCTATGCCATGGAGTAATCAAGACCGAGCACCAAACGTGAGACCTGGTGGCCTGCGGAGTGGGGCTGCATGATGTGGAGGGTGCCATGTCCGCGGGCCCCGGGCTTGTGGCTTGCAGCGGCACGTGGTGGGACCTCCTGTCTACGCGCCAGTGGCGGAAGGTGAGCATTGAGGCCTGGGTGTGCATGGGCGGGCATGCTCCGATGGGCGGCGGGAGGGGTTGGGGTGCCTCTGCCTGGGTGTGCATGGGCGGGCAGGTGATGTTGTCTTGTGCAAGTGTGTGTACTGTGCCAGTCATGTATCTGGGCTCTGTTTCAGCTGACGGCTCTGACTCAGATGTGTGACCTGGTGTCCTGCTATACATACTGGCACGTGGTTGGAGACACACCGGTGGCAGCAGGTGAGCAGTGTGGCCTGGGTGCGCAGGGGCGGCACTCTCTCTCTCTCTCCCTCTCTTCCTCTCTCTCTCCTCTTCTCTCTCTCTCGCCCTCTCTCTCCCTCTCTCTCTCCTTCGCTCTCTCTCTGTCCTCTGATGTGCGCAGGACACACCTTCTCATCATGTTTTTTGTCTTACAGGCTGTGACCTACGTATTGTCCGGAGGGGAGCGGCCATGTGTCTTCATTTCATTTCGGTGTTCATTTTAATAAAGTTTCATTTGTTGCTTCGAAAGTGAATGTGTGCTGCTCATTTCTGTGACGACACATGCATGTCACCAGTTGTGATTGTGCGACATCAAGCGGAATATTTTGTACATGTTTAGGTGTGGCTGATGTGGCATGTCTTTGGTCGGGGGGGGTGCCAGGGAGGGGTGGTCCTGGGGGTGGGTGGCTCCATGGCATCTGTTGCCCTTCCGATGTAGCCCTGGGCTGTGCTCCCTTTTGGTTTGCAGGCTGCCGTCCGACTTTACACCAGGTCAGAGCAGGTGTAGATTTCCTGGTGCTAACGCGCCTTATCGCCTGTTTTGTGTTTTTATCGCCGATGTGGCTGGTCGTTGAGGTGTGCTGTTGTCTCGGCTTTTGGCACGGGAACGCCTACTCTGCACCTCATTAGCGATATTTGCGGGGGGCCTCTGTGGCGATGTTTTTTGCAGCTGCTATCGCGGGTAAACTGGTGCTGTGGGCTGTTAACACCAGCTTGTGAATGGGGAGGTAAATTTATCACGACTTTGGCTGCGATAAAGTGCCGTTAATTCGGCGATAGCTCCTTGTGAATATGCCCCTTAGTAGGTAATTCCTTTTACTGGGTCTCCTTTTGGCTAAACTTTCCCCCCCCCCCCCCCCAATTAGTCAGAATGGCTACGGAATGCCGAAATTCGGATTCGGCTGCTGTGCAAGAGCTGCACCTGAAGCATGATGAGAAAGTGGAAGATGATTTGGCGTGGGGGGTGATGTCCTTACTGCTCTGGGGCATATGGTATACAGGACTGAAAGACCGGGGGTTAGGGTCTGACCCGGATAGTATGTAAAGGGACCCTGAAGGCTCTGTGGGATTGCCTGGACGGGGTCCCCCTTGAGCTGTAGACACAAAGTTGTGGCCTGATGTTTCATAAACCAGTACAAGCACCAGTATATGTTTGCTATTCCATACATAAAGATCGTGAGAGCGATGTTGGAGGGTGGGGGTTGGGGAATGTTTTTTCGTTGCTTTTGTTTATTGTAGATATTCCTTTCATTTGATGCACGCACCAGTGGTGAATTTCTGCTTTTTGGATTGTTTACGGGAAAATCAATAAGAACTATATTTTAAAAAATGGGTTTTGACAAATGTACCTACAAAGCAGACCAACCAATCCATGAGGGAAATCAAAATAGAATGCCACCTAACTCTCTATTGACACAATATTTGCTCGGCTCAAAGGTGTATTTCATCACCAAACTAGGTATTTGAACAAGACATTACCAGTAAAACCTTAGCAAGTCTCGAAGTACAACTTTTTCTACCATGTAATGTTTCTCTACCAGTGGCTGAGTTTGAGTGCCTTATTCACAGATAAGGTTTAGAAAAATGTACTATGCAAGGCAATGACTGGTCAGCCTGTGGTCAAAAGTATGTGCAATGGCAGCTGGATATAGACAGTGTTAAAGAACACTCTGGCTAGCTAATAGATGTGTTCCAGAGAGTGGTTTAATACTAAATACTCTGATAAATTAGTACTTTAAACTCGCTCTAGAATTCTTTAGACACATCTTTAGTAAAAAAAGAGTGCATTGACCAACCCCAAAAAGGTCAACAGCTTCATGAATGCTGTAGCACCTGCATAGGTGCCAATGTTTTAGATTGCTATGCGTTACATTTTCATAACTTCAGTGTAATTATGAGTGACATTTAAACGACTATGAGTGGCACTTTCTTGCGAGCAAAAATCAAGCAATGAAGGCGAGGGAAACATATAAATATCAGAAATTAGACCCATTTGAGCAACGAGAAACTCTGAGAAGATCTTAAAACTGGTGCAAGGGCCTGCGGCGGCTGACTCATAATTACAATGAAATTATGAAAATGTTACATATAGCAATCTGAAACCTTGGCAGCTATGGGCAGACTGGCGTGAACCCTCACCTGGGAGAATACCTGACCAAGAGTTAATGAACGCCTTTGCCTCACTTATCATCAATGCTTCAGTCCTTCTGAAACAGAGGTCATTTGTGGAGCATACTCAGAATGATGAATACTGGACCCAAGGTCCCAACCTCACCTATCCCGAGTTCCATAGTTCAAGATGCTGATATGGGGGTGTGAGGTACCAATAGGTCATTTGTCTTTGCTAATCAACACACGCACATTCCTGTGCAGTGTACACAGGCAGTTTTGAGCATTTAAACATGCCCTGGGCTCGTTCCCAGCCCAGAGGGGAGGCAGTGCCCTTCCCTTGTGTGCCCCTCCCTGTTTCCACCACTAACGCGCTCCCCATGACGGAGTTTCTCACTGACCTGACCACTGAGTGCCAGTTAGTGAAGATTGGAGTTCTCTTATCGGGCTCTGCTTTAGTGCACACCTTTGGGGCTAACGCTTGCTTAGGGCATGACCACTGACCCATGGCCCCTGCTGAACCTGGGGGCTATCGGTGGAGTTCTGCAAGTGTGCTGCTACACATGTCTCTGGTCAGGGGTATTTGTTGCAGTGTGGCTGGGAGGTGACTGACGACGTTCTACCTGCCCCCTCCAACTGCTGTATAAAGCCACCCCAAGAACCATGCGAAGCAGGAGAGAAGGACTGTGCGGGGGGAGGAAAGGGAGACTCTGGCGAAGAGGACACAATCATGGGAGTGTCGGCCATGGACATCACCACAGCGGTCCCCATTGTGCTGGCTTTGCTGCACCTCAGCCTCACCCGACCAACTATGAGCTATTGCTGCAGTGACGCGACTCACTGTGACTGACCGCGCTGAAAACTGTTGAGCAGACAGATGCAGAAGAGTGATCACTTTCATGAACTCGCCACCGCGTTTAAAGCAAATTTTTATAAAGCATTAATATAGCAGCATAAGCAACTAGGATTAGTAACCAGTCACTCCAGGCACTTATTTTTGCAGCAGCTGCCAGCGAGCAAGGCAATGAGAGGCAATTCGGAAAATGTGCCTGGTAGCCGCAACGGCTCGGACTGATGGGCCAGCCTGCCATGACTTGCACCTGCAGCAGAGGCCATGGTCAGGCCTCAAGTCGAGGACTGGTGCAGCATTTTGATCATGGCCTCAGTGCTGCTGGACTCGCTGTGCAGTTCTGCAGGCTGCAGTGCCTGTTGAGGCACCATCACTTTGGCGGTGGACGGGTCGGGGTGACGGCATTGTTACATTATGGCAGTCCAAGTCCACAGTTACGCGCAGTGTTAGCAGAAACTGTCTGCGCAACTGCGCCGGCGAATTAGTAACATTGTAACCTCACCTGCTTGAGCCCAGAGCGAGCTGAGCCAGCCCCCCCTCTCCCTCCCCAGCTAGCCTGCAGGCAGCACAGACCGCGCACTGCCAGCTTTCACTGTGTTAATTTAGCCACGCTCTGGCTTGTTTCGAGAGCCCAGGAGGCCCTATAAATGCGTGACTTTCCATTTCAGTGCAGTGATGCAGACCACCACACTGAAATGCGTTAGTCTAATGCCCGATGCGTGGTATTTGGCAGGGTTGCATCTGCAAGCTTGCTGTAACGCAGAGGTTTTCTCAGTAGGTTGATGTAGTCGTTCCTCCCTACATTTGTGACTTTCACCCTGTAAACCTGAGAACCAACTGAGGACCTCTACATTATAGGACAAGGGAAAATGTCATCAGAAGGAACTTTGAGCTGCAAAAGCATTTTGTAGGCCGAGATGAATATAAACTTTTTGAGGAAATGAAGTCTACAGAGTTGGCAATGGATGCTGCCCATGTGGTCGGATGGTAGTAAAGGGGCAGAAATTTGAGGATGGATATACAAGAGCCGTTACCTACGCAAGCAGAATTCTGACTCCAACTGCGACGAGCTACCCGCTTATTAAAACGAGAAGCCATTCCAGTCCCTGGGGTCGCCATTTCATCCTGTATATTTATGACATTATTTTACAGTGCTCTCAGATCACATGCCATTCATCCCAAACATTACTACAAAAATAAGTATGTTACAGTTACAACGATAGGCCTTCGCTGTGATCTACCAACCTGGAGTAGATATCCCTGTGGAAGTAACAATGAGCAGCCATGTCTAGGGAAAAGAAGAGGTTAAGAATGCAGAAGTATAATTTCTTTACTGCACTACGGTAGAAGTGGTGATGATGAACCTAGAGAAGATAGTGGCTAAGAGCCCAAAGGGCTTTCTTTATCCATGTAATGTTCCTGCTATTGGTAGAGACTTTCAGGAATGTCTACTTCATTTTGAAATTGCTCACCATAATGCTCCCACGGCTGGCCTTAAGACAAGTGCTGGCAGTTGCTCCTCAGCAGTGCCAAGACAATTAAAGTAGGGTGTTCCTATTTTTGAGAAGTCTTCTCTACTAGGAGCTCAGCAGCCTCTGTTACTTATGGACGGTGGCCCAACACAGCCGCTATTCTAAATCATGCACCCTAGCTTCCCAAACCAATGGAATTACCATGGATGAAAAGCTCACACCAGTAAGGAAAGAAAGAAGTATGTCCAAAAAGAAGGACCATACTGTTGATTGTGCAAGCCAGGACACTGTGTCTGTAAAGAACCAATAGACCAGTGGCAAGCTGAACCTGAATATCATCACAAACTGCAGCAGCTCTGTCTATCTTCTCTATTAGGAAACCATTGGTCCCGCTATATACTCCAGAGGAACTGGGGAAGGGAAGGCCTCAGTTAACAAACACTGGGGAGAATGTTAAGGAAAGTCCAACAAATTGGTTCAGACAAAGGCTTTAGGGAAGATGTGGAATAAAGATGATGGATGCAGGGTTAAGATGTAGATAGGGGATAAAGGAGGTATATGGGAATGGTTAGAGAAAGGTAGGAAAATATCAGGAGAAAATAAGGCTGTGAAGGGTGAGCTTGCCTGTGAGCTACAATGAGTGGTTTATGGGTCTTTTTGTGTGTGTCTGAATGTGGTGGAGTGGGGCGTTGACTGCAACTTTGTAGAAGGGAGGCTGTGATCAGTTACTTACTTTACCTTTAATGCGTGCAAATGTTATTGCAATGGGTGTAAGGAAGTAAACATGTAACGATTCCACATTTGGAATGCTGCTGCATGTGTCATCCAGCGTAAATGTTATCAACTGGCGTTATGTCATGCAGGGGTTGTAGGTTCCTGGGACTTTGCCTATCTGAAGCTGGGGGTGATCCTGTAGATGTATCTTATTGAAGTAAACATGGATCTCGTTTGAGTGACACTAAAAGAGACTAAGTACTTCTTTTTCTCTCAAGCCTTTGCTCCATAAGAACACAATAAACTTATACCCAGAACATTACAATGCCTTTCTATCACACAGAACACCTACCATTTCCACATTTTCTCTGCATAACCTCAACCCAGAATCAATAGTTCCTACAACAGCTGAGTGTACGCCAATCAATAACCGATCATATTGACAGCATGATTATCGTGGCCTCCTAGCACGTGGCATGATTCCAACTAATTACTCCAGTTACTATTCATACTATTCATAAACAGGATGGGGGGCTCGCTATTATCACTAGGGAGCCACTAAAATGCGTTAGTCTGGATACAAGTCAACATCCAGCAATAGTACCTCTTTTTGTTAAAGTAACTTAACCCTTCTCAATTTCAAAACAGCCCACCTCAAAGAAAACCACCAGGCTTTTGACTTGTTCGTTGATTCTCGAGTTCACGTAAGCACTGACACTACGCAAACCCTTTTGCTAGGAGATTAAAACCTGCATTCTGAAAATTCCTCTCTTTATCACAACCTGCTTGCTACAAGGAACTATTTTTCCTTTTTAATCTAAAAATGAATGACTCCACACGTCTTACAGGCAATTCTCTTGCAATTATTTGTACTGACACACCCCCTTGTTCGGCAGAACTCCTAATTGCTGTATGCTGGTCTGATCATTTTTGTGCTCCTTTGAAATGGCCTTTTGGTCCCTTCCAGATGAAAGAAAGTTCTGAATAAACAACCCTTTACTGAAAATGGAAATGGAGTCATGTATTGATTGAAAAGCTTGTTTCCTCAGCAAACTCTGGGGATATGAATGCAGCAAGTGACCCCTAAATATTATTGAGAAGTTATAATCATCAGATGATCTCCTTCCTTGATGTGATAATGCTTTGGAAACAAAGTCGATTTCATCGTCCAAAGCCTAACAAGACCTGGTTTTAAACAAGTTAAAAAAATGATTGTGCTTCACAACATAGAACTCCAATGCTACCATGACTTCGCCCGTCGCTTAAAGATAAATACAAAACTGTAGGAAATTGGGTTACTGGTTGAGGCGGGAGGAACCCTACTCAAGCAGCAACCACAATTCTTGTCAGGGTGAAACACAAGCAACCCTCAAATTAACATGTGCTTCACCCTCCGGTCGCTTGGCACAAAAGCAGTCAGGCTTAACTTTAGAGGCAATGTGTAAAGCATGGGTACTCACAAACTTTCTCTCGGGGGCCAAAATTACGGTGTGGTTTGTGGCCGAGGGCCGCACAAGTGGGGGTGGGATTAGTTGGGGGCGGGGTCAGTGGGGGCGGGGCTAGAGAAAAAAATCTAAATATTTTCAAAACAAATCAAAGTGGTACTGTAATGTTGTGTGTCTCTATAATACTTGCAAGGACACCTGTTATACATACATTCAGAGCACAACCAGAGCACTGCGATAGTCCTTAGTTGAAGTCAACAATAATTGAGAAAAATGTATATCTGACCAGTTAACAGGTAACCTTGGACATACCAGGTTACACTACCTTAACCTTGTGTGTCAATATAATAACTGCAAAGTTTCAGATATAGATTTTTCTCAATGGTTGTTGACTTCAATGTATGCTGTTTTGCAAAAAGAGTTCCTCCATGCCCTCACCTACACATCCCCCACCCCCTAAAATGCTTCCAAACGCATGGCCCCAGGCCTCAAAATGCTAGTTATCTGCCTTTGGACATGTATTTACGCATATATATCATTTGCTGAGTAACATAAACCTCTGGAAGGCCAATCACATTTGTCTAGTTACCAGTGATTATCAGGACTAGGAGCATGGGAGCGGAGGAGAGACCGCAGTCCTCACGGCCTTACTGACAATGACAAATGTGGCCCTTTCACTACAATAGTGGCACGCACTAAGAAAACGGGAAGGAACGTAGGGAGAAACAGTGAAAGGGAGGGAAAAGCAAAGAAAACACTCAGAAAACAGGAAGGAAGAGAAAATCAGTGAAAAGGGAGGAAACAGCAAAGAAAGCACTCAGAAAACGGGAAGGAAGGTGAAAGCAGTGAAAAAAGGAAGGAAAAACAAGCAGAAAGCACTCTTCGAACCTACAATGGACCACAAGCGGTTCTGTGGGCAGAGAGGAGGGAAGCAGTCTGGCCCGATCCAGAGAGGCCCCTGTTGCAATCCTGATGGCCACGGAGGCCCCAGGGAGGTAACAAGGGTGATGTGAAAGAGGTACCCAATGTTATTTTTTACACAGCAACAACAGGTATTCCAGAGTTGACCCAAGTAATGTCAAAGTTACCCATTCTAAAGGAATCAGCTGCCTTGGAGACCATTCCCTGGTCATCTGGCTAATGGTGAATGAGGAACGTTCTGTTACACCCAACAGAACTGGGAGATGAGAGTGCTTCGTTACTACTGACCAAAGCCATGCGTTCCCTTTTTATTGCGGCTGACCAGCGCAGGCCAGGTTGAGCCAACAGTAGCCAATATCCTCATAACCTCAGCAGCACGCCACTCTTTACCTCTTCCCACCCATCTCCCTTCAACCACAAGGTTTGTGGGGTTTAGGTGCCAAGCCAGCCTGAGGTGTGCCTCCGTTAACTGTCTGCTGCGCCTACTAATTTAGTGCATCTTCAATTGCTTGATAGAATGATCACAGCTGCCTGCAGCAGTTTATGCAATTGTTTACGAAATACTGCAGTAGAGTTTTGTCATTTACCTACTTCCCTATAAATATAATAAAATATTTTTCTCAGGGCCTACTAACTATTCAATTGTAGGTAGATATTCTATTAATTGTTAATACCAACACAGTTGTTATTGCGTAATTACCTTCACATGTAATGTCAATGAAACACATAAAGCTAGCACTGTAAGCAATCGTGTGTACATGCAGCACTGGGCATCAATGTTGCACAAGCAGAAAGTACCTCGTCGATTCCTGTTTTTCCTGTAGAATGCGTAGTCAGGGCCGGACTGGCTACCGGGCGTTTTGGCATGCTGCCGAGCTGGGGGCTGATGTCACTGCGGTGGGGGCTAATTTCGTTGATGGAGACCTGCGTGTGCTACGAAATAAACAAAGCAAAACGAATTTCGTTCAGCACACGCAGGTCCCCATCAACGAAATCAGCCCCCAGCTCGGCAGCATGCCAAAACGCCCGGTAGCCAGTCCGGCCCTGTCCGTAGTCACATGCTCTTCGGACACAGAACCTTCCCATTAGTCATGTGCACATAGCTGCCAAGATTTCAGATTGCTATGTGTGACATCTTCATAATTTCAGTGTAATTATGAGTGACATTCAACGACTATGAGTGACACTTTCTCGCGGGCAAAATCAAGCAAAATGAAACCTATAAATATCAGAGGAATACATACGATTTTGTTTACAGTCCTGTTTAGCATCACAAACGGGCCTTTGCAGACTATTAAATAAAACAGCAACAAATAGAATTTTTCTTTTGGAAAGGTGGAAGCCCTACTGGCAGACGTGCATAGTCCTGCGCTTGTAAGTTTGGCCCACGCCAGCCCAGACCCACTGTACATTGCGCGAGGGGAGGGGAGGCTTACTCGCAAGTTGTTGACACATTCCAGTGTCGACTCAACATTCTAATTAATAAAACACCATCTGGCCCAAAAAAGTGAAATGTCTGATCTGATGTGAGGAGTTTCTGGGGCCCAGGAAAAAGGGCAGAACAGAGCAAAATGCATCCTTTGCAACGCCAGCAGTGCTGCACCGCCTTCAAACAAACACTGACAGCAGAGTTCTTTAGGACAGGCAGCGGCGAGTTAGGCAGCAGCTGGACTCAGCTGCTAAAATTAATAGCTTTAAAACAAGGCAGATTTGCACATGTACGCTCAATAACACACAGCTGAGCAGAGCACAGCACCAGCAGTGACTTTGACTGGGTGAGTACTGTACACAGTCAGTGACAGGGTGAGGCTGTGCGGCCGGGGGTGGGTGGAGGTGGCAGTGCCTGGAGAATTTAGCATATTTAAGGCTAGAAGCGCCCTCTGCGAGACCATCACTGGGAACAGTGTAAATGCTCCGGCCGACCTCCCGGGCCAAGGGCTCTAGTCACTGCACAGCGCACATCCTGCTCAGTCCAGTCCCAGTCTGAGCCGCCCTGCCACTCGGCCGTGCAGAACTCGGAGCCCGGCCCCCATAGAGCAAGGACCGGTACATTGCCTGCAAGGTCCGCGGGCCGCCAAGGAAGGCTTGCCGGGCCGTACTATGAGTACCACGGGTGTAAAGTATTTAACAGCACTTCAAATAGGTATAAAGTGACAACACAACACAAGAAAAATCCCACACCAATTTAGAAAACTAGAGTAAAAGGTAATACATTATTTGACACCAAAACAACAAAAATTCAATTAGTAGAACCAGAGATATGCAAATGCAAAGATTTAAGGAAAAATAATGCTTAAAAGGACAAAGCACCAACTGTGATTATCCAGTTGTGCTTGACTGGGACAAAGTCACAAGTGCAGGGCGACCGCGATGGAGCGTGAGCAAATTCAGGGACCAAGTTAGGCATGCTGAATAAAGTATCTTAATTATGGGTTGCGGAGCATTGTGAGATCCCGCATTGAGTATACGTCGCGCAGAGGCAGTTGCAATGACAGTTGGCTGAGGTGAGAGGTCCTTCATCGAGGATGCGCTGCGCAGCGGCAATTCAGGGGAGCTGCGGCCTGCGATGCGTGTTCCTGCATTGAGGTTGCGTTATGCAGCGGTGGTTCCAGGGAGTTGTAGGGCTGCGATGCAAGGCCTAGCATCGAGAAGGCATTGTGCAGCAGTGGTCCAAAGAGCTGCAGTATCTTGCATCTGAGAAGCGTCACACAGTAATGGTTCTGATGCAGCGCTGCAAGCAAATGCGGCGTGGTGCATCGGTTCTGCCCAAAAGACCCCAGCAGGGCTGGCATAGCACATTCAGGCCCACTTTCAAGGGTCCAGGACTGGGGTGGCACCATTTGGGGGGGGGGCAAGACTCACAGCAGGCAGAGTACAGGTGCAGAGTTCAAGGGGGTTGGAGCCTTTTCTGTCCCTGAGGCTCTGATCAGAAGGGCAGCCAACTAGCCATTGGAGTCTGTCTGGTGGTCCTGTTATTGTCTGTCTGGTGGACCTGGGTTCTAGATGCAGGTCCAGTCCTTCTCACTCAGACAGCAGGGCAACAGAGTAGCAACACAGCAGTCCTCCTTCCGAGTCTTCCATAGGTACAGATGTGTACTGAAGAGTTGGGTCTGAAGGTCCAATATTTATCCTTGGTGCCAGCTGTGAAGTAGGAGATGTTTCTAGAGGCTCCCCCTACAGAGATGTCTGGAATTTCCAGCCTCCTTGCCCTGGCCCCTGCTTGTCTGGGGGCACAAAGGACTAGTGTGAAACCCTTTGTGAGTGCCCTGAGGCAGAGTCTTTGTGATGTGCAAGTGTGGTGACAGCTCCACCCCCCTATCAAGTCAGCGATGGCGCATCCTGCCAACACCTATGCCCCCTTTGTCTCACTGTCTGGGAGCCATACACAAAGACCAACTGCCAGCTACACCTAGTCGTGTGACCCAGGATACATGCTACAGGCAACAAATGGTTAGTAAAAGAACATTGCACACTTCTAAGAGTAGCATTTTCAGAATTGTGACTTAAAATCAGACTTTGCCATTAAAGAAGGTTTTAAATTACAATTCTTTAGAAAGCAAACTTGACATTCCAACCAGCTCCCAATTAAAAGTTATCACTTATTAAATGTAATAAGGCAACCCCATGTTATGATATGGGAGAGGCAGACTTTGCAATAGTGAAAATGAATTTAAGAGGTTTTCACTACCAAGACATGTACAAGTTAAAAGCACATGTCCAACTTTTTAAATACACTGCACCCTTTACTACTGTAACTCTGTGGACTGTTTGGAGCCTACCCTAGGGGTGACTTGTATATATTAAAAAGGAAGGTTTAACAGGTTTAAAAATGGCAGTTGCATAGGTCTCGCAACTGCAAGTTTTAGAGCTATTGGTATTGTAAATGGCAATGCCTTTTGAAAAATTAACAGGTATTGTAATTTATAATAGTAATTTTCCACCAGTACCATAACTACCACTATTATTATTACTATCACAACAGAGTAGTAATAGTAATAATTGTAGTGGTGGTTATGGTACTTGTGGTGGTTGTAGCGGTGGTGGTAGTGGCGGTGGTAATGGTACTGGTGGTGGTGGTACTGGTGGTGTTAGTGGTGGTGGTACTGGTGGTCTACGTGGATTTTATTTCATTACTTATGCTACTGCTGGAATATTTTTTAACAAAAAATAGAAAAACTGACAAACATTATCATTTGCAACGCCAATAGCTCAAACTTTTAGTAATGCCAGCCCTATTGCATTGCAAATGCTTGTTTTATGTTGCAGGCATGAGGTGCATCATCTACTTCCCAAAATACAATCTTAGATTTGTAGACACTCGTAACAGTCCTATGGTAGGAGGCAGTTGTTCAGCCAGCGTAAGGCTAATAGCTCACACAACTTTGCATTTTGATACCTGAAGTTTTAAATTACAATAAATGTAGTAGACCTCAGACAGGAGACTTGAGTTACCAGTAACTGTGGAAAGAGCAATAACTTTAGAAACTGGTGCTTTATTTCACCTTTTCCGTGGTGTGAAGGTTACATAACTGTTTTATTGTGTTCGAATGGGCACAATGGGGCTTATTTACAAGTCCCTTGCACCGCCGGTGCTTCAATTTTTGTGTGGGAAAAAGTGACGCAGCGGCGGCGCAAGGTGCTTGTAAATAAGCCCCAATGTCCTGTTTCTCTGGCTCTAAAGCAGCTTTGCTGACCTGGTTCTCTGGCTCTACAACGGCTCTGCTGACCTGGTTCTCTGGCTCTAAAGCAGCTCTGCTGACCTGGTTCTCTGGCTCTACAGCGGCTCTGTTGACCTGGTTCTCTGGCTCTAAAGCAGCTCTGCTGACCTGGTTCTGTGGCTCTAGAGCGGCTCTGCTGACCTGGTTCTCTGGCTCTAGAGCAGCTCTGCTGACCTGGTTCTCTGGCTCTACAACGGCTCTGCTGACCTGGTTCTCTGGCTCTACAGCAGCTCTGCTGACCTGGTTCTCTGGCTCTACAGCAGCTCTGCTGACCTGGTTCTCTGGCTCTAGAGCAGCTCTGCTGACCTGGTTCTCTGGCTCTACAACGGCTCTGCTGACCTGGTTCTCTGGCTCTACAGCAGCTCTGCTGACCTGGTTCTCTGGCTCTACAGCAGCTCTGCTGACCTGGTTCTATGGCTCTAAAGCAGCTCTGCTGACCTGGTTCTCTGGCTCTATAGCAGCTCTGCTGACCTGGTTCTCTGGCTCTAGAGCAGCTCTGCTGACCTGGTTCTCTGGCTCTACAGCAGCTCTGCTGACCTGGTTCACTGGCTCTAGAGCAGCTCTGCTGACCTGGTTCTCTGGCTCTAGAGAAGCTCTGCTGACCTGGTTCTTAGGCTCTAGAGCAGCTCTGCTGACCTGGGTCTCTGGCTTTGAAGCAGCTCTGCTGACCTGGATCTCTGGCTCTAGAGCATCTCTGCTGACCTGATTCTATGGCTCTAGAGTAGCTCTGCTGACCTGGTTCTCTGGCTCTAAAGCAGCTGTGCTGACCTGGTTCTATGGCTCTACAGCAGCTCTGCTGACCTGGTTCTCTGGCTCTAGAGTAGCTCTGCTGACCTGGTTCTCTGGCTTTGAAGCAGCTCTGCTGACCTGGTTCTCTGGCTCTAGAGCAGCTCTGCTGACCTGATTCTATGGCTCTAAAGCAGCTATGCTGACCTGGTTCTATGGCTCTACAGCAGCTCTGCTGACCTGGTTCTCTGGCTCTAGAGTAGCTCTGCTGACCTGGTTCTATGGCTCTACAGCAGCTCTGCTGACCTGGTTCTCTGGCTCTAGAGTAGCTCTGCTGACCTGGTTCTCTGGCTCTAAAGCAGCTCTGCTGACCTGGTTCTATGGCTCTATAGCAGCTCTGCTGACCTGGTTCTCTGGCTCTACAGCAGCTCTGCTGACCTGGTTCTATGGCTCTACAGCAGCTCTGCTGACCTGGTTCTCTGGCTCTACAGCAGCTCTGCTGACCTGGTTCTCTGGCTCTACAGCACTTCTGCTGACCTGGTTCTCTGGCTCTACAACAGCTCTGCTGACCTGTTTCTCTGGCTCTAAAGCAGCTCTGCTGACCTGGTTCTATGGCTCTAGAGTAGCTCTGCTGACCTGGTTCTCTGGCTCTACAGCAGCTCTGCTGAGGTTCTCTGCCTCTAGAGCAGCTCTGCTGACCTGGTTCTCTGGCTCTACAGCAGCTCTGCTGACCTGGTTCTCTGGCTCTAAAGCAGCTCTGCTGACCTGGTTCTCTGGCTCTAAAGCAGCTCTGCTGACCTGGTTCTCTGGCTCTACAAAAGCTCTGCTGACCTGGTTCTCTGGCTCTAGAGTAGCTCTGCTGACCTGGTTCTCTGGCTCTAAAGCAGCTGTGCTGACCTGGTTCTATGGCTCTACAGCAGCTCTGCTGACCTGGTTCTCTGGCTCTAGAGTAGCTCTGCTGACCTGGTTCTCTGGCTCTACAGCAGCTCTGCTGACCTGGTTCTCTGCCTCTAGAGCAGCTCTGCTGACCTGGTTCTCTGGCTCTAAAGCAGCTCTGCTGACCTGGTTCTATGGCTCTACAGCAGCTCTGCTGACCTGGTTCTCTGGCTCTAGAGTAGCTCTGCTGACCTGGTTCTCTGGCTCTACAGCAGCTCTGCTGACCTGGTTCTATGGCTCTACAGCAGCTCTGCTGACCTGGTTCTCTGCTCTACAGCAGCTCTGCTGACCTGGTTCTCTGGCTCTACAGCAGTTCTGCTGACCTGGTTCTCTGGCTCTACAGCAGCTCTGCTGACCTGGTTCTCTGGCTCTAAAGCAGCTCTGCTGACCTGGTTTTATGGCTCTACAGCAGCTCTGCTGACCTGGTTCTCTGGCTCTAGAGTAGCTCTGCTGACCTGGTTCTCTGGCTCTACAGCAGCTCTGCTGACCTGGTTCTCTGCCTCTAGAGCAGATCTGCTGACCTGGTTCTCTGGCTCTAATGCAGCTCTGCTGACCTGGTTCTCTGGCTCTACAGCAGCTCTGCTGACCTGGTTCTCTGGCTCTAGAGTAGCTCTGCTGACCTGGTTCTATGGCTCTACAGCAGCTCTGCTGACCTGGTTCTCTGGCTCTAGAGTAGCTCTGCTGACCTGGTTCTTTGGCTCTAAAGCAGCTGTGCTGACCTGGTTCTATGGCTCTACAGCAGCTCTGTTGACCTGGTTCTCTGGCTCTAGAGTAGCTCTGCTGACCTGGTTCTCTGGCTCTACAACAGCTCTGCTGACCCGGTTCTCTGCCTCTAGAGCAGCTCTGCTGACCTGGTTCTCTGGCTCTACAGCAGTTCTGCTGACCTGGTTCTCTGGCTCTACAACAGCTCTGCTGACCTGGTTCTCTCCCTCTAAAGCAGCTCTGCTGACCTGAAGCGCGGCCGCTAAAGTTAGCGGATCGCGCAACAAAATAATTACATAAATAAACAAATGCAACAATACAAGTCCGGTGTAAGAAATGGCTGCGGAGAGAAATAAGCATAAAGATACATATAACTATTAGGAAACAACAAAACGTAATACTAGAAAGCAAGCACCCATGTAACTGGTATTGAACCCTTCCAGTGCCACCCTTCCTCATCGCTTCCCAGAATCGTTTTAAACATCAAAGTACATCATACGGACTTACAACACACATTTTTGGATTGTGCTAAGTGAAAGTGAAGACTGAAGAGACGCCGTGCGCGTGCCCATCTGCTGTCGGAGGCAAGCTGATAGAGACGCCGTGAGCTCGAGCGCGCAAAAGTGAAAGCGCGCGGTGGGAGCATCTGTTTTCATTCAGCCGCTTGTATTTGCATCTGGGCTGAGTGAAAACAGATGCGCTTGTCACGATGGGCGGCATCACAAAACTGCAAGGGCGTCAACAAAAGTGACAGCCAGCAAACCAAAAGCACGGAAAAAACATTAATCACGACCTAAGCCAATTGGAAACGATCGAGACACAGGGGCGTGGATTAAAGTTCCCCTTCTTTGAGTGTTTACTATAGCCCTCGCAGGGCGAGAAGCGCATGTGCGCTGCAACGCCAGGCGAGACCTAAAAAGGAAGGTTTAACAGGTTTAAAAATGGCAGTTTAAAACTGCACTCACATGCTGCAAAGGCAAGCCCAAGACATGTTTTAAAAGGCTACTTAAGTGGGTGACACAATAAGTGCCGCAAGCCCACTAGTATCGTTTAATTTACGGGCCCTGGGTACATGTAGTTCCACTTTACTAGGGACTTACAGGTAAATTAAATGTGCCAATTGGGGGTAAGCCAATTTCACCATGTTTAGAGAGAGAGCACAAGCACTTAAACACTGGTAAGCAGTGGTAAAGTGCAGAGTCCTAAAAGCCAACAAAAATGGGTTCAGAAAACAGGAGGGTGAAAGCAAAAAGTTTGGGGATGACCCTGCAGAGAGGGCCAACTCCAACAATAACCACAACTATAAGTTAGCAATCAAACCTGATAAGGATTCTTACTATTCCCATAAAATATTCTATGTTCCGAATATGGCCTCATCAAGCTTTACTGCCTCAGAACCCAGAACAGACTCCTGGCCCATCACAGACTAAAGGACCGACAGACAAATTAACATGATTGCCGACTTCTCTGAAAATAAAATAACCTCTATGACAAACAGTTCCAAAGAAATGAGAGGGCAGGATGAACTTGCACCATTTGACATGAGTTAACCATAGCTTGCAGATGCAGAGCACGCTCCCCAGCATGGGGAGGAGTACACCTACGCCAGGTGGAGGCACTGGTTAAACATCACTTCCGGATAGGATCTCCTTGCATTGCAACAGATACAGTTTATGCTATATCCTGGGCCTTGCATGTGACAATGTGGGATAGGGCAGCTTTGGAAGTCGGTTTAATAGACAAGGCCAGGACAATTTCAACCTCTTTGTTCCTGTAGTCGTCCCCTCCACAACCATCTGGATTTTAGGTAGCTCTACCAGTATCAGCTCACTGGAACAGTTGCCAGTTGCTTACACCTCCTATCTGGCACAGTAGCTCATCTAATGATAATTTTACTGTTCTGTTTGGGACCTGCAGTTTTGCTGTTTATGGACTTAATTACAACTGTAAATACAAGTAAGTAACTAAGTAAGCAAAATACTTTATTTAGCCAATCAAGTCCATTAATGTTCCGCGTACAAGAAACAAAGAATTGTACAAACATAAAAGGAAAAATTACTGTTGCGCAAATAAGCAGCATATCCCAATGTGCTAGCTTTAAAACTTGATTTTAAAACCCTGGGGCTATGGTTAAAGTGCAATATTGTAAAGTGCTGGTATCTAAAAATATAAAAGACTTGAGTGTCCGTTAATGATGCAATGTAGACTATGTCACAAATTGTCTCTTGAGTATTATGTTTCAGGCAGGATATGTAGTGGTTCATGCTTGAGTTTCATAGTGTGCCCATGTACTTAGCGGCCTGCCCTTTTGCCACGATTTTTTAGGAATTTGCGGTGGATGGCGCCGGGGTTGGGCAGGCCACGTCTAGGAACCGGCTAGCTTTCAAAAAGAATTTTCCAAACTCTGCTAATTCTTTTGGTATCACTATGGTGTAGATTAGTTTTAGTGCTTCTTTGCATGTTCTTGACCCGTGCTGCAAAAAGATTAGCCTTAAGTACTTTCCCCTCTGTTGTAGCAGGCCTGTGCAGCAGCATACAATATGGGCAGCCATTTCTGAGGGATATTGGCACAGCCTATATTGCCCATGCCACTGTGTCAAGTTCTTCCAGTGCGCCCTGTATTCCCATATGGGCGTTGTTAAGAGCCTAAGGGCTAGTATGTTCTTAAAGGCTTGTTTTCCAATGGCTGATTTCAAGTATGGCTGAGAATGTGTGGCTTTGTGTGCTGCAGAGAGCCCCTCTGCTCCTCTAATATTTCTGACTTGTTTTATATTGTGTTCTCTTGAGGCCATCATGCCCTGTTCCTTTAGCTTTTTCTTTAGTTGTGCTTTGGTAATTGGGGAGGGGGGTCGGAAGAGTTTTCTGCATCCGTATTTAAGGTTGTTCTCGCCGAGCTAACTTCGTCTACTTGCTTTTTTTATCCAGAAATGTTGTATTTAGTGCTCTTCGCAGGGTTTCTAGGTTTGCCCTGGTCACAAGGTGCTGGAATTTGATTATATCTTTTTTGCACTCAATGTTCATGCTCACCAGGTTAGACTCAAGATGAGTGTTTTTTGGAATGCCGAATATCTTTCTGTATGTGGCTATATGGCTGCGCTGCAGTGGCTCTGTGAGCCAGCCGTGGAAAGCAAGGTGGCTATAATTTATTGTTGGTAAAAGTTTTGCCCCTATGACTCTTCATATCGCCTCTGCCAAGTGGCTATTTAGTTTATGGTATAGTTTAGATAGGGCATACGTGGTTTTGGATGCTTTTCCTGCTGACGCAGTTACCTGCAATGTGGGTTTTCCAGTGTCTGCTAGTCAGACTCCGAGGTATTTGTATTTATTGGATGTGCCTATTTTCAATGGCCAAGTTGCCATCGAAATTGGTATTTTTTTGTTCTATGGCCAAAAATCAGGATTTTAGTTTTCTCAGCGCTCGCCTGTAGGGCATTCCGTGCGTTGTATGCGTGCAATATGTCCATGGCCCACCTCAACCCAATACAGGTTTGATCTAATAATACCAGATCGTCTGCATATTGTATTATTGGTAATTTCATCCGGCCCAATTTCGGTGGGAAGGTATTTCCTTTCAGTAGTTCCTCACCTAGATCTGCTGTATATAGATTAAACATTGTGGGGGCGATGACACAACCCTGTTCAAGCCCTTCGTTGGTGGAGATCCATGCAGTGGGTCTGTGTTATCCTGGTCCTCACTCAAGTGCTGGTTTATAGCAATGTTTTTGCCACAAGCAGTTGTCCCGGTATGCCCCATCCTGCAAGTTTTTTCCAGATGATGTTGCAATCAATGCCATCAAACGTGGCGCAGAAGTCTACAAAACAAGCATATAATGGTGGCGTGGTCAATCCACAGACCTTGGAGCCCAGATATGAGAGAGCAATGACATTGTCCATTGTGGAGGAGTTCGGCCTAAACCCTGTATGTTAAGTTGGAATGATGTTATTTTAAATTGATCCAGCGTTCTAGCTCGTGTAGTAGCACTTTTGCATAGGCTTTGCCATCGACGTCCAGGAGGGCTATTAGCCTATAATTCTCCGGTCGGGTAGGATCGCCCTTTTTGTGTATAGGATGAAGGATGGAGTCTTTCCAAGCATCAGGGACGATAGATGTAGTGAGGCATTCATTGAACAGATTGAGCATCAAAGAAGCCCAAAAGGTACCATCTTCTTTGAAAATGCCCCTGGGTATTCCATTTGGCCCAGGGGCCCCATCCCTCCGAATGCTCTCCAAGATCTTCAAGGATTCCGACTTTGTGACTGTTATTTGACTGTCTTCCAGGCCTTCTACCGTGTTGACTAACGAGGTTGCATTGATGGCCCTTGTTTTATCGGGATCTACGTATAGGTTTTTTAAGTGCCCCTCCCATGTATTGGCTGGTACGATGTTCTCCTTGCTGGTCGTTGTGTTTGTTAGACCATTTACATATCCCCAGAATTCACTGGTCTTACTGGGCAGTAATAAAGCATATATGTGTTTCCAGTGTTCCTGAGTTTGTTGTTGTTTCAGGCTCCAGGCAATTTTTTTATGCTGTTTCCTTGCCTCTTTCATATTTTTTTCTGTGCTAGTAGTCTTCTCCTTTCTGTGTTTTGATACCGCAAGTCAGCACTTACGTTTGCTCTCCAATAAGTCCCTGGTCTTGGGGGTCGGGAGTGTCCTTCTTGTGGGTGCTACTAGTTACTTTCTATGTTATTGGAGCGTGAGTGCTCCATGTAGTTTTTCTAGCAATGAGGACCACTTCTCTGCAAGGCTTGCTTCGTTACTCCAATTCGAGCACATATAGGCTGTTTTCCAGCTAGAGTACTTTTCCATGCTGGCTGAACCCCATTTGGCTCTTTTTGTTAACGGGCCCGCGTTTAATTCAAGAGAGCAGCCTGCTGATTTGTAATTCTTGTGTGTCATTGCTCCCATGTTGACATCTATGGAAATGGGGTGGTGGTCACTTTCACTTCTTTGCTGGACCTTATAACTTATTCGTTTTTTTAGCAGATCTTTACTTAAAAAGATATAGGGGCCGATTCTGATGCGGGTTGGAAAAGCTTCCCGACCGAATCGGTTGGGAAATGGTGTCCGACCCACTCGGATCGGGAAAGTCCGACCGGCGGAGTAGGATGCATCCGGATGCTTCCAGTTACGATTTGGTTGAACTCCCATTGACTTCAATGGGAACATTTGTTCCTAACCGCATCAGAATTGGGCCCTCGGTCGGGAAGACACGTTCCCGATCCGATTTGGAAGGAGCAAATGCCGTTAGGAGGCCTTCCTAACCGCATCAGAATCAGGCCCTCGGTCGGGAAGCTTTTCCAACCCGCATCAGAATCGGGCCCATAATAGTCTAGAGTTGATATGTCTTTGAAAGTGTGAATTGATTTGCACCCCTTGGTCCATTCTAGATCGGCCGATCCCAGGTCAAATTCTCTGAGGCAAGCTTGTAGTAAGGATCATTGATGGTCACCCTAAGTTGCTTCAGATTGGCCCAGGTCTCGGGTGTTGAAGTCTCCAACCACTATACACTTGTCCCCGGTTGCTCATATAAGAATGTTTTTAATTGTTCAATGATGTTCTTGATATTGGACGTTTTTACATCTCTTTGGGGATTAGCGTACATGTTTATAAGTGACATTGTGGTGGTTCTTCCGTCCAGTATGAGTCCATTCATGCTGACTATCTGTACATCTGGAGAGTTGTAGGTCCATTCTTTGACTTTTATTTGCGGATCCAGTTTCGCATATATTGCTAGGCCACCCATTGGTCTTCCAAACAGATTTTGTTTGTGTGCCAGGATGTGAATTGTTTGGAACCCAAGGATCGGGATAGGGATGATCGACCATGTTTCTTGAAAGCAAAGTATGTTGCCAGTGTAAAGATACTCCAGTGTCTCTGTGTTTGCTGTAAGGGAAGACAGGCCTGCCACATTCCAGCTAATTATCTTTAGCGCCGATTTTCGGAGTTTTGTGTTTTCTCCATCTGCCCTAGGAGTTCAACCGCCCTTTTATTGTGAGAGCTGTGGGAAGCCAGACCCAATCAGATTGTTCCAAACAAGTGTTCTTCACTTACTCCCTTTTCTCGGGCAGTTTGTGGTTTGGGAGTTTGACTTTAATTGTTGTTAGGCTGCTGACCTTCTGTTCTAGGGCCTTGTTCGTTTTCTGCGAGTTCGGTCTTGTATAAGATGTCTCTGTGCATGGTACCTTTGCCGACTGTATCGTGCTCATTTTCTACCACAAAGCATTGCATGTTTAAGCTTTGTGTGTGCCAGTTCTCTGCATTAGTTCTAATTTTCCGTCCCTGGTTCTGCTCTGCTACGCTTTGCAAGTTATTTTGCTATGGCCTATTATAATGTTCTCCCTGACCGATTGCTGCTCTTCCTGTTCCTAACTCCTCCTTTGCTGTCGCTGGTGGCATGGTAGGGCATTCTGATGACTTGTGGATTGTTTGTTTGACTTCCTTGCCCTCGATATTACTATTCACCGCCTGTGAATATGACCTAATTTGACCATTGAATGCCTTTTGGGGCACAGTTTGAGTGTGGTTTTCCCTTTTCCCTAAGGTATCCAGGTGTATGTGTTTTTTTTTCATTTCTGCCCGTGACTCAACTTTTTTACGTTGTAGCCCCGGATCTCTGCCTTTGATCTTATTTTTCCTGTCTTGTCCTCCGGTTTTTCTGAGTTATCGGATACTGAGATTTGTGGTGGTTTTTCTTTTTGTCCGTTACAAAAGCGTTTGGTCTTTTTGGTCTTTTTTTTGTTGGCCTTATGCACTTTTCGTAGCTTTTTCTTTTACCTTTGGGTAAGCTGTGTCATCATAGCCATCACCCCTGCGTCTGCCTTGGTTGCCTGCATGGCCCTTCTCGTCATTTCAAAGCCTTCTCTAACACTACTTTTATCGTTGGCCTGTGCTGGGGGCAAATCATGGTCAATTTCTTCTTCTTGAGAGCATGATGAAGTCGGAATTTTGGTTTGTTATGGCCTCTTGCTGGTGTCACACAATCTCTCCCCGCTGGTTGTTTGTGCTTTGTGTTCTGAATGTGCCAACACATTGTCTGGCTGCTCTTTATCCTTCATAGCCCCTAGCACTTGTTGGGGAAGGGGTTTCTCTCACTGAGTTGCTTTCGTGTGTGAGTTTGCATCATTTGATTAACGCTGTTAATAGATCCAGTAGTGTGGTTAGTTTCTCAATTATAGTCTCACTCTTGCTGGTAGCTATCATAGTGCTAGCCTTACTGTTGTTAACCCAGTGATCTATTTTCATACTGAGTGTCTCTAACTTCTTGTCGACTGACAGCAGGCTCTGGGCAAGCATATGTCTCAACTTCACTTGAATTTTCAACTTGTGCGATTGGCAGCTTGTTGGGCTATATCTCGGTGAGTGATCCTCCCTGGGGGCTCGACTTGGGGCCGTCATTGTTTCTGCTTCCGTGTTGTTATCTCTGCGGCCCATGTTAGCAAGGTTTCCTTCAGCAATTTGTTGCCCATTCCCTGACATGGGTTTATCCAGCTGTGTTGAACACGTGTTTGGTCCTTTTGTTTACCGAGCTATATATCACGTCGCACTTGAGGTTGGCTGGGTGGTGGATCATTGCTTCTACTACGATTTGTTGCCTAGGTTGTGGCCTTGCTGAAGTGCCTTCTTCCCTCTGTATGGGCGCAGCAGTAAGGTTTGGGCCATGTCCCTGTGCCTTTGCTGTTGTGTCGCCATTGTGCTGATTTAGCCATTACTCATTGTTGAAGAGATCTCTATGACCTCTGAGGCCATTGTCTCTGCCCTGGGCATGTTTCGGTAGCTGGTGTTCTCTGTGTGGCAGTGTCTGCCGGTTCCGCCATCTCGTCATTGCTCATTATTGAAGAGATCTCTGTGACTTCAGTGGTTCCTGCCTTTCCCATAGGCATGTTTTGGTTACTGGTGTTCTCTATGCGTTTGCTAACACAACATCAATGATCCTTGAGGAATCATTCAGCTTTAACTCAATATTTAGGAGTCGGCACACCAGTGAACAAAATTTCTCAGAACTCGAAGAGTTTCCGTCAATAAATAGTTATTTTTATCTTGAAATCAATCAGTCTTGACATACAATAAATTTTATCAGACGAACATGGAAAAGTATTCATTAATCATATCACATATGGCAACACACTAACTACTGTCTTAATTTATATAACATACACAGTAGTATCTTACACCTTTTGTTCTCCAGTATGGACAGTACATGTAATCAGCCATACATTACAATCAATTCATAGTTTTTGTTCAATTCATTATGTTTCCACTGATAACTATGTAAACAAAAAAACGGTGTAGTAGCGTCGACGTTTCGGTCTCAAATAAGGTCAAATCCATGAGACCATCCTCAGGACGATAATCGTTGCACAATGAATCTAACATAAAACATACAATATCAATATAATTATAAAAAACCTATTTAGAAAAAACCTCGAGTTCAAAAAGAGTATCGTCTGCTTGTAACTCAATAAGAAAACAGAGTGCACCTTTTAAATACAAAACATACCGGGACTTATTAAGCTGGTGAACCAACCCTATGTGTACTCATGCAGAACACCAAGAACCAAAGAACACATGCTTTAGGCCCATCACCAAACAGTGACACAACCCTCAATACCACATAAGCCCCAAGCTTACTCACTAAAGCGCCGGATTGCCTCTTGGTCACTTTATCCTAGAAGATAACCAAACTTTTAAAAATGTCTGTTTGTGAGTGACTCGCACTCCCTATCACCAATCACCACTAGTGAAAATAAACTCCTACTCTTACCTTCAATATACTTTTCATTCAATCTATAACCAGAATATATATGATTACAAAACTGCACTTTCCAGGGCAGCGATGATAAAGCCACTCCAAACGTTTACAATATCGTTATACTCACAAAGAAATTTGCGTGTCACTCCGCAACTCTTTCCTACAAACCAAAGTACCGCAAAATAATTAGAATCACGTTCCCAATTACTTCCTGAAACACTGACAAATAATCTCAATAAGCGTAGCCTATGTACTTACTATTTCAGGAACTTGAATAAATCCATCCAACACTCGACAGCAAGACCGAG